>ML677335.1:43230150-43391823 GCA_007922305.1 Dermatemys mawii | reverse complement strand
CACGGGGAGGTATTGATTCTGGGCTGGGGGTGTGGACTCTGGGTGGGGTCAGAAATGAGGGGTTCAAGGTGCAGGACAGGGCTCTAGGCTGGGACAGGGAGTTGGGGTGTGGCAGGGAGGTGAGGGCTCCAGCTGGGGCTGCAGGCTCCAGGGTAGGGCTGAGGATGAGGGGTTTGGAGTGCAGGAGGGGGCTCAGGACTGGGGAAGAGTGTTGGGGAGGTGCAGGCTCTGGGAGGGAGTTTGGGTGCCGGAGGTGACTCTGGAATGTGAGATTCCAGCAGCACTTACTGCGGCTCCCAAGAAGCAGCAGCCAGGTCCCTGCAGCCCCTAGACAGAGGCGCGGCCAGATGGTTCTGCATGGTGCACCCATGCATCTAGGAGCCGCAGGGGTCTGGCGATCTCTGCTGGGAGCAGCACAGAACCAGGGCAGGGCTGTGCTACAGAATGGATTTTAACAGCCTTGTCGGCAGTGTCAACCAGAGCTGCCAGGATCCCTTTTTCACTCGACATTCCTGTCAAAAACCGGACACCTGGCAACCCTGTGGCTGCCCAGTGTCTGGGGGCTGGAACAGGGTGCACGTCTGAGTCAGCTCACCTGGGGGTGCTGTGAGCTGTGAACAGGCGACAGCTGCTGAAGGTGCTGGGTGGCGGGTGGCCTGCGCTCCGACACAGGCTGGAAGCGCCATTTGTGGCGGAGGGTCCTTTCCTGAGTGGTAACAGCTGATTTAGACCCCATATTTGGTGTGTATAGTTGGGATTATGTTTCCCAATGTGCATTACTTTGCATTTATCAACATTGAATTTCATCTGTCAGTTTGTTGACCAGTCACCCAGTTTTGTGAGGTCTTTTTGTGGCTCTTCACAGTCTGCTTGGGACTTAACTATCTCGAGGAGTTTTGGTATCATCTGCAAATTTTGCCACCTCGCTGTTTACCCCTTTTTCCAGATCATTTATGGTTATGTTGAATAGGACTGGGCCCAGTACAGACCCTAGCAGACACTACTATTTATCTTTCTCCATTCTGAAAACTGGCCATTTATTGCTATCCTTTGTTTCCTGTCTTTTAACCAGTCACCAGTCCAGCTACACCAGCCCTCTCTGTGCCGTACGTTAGAGCAGAGGTACAAGGCAGAAGAAGTCACTCACTCATCATGTATCAGTTTGGGTAGATGGTGCAGAGGCTGTTTATAATTGTGGAGTACAGGCCGGGAGGAGTGAGGTTCCTTACAAAGAAGGACCTGTAAACAGGAAGAGCATGTGGCCCTGGGAGCAGGTTTAATAGCGAGCGGATACAGCTGGTTAATGAGGGGTCACTGCTCCCAGAACCACTGTCTGTGGCTGGGACCCCAGCTGGTCCATACACCATGCTGGGTCACAGGGAGCACACATCCAGCACTTTCCAGCCCTAGAGAAGATGTGTGGCTTGTCGGGTCACTGCTGAGCTTCATGGGTCGGAGCAGTTGTGGATACTGGATGTGACCCTGGAGGCTAAATAGCCTTCCTAGCCGTGCCCTTGTCCCACCTTCCTGTCTTGCTGGACACCACAGCCCACAGCTGGGATTCGTTATCTAACATCCCATAAGGCCCTATAAGGAATCAGGGGAAGGAGCATAAATCGATGAATGACTCTGCCTGGCACAAGCCGCCCTCTTTCTCCTAGGATGGAATCTGAGTGTGGACTGACTCTGTGACACTCCCCTAATCACAAAGGAAATGGACAGAAAGACAGAGCGGGCCGCTGGGACCCGTGTCAGTGGAATGTGTCAGCTGGAGGCCCTGAGCGCTGCTCAGGCAGGAGGAATGTATGGAAATCGCCTGTGAACAAATAACTGACAATAGCAATTATGGGGGGGGGAGCTCTGAACTGGGGCTGTTCTGTGCCCCAGCCACCCCCCACCCTGATTTCTTCAGCCATTCCCAGGGAGAGGGAGTGTTCCTGGGAGTGAGGGCTGAGAGTGCATATTAGTGGTTTAATGATGAACACTTTCCTAGGGACATTACAATTATTCCTTAAACAAGAATCCGAAACCTTGGGCATTCAGAGCTAATCTTCAATGTGAAAGAATCCCAGAAGGTAGGGAAATGTGCGACGAAGGTGCTCAAATGGCCGTAACTGTGCCCTGCGCTGGCCTCTGGCCCTCCTTTTTTTATTCTTTTCTTATTTAAGGACTGACCCTATGACTGATGGTTTGTGCTATTGGAGATGCGGGGTGGATGGTTTTCATTTAGGAACTCCTGGACAATAGCAGGGCACAGCCTGAGGCCAGGTGTAGCCTGGAAACTTTTGCCAATGTAGTAATGTTGGTCTAGCTAGTTGGTATAGCTACATATCTACACTAGAGAGGGTATTGCCAAGACCTGAGTTTGGAAAAGTCCATTTCCAAAAGGATGTGGGGGTTGGATAATCAGCTGAACATGAGCACCCAGTCCCATGCTGTGACAAAATGGCTAATGCGATCTTTGGATACACGAACAGGGGAATCTTGAGTAGGTGTTGCAAGGTTATTTTACCTCCATATTTGACACTGGTGCAACCGCTGCTGGAATACTGTGTCCAGTTCTGGTGTCCACAATTCAAGAAGGATGTTAAAAAGTTGGAGAGGGTTCAGAGAAGAGCCACGTGAATGATTAAAGGGTTAAAAAACGGATTTCTAGTGATAAACTCAAGGAGCTCAGTCTATTTAGATTAACTAAAAGGTTAGGGATGATTCAATTACAGTCTATAGGTAGCTACATGGGGAACATATATTAATAATGGACTCCTCAGTCTAACAGAAAAAGGTATAATGTTGATCCAAGGCTGGAAATTAGAGCTAGACAAATTCAGGCTAGAAATAAAGCGTTCATTTTTAACAGCGATGATAATTAACCATTGGAACAATGTATCAAGGGCCGTGGTGGATTCTCCATCACTGGCAATTTTAAAATCAAGATTGGATGTTTTTCTAAAAGATCTGCTCTGGGAATTGTTGTGGGGCAGTTTTCTAGCCTGTGCTGTGCAGGAGGTCAGACTAGATCAGGGGTTCTCAAACTGGGGGTTGAGACCCCTCAGGAGGTTGTGAGGTTATTGCATGGGGGGGGTCGCAAGCTGTCAGCCTCCTTCCCAAACCCTGCTTTGCCTCCAGTATTTATAATGGTGTTATAAATGAAAAACACTTGTTTATATATTTAAGGGTGGTCACACTCAGAGGCTTGCTATGTGAAAGGGGTCACCAGTACACAACTTTGAGAACCACTGAACTAGATGGTCACAGTGGTCCCTTCTAGACTTGGAATCTAGGATAACTATCCCATGACCCAGCCTCTCCCATCCTCATCTTCTCTTTGACATCTTTTGTCACCATATCTCTGAGTTATTTGCATCCTAGGGCTGAAAAAGTCAGGTGTTTTGAAAGAGCTCCTTGGGGCTGATCTTCAATCCTTCTGAGCTGCTCACATTTCTGAACGACGTCATAAAACCATGCTGAAAATACAGCCGACACTTGCAAAGCAGAATGCCTAAAGTCGGGCTCCAAAGCCCACTGTTGCTTTGACCCATATCAAGGCTCCTGAGAGGTCAGTATCTGACAGCTCCTATTTAATGCACCTAAATGGAGCAGACACATTTTGGAAAGTGACCAACCCTCAGAACAGTATATGAAGAATAACGGGAGAGGCTGAGCAGCCTGCAAGCCTGGCCTCTGTATTTAAGTGCTGATGAGTTTGTGCTTACCAGACTTTTGCATATCCCATGAACTGATTGCCAGTTATCTCAAACTACTTAATACCTCTGTATGGGCTGGTTCTGATCTAGGGCCTGGCGCTGCCCTCAGAGCACCTTCTAAGCTCCTGCCAAAATCCACGGACTTTCCGTCCTGCCCACTTTGGGAAGTTTGTCACAAGTCTTGCAGTAGTTGATGCTTTTTGTAAAGCCCCAGCTCCTGGAGCCAGAGGAATCTCAGCTTTCATCTGTAAAAAAGCTTTAGCCTTCTGATTGCGGAGGAAAGCATAACCCAAGTGTGTCCCAAGGGCACTGAACATGACCCCAGCATTGACCGTTAAACAAATCTCCTGGTTTTAACCCAGCCTCCTGACTTTGGGACATGACTGATGGGTTTTGAACACTTGGCCTTGGAGACACTGCCACATACATGCATGAGCCCTGACTCCAGTCAGGTTGGTTCTGCGCTGTACTTTATCTCTGACTAGTTCAGGAGAGCTTGGAGCTGGGCTCAGGCTGTGCTGTGTGTTTTTGTGGCTTTGAGACAGATTTTGGGAGGCTTGGGCAGCTGATCAGTAGCAAATTCGTAATGTCATGGCAGGAATCACCGGAGGTGCTGTTACACACCGCCTGCAATTTCCTGTTCTCAGCCGGCCAGCAGTGTTCAGTCATTCCATCAGTCATTCCATCAGTTTCTTTGTAGGGGAGCTGTACAAGCAGCAAGCGGCGGAGGGATTGCTCTGCCCCTGTCACTCCAACTAGACCCCCTCCGTGGGCCATGGTTGCTCCCCAGGCACTGGGCGTCAGTGCTGGGCATTTGGCTAAGGAGCTGGGAAGGGGAGGCTGGCAGTGGGTGGAGTCCTCTTACTGCTGTTTGGATATGCAAACAGCTGGTGACAGGTATGGTACAAAGTCCCCGATCCACCCAGCTCTGAACCTGGGAGCACTGGGTCCAGATCTGAACCTGGGGACTCAGCTCCTCTCTGGGAACACAGAGGGACGCTGAATTCTGGAAACCAAGCAATTGTCTGACCTGTTGCCTCTCCCTCCTTCCCTCCCTCTCAGCAGTGTTATCTGACCATGGTGAAACTGGGCAGCAACCTCTGTGAGAAGCCAGACAAGGAGCAGGGCACTGGCAGCGGTGATGACAGCTTTGACAACATCCCTTTGATAACACCGCTGGACGTCAACCAGCTACAGCAGCCCTTCCCTGACAAGGTAACACCAGCGGTGCCCCTTGGTGGCCAACACCAAGTGCAAGTCCCCTCTGCCCCTGCAGGCCCCTTCATCCTGTCTGATGGGGGAACAGTGGTGCTTTGCTGCCTCGTTTGCCCCTCAGGAGCTATTAACCACCTTCCGGTTCTTCCAGAGTGTGTGAAACCAGTCGCCAAGCCCAGCACGTCCCCTGTGCCCACAATCTCACTGCTGGGGCCAGGTTTGCTCAAGGGCAATTGGACTGTGCCAGCCGGGACGTGCGCAGCCGTGCCCCGGCACGTTCAGGGGAACGCAACCATCGTCAGCACAGCAGAATCCACCTCTGGGCCAATGACCGAGGGGCCATGGTTTCCTTCGTGAGTGGAAATGACTTCACACCATTTTTTTCCAAAAAGGAAAAAAAACAGTGAAGTGTTTAAAATTGAGTTTCTTCTGGATTCAGTTATGCGGGAGAGTGATTATCCGGGGGCACCTCACCTTTTCCCAGAGGAGAGCCATGCTCTCAGATAGTATAAATTGGGCTCTTTGTGCCTGCTGGGGACCTGGCCCAGAATTGCCCTCTGGACATGATGACTGTGCCTCTTTATTTGCTGGTTCAAGAACACGGAGGGATGCTGTGCTCAGCCCATAGCTAAGCTTTGAGACTAAAGCGAACGTTCAGACCTGACAGCACCCCGATAGCAGCTGCATTTCCTCCTCTGCACAGGCCCCTCGCTCTCCCAAGGTAGGTTCCTCCCGCAGGGACTCACTGAGCAAACATGCCAGCTGCATGTTGGCTAGTCAGTGTGTGCAAGCCAATG
Source organism: Dermatemys mawii (assembly GCA_007922305.1). NCBI lineage: Eukaryota > Metazoa > Chordata > Testudines > Dermatemydidae > Dermatemys > Dermatemys mawii. The sequence goes on along the minus strand of ML677335.1, from coordinate 43,386,107 downwards.
TGTGCAAATAGGTCTCTGGTTCTGTGCAATACTTTTGTTTCCCAGGAGTGAGGGATGGACACTCCTGCAGAAATGAGCCAATTCAGGGAAATCCAAACTTCTCTGTGAACCTGGCAAACACAACACTGGGCTAGAGCCACCACACAAGCCATCGGTTGTGGCAGAGGTGAGCAGCCCATCTTCGCCTGGGAAATGGGAGGAACGGAAAGTCTTTAAGGCCCTGGGCCTGAGTCTCATGTGCACTAAGGTCGCTATATATGGCTGTGCCACTGTGGACCCCGTTCCCGGCTGCAGAGAGGCTGATTAGGGCAGGATTTGCTCTCTCTTGGTATGAGCTTTGTTACCTTACAACTTTTTCTGCCCTCAGCCTCCAAGCAGCCATAATAATCCATTAGGGAAGCCCCAAATGTGGTGAGATCCCACAGCAAAATCAGGGCAGTGTTGGTGAATCACTATTTGCAAGCGGCCTAGGCCTGTTCCCCCAGGTTCTGGGAGCACAAAAACCAAGAATCTTCCAGCAAAGAGTCTGCTCTGCTTCTTGCCTCTCTGAGCAGTTGTTCCATGCAGCCTCATCCGGCTGTAGACAGGTTGCCGCTCACTGATTCCTCTCTTCACAGGTGATCGTCAAGACCAGAACAGAGTACCAGCTCCAGCAGAAGAAGAGAAAATTACATGTCCCCGGCATTAAAAAACTGAACATAAATCTGTACGATGAAGTATCAGAAAAGGTCAAGGTAAAGCATTCTCCTGTTCCCCCTCTCACCCCACCTCAGCAGGGATTGTGATTTGAGGGATTCTCTCTCACACTGACACTGAAATGGGGAAAGTGAATAATCCAGATTAACTCAGACCAGCCCTGTTTTAGCCAGGAGAGGGGCCAGCATGTCACCTCCCCATCCCTGTCCTCAGGGGAGAAGCCAGAAGCCTGAAACCAGAGCAAGTCGATTTACATTCCTTACTGAACAGTGCATGGGCTGGTCTGTGCTCTCCACAGGCAGGAGGCTGGTAGAGATTCCCCTCTCTCATGGGCCGTGTCAGGGCAGAAGAGGAGGAGGGGTAAGGGAGTGCCTGAGGCAGTAGAACATCTGTGCCTGGGGCGGCTGCTTCCACTGGAAAGTGGAAAGGGTTAACAGTCCTACAGACAAACCAGGAGGAGGAGGCTAGCATGGGATTCCCTGGGGCATAGCCAGGAGGCCCCAGTGCTGACCGGCCCCCCAGGAAGTCACTGCAGTGAGTGTGGCAGGAAGGTGCCCTAGTCCGACAGCACAGGTTGGGTGGGGAGCCGCTCCCAGGAACAGGATTTGGTTTTCTTCAGGAGAAGCCACTCTCCGGCATCCCACAGAGGCTCCGGTGGCAACGGAGGAGGGAGAGGGAAATAAGGCCTGCTGGGAAAGGGCTTGTTCAGGGGATGGCAGGGGAGTGGGGCGGTGGGTGAGGAGCCGACTTGGACAAGCTGAGATTGAATTTTCAGTGCTCAGCCAAACCAAGCGCCAGAGCTGAGGCATTTGCCCGTCTCTTGAGCCCCTCCCCCTCGGGGTCTCTGGACATGTGATAGTGCCATGAGCCAGGACACCGCGGATCCCTACAGTTCCTTCACCTCAGGCTCAGAGGAGGGGCAGGATGGAGCCCAGGGACAAGGGGTTTGTAACCATTTCAGCATAAGGGTATGGTTAGCTGGTGCCTGCTGCTGTTCCCACCCCCCAGGGCTCACACACCCCCTGGCTCTAACATGCACTTGGCAGGGCCATCTGCAGGGAACAGCATGTGGAATGGGCAGTGACAACAGACTCCCTTCCACGGCTGTTGTGGATTTACATAATATGCTCCATATGAGCCAGTCTCACTGCTACTGGGTTAACTGGCTGTCTGGTGACTTCTGCTTCCAGACATGCAGATTGTTTTGAGGTGGGGGGGGCAAAGCCAAACATTCTGCAGTGTCCTGGTTTCCCCTGAGTGCTTTGTCTTTGGTCACTTGAGAAGCCACACTGGCTGTTTCTTGTCCCTCTGATTTTCCAGGGTCATTGTCCTTAGCTGCACATGATTTAGGACCCATTTTAGGACTCACCAGTCTTACCTCTCACTCCTGAATTTCGATCCTTCTCCTCATTGCACGCAGATGTCTCTGGGGGCCATATTCTGCCCTCCCTATTCACACTGAGTAGCCTATGGCTTTGGGGAAATCTGACCTTAGCTTTCTTCATTCTCCCTCATGTGCTTTGTGGACACTTGAAACCCTTCAGCTGTGTTAGACTATAAAAGCAATAACGTTCCCCGTAGGGTACAAGAGATGCATACCCTCAGGCAGATGTGTTAATCAGATGAGACAGGTCAGGAAGACACCCCCTCTCTCCTTCTGGGCAGCTTATTCCAGACATGCCCATTACGCTTTCTTGCCCTTCCCTCTGCAGCCTCTGGTCCTGACTATTGTTGGGTACCGGACCCTAGGCTGTTGGCCTGGTGTGCTGAGGCCATAGCCACACCTGGACCTGTACAAACACAGCCTGGTTTTCAATCCAGTCTCAACCTGACCTCCTCTTTGCCAGCCATGGGTTAGTTCCTGCAGTGATTGCGGCCAGGGGTGGTTAAAGCTGTTAGGCGCATCTAACTGTCTCTTTGCATCTACAAACCTAGAGCCTAGGCTGAAAACCAGGCTCATGACGCATTTCCTTTGCCTCCTTCTCCTACTCAGATTCCACCTCATATATTAGAAAAGAAAAGAACAAGAGAATGAACTAATATGTCTCTAAAGATCAGCTTCCTCTAATCTGGGAGTAAACCCACTAATGTGCATAAATGTAGGGCAATTGCATGGTACCTCTGCACAGCCGAGTTAAGGTTGTTTGGGATGCTTTTCCATATCCTATTCCTATGGTAGGTTTTCTGTTAAATTAAACTTTCCCTCTGAATTTCCTGGGTTTATAACACTTACTTGGGGGGATAATTGCACCATCCCTATAATGTTTTTATCCTAAATTACTAATGTACTCTTAGTCTTAACTCCATTTTGGGGTATCTTTTGGTTTGCAAACAATCACAACAAGTAGATACAACAGCGTCAATAACTGTGTATAATTATAATCTAATATTTTCAAATGGGGCCTATGCACTAGATTTCAGTGTGTTTTAATTACATGGGAAGTCTGAAGAGGCTGGATTGTTCTAATAAGGCCATTTGGGATATGAACATGTTGGATGCAGCATGCTCCATTTCCTAAAGGACTCATTTGTAGTTTAATTTTAATTTCTACACTAAGGAATGGGTACACTTGTAAATTCCCAGGCAATCCATTCGATACTCCAAGGTTGAATGTTGAAGATATGGTGTGCTCTTCCAAAGAGGATGTGTCCCTGGAATGAGTGCAAACTGAACTTGGCCTTAACTTTGGTGTCCTTACCAGCATCTCCCTCCATGTATTGGTGTATTCTACCCATTGGCCTGGTCCCAGAGTTCCAGTTTTCCCCCAGGATTCCGTGGGATTTGGAAAATTCCCTCTGGCATTATAAAAACCAGGATGTGACCTAGTTCCTCTTCCCCTTCTCTTTGATAGGTCCTGTACCTGAGTGCAGCATGTGCTAGTAGTGGGGAATTCCTGCTTACTGCATGGAGTTCTGCAACATATCTCAGCATCAAGGCAAAATAAACGGCCATGGGATCCATGTAGCACTCACCTAGCATTACCTAGGAATCACAACAAAGGGAGTGGGTTGGCTGGCTGCTCCCTTGAGAGAGAGAAGGGGCTGTGTTAGAATCCATTGGGTTTGCCGGAGAAGCTGTTTCCACAAGAGGAGCTGGGTCTACTGGAGAGTGGTGGGTAGTGGAGGAAGCCCAAGTCATCTCCAGAAGCTGTGTGGCACTCTCTCAAAGTTTTCCCTAGCTCTGAGCTCCAGCTGTGAGTTCCTCATAATGTCTAGGAGCTGCAGCACATCCCCGCTTGAAGCGGGGACGGGGGAAGGTCAGTCCCAGAGCTGGGTGAAAATTTCCAGCCATCATAATTTTACTGAAAAAGACTTATTTAGATCAACTGAAACACTCTGTGAATTTGTATTGAATTGGCTGAATTGTTTTGATAAATAACAATCCCCCCCAATAAAATGTTTCCTTTTGAGACAACTTCTCATTTTGAAATGGATTTCAGTTTTATTTTGGAAATAAAACAACTGAAAAAGGTTAAAGCTCTAAAAATGAAACAAAACATTTAGTTGGACTCAAAACCATTTTTGGGTAACATTTTGGTCAGTGCAGCGAACAGGAAAATCAGGTGTTTGCAGAGCTCTGACCATGCCCTCATCTACAGTGTACAACCCCTGTGGGATGAGGGAGTTTGCACTGACATGGGTGATGGAGAGATGACCCAAGAGTTCCCTGTCTTCACTGTCTGACTCACACCTGGCCCCTGGTGCTTTAATGCAGCTGTAAATAGCAGCTCCCACACTGAGTCAGAGCCAAAAATAGAACTTCAGAACCAACAAGCCAGCCCCCACTAGAAGCTTTCTGTTGGAGGAAGCAGGGAGAGATCTTTGCAGCCACTGGGTATAAGACAAATAACATCAAACCTTGCACCGCCCAGAGCCAGCCAGCCAGCCAAGGTCTGGAAGTGAAAATGAGCCTTCCCTTGCTGACTCTCTTCATATCCATGCCTGGCCTTCGCCAGGGTGTCTGAGGTGGACACCATGACACTGTCCATGCTCTGCAGCAGCAGCGGGCATTTCAATCCCGTGCTGTGGAAGGAGAAGCAGCTTTACTGAGCGATTTATAAATGATGTCACGCACATTCTGTCAGGGCCAGTTCTTGGGGCCCATTTCTCCCCCAGCAGGGTATGAGTAACTTGCCAGTGATGTCACTCTATCTACTTATCTTGGACCAACACGTATTCCCCACCCTACGGCTGCAGCTGTAATGGCCATTTCCTTCCCTCTGGAATCCATAGTCATAGAGGCCAGAAGAGACCGTTCTAACCATCCAGTCTGTCCTCCTGCCCACCACAGGCTAGCAGGTCCACCACCTGCCAGTGACTCCTGCAGGCAGCCCAGAACAGAAGTGGAGTTAGAGCAAATCCCTTTGAAAGAGAGATTCTCTCCAGACTCCAAGTGATGGAGAACCCTCCATGTCTCTAGGCGAGCTGTTCCAGTGGCTAACTAACCTCCATTTAAAATATGCTCCATATTTCAAGTTTGTCTGGCTTTAGCTTCCACCCACTGTATCTTGTTCTGCCCTTTTCTGCAAGATTAAACAGTCCTCTATTATTAGAAATGTCTGCCTCAAGGAGATACATGTAGACCATGATCAATTCACCTCTAACCTTCTCCTAGATAAACAAAACCGACTGAGTTTCTTTAGTCTCTCACAGCAAGGCAGGTTTTCTGATCTGAATCATTTCTGTCACTCTCTTCCAAACCCTTTTCAGTTGGTCCAATTGATTAGAAGTGCAGACACCGGACCTGGACGTGGTATCCAGTGATGGACCCACCAGTGCTATATACAGAGGTAACACAGCCCCTCTCGCTATAAGGTCTGTGTGGACACCTGGCCTGGATACAGTGATGGTGTCATCAAGGCAGGGTACCCCCTCTCATTGTTTGTTGGCATCTTCAGGTTTGGGGATTTTTTTGCCAAAAACACAAAAAAAGTCATCTTCTGGGCTCATGCCAGTTGTTCTGTTTTGTTCCCTTTCCCTCCAGCTGACAGGGTTGATTCTCATCACGATGGCCTTCCTGGCCTGCCTGCTCATGCTGGTCATGTACAAGGCACTGTGGTATGACCAGCTAACCTGCCCAGAGGGCTTTGTGTTTAAGGTAAGATGACCCCTGTCTCCCTCCGGCCTGTCTCAGTTATTGCCTTACAGATGGTGGTGCTGGGAAAGAAAGGAAGCTGCCATCTCGGTGTCAAATGTTTGCATTATGCTATGCCCAGGCTCATGTATGGGCCCCAGTCTTCCCTGGTGCTGTCCATGCTCTCGGCTTTGCAGGATGAGCTCCCTTTGGGATTGTTGGGATATTGTGCTTTTGAGAAGGCCAGTTGCCAAATACTGGCACTGGCCTGTATCTCCCAGTAAGTGTCTTGTAAATGATGCTCACATAGAGGTGGAGATGAGCGTGGGTGAGTGGTGTAACTAGCTGGTCACAAAATGAATATTTCAATCTGGGGATCCTGATGCATTGCCTCATGGGAGTTGTAGTTCAGATGCCTCAGGTCCCAACTGCTTCATCCCCTCTGTTGACCGGGCTCCCTGACCAGGTGATATCTCCTATAATACAACGCAAGCACAAACTCCCATGAGGTGGCTGCCTCCCAGCACCAAGAGGGGGATCATGGGGGATGTAGACAGGCCAGGGAACCCAGCCTACGTAGGGAAATGGTCACGGAGGCAAAACTTGGAGCCCACCCACCCTGTTTCCCAGCTTGGACAATTGGACAGGGAGCAGAATTCTGCTCCTGGTGCGAATCCAGCAGAACCCGTGTTGTCAGTGGAGTTATGCCAGTGTAGAGAGTTGCCACCCCAGGGAGTGGATTAAGAGTCGTTACAGTGGGTTGAGCTATCTGCATCCTTTCTCATGACCCAGCGCAGCTATTGGTTTCAAGGGAGCTTGGGGCCCAGCCAGTGTCACTGCTCCCTCTGCTCTCTAGCTAAGGCCTGCAGGTCTCGTTTGCTCATGGCATTTTCTGTTTTTTTCCCCAGCACAAGCACTGCACTCCTGCCGCGCTGGAGATGTACTATTCGGAGCAGGAAGTGGGACCCCAAGGAAGTCTCTACACGGCCATTAACCACGTAAATCAAGGCAAGAAAACCATCCCTGAACTGCCTTCCCCTTGGTTACCGGTCATGAATGCCTTGAAGGAAGCTGAGAAGGGCAAAGAGGATCCGGCTGGCGTTCAGCAGTAAGGGACAGGAGCCAGACACACCGGGAGTGCGGTTCCGGGAGTCGTGTATTGACTTCAAGGAGAGTATTAACCCATTCAAAGCTAATTTTGTGTCTCAAATCAACCAACAAAAAGACAATGCTGAAAGGGCGCCTAGGGCAGGAACAAATTTTCTTTCTGGCACAGAGAAGAGATTTTGCTCCATTCTGAGAGAGAGCCCTCCCCCAGTCTCTTGAGCATAAAAACATTGTCTGAACAGTTATTCTTTGCTTTTCTTTATTTCTGTATATTTATAACGGGTGTTGACAGAGGAAGATGGCGGCGGCTGAGTAGCCATTAGAATGCAATGCCACGCCAAGGCTGAGATGCGTTGCTAGTGTTTTTCTGCACCTCCATGGATAATTTGAGATGGACTGAAGTAATACTCTTCTTCGTGCTATACAGGGGTTAGCTTTTGTCTGCACACATTGCATTAGCCCCAGAAGGACCTTTCGGTCCCTGTCCAGTAGTGTTTGTTAATGGTTTTTCGACACGGTGGTTGCTGAGTGCCCATGACCTTCTTCATGTCAGGAGGGAAGAAAATAGGCTATGGGCAAAACACAAAAATAGCAGCCTTTTAGAGCAGCTACGTGCTTCAGTGTTGCTATCCAGTGCTGTATGGAGGCAAATGTAAACACGCATTGCACTTTAATTTGAGTAAGCTTTTAAATGTCATTTATGCTTCGCTAGTCTTGGTTGCAATTTGATTGCTAATTACCAGGCTAAATCTGACACCATTTAATTACATTGCTGCTGGCTAGGATACCTTTTTTGTTTAGTCATTAACACATCTTCAAGTCTGTAGGATCTGGCTGGTGTGAAATCTCATTTGCACTGTGTGGTTGTCTGTGGGGGGGTGTGTGTGTACTGCTTTTAGGCCCTCACATTGTGGAACATGGTTGGCGATTTTACACCACTTTGTACATTTTTATAGAGATTGTGATTCGTCACCTTGCAGCAAACCACTTCCAAGTGTCTCCAAGTGCCAAAATGAATGTGGTGATCAGCAGCTTTTCTGTAAGTAAAAATAAATGTACATCTTCACCATGGCTTATTCATTTTTCTCCTGGTTGTAATTGGGTTTTGGGTTTTTTTTGAGTCTTTCCTTGCAAGAACTCAGCAATGTTGACAGCTGTGCCAAGTCCAGCCACCTAACACGGAAGTATAAAAAGTGATGATCAATTTTGCTGTCACTGCAGCAAGGGGGAAAGTGCATGCAGTCATTGCTCCAGCATGGGAGAAAGTGCCATGGAATTTAATAGCTTCAGAGCATCCTAGATTTTAAGGCCAGATGGGACCATGCTGATCTCTGACTGACTTCCTGTATAGCACAGGCCAGAGAGCCTCACCCAGCAACTCTTGCAGCCAGCCCAGAACTCCTGGTTGAACTAGGACATGTCTGATTTTAAGGAACATCCCACACAACTGGCCTCCCTGTTGAATTGTCTGTGCTGTTAAATATTTCATTTCCACCTGCAGCTTTAAGCTCGCTCCCAGGATCTTGGTTCTGGGTTTGATGCAAATCTGAAAAGGGCCAATTTTGCTTGTTTGGTGTCTGAACCCAGACTGAGTCTCAAAATCAGAGCCCAAACCCTGGCCTTGCCCTAATCTATATTCAAACGCGTCCATACTCCCTTTCTGCTGCGGGAGCTGCTTGTAAATTAGTGTGGTTGGGAGAAGGCCCAAGGAGAACCAACCTCCCCAGCCTTTCCCCAGTTGCAACGTGCTCTTGGCACCTCTGGGGCTGCCAGGTGCCATAAAGAAGGTTTACAATGCTGCAGGGTTGTCAAGGTTTCTCAGTGCGTGCAGTCATGTGGGCTGTCTCTCTCTTACTAACCTCTGGCTTCGTTGATCATCATCCACATTTGGCACTAGGACAAAAGTCATCTGTGACTGTGACACACTCCTGGCTCTGATGCTGCACAGCACTGTACATAGGAGCCCAATATTGTGACCGTGCTTCACAGAGAGGGGATGTGGCAGAATTAGAACTTGAGCCCACATCTTCTGCCTTAGCTACTGGCTCATATGCTTATTTTGGAATAAAGGTTCACTTTAAAGTGCAGTACATTTCCAAGGGGGCCTTGTAACACTTTAACATCAGGCCTTCTTCCAGAAGATGTTTCTCTAGCTGTGCCCAGGGCCATGTCAGTACAAAGGAAATGGAAGTATCTGCCCGGGAATTCCATGTCAGTCTAGGAGAGTGTGCTGGGAGGGAAGGGGAATGTAGTGAGCAGGAGGCAGGGCCTCTGCGGGGCATGGCAGGAGGTTAGGGCAGGGGTAGGGCTAGGGTGATTGATTAGAAAGTTGGCAACCCGAGCTGTCCCACTAGGCCAATGAGATGAGTAAGAACTGCCTGGCAGAGTAAGGGGTGCAGGGTCAGGCACAAATTGATCTGAAAATTTTACTGGGGAAAATCAGTTAAAGTGTAGTGTAGGCTGCCCAGCAAATTAAACAGACCCTTCAAGTGCCGAGGGGAACTCACTTCTTCATGCACATCACACAACCCTGCTGGGCAAAGTTAGAGGGGACATGCGCAGGGCTCTGCTCAGCGTGGTGTGATCAATGCTGCTGAGAAGGCAGGCTGTTAGATCTACAATGCAAGGGAAGGGCCAAGGCACAACAGAGGGGAAATCAATTTGAAATGGTGAATTTGCAATACAAGCAAAACCACTGGCTACTCTTTGAACTACTGCGGAAGGAGGCCACAAGGGAAAGCTCTGACTTTGGCACATCTGGCTTAGCTACCCCAGCCCACCTTTATCAGTTAATCCTCGGGGCTCATCATGACTGAGAGGTGAACAATCAAGTGCACAGATCAGTTGTTTAAATATTTAATTTAGCACAGTCCAAACATCAGGAAGCCTCTGGCCATATCACATAAAACCCTCATTGTTCTTACCATCATCAGATGGAAAACCAACCACACCTTCCCAGCTTCTGTTGTTGGAGATTTCTGAAGCCAGGTCTCTACTGCAAAGTATTCTCACCAAAGCTACCTTGGTCAGGGGTGTGAAAATAATCACACATCCCCAGCTGTCAGATCTATGCCATCAAACCCCCCTATATAGACTCAGCTGTGTCAACAAAAGAGGGTTTCTGTCAGCATAGCTAATGTCATAAGAATGGTGGTGGTAAGCTGGGCAAAAAACACCTTCTCTTGGCATAAGCTGTCTCTACACAAGAGGGCTCTGCCAGTACAGATAATACAGCTAATAGCTGTACTGGCAAAGAATTTGTTGTAGACAAGGCCTGAGACTCTAGCTGCATCAGATCTTGAAACACATTCGTAGAGTTGCCTGGAAAGCAGGAATTTTTCCCATGGGGATTTTTCAATTCCCTTTCAAGATTTTCCGATTGTGAGTTTCCAAGTCTCACACAGGAGAATTTGAAAAAGTAAGACAGAAGAATCAAACCTACATTTTTTCACTGCTTTGCAACCTTAACCAATTGGAAATCAGTCAGAAAGTGAAAGAAAATGGGTTGCCCACACTTTTTATTTTTTTTTCCCACACGGTGGAGCTTTCCTGCTGGAATTGCAATTTTCCCATGGGAAACTGTGTTTTTAATGAAACCATATTTTCCATCAGAAACATTTTCCACACAGAAAATTCTGACCAGTCCTCCAAATTGGGGATAGGGAGTAGAGGCCTGAAGAGCCTAAGTGAGCTACTGCTAATGGAATCAGACCTAATGCTCTGAGTCTAAGTGTACATCTACACAGCAAAGAAAAACCCGTGGCTGGCCTGCTAGCGTGAACTCATGCTCATGGGGCTTCAGCAGCAGGACTGTTTCATTTCTGTGTAGACTTCTGGGCTTGGGTTGGAACACGAGCTCTGGAAACCTCCCACCCCTGTGGAGTCCTAGAGCCCTGTCTCCACCCTGAGTCCAGAAGGCCAAACAAACAATCCCTGAGCCTGAGCTCCGCAAGCCCGAGTCAGCTGCCACAGACCTGGGTTTTTTCTTTGCTGTGTAGACAAACTACGAAGAGTCACATTTTCAAAAGAGCCTCAACTCTGCCGTTTCTATGAGCGCACGTGCAATTTTGCATAAGTAACTATTTATGGCTGTGATTTTGCATGTGCAGTTACATATGCAAATGACAGAATTCAGGAAAGAGATTACAAAGCTGCCTAAAGGTAGGCATTAATAGAAACTGGGCACCAAAATCCCCTAGGTGTCTTTGCAAATCCCACCAAAAAGGTGTCTAGCTAGCTTGTATAAAGGAGCAATTAGTAGTTAGGAGCCTCACTTTGAATATTTGCACCTGCCTTCAAATGACTGTGTCTGCAAAAATTGCAGCCAGCAGGAACTGTGAGAGTGCAGCTGCACTCTCAATCTTAGAGGATGTCTTTGGAAATGGCTCTCTAAGCCTTTGCCCACTGCTAACTTTGATGATTCTAGGACACTTTACTACAGTGAAAGAACAGACCATCCAAGAGCCAAGTGAGATTAATAAATATGAGCCAGGACAATACGGAAGCAAATGCCTGTGGAAACTCAGGGCCTGGTAAGGTGTGACCATACTGCTTGGTAAGTCTGATGCATCTGTGTACTGGGGAATTAGCTCAGGCTTCAGACTCATTCATGACTCCGGGGTCTGCTTTTCCTTGACATCCCAAGTTCACACTGAAGGGAGAGAAGCCAATGTGTGATGTCTGCTACCTTCTCCCATAGCTGTTTAAAGAACCTAAGGAAAGAATTCAGATCAATGCATATGGAAATGTAAACCCTATGTATGTATATAGTACTCACACAAAAGCTATGTTGCTAGAACATTATTAAGTTGCAAAGTCAAGCACTGAAAAGTTAGGAAATGCCAGGATTAAGGTTGCTTGTGCAGCCTTCATTCTTGGCCCCTGTGATGGAGTGGTCTAGGCCCCGAGGCCTCCTGCTGGAGGTCTCATGTCAGCGCCACAACCTGCCCCAGAAAAGGACAGTGGAGAGAGTCCTCCATGCTGCCTAGAGTGGTGATGTGGGACACACCCAATCAGAGCGGCTGCAGGGAGCAGCCAATCTGGGCCCAGCAGGCCCATATAAAAGGAGCTGTAGCACAAGGCTGCAATGTGATGTGATCAGTTTCTTACTAGAGCTGGAGGAGAGTGGATGGTGTGTCTGGCTGGCTGGCTGGCTGGCTGAGGGAGCTACAGGACCACAGGGAGAGCAGTGCTGGCAGAAGCCAGGGGGAACTTGAAGGTGCTCTGGGCTGGCTGCTGGGACTCAATCAGGATAAGACCCTAAGGTAAGGGTGAAGAATGTGCTGGGGCCATGGAGAAGAGGCCCAGGGAATTGTAGCAGTGATGCTGTTTATTTAAAGGGACATGGTAGGTGGCTGCTCTCTATAGGGTCCTTGGGCTGGGACCCAGAGCAGAGGGCAGGCCTAGGTTCTCTCACTGGCAACTGGAAAAGAGACCTGGCATTGAGGCATCTCAGAAGGGGAACTGAACTCTTTTAGTGGCCCAGCTGAAGACCTGAGATCAGAAAGTTCCAAACAAGTGAAGAGTCTCCAGGGACGGAGCCCCACATCTGGGCCGGGACTGCTTGCAGAGTAGGGACAACTTGAGTGATCCCAGAAAGGGCTGAGAAACAGTTTGACCAGGATACTGTGATAGGTCCTGCTGGCCTGACTGAGGAGTGAGCCCAGAGGTAGGACTGAAGCTTGAGGGATCATAGAGTGTGCTGAAATAGGATGTATATCCTGGAAGGAGTTTGATTTTTATCTCACATTCAGATTGTGATTGTGGCTGGAGGACTGAGTCATCAAAGACCCATCACAAACAGAGAGAGAGAGTGAGAGAGTGCAGACATACACACTGAGACAGGGGGTGCTTGTGAGGGGTGAGTGCACCCCATTGCATCATCTGTGTGTGTATTATGCTACTCAGTCATCTTGTCCTATAATTGCATAGGTGTTAATGGGCCACTCTACCTTGAATGGTCCCCTACAATGTGTGCTAACTAATTATGCTAAACAATTTGTTCCACCTTGTACTCCTGGGGGAATTCTGCACATGATGTTTGAAATTCTGCCAATTTTATTTGTCAAAATAACACTATAATCACACCAGTTCCAATTATTTTTGTAATTTATTTCAAAATATCTGCGGCAAGTATGTCTGTAGCAAGTGTCACACAAATTCCTCACAGGAGTAGAGAGTTAAAGAACCCTATGACAACCTAGTTCCTGTTTCTGTGCCCCCCAAGCCCAGCCAGGGGGCCAGACATCTTCCCCACCTCTCCCAGAGACCAGCCACAGGGGGCCCTTCAGCCAATAGACGTGCACCCCCTTCTGTGCCAGAGCCCAGGGATCCTGATGAAGAAACAGCCTAATGCTCAGTCCCAGACTTGCATGGAGCTTCCTGTGTGCCGCCCTCTCCTTCCTTCAGGAAATGCTGGGAACTGCAGCTGCTAGCTCCCTCACTTCCCCCGGCAGCGTCTTCTATAGGTGAGCTGGGCTCTGCTGGGTCCAGTGGCCCCTAGTCATGGCCAACAACACTGTAGCCCATTTCTATGGGGACAGGAAATTCTGCGTGAACAACATAAAGTTCTGTGTTGCGCAATGGTGCGGAATTCCCTCGGGGTAACCTTCCATTTTGCAGTGAAGCTAGGAGTTCCTTTTCCCAGACCTGAAGAAGAGCTATGTGGTTCAAAAGCTTGTCTCTCACCAACAGAAGTTGGTCAAATAAAAGATATAGCCTCAGCCCCCTTGTCTCTTTCATACCTTGAGACTAACACGGCGACAACTACACTGCGAACAACAATCACATTTCCACAGGAGCCCTGCCTGATTCAGTGCACAGGATGGATGATGCTCACTTACTGAGCAGCTATTCAACATTTTGTTTTCTTCTTGTTCAGTGTATGGCTCTAGGCTGTATTTACAGCTCACTATTCAAACCCTGCTCTGAAGACAGATTTATTAATTTTTTTCATGAGAAAGTCCACTTAGTGGGAAGATATTTTACATTAAAATGGATTGTCTACCCACCTTGGGCCTCTACCATTGACCTGCCAAGTGTGAGTCTACAGTGGTGGAGTATTCAGTTATAAAATATGTATAAATATGCTGGCGCAAAAGGTCAACCATACAAGACCAGATTATAGTGCTTGTGCACTGCTGCAGTATACGGTGTTAACTCTGCTACCTTATGAAAGTGCAGAACTAGGGCTGCCTTGCAAGCTATTCTTCCAGAGCAGAGTCTACTGTACAACTAGCTTGGACTGTGAGGAATAATTCAGCAAAACCTCTAAACAAGGAAAAACGCTTCCAGTTTTTTCTAAGGTTCAGTGTTTTTCTTGGTTCGTTTCCCGGCTCAAGCTGTAAGCGTTTTCATAATCCCCCGGAGCTATCTTCCTGCAGGCCAGATAGTGCACTGACGCCTGTTCTTTATGAAAGATGATGATTGTAGGGCTGCTAAAGCATTTCACACAATTTACAGAGCTGCACTGTAACATATATGGATTTCAGAACTCAAAAGATCAATCATTTACTTCATCTTCTGGCTCTCCTGAGGAGATCCACACTTTGCTGGCAGCCTCCCTGTTCCATACAAATGCAATCTTTAGGTTTCCTAAGTATAATGCCTCATTTTAGGGTGCAAGGTTTTGACTGCTGAGCTTTATAAATCTCTCACAGCACGGACTCTGCAACGGAGAGAGCTACAGTTCCAAATGGATAAATATTTGTCCCTGCATTGCCGTTGCTGTTACTTGCTCATTGAAAGAGACTGGAACAACCTTTGCCCAGCCAGTATTTATGGAGCACGTCACAAACCAAGGATTTCAGACAAACAACGCCCAGAAAATTCAGGGCCCAGTGCTGGAGCAGAAGAAATGGGTGGCCGTCAGGAAGTCAGTCACAGGGGAGCTCTGCCTGATCTCGGCCCCACATGTAAGTGAAAGTAGCCTGATAGTCACTTGTTAATCCACTTGAAATTGAACATATCCAGAATAAGATGCAGACAGGAACAGCTGGCCTAAGGGGTTCATGGGGTTGATCCTCCTCCTCCCTCCCTGAAACATCCCAGCTGTGTAGTGGGCTGATCTTCTGCAGGATGCACTACTACCTGCTGCCCCAGGCCAGGAGTGGGAGCACTCAGACTGGAGGAGGCACAGGACAGTGAATGCCACTGTAAGGGCTGATTCCAAGCAAGGGGCGCTCTGTTCCCATAAGCCCTCCCAGCCGCTTCAGACCCAGCACTCAGGGAGCAGTGTGTACACAGTGGGGTGTCCTGGGCATCTGGTTGGAACAGGGTGCAGAGCTGGGCCTACCTGCAGCCCTACCAGTGCTTTTGGGTCCAGCTATTGCTGGAGGCAAAAAGCAGCTCTCCCCAGAACTTTAGGGTGACATGCCCTAGCCTGTATGCAGAAGCCATTGACTGGAGTCATAACCTGGGAGTGACCATTCCAGGTCGGGGTCAGATACCATGTGGAACGCAGCTGTTAGAAAGAGCCAGTCAGAACCGATCAATCCCCCATGATGGCCAGTCAGTGAGGGTTCCCCCAACCCCATCATCGTAGCTCTGTCTCGGGGCAATGACTCCCACCAGCTGCTTCAAGGATAACACCATCCAGCCCAGACCAAGCCTACTCCTTGGCCTAAAGTCAATGCTCATGCAGAGACCTCAGCCCGTGACTCTCCACCTGCCTGCAGGCTCCCCAGCAAAGGGGGCATGTTCTGGAGCGGGATCCAGGCTGCTGTGACTGCAGAGGGAGGTCCAAAAAGGGCTAGGTGTTGGGACATCGGTTCCCATGGATATCAAATGCTGCCTTGTCATAGATCCTCTCCTCGACAGGAGCTTGGAATGGAGGAGTGAACACTAGAACTAGGGATCAGCAGAAATAGGGCTGATTGGCAAACAACAAGTGAACTGAAAATTGGCTTGAATTTATAACAAATATTGGGCCTGACTCATCTCTATACTACTCGCTGAATTTCAGTGCACTTGCATAGGTGTAAAACTGAAGTAACACGCAGCGGTGAATCGCAATGAATAATTTAGGCCCCCTAAGATATTCTCATTATCTGTCTATTGCTCACGCGCGCACACACATACTCGCGCGCACACACACGCACACAATCAGCAGAATTTCTGTGCCATAATAACTGCTTTAAATATCTTAATATAGCCTTAAAATGACTAAAAAGTTGGCAAACTGGACTAACCCCGCCCGGAGTTTGGATAAGTTTATGTATCTTTGGTATTGTGATTGTATTTACATACATGTTAGACTAACATAATTGGTTAAGACACTTTGAATCAAACAATAGCTGAGGAAAGGGTATTGTGCAAATCCATGAAGGAATCTCGTTGATCTTGCAGGCTGCACATAATGTGGCCTATATCTTCTAACTGGGCACAGCAACAAAGGGGAGAATCGCAAAAGCCCCTCTTAGTCATTAACTCTGAATCTGAAGTGGTTGATCTATGTCCACAGATGGTATGCACGGTCAAAACCTAGGGGCTGGACTATCGGGTCTGTTATGAGACAGGTACTGGCTATGTTAGAAGCTTGTTCTTGCCACCTAGCATGCCATCTGGAGGTGACATGAAGACTCTTTACAGGAATTATCTAAATGGCATGTCTTGCGCTAAGATGGTAGATCAGTGGATTAGACACATCTATAAACTAGGGTAGATGTGGCATGTCCTGTACCTTAAGGAACAGATTCTGCAGTTCCTTGCCACCTAATGTGAGAAGGGACAATGTTCGACAGGGCCAGAAGCCATGGCAGGTTCATCGGTCTCATGGTAATCAAAACCGCTGAGGCACAAAATGAGTTACGTCTAGCAAGGGACACAAAAGGCAATAAGAAGATATTCTTTAAATACATTTTAAGCAAGAGGAAGATAAAGAAACATGTCGGACCTCTACTTATCAGGAAAGGAGCGCTAATAATGGATGACATCAAGAAGGCTCAGGTGTTTAATGCCTATTTTGCCTATTGTGACCAGATACTTAAGACAATTAATATTAACAAGGGGGAAGGAATGCAAGCCAAAAC
Organism: Dermatemys mawii; assembly: GCA_007922305.1. NCBI lineage: Eukaryota > Metazoa > Chordata > Testudines > Dermatemydidae > Dermatemys > Dermatemys mawii. The sequence continues at coordinate 43,369,202 of ML677335.1, read as the reverse complement.
AGGGAAAGAACAGGTTAGAGGTAAGCTGAATGTATTCACGTCAGCAGAGCCTGAGGAAATTTATCCTCAGGTACTTAAAGAAGTAGCTGATGCAATCTCCATTAGCAATTTATTGTCAAGAACTCAAGGAAGATGAGTGAGGGCTCAGAGGACTGGAGAAGGGTAAACATAGTACTTACCTTTAAAAGGGGGAACAAAGAGGATTATAGGCAGTGAATTATAGGCCAGACAGCCTAACTTTGATATCTGGAAAGATACTGGAACAGATTGTTAAACAATTAGTTCACAAGCACCTAGATGATAAGGTGTTAAATAATAGCCTATATTTGTCAAGAACCAATCATGTCAAACCAGCCTATCAGGTGAGAAGCAGTGGTGATCTGATTTGTAGTAAAGCATTTGACCACAGTCCCACATGATGATCTCATAAGCAAAGTAAGGAACCGTGATCTAATTACTATAAGGTGAGTGCACCACAGAGGTCAATTGGTGATTCATTACTCTGTCAGCAACTCTTTTCAGGCCTGGCATGCTACCTACACTTAACACGCTGTTGGTATTATATATATATATCAAAAGGTGGCCTGTAATATATCACTCAAACTAATAACTCAATGATCATTAATATTCTTGTGTGGGATGTGTACAAAATCATGGATATGTGCTTCTATATGCTGCTGCTTGTCACAGGACCCCACACTTGTTCCTTTCACCCTAAGGGAGCTGCATAACCTGGGCAAGGTGCAATTGGGCCCCAACCCCTTTCCTGGCCATCTCACCCTGGGACAGGTTGAAACTGGAAACCTGGGGGCTAACAGTAACTGTGTCTTTTCTCAAAGGTGCTGAAGACACAATGGAAGAGGGAATCCTTTGGCCTGGATTTAAATTATTCCAACTGAAAGTGAATGAGAAAATGGGTCCAGAGTTACCATCTTAGCAGCAGAAAATGTATAGACTGAGAGTCGTTAAGATCAGAAAGGACCATTATGTGCATATGTACAACTCAGGCTGTAGAATATCACCGAGTGGTTCCTTCAGCCAACCAGAACATGGGACTGAGCCAGAGCACGTCTTTTGCAACAAGGTTCACATGCATTAGAACCAGCTGGGTAACAGAAAATATTTCGTCTGCAGTGACTGAAAGGTGACTTCACTGAAGTGCTTTAATTGAGAGAAAAGTATTAAAGGGCTCTTTAATCTAGCAGAGAAAGGCATAACAAGACGCCATGGCTGGAAGGTGAAGAGAGACATATTCATATTACAAATAAGGCACAAATATTTAACAGCGAGGATGATTCACAACAGGAACAAGCTACTAAGGGAAGTGGTGGATTCTCCATCTCTTGGTGCCATTTAATGAAGACTAAGTGCCTTTTTGGAATGTGTTTGCCCCAGAAATAGCTATCATGGTATACAGGAGGCTTGTGATATGCAGGGGTCAGATTCGATGCTGTAATGGTCTCTTCTGGCCATAAAGTCTATGAATTTCTAAAAAAACCGAGCGTAGCATTGGGAGCAGCCTCTGAGGCTTTACTGTCTAGCCGGTTTGCTTCCTAGAATGAACACTAATTGAGTGGGATGATCCACAGGGAGTAGCTTGAACCTCCGAAGTGTCTGGCCAGCAGCAGGACATTAGCACTGCAGGGGAGGGGTGGATGTGGCAGTGACATCACAAAGGCCTTTTGCAGGACCTCAGCCTATTGGTCAAAGTAGGTGGGGAAATGGTGACCTCACAAAGAGATGCTGACATCAGCCAGGTATGACAGGGGCGCAGGACCAGGGAAAAATCAGTGACCCCTGTGGCTTTGCTTCAGGAAGTCTCCTTTTTGAGGCCTCTCTTCGAGTGAGTATTAGGGTTCAGGTACATGAGCGCAAGGAGGAACCTCTTTGGAGTTTTCTTTTACTGAATTTACTAGAAAACAGATGTCGCTGTTCGGAAGGTAAGAGCCTCCAAGAGGTTTGGAACCTGTTCAGTCTGATCTCTCTGGTGCCAGCTGAATTCTAGGCATGGAAAACACTAGCTTAAAGTGGCAGAACTTTATTCCTCACCCTAGGATCACTTAGAATCACTGGGGACATTGTCCTTTTTGTTTGTTTGTTTTATCTTTTCCTCAATCCTTCCCTTCTTTCTCTTCATCTCTTACTACTTTTCTCCTTTCCCCGTTCCCCTCCCACCACCAGGAGGGGTGTGTGTTGCGGGGTGCTCTGCAGCTCCCATTGTGGGAGACACACCCAAAAATGTGGAGCTGAAATAGTGCTTGGACAATGATCCCCACTGATTACCTGGGCCATCCTTTGGGCTCTTTGGTGAGAACCCTCATCCTCCCACCTCTCAGGCTCTACCCTGATTGGCTGAGCAGGGGGTTATTGTTGTTCTCTTTTAAGACCAAGTAAATAAGTCATAACCAGTCATAAGTTTGAATTTTGCTGCTTCTCTGCATTAATTGTCTCTGAGCAGTTCATGAGTCTCTCTAATATTCCAGTTCTCCTAAAATAATTGCTGAATAATTACTATGAACTATTGCTGGTCTGGAGCTCATTTGAGAACACTTTATTCAGGTCAATCAATGTATGAAATTCAAGACCGATGGTTAGTTTGAAAGTCAGGGCTCTTGAGTCTTATTCCAACTGTGCCACTGACTGGCTGTGTGACCTAAGACAAGTCAATTCTCCTTTCTCAGCCTTAGCTTCTCCCTCTTTCAAGTAGGGATGACAATCAGCTCCTACCTATCTCACAGCGGGTGGAGGATGGGGATCAGTTGGAGAGTCTCACTAGTAGCAATGAGTAATATGAGGGGTCCTATCACGTTTACTCAGATAAGACTAATATAATAGATTAGCTGAAATAGGCTATTTTATTTGTGTATTATTTTTGAAATTCAGAGCAGCAACTACTTAGATCTTGAAAATTAGATAAGATGCTTCAGTCTGAGCTAAGCAGCTCCTCTTTGTGTGTGATGAGACAATTTAACACACTATGACAAACAGGAGATACTTTTGTTTTTGCAACAAAATATTTTTGCAAAGAATTTTCATCCCACTTGTTACGATTTCAATAAACCAACTGGTTTAGTCTGAATGGGATTTTCTGACAAACGGTTTCAATGAAATTTTCCCACCAGGCTCTATCCCTGCCTCTGGGGGTTTGCTGTCTGTTAGAACAGGAGTCAGGACTGATGGCTTCTCTTTCAGGCTCTGCCACTGCCTTGCTGTATAGGGCCTTGGGTAGGTCATTTCCCTTCTCTGTACCTCAGGCTCCCCATCTGTCCAATGGGAACAGGGACAATTCTGAAACTCTGGCCAGTTGTGAGCCTGGATGCGAAGGAGCATTAAAGCCTTTTGTGAAGGAGAAAGGGGAGTTTCACACTGTTGAGCACCAAGGAATTCTAAACTTTGCTGAAATGTCTAGTCTGCAGAAACAGGAAATGGTTCCTGCTTCCATCTTTGTGGCCTTTACAAACCAGGTGCTGTGCCCCAGTTCTCATCTGAGATCCCCAAAAAAGAACATCTTCCTATCCATTAACAAGACAATACCTATCTTTAAAAGGGGAACAAAGAGAACCCTGGGACTTACAGACTGGCTAGCCTTACTTCATACTTGGAAAGATTACTGGAGCACATTACTAAACAATCAGTTTGTCAGCACCTACAGGTAACTTGGTTCTTAGGACTAGTGAGCGTGGATTTGTCAAGAACAAATCATTCCAAGCCAATGCTATTTCCTTCTTTGACAGGGTTACGGGCCTACTGGAGGTGAGTAAACAGTAGATGTGATCTATCTTGGTGTTAATATGGCTTTTGACATAGGACACTTCCCTAGTTTGCTTGTGAGAATGTGGTCTAGATGCAATTACAGTAGTATAAAGTGGCTTCACAGCTGATTGAAACCCTATGCTCCAAAAGTCCTCCTCCATATTTGGCTGTTCAACGGAGAGAGTGTACCTAGTGGGTCCAACAGGGATCAGTTCAGGGTGTGGTACTGTTCAATATTTTCATTTGGAAAATGGAGTGGAAATTATGCTTCTAAAATTTGCAGATGACACCAAGCACTTTGGAGCACAGGACTGGAATTCATAATGCCCTTAACAAATTGGAGAATTGATCGTCTTGTGCCAAACTCCATGGCTGGGCCCTCTCTATAGACTGGACTGAAGTGAAACCTCAGAGCCAAACACTCCTCCTCCTCGGCAGAGCACTCCGACCTTTAATGGTCAGATGCTGCTTAGCACTGTCAGAGCAGCTTTTGCTGGGGGATTCTCCCAGCACTTTCCGCTAGTGCGAAAGTATTAAACCCCCATTTAACTGCTGGGGACAGAGGCACGGGGCTGGGGGAGCAACTCGCCCAAAGTCTTACAGGTCAATAGGAAAACAAGCAATGGAACCCAGGAGTCCTGACTCCCAATCCCTTGATCCAGTCACTACAGCAGAGCACACTCCCTCTCAAAGGCTGGGGGAGCGGACATGAGGGCCTGAGTGTAATTCCTAGCTGTGGGAGAGTGTGTGTAGCAAGGAAAACCCATGAGAATGTTTTTGCCCCATCATGCACCGGGAGCTAAACCCAGAATTCCAATGAGTGGGAGAGACAGTGGAAACTGTGGGATAGCTACCCACTGTGCACCACTCCAAGAGTCGATGCTAGCCTCGGTACTGTGGATGCACTCCTCCGAATTAGCACATTTACTGATGACATAATCGCATTTATACAGTCTGTTTAGAAAATTCAAATTATATAAATTCGGTATAATTTCATACTGTTCACGTACCCTTATTCTTTGGGGTTCACACCCTCTGTTCTCTCCCTGGGGTGACAGCACCCGGATTGTCACATCTGTCTTTCAAGCTCTGTCCCAGCCTCTCACACAGATGTATCCTGCAGCCAGCCCAGCTTAGGGAGCAGTGGAGACAGGTGGTCTCATCCTGCCAAACCAAGTAACGTGGGTTTCATTGAGGCTCAGATGGAAGGTCCCATGCATCTCCGGGAGGTAAGAACCGTTCACTTGTCCTGCCACTTGGGGCTCTTGCAACAAACAGGGGGCTACTGCTACATATCCTGGTTGGGAGCTTTCCCTATCCCTGGATCCCAGCCCTGGTACAGTGGCCTATTTCTCATCATGATATCCTCATTTTATTCTCAGAGGATGTGTCCAGCATCCTGAATCATGTTTTCTACAGGTGGTTTGAGCGGGGAGAGATCACTCACTGTCACGACCCAGGACTCATCAACCTGGGACTGCAGGGTTCATGGGAGCAGCCACACTCCAATCCTCTGCCTAGGCGCCTGCTGAAAATTGCTTACCTAGGATCCATGAAGTTCAGCCCCAGTCTGAGACTCCACTTTTGAGGTACTCTTGGAGGAGTCCCAGAGAAGCTAATTGGTCCTCTGGCCCTGCTTAAGGCAGCAGCAGGAACAGGAAGCTGACTGAACACCAGGGCTGCTCCCTGTTCTGGATCGTGTGCTGCCTGTTTCTGCTGCCGCTCCCTTGGCTTGATTTCCTGGCATCTGATTTGTGGTTGTGATCACAAGTTTCTTTTGCTTCTGATCTTCCAGTATCCTGACCCAGCTGACTCTCGACTCATGTCATGTGAGTGTGGACTCTGGTTCTGACCAGTAGGTCTGGCTGCCCTTGACCAGCCATGACATTGACTTTGGTACAATTTCTTCAAAGCCCTTTTCCGCTCTCCAGCAAGATACACCAGCTCCCAAAGTCCTAGTTGCCTGCTATTCAAGGTCTGAGGGATAGTGCTTGTATTTTCCCCACCCCCTCACCACTCTGTCTTTCTATGGTCTGACTAGGGCTCACCATCCATGTTCGAGTTGAACACCAGATTGGTAGCTGATACATTGTCCTTGGTGGGACATGTTTTTGTGATGGAGCTGTGTGCCAGAGAGGGCCAGGAGCAGATGCCCCACGCATGGCCAGGACTGGGCTAAAGAGCTTGCAATGCTAGATGAATCAAACCAAGGCCACATGTAGACACCTTGGGTATCCATGGGGACTGAATCTGGGTGCTTTGCTGCAAGGAGCACAAGTCACTCCACCTTGAATCATTATGGTAGTGATCCCTGCCAGCCCCTCTGAAGGAGGGGTCAGTATTATCTCTGTTAGTGGACACACAGGGATGGAAAGCAATTGGCCACAAGGTCACACATAACATCATTGACAGCGGCAGGAAGGAAACATGGTACTAATACCAGTCCATCCACTAGACTCCACCCACTTCCAAAGCCAGAGAACCCAGGAGCCCTGACTCTGACAGTCTGGTCTTGTCATTTAAGGCCTATCTCCCTCCCACTCAGGCAACCATAGAAGGGTCCATCTGCTGAGCCCCTCTCTGCAATGACATCATCAGAAACCTTTGCTAGTGGGTGCCAAGTGACTAAGCAGGGAAATCCTTGAGAGACTCATTCCTAGAGAAGGCTTGAGGCTTCCAGGAGCGCATGCTACTGCAACACCAGCAATCCCATACTGCCTCAGCCCTGGGGACACGTTCTCTTTCTCCCTGGCATCTTTCAATGGAGGGAAGAAAGAGACTCATGAGATGGAGTCTCTCCCTGGCTTACAGATAACCCATCCTGCAGTAACCCAAGTGTGGACTCAGGGGACTGCTGTGCTACAGTGTACGTGCCTTGCAAGATATAACTTGTGAAGGGAGGCAAGACTGCTATTGGCAATGGAGTCTAGGCAATAAGGAAGAGGAGTTGGAAATTCTCATTGAGGAGGGGAAATGGGGAAACCTGATGGGATGATGTGTATGACTGGAAAATTAGTGTTGCTGGTTACAACCCATTGAGATGGGGGCAAGAGGGTAAAAGTGGTGGGCAGGTGACACTTTACATCCACCAGTTCTCAAACTGGGTCAAGACCCCAAAGTATGTTGCAACCCCATTTTTATGGGGTCACCAGGGCTGACTGAGACTTGCTGGGGCCCAGGGTCCAAGCCAGAGCCCCAGTGCTCAAAACCAAAGCCTGAGGACTTCAGCCCTCGGGCTCAGGTTGCAGGCCCCCTGTCTGCGGCTAAAGCCATTGGGCCTCAATTTTTGGTCTCTTCACTCAGGTCCTCTTCTTGGGAATCCCTTGACCAAATAACCCCAATGTTGCACCATTAACTCTGCATTGGACCTAGATGAGGCACAGCAATTTTCTAGATAATCTGTTTCAGCACGTGGATTCTAGAGCACTAAGAAAATGTAGCTATTAATAAGCTCATCTCAGCCTTAGCCAGTGTTTTTGCTGCCCTATTGTAATGGCTCCGAACTGGGCCTTAGGTGATGGATCCCTTGGCCACCTCAGCTGGGCTATATGAACAATTCAGTGCCACCCAAAGCAGGCAGCTGCCTTGTCAGCCTCTGACACTTCCCACGAAGGAATGCACCAGCCAGAAGAGTGAAGAGCGTAGCAGGGATGTGTTTCCGACGACCAGTCCATCTGAAGGCCCAGCAGAAATCTGCCCATGACAGCATGGTCAAGAGAAGATATCTTACCTCGTAACCTATGGACAGGCCAGTGTCATTGGCTCTGACAAGGGCTTGGTGGGTACAAATCCATCACAGATCATATAGAGGAGGACAGAGTGGGGCCTCTCCCTCTTCCAACCTAGCGCGATCTCCTGGGTGAGCTGGCGTGGAAGATGCAACATTATTATTATTAGAGAGACAAGGTGGGTACGGTAATACCTTTTCCTGGACCAACTTCTGTTGGTGGAAGAGAAGCTTTTGAGCTTATGCTGAGTTCTTCATGTTGTTGTTATAATGTGTATGATCATGGAGCCTCAGAGCACGAGTCATGGACCAAGGCCCCATCTGCTGCACAAACACAGCACCAAAACCAGCCCTGCCCCAAGGAGCTGAAATCAAAGTGCCCTGAGACTGGATCTCTGTTGAACTGTAAGCATGCACAGGGCTCCAAGACATGGCTCTTGAGGACTGGGCTATCGGGCAGGCTCAGAGGATGGGGTCTTTGGTGTGTTACAAGACAGCCACAGACAGGTGAAGAGCAGAGACAAGCTGTGTATGGTTGGGAGGCCAATGTGCTGCAAAGGGAGGACAAGAGTAGGAGCAGGAGTGGGAACTGCTGAGCAACTGGTCTCTGCAGCTGGGGCCCCTCTAAGGCAGTGGCCTTTACAAAGCACCAGGTGCATCCATGTGTTCCTGATGTGCTGGGCAGCCCTGCCAGCCCACTGTGGCTTTTAGAGATCATGTTAGGTGGAGAGGGAGGCCAGTCAATGACAACATGGCTGCCTTGGTAGCTGAAATCCCTTTGCTATGGGACTCAGCCGAGGAGGCTGAAGAAGTCCAGGAGAGTCTGATGTGGAGGTGGAATGCACTGCTATGGGGGAAGGTGTGAACTCACCATGCTCTGGCTAGGCTGGTGTGACCTTGGGTGCCACTTCTAGTCTGGGATAAGAGAGCCCTTGTGCAGTTTAGCTTGTGTCACTTTGGAAGCAGTTTAAACTAAGCTGGAAAAAGCCTCTTATTTCCCATGGAGAGTGTCCCACACAGGCTGTTCTAGGGGATGGTATGAATGGAGCGATGGAGCAGTGATAGTACAGGCAGGTCTTGGGCCTGATCCTGCTGCTCCGAAGAAAACTGGTGGCAATCCCCTGCGTGGTGTAGAATCAGGTTGTTTGACTCCAATATTGTCCTCTCAGTTTGGTGCGTCCTAAGGAGCCGACAAATGGGCTTGGGGACAAATTGCTCCTGGGGATGCCAGGTAATCAAATGATGAGCAGCAGCTCATCCCAGACTGTCAGCTCCAGACGTCACCTGTCTGTGAGTTGCTTTCACAGGAGATAAAGCAGAAGCCTGCTTAGAAGTACAGCTATGGAATCTTCCCCTCCTGAGACAGCGTGGGCTTTGCAGGACCAGCCGATAAGGTCTCATGCTCGGTCCAGCTCAGCTCTTTCAAAATGCAATAAACAAACTCCGAATCCACTGTCTTGAGCTCACAAAGCAGCACTTCACGCTGGGCAGAGCTCTGGGAGCGCTGTTCAAAGGGCCTGGCGAATTAAAAGCCCCTCAGTGCTCAGAGCAGAGCCTTTACTTTGAAATGTAAGATAAGGAGGAAACTCAAAACATGCCTGTGGTCTGGTGGCTGTATTTGATCCATGTTAAAATTATTTTGCTCGTTTTGATCAGCCTTAAGCTGTGGGAAAGGCGGTGAAGGGCGTTGGATGCCTGTGGTAAGCGTTATCTTGATGAAGCCTGCACTTTGCAAGATTACATGTAATGAAATTCCTCCTTTTATCTGGAGGTTGCGAAGAAGCATGTCTGGGCATGCAGTACCTGGGCACCTGTTCCTCATTAAGGAGGGCCGGATGTCTGTGGCCTGCAAAGAGCAGAAAGCATATCCAGGACCTGCAGGCAGGGCAAGCAGCGTCTGACCCCAGCCTCTGTTCGCAGCCGCCGATACCTGGGCTCAGTAGACTTCCCTGAGACTGGCGCCAGAGCTGTGAAAATGCCTTTTATACCCTGCCAAGATATGGCCAGCCAAAGCTTGCTTTTATTTTTATTTTTTTTATTTTTTTTTTTAAAAGAGACAGGCTCCTTTTTGGTGGGTGTTTGAAAGCTGGTGTTTAAAGCCCTAGGGAAAAGGTGGGAGGATTTAGTTAGATGCTATTTGAACGTGACCTCCTTTTACTTGAATCTATGAATTGATAAGTTGATGTTATCATGGTTGCCCTACATTATGTGGTTCACATAGTTCAGGGAGGAGATGGCACAGAGTCACGCTGCAACTGTTACTCGAATGCCAAATGAGATCTGAGCAGGAACAGCCCTCCTCAGTTACTGGAGCAGACATTTTCACATCTCAAGTACTGCCAGGTGAAAGGGCATTGATTTAAGACTAGCTTCTTGCCAGGCCAAGTGCTCTGGTAAGGAGCGTGGGCTTGCTCTGAGCGCTCTGCACTAATGACCACAGTGAACATCGTTAATGCAACACCATTAACCTGGGCCACAGAACTGCAAAGAACTCCTGAGAATCGCTGCCTTTATTTGGAATATTTCTCATCCGAAGCTCTGGCTGGCGAGGGATGCCTCACAGCCCCACATGCTCTTCGAACACCACTGAGAAGCAAATTTCAAAAGCTGTCCTGAAGGCATTGACTTCAACCAGCACTGGCCTTCTGTAGTTGCCATGAGTCACAATTCTTCTCGACGGTGCTGAAGAGCCCTAGGAATTAGGAATTCCAAAAGAAGATTGAAACTGCAGGCAAGGACCCTATGGTTCAGGCCCCAGCCTGACGCATACAAGATCTGGGTTTAGTTCCCTACTCAGCCAGACTCCTTGACTGACCTGGAACAAGGCTTTTAATCTTCCTGTAGCCCACTTTCCCAGCTGTGAAAGAGACTTTACAGCATCTTGCTTTGTCGACTTAGAATTGAAGTACTTTAGCACGAAGTCTGTTAGACCCAGGCAAACACTTTTGCATTGAAAAATGGGATTTTGTTGATAAACAGTCACAGAAAATTAATTTTCAATTAAAATATTCAGGTTTTTGCTGAAAACTTGAAAAATCATCAGCCAGCTTTGCATCCTCTGTGCTTATGAGTAGGTGAGTGTAGATACCTGTTCTGTGGGCAGCTGTGCCAGTCACAGCTTGTGACCTTTCAAAGGAAGCACTCATTCACACACCAGTGTATTTCTCTGGTTCCTCTCCTCAGCTGAAGTAGAGATGTTCAGCCACTGCAGGGATTTAGATACAAGAATTTAGCAGAATTGGAACCCCAAGTCCCCAGAGGCAGCTTTGAAAATCTCAGTCAAAGGCAGGAGGCAAACTCATGCACAGGGGACTGAAGTGTGAGTATGGAAATTTCACAGAGAAAGGAATTCTGGGAGATACTTTCATGTCTCCATGGGCCATTCCAAACATCATTTGTTGCTTATCATAGCACTAATGGGTAGGGTACTGGAGGAGTTTTGCATCAGTTTAAACCAAATACCTGAAATCAGCTCACTCACCATAACAGAGTTTAATATTAAACTCAGCTGTTATTGGTCCAGTGTTACCCAGCCTCTTGCTGCTTCTACAGTAAGTGTAGCAGCATAGGTGACTATGTATTTAAATCTATGTGGGGCTGCTTGGCTAATTGATAGCCTGTCATCTTCTTATTGCACCCAGTAAATTATGCATTAAATTACTTTGTTGGTTTAGCAAATAAGCTCTAATGTGCCTGTTGTGTCCATAATTTCTAGTAAGCATTACTCATTGACATTGATGCTAAGTCACAGGGCTCTCAAGACTAAGGGCTGTTCCAGGATGTGCCCATTAATGTCAGGGGGTGGCTCTGCTTTCATTCAGAGCAGAGTTTAACCTTATGTATGTGCTGTGACACCTGATTTTCATAGATTCACGGATTCCAAGACCAGAAGGGACCATTTTGATCATTTCGTCTGACCTCCTGCATACCACAGGCCACAGAACATCCCCAAAATAATTCCCAGAGCAGATCTTGTAGAAAAATATCCTATCTTGATTGAAAAATCCACCATGGCTCTTGGTAAATTGTTCTAATGACTAATTACTCTCACCGTTAAAAATGCGTGCTTTATTTCCACTCTGAATTTGTCTAAATTCAATTTCCAGCCATTGGATTGTTTGATCCTTCTCTGCTAGGAAGAGCCCCTTCCCCATGTAGATACATATAAACAATAATCCAGGTTACCCCTTAACCTTCTCTTTGTAAAGCTCTTTGGGCTCTTTGAGTCAGCTACTCTTAAGGCATGCTTTCTAACCCTTTAATCATTCTCGGGGATCTTCTCAGAACCCTCATCAATTTATCAACATCCTTCTTGAATTGTAAACACCCGAACTGGACACTGTATTCCAGCAGTGATCACACCTGTGTCAAATACAGAGGTAAGAATCACCTTTTCACTCTTACTCAAGTTTCCCGTTAATGCATCCCAGAATCGCATTAGCCCTTTTGTCCACAGCATCACAGTGGGAGCTGTGGACAAAAGAGTTAAGCTGATTCCACACCATGACCCCCCAAATCTTTCTCAGAATCACTGCTTCCTGGGACAGAGTCTGCCATCTTTTAAATATGGCGGGTATTAATCACTTACTCTAGTGATTTTATTAAGAATAAAAAGTAGGATTTAAGTGGTTTCAAGTAATAAGACAGAACAAAGTAAGTCACCAAACAAAATAAATCAAAAACATGCAAGTCTAAGCCTAATACATTAAGATGCTGTTTACAGGTAAAACAGGAAAGCTTAGAGGTAAATAAACCATCTACAACCAATTGTCCTAGTCAATGGGAGCCATCAAGATTCTAAGCCACCATTAATGGCCCACACTTTGCATAATTACAGGAGGACCTCAGAGTTATACTTCATATTTCTAGCTTCAGATACAAGAATGCTACATGCATACAAATAGGATGAACACACTCCGTAGCTTATATGTTTTGTAATGATACCTCACAAGACCTTTTGCATAAAGCATATTCCAGTTATATCATATTCACATTCTCATTCCCATAAACCATATGGAGTGCAACAGCACAGTACTAATGTTGTACCAAACCTCCAAAAGGTGTGGCTGATCTGGTTAGGTCCTGTGATGGTGAACCAGATCTAACCAGATCAGCCCTAGCATCACCGGTTCATTCCCCTGCACGTCTACCAACGTAATATACGCCATCATGTGCCAGCAATGCCCCTCTACTATGTACGTTGGCCAAACTGGACAGTCCCTACTTAAAAAGGATAAATGGCCGCAAATCAGATATTAGGAATGACAATATATAAAAACCTGTAGGAGAACAGTCCAATCTCCCTGGACACACAACAACAGATTTAAAGGTAACCATCCTGCAGCAAAAAAAACTTCAAGACCAGACTTCAAAGAGAAACTGCTGAGCTACAGTTCATTTGCAAATTTGACACCAAGTCAGGATTAAACAAAGACTATGAATGGCTTGCTAACTACAAAAGCAGTTTCTCCTCTCTCAGTGTTCACACCTCCAGATCAGCTGCTAGAAGAGGACCTTATCCTCCCTGATTAGAGATAACAAGGTAGTTCAGCCTGATTGAACTAACCTTGTTATCTCTACCCTGGTTCTTGCCTACTTATTTATACCTGCCTCTGAGTACTTCCACTGCATGCATCTGATGAAGTGGGTATTAGCCCACAAAAGCTTATGCTTCAATACTTTTGTTAGTCTTTAAGGTGCCACAGGACTCTTTGTCACTTCTTAAGAAAAAGAGTAGAAAGGTACTAACAAGTATCAGTGTGAAGACTGATTACTCTTACTGCAGAGTCTATCTATCCTTGGTGTGATGGTTCACCAGCAAACTCATAAATCATTCTCCACCTCCACTCGGGACCTGAACTTTGTCTCCATAGCTGGCATGCCAGAGAATGATGCTTGACATATATATGTTTTTGGGAAAGGTACCCACACTTTCATTGTTTCCGTAACGTAAACTGGGTACTCCGCAGCACCATCTGGCCAAAAATGAAAAGGTATCTTTTCCTGAAACTTAATTTTCAGTGTGTAGGCACTGGTAGATCGAGCAGCTGCTGTTCCACTCAAAGGGCAAGATGCCATAACAGAAGTTGAGAACAGATCCTGGACCCTATCATATTCCTCCATGTTGATATTTGTAAAGTAAACAGGGAAATGCTCGGCCAAAGGTGAACAACGATCCTGTCTCTCCCACAATCAATTGTCATGCTGTTGGTATTCAGAAATTCTGTCCGTAGCAGAAATAGATCTGAGGTTCCACTGCTTAGCCAATTTTTTTCTGAAATGCTGCACTCTTGTCACTCACCTACAGTGTGCTTGTACTGCCCCCTTGTGTGGACAGATTCAGTGCATTCAACAAGTTAAAAATGTCTGTGAGTCATGCAAGCTGCACGATTCACATCGGGTCCGAAAAGTTTGTGGTGATCTTGGGATTGGGCACAGAAAGAAAACCCAGCAGCTCCTTGCAAAGCTCAAAAACGCTTTGCAACACTCTGTTGCAAGATAGCTAATGCACTTCCATATGAAACAATAATTTGTCATGTCTGGCACCCATTTCTAAACACAGTTTTGCAAAAAAGGTAGGACTTCAAAGGCCAGGACTTTATAAAATTCATATTTAGCACATTATGTAATTCGTGTTCCATTTGCTTTCATGTAAGGGCTTGTCAATGCAGTGTACAGTGTGTTACCTTGTTGGTTTATGGTTCATATTCTTGCTCCATCACCACTCCTATTGCCTGTCACAGTGACAGCACTGTCTGTGCAAACAGCAACACACTCCTCCCAATTCAGAGATTCGGCTTTCAATAAATCATCCAATAATCTGAATATTTCCTGATCTGTTGTCTGCTCTAGTAACTCCTGACAAAGAAAAACTTCTAAAATTCCCCCCAGCCAAACATAACGAACAAAAACTAATAATTGTGCTGCATTACCAACATTACTTGTCTTATTATGGGGACGTTTTAAAAACATATCAATTTTCAATATAATTTGCTCTCATGTAAAAACATATCCATTTCCATCTGCCAAAGAGTCATCAAAAAAGCGTACATCACTTCTTATTTGTCACAAAGCAGTGAGGTTTTTTTCACATTCATGCTTATACAACGTGAGTATTATGGCGTTGTTCATGCATCATGGACTATGTTGTGTAAACTGCCCCAGGACCCATTTGGTTGGTTGGGTAAAGAGCAAAAGACACAACACTTTCCCTTCTAGGTCATTGGCTGCTATTCAGCTCAGGTCAGTAAAGAGTCCAAGCCACTGTAGGATGACTGTATAAGTTGGGGTGAAGGGAACGCTCTGTCAGAAAGCCGTCTCCAGCACTAACAATCTAGCTTTTACAAAGTCCTCATTCATTTCTCTTCATTTAGTTGACTCTAGTCCAAGCTGTGAGTGAACCAGAGGAACAGATAAAAGTGCTGTGATCACAAATGGTTTATTTCTCATGTTAGCACACATGGTTTCATGTGGTTTTTCAGTGACATGGTGCTGCTAATACACCACATACAGACACTTGATGAAAGCAGCCTCTTTAAATACAATGATTAACTTCAAAATACATCCCTATCTGTGATTCCTTGTATAATTTATTTGAACCATCACAAAGAATATTAACTTCCCTCCTTTTCATTGGTATTTACTGGGTTTTTAACTCAAAACAGGCAAAGTTCAGAGTCCACTAGGCCTGTTGTAATCTGCATGACTTAGAGCATATGCATGTTCAGTAAATTTTGTACTATCCAAAAATGCCATAAAACTTTTATAGCAGGAAGGGTCATGCTCGATACACAGATTTTTATTTCATGTTGTAATTTCTTGTTCAAAAAAGACTTGAAACCACAAGACATTTGACCCTTCTGAATTAGGCTTATCCAGATCTGATTGGGGAAACTAGCACTAAATTGCTACTCCATGAGGAGGATTCAGGGACCTGAGCATGGTTTTAAAAACACTTGCTTTTGTAAATAGCAAGAAAAGGTGACTACAAACAAAAGGCTTCAGCTAAATGGCACTTTTAGCAATATTCTTGTAACTGACCGAAAGAAAAAGCATCTGCAGAAGGACAGATTAAAGCGAGCAAACCTAGCTCAAAAATGTTGAACTAGGACAGTTTGACAATTTCAATATTTTTTCCCTTCCAAAACTTTTTCAAGTCAGGAGATTCATCAAAAGTGACCCTCTTCTTTTAACAGTTTCATTTTTGATGAATCAGGATCTTTCTAGGTGAAAAAACAGTTTGCCACAAAATTCCACACCAGCTCTAAAATACACTCATGACAATAAGCTCACTTTGTTCAGCTCTGTCCCCCACACCATTGGTCTCCGTGACAGTTTGCAAGGCATTTTATAGGTACAATCCTGCACCGGGCAGATGCCAGTGTAAGAACTTGATCCTGCACACCCTGATGTTGATATGTCATGCTGGGTGCGGTGGGATTGTCCTTGTGGGTGATGCGAAGCACATAAGCAAGCGCTGGCAGGCTGGGAGGCTATTATAGGGTGCCATATACCATAGGGCAGCTCCCTTCTCCTACTGTTTGGTGGCAGAAATGTATAAGTGGCTGGCTAGAGTCAGGTTGGTAATAGCAACAGGACATCTCCCTCTCCACCATCTGTGACCAAAGATGGGGCCCAGTTCTGCCGTCAGTGGATCAGGCGCAGGCCCACTGAGTGCCACGTGGCAGAGATCAGTGAAGTAGGGAAGGAGAATTCTGCATGGCTTTATAATTTCTCTTCTCTGGGTGCAGATCAGCCTGGCCCTACTTACACCTGGTTGATTGATAGGAGACAGTTTTGGGTGTGTTGGTGCCAGTTCAGGACAGCATTTCTGCACTCGTTGGGGGCTCAGAAGGAAGCTGTCAGAAGGTGATTTCTATGGGGAATGCCTAAGAAAGACTTTTTCCATTTCTTTATTAAGCCCAGGGTTACAGGCCTGGGCTGCCAGAGCTTTCCCCTGCCTTTAACTCCAGGAATTAGGAGTAGGGTGTAGGGAATGCTTCAGTTCTAGCTGGTAGCTTCTCCCTGGGGCTCTGAGATCAGTGCATTGGCCGTGTGTATAACTGCACAGAGGCAGTTTGTCATCCTAAGAGCACATCACTAAAACACCAGCCAGAGAGTATGAAAAGCAGGACGCTAAGTGCAGTGAAAGGGGCACCACCCCCAGTCTTCCACTGCAGATCCAGCCCAAGTCAGCAGGCAGCTCCTCTTTCCCGGTGCAGTCAGCAGGCAGCTGCTCCCCCTGGAGATTCCCTGAGGGCACAGTTATGCTGACAGGGACCTGGGATTGGGGTAGAGGTGTGCTGCACAGCACTATTCCTCCGCAGTGGCTGACCTTTGCAGCCAGATGCCGCTGGGGGTGTGGGGCAACCAAGGATGAAGGGACTAGGGCAGATGAGCAGAGGACACTGCACTGTGGTGTGTGGACTGCACTGCAACTCAGGCGGTCTGGTGCTAATCCCAGCTCTGCCACTGACCTGCTGGGTGAATTTGGGGAAACCATTTCCTCTCACCTTAGTCCAAATGTGAGCTCTTTGGGGCAGGGCACATCTCAGGGTATGTTGGGTGGGTGCAGTGTCCGGCCCAATGGGGCCCTCAGCTCATCCAAGGTTTTTAAGTGCTCATGAAAATGAAATTAGTAAAGACCCCACAGAGCAGCTCCCTGGCAGTACAGGAGAAAGGTGGGATTCTGAGATGGCGTCTGTGATGGCTGGTGTCCCTTTGCACACCCATGCCTGTATGGAGATGGGTTGAGCTAGCACCAGATGAATCATGTCATTACACCAGCTTTTCACACTTTCTAGCAGAGCTGGTCAAAAATGGGACTTATTGTCCAGCAAAAATGCCAATTGCACTTTCATGTTGTTTGACATTTTTCATGGATTTTTCATTTCAATAATGTCGTTTCTTTGGCTTAGTTACTAAATAAGAAATTTGTATTCAAATTGTATTCAAATTGTATTCAAATGTTTTCAGTTTTGGACTTTACCTGGGGGTCTTCTCTGCTTTCTCCCCTCTTTATCGCTACTGAAAAAAGAACTTGTTTCTTTTTGAATCAAATCAAATTGTATAGAGAGTATTTTTTAAAAAAAATGGAATGAAATTAAAATGAAAATTTTCATTTTGACAACAAAAAAAAAATCAGAAAGTTTCAAATGCTCCTGATGTTTTTGTGGCAAACGTTGCTATTGTTCGACAAGCCGTTTTCTGTCAAAAAGCCTTTTCAACCAAAACAATTTGACCAGCTCACGTAGGCTCCATTTGAAGGCATTCGGTTGTGATTAAGCGCAGTGATTAACACTGTGATTGTTATGACTATAAACAGTAGACAGGGCCAGGTCAATGTGTCAGGTTAGTCTTATGTGGTGCTATTATGACATCAAAGGTAACTCAACCAAACATAACCCTTCCTCACTGTCTAATTTGCAAGCTGCAATTCTATTGGTTGAAATGAGTCAATGGTGTGCAGGGGACTGTGTGTGTGACAACTCTCTGTTCCTTTTGGTGTATGACATGGGTCCAGCTGTCACTGCTCTCCGGGGTCCATGGCCGCATGCTGCTCCTGCAAACAGACGCTGCCCCATTGCTTTCTGTGCAATTCATCCAGGAGCTGCCGCTAGCCAGAGCGCTCCCTGCAAATCCACTGTGTGCACTAGGCATTAATACACTTGAGATTTTGTTTCACATCTGAGCACCTATTTTCAGTGGCTTAAATTACAGTGTCAATTCATTTCATTGTAGCTAGAAGGAACAAGTCAGCATATGGCATTCCAGCCAGCTGACTTTCCAGGGACCTCACCACACCCAGTGAGCTAATGCTTGGTGTTTACTTTGTCTCTCTGTGTTGCTAAACAGAAGTGCAGGAACGCTGCTCTCCCAGTGAATAGCTGAACTGTTCCCCAGCAAGGACGCTAGGCTCGCCTCACTTGTTAAACTCTTCTTCTGACAAATCGTTTTGGAGCTGGGCCTGACAAGCTGCCTGGGCTGTAAGTGCTGCTGGATTGGTTCCTAAAGCCTTCTGGTGTAAATGGGAAACAGTGGCAGACATGCACAGCAATCACTGCCTTCTACTCTATAAAAGATGGCTCCAGGTCGTCTGCAGCTATAAGGGCTGACTTCCCAATATCAAAGCCATATGGGATTAGGAAACCGCTGGCAGCTGCTGTTTGCTCTCTGGCCTGCCATCTAGGGGACACAGGCTAACCTACAGCAACAGCTCCTACCCCCAGGGTCTCGAGTTTCTCTGCTCTCGCTCCTCTTGGCCTAGGAATGTTTTCTACCAACAGAGACTGGGAATGAATAATTCAAAGGGAGAACGGCAGCAGCCAGCGTGATACAAACAGCTGTGTAGGTTTGCTCTGCATTTGGAGAGTAGTGAACTCCAACCAAATGATTCCCAACAGCTGTCCCCTTCCTTGGTACCCAGGGCCTTGCATTTTACCAGAGTGGAGAGTATCTAGTGGCCAAACTCTCCGACATGTCCTGCTACTGGGGTATACCTCCCAACGTCCTCAGAGAAACCAGGCAGCTGGGGTGAGTTTGGCAGCTGTGTACACCTCGCATTTCAAACGTCACTATGGCTGGCTGGGAATTTTTTGACAAAACTTCTATAAGTTGGAAATGACGGAGTCATTGAAACCAAAATGCTTTGCAGAAAAAGGTCACTATTGGCACATTTCCCTGTCAAAAACAATTGGATAAAAACAAGCTTTGAAATGGTTGAAATGTCCCAAACAGGTTCTGGTTTTCGTATTGAAACATTTTTTCCCTTTAGAAATGTACGTTCTTAGTAAAAAAGGAAAAGTGAAAAAGGAAGGTCAAAACTGAAACAAAATGTTTTTAAATGAGCAAAATAAAACATTTTCATTGACCTAATGTGTTTTGTTGTTTTTTTTTGATTGTCAGTTCATACTTTTCTCCCCACTTTGGGAAATTTGGGAACCACTTTCAAAATCTTAGCAGTCCGCATGGCCTGTGAAAAGAGTTTCCCATCCAGCTCCTAATCCATGCAGGCTCAAGATTGAGTGGGTCTGTGGTTTAATTCAAATGTTTTGCACAGCATCAGCTCTGATGGCAGCTGGGGAGCGAGCAGCAGAGTCCATGAGATGCTGAGCAGCACAGACCCTGCAGGAAGCAAACAGCCTGATGATGGTTAGTGACCAGTGCCGGCATTCAAGCAAGCTGGATTCTCAGCCCGCTCCTGCACTGATTCATGGTGTGATTGTCCCCTGTGTCTGCCTCGCTCTCCCTTGTAAAATGGGGATAAAATACTCCTCTCCCTCACAGGGTTGCTATGAAGCTATAGTCATTACTGCTGACAGAGCACGTTGGATGAAATAGTCTATGGAATATGCTTGTTGTTGGAATGTCCCCAGCAATGCAATACTAAGAAAGACAAAAAGAATTTCTCATCCAAAAAGGAATTATTTGAGGGAAGTTCTAAGGCCTATATTACACTGGAGGTCAGACTAGGTGATCACAGCAGGTCCTTTCTGGCCTTAACGTCTATGAATCTACAAAAACTGAACCTCTGGGTCTGATTCAGAGACTCTTGACTCATGAGTTATCCATGGCTCTTCAAAGGTATTTGGGCCTCTCATTTTTCACTGAAATTGGATCCTTGAGGATCTGGGTCTGGACTACTCCCATGTGTGGGCTTGGCCTGCAAACACAATGTGTGTTAGGTTTTTCCAGTGACAGGGTTTTAAACTTCAGACTTGAAAAGGAAGAAAAGCCAGCAGGAATGTTCAATGTGTCTATTTTTAGTGAGCGGCGTAAACAACCTTTTATGTCCAGCTCAGCCCTGTGGCAAACGGGCCCACTTGTATACACCTTTGACCTCGGAGCTCAACAAACGGGCAGCAATCCATGGACATATGGAATCTCCCCCCGAGCCCGTGTTCCTGCCACTCTGCCAGACACTCACCGCAACGTGTGCACCATGTTGCCGCGTGGCCCATCACCCTAGGTTGTATTGGCCATATGTGCACATTCCATTAGGGGACCCCAAAGCAGCAGGACTTCCCTGGATGGCTTGGAGTTCCTCACCACCCATGGAAATGACCACATGGGTGTGCAGGGAAAGTGTGCTCTGGGCTGCCCTGAAGGTCTGCACAAGCACTGATGGAAGGGGCAGAGAAAGGCCTGTCTCCAGCGTGCCCCAGCACCTGAATGATGGGTAGAACTCCGTGAAAAGCAATTGTACTTATAGGGAAACATCCAGCATTCGCAGGTTGGTGGGAAGGGGGAAATGGACAGGAGGTTGGTTTTGAGCAAAGAGGAGCAGGGGAGGGGTCTGATACCCTGGTAATGGAAAGTTGTGTTTGCAGCAACAAGGGAGATTTTTCCCACCCAGAAAAAACATCCAACAAACTCCTTCCCGGGGTCAGCGCCAGGGCGGTGTCTCCCCTCCCTCTCTGCAAAGCTGCATCTGCCAACGGGAGCTGCAGTGCCTTGACCTGGCTGAAACAGATGAGGATTTGTCAAGAGAAAGGGATCGGTTTGCCTGGTTCTGGGCTGGGATCACTGCAGGGTCTCTAGCCCCAAAGGCTCACAAACTGCGAGTCAGGCCCCAGAGAAATCATAAGATGTTCTAATCATAATAATATTTGAAAATGATTTGTCTTCTGGTTTTTGTG
The DNA here is from genome assembly GCA_007922305.1 of Dermatemys mawii. NCBI lineage: Eukaryota > Metazoa > Chordata > Testudines > Dermatemydidae > Dermatemys > Dermatemys mawii. Next base: position 43,348,085 of record ML677335.1, on the reverse strand, counting down.
GCTTTGGGCTGCACTTGGGTTGTGATTTCAAACTTTTCTATGCAACCAGGTCTTTCTTTCTTTTTCTTTCTTTCTTTTGTAAAAAAGAAAGCCGCAACAATATGTCTCCAGGAGCTGGGGCTTGAAAACACCAAATAGTGCAAGATCCACAATAAAATTGCAAGGGTTGGCACAGATACCAGCTTGGCAAGGGATACGCTGGCCTCAGTATCCCAGGGCTGGTGCTAAGCATCATACCTTCAGTCACCTCTGAAATTCCTCGTAGCTGCCTTGGACTGGCAGGGTAGGACGCATCATCTCAGGCCAGCTGGATAGAAGAAAGCCCACTCCTTAAAGAGCGCTGCATGACAGGTGCTGGCCTAGGGCTGAGCACTGGGCAAAGAGCAAATCAAGAATCACATTTGTGGTGGCTTGTGATTCAAGGCTGGAGGGCAGGCTTAACCCCGCGCCCCAGCAAAGTCCCAACAGTGTGAGCCCTAGGTACTGTATCAGCGCCTGGTTGTCAATGGAGCTGTCCCAGTTCATCCCACCCAGGGACCTGGACCCACATGTAGTGTGTGCAGCAGGAGGTGCGTCCACCTGCTGCTATCCAGGGACCCTGGTGGCATTGCCATACCAGTACTTGGAGGCTTGAGGGACTGTTATACCCCCACACTGCCATAGAGGGGTGCCCAGTGGCACTTCAAGCTGTTTGGAAACAATCAAACTTTTGGGCTGGAAAATAATGTTTTTTGTAGGAACTTTTCCCAATGAAATGGGGCAAAGTTTCTGTTTCCTTTCAGTTCAAATAGAATTGCTTGTTTTGGGTTTTAGAAATAAACATACATAAATAAACATTCAACTTTCAAAACTTTCTCCCTCCCTCCCCAGTTCTTGCCCCGTCAGTCCATTTTCTAAATGAGTGGTGTCTAGGAGGGATTTTATTCCTTTCTTTTGTTTTTCCTTTTGTTGCTCTGCGGCTTTTCCAACAGGAGAGAAGTTACAGAGCAGATAAAGGAAAATGGAAACAAAGAAAAAGGGAAAAATAAAATATTTTCCTGTCCAGTCTGTCACGGTGAGGGAACAAAATGGAAACGGAGAGAAGGTGCATGCTGGGGGACCTAATCAGTCACACCCAGTTCAGTCTAGCCCTTATCCCAGGCAAGACCCTGTTTATTCTCCAGGCCACACAAAATGGAACATAGAATCATAACATAAAACAACAGTTCAGTTCCCAGCCTACATCGTGGGGTCCTGTGGCCTCTGTCAGGTTAATGATTAGGACCTTCCCAAGCCCAGAGGGATCTGTGGAGTGGGTGGCTGCTGGGTAGGTAGGTGTAGCTATAGGAAAATACACTCCCAGCCTTCTCCTTGTCCCAGGATCCCTCAGAGCTGGGACCCTCCTTTATAACTCACAGCCAGGACCCATCCGACCCCATCAGTAAGGGCTGTCCCTCAGGGTCAGCTGATTCCCAGCTCCCACCTGCCAGGCTCCTCCCCAGAACACCCACCTCAGCCTAGACAGGCCCAGTGACAGATGGAGAAACTGCTGAAATTCTGACCTTTCAAGCTTGGTTTGGATTTTTGAAAAATGAAACTAAATCGTATTTTATGTCCTTTTTCCTTCGGTTTTTGTTTCACGTCAACATTCCCTGAACCGCTTGATGACAGCGACATGTTTGCGAGGGAAATGTTTGAACATTTTTGACCAGCTGTTGTGGGGCTGTGCACAGCTGGCTCAAGTGCCTTGGCAGGAATCATGTGCTGGGTGGTCTTAGCTGCTCTGGATGACCGGGGGAGTTCAGGATGCTGGTGGGGTAAATGGCATGTTAAAGACCCTGGCTAAATGCAAGGGGTTGTGACCTCCACTGAGACCCCCCAAAAACGCAGTAATGAACTTAGAGCGGCTAGAACCACGAATGGAACGGAGCAAACGGAGGGTCCTAGGAAAAGTTGCTCATGCGACTTGGGGAAGTCACCCCATACACACATGCTGTGGGAGTCAGAGGAGCCTGGGTAGTGGGTATGGCAAGAGACGAGGCGAGAGGTGGGGCAGTGAGGGGGACACGAGTTTGATGTGAAATCCAGCTGTAAAAACAACCAGAGTGATTCCAGGCTGCATGCTGTGACGGACTCCCATATGGCCTGCTGGGAGGGCGGGGGTGTTCAGTGGAGGAGGAGCTGTGTTGCCAGGTACAGGTAGGCGAGGTACAGAAAGCCGTGTTCTGAGGATGCAGAGTGTTGGTTCGATCTCTGCTGGCGGCAGTGTGGTCTGGTGTTTGCTGCACCCTGATTTGTCACGCTCTGGGGCTGGAGAGTGGTGGAGCCCCCTCTGGACTATGGCACAGAATCCTGTGCACCTCCATGCCCTGGAGAACGGTTGAAGCAGAGCAATGGGAATTGGGGGCCTCTGATCAGAGGCAAGAGCAAAGCTTGGATTTCTGAAAGCACTTAGATGATTTAGGCACACAGGTGCCATTGGAGGTCAGTGGGAACTGTGGGAAGCAGCACAGGCTCCAGGGACCATTGGCTAGGAATGGTGAACTGTGGCCATTGGGAGCTCTGGTCGGCCATGCCTGTGGATGGTCAATGTAAAGAAATTGTCTCACAGCCCACCAGCAGATTACCCTGATGGGCCCCGTGTGGTCTGCAGGCCGCACGCTGCCCACCACTGCTCTGGATAAAGGAGGGCAGGCATGAATCCCATGCACGCTGAGGAAGTGTTCAGGGCAGTGCCCAAGTCTAAATCTTGGAGCTGTGGTATCACACTAAACTAAGGCATTTGGGCCCAGTGTTGGGCAGCTGCTCCTGAAGGCGCAGAGTATGAAGCTATGGGAGGCCTTTACCCCCAGGAGTGGGGGAACCACCCACCCACCCAGCCTGCGGCATGTGCAACCAGGCAGGCCACGATCTTGTGAGAGTGGAGGATGGAGCAATGTCCCCTGGCACCAGGAGATACCTAGTCCAGCCACCCTCCCACCCCAGGCATGGGCTTTCTCCAACTTCTGGAGCACTGGGTGGCTTTTGTCACATGACATCACCTTCTCCCTGGCTGATTTGTATCACGTGATGTCATGGTGCAGTTGGTTGGCTGGTGCCACTTTGGCAAACCAAACACAGCCACGAAAGAAGCATCTGATTCACCTAAACACCTAGCCCTTGACGTCTGACTCTGCCTGCATCTCTCATGGCCCATACGCACTTCCATGACCTTTACTGAGATGACACGCTCAACTTGGCCATGCAGGGGACCAGCATCCTATCCAGCACTCCCTCCAGCATTGGCCTGAGTTTGCTTTCAGATGAAAGCTGAGCTGGTCTCTCCACAGAGCTGGGAACAGCCCCAGGCGGGTCTGAGGCAGAAATTGCTCTAACCACGGATCCAAACATTGCAACCACAAGACCCAGAAAAATAATGACGTGGGGACTCAGTGTTTATAAAACAAGAAAATCAGAGTGATGATCAGTGAGTGGCTTGAATTGTGCACAGACCTTCAAACTGCATATTACAGCTGTTGTGCCAGTAACAGGGACGAGCATTCAGGCTGCTAGAACTTTCCCTCATAACCACCGGTCAGCACTCATGCATCTCTTCTCAACCATTCCCGGCTGGGGTGAAATTCCCAAGCTTGGTCACTTCCCATAAGTAGCTTTATTCTCCCTTCCCTTTCAGCAAACTCCCACCCGCTGCTTTTGAGCCACTAGAGGGAAAATACACATTTCCTAGTGGAAACAGCACCGAGGCCCAGTTTTTAAAATTGAGAGTACAGCAAAAATGTTCCCCGTGGAATAGTTAAATCTTGACAGGACACCCAGAGTAGCTGGGCATTGCTACACTGGGGGTAAACAATGTATTTTAGCTACGAGGATTTGAAACACAGGTACTAACTGGAAAAGAGCTGGACTGTGCACGGGAGCCCCACTATCTCCAAGCATTGTCAGGAGGTACGGTCCTCCTGCCCAGAACTCTGAGTGCTCACTGCGCTTGTAATTCCCTTGCTCATAGTATTTCTGCACAGCCTTAAATTAAACAGGGTCTATGTGTGTGCAAGGGGCACTTGGTTAAATTCCTGCTCAGCTACACAGTTCCTCTCCTTGCTAAATATAAACCAGCCAATTCCCCCAAGTGCCAGTCTCACAACCCCCGATCAGATTATACGTGTATTATGCACACTGCGCACTCAGTCACAACCCTTGCCTGCCCCAAGAGCATGTGACCTGCTCGCCTGTTCCCATGCAGAACTTGTAACCTCCTACACCACCACCCTCTTCTTGGGTACACCCAGTGTTTCAGAAGGCTGCACTTTATTTCATGGGCCATGAACATGGCAAAGATATAAACAAAGACGACAAAGTGAGCCAAGCCAAGGCACTGGGCTCTCTCACCTTCTCTGATGGCTTTTATTTGGATCTAGGAAAATCTCGTTTCCCTTTCCCTTTCCCCACTGAGATACAATCTTTTTAGGCTGCTCAGAAGTTTTCTTGACTCACTTCCCAGTCTAAACAAGCCAGGCACAGGCAGCCAAGTGACCCCATGGCTTGGGAACAGTACCAGAGGCCAGCAGCTGCAGGAAGCCCAGCCAGCCGAGAGGAGTCAGACTGGGCCAGCAGCAGGAGTTCAGGCCTCAGAAGAGCCTGGAGAGAGGGGCTCTGAGAGACCCCACCGGCCCCTCAGCCTTTTAGAAGAGAGCTGAGAGGAAAATGGATTTTCCATCTCACAAAACATTGCGAGATTTTGAATGTCTATTTATCCCAAGTCAGAAGGAAAAGCCAAAATTGGGAAATTTTTCTGGAAACAAATTTCCATTTTCCCCATGTGGGGTCAATGGAAGTGTTGCATTTCCATTTTGACCATTTACATTGTGAAAATCGAAAATAAAGTACATTCCAAACAGAAAAATGGAACTTTTCCATTCCGAAAATGCCAAACTGGGCTATGCGGATAATTCTGAAATGCTGCATGTGGAAGTCATGTCTCCTGGCCTCTTTCCCTGCCTCTTGCTGGCCACATTCTTTTCTTAAACTACACTGCCAGCTTGCCAGGGCAAGGATTGCATCTCAGGGGTATTTAAGCAATGCCCAGCTCAATGGGGCGCGATCCTGACTGGGCGATCCAGGCACTGCCACAATAACAGGAATGAATCATCAGATCAGATTGTCCATGATGCTTCCAGGGCAAATGCATTAAAACCAAACTGTACACAAACAAGCCTGAGCCCTCACCTTGCCATCATCAGAATGCGTCTCCTGCCCAGCTGGAGAGCGACTGGGCCTTTCTTAGCACGTTCTGGAAGCAGTGGAGCCAGCTCCAGAGTCCAGGCTGACCCACACTGGTATTTGGGCCCCGCCCTCTGTTGTTATCACTTTCATGAAGGAGCTGTAGTTCTCAATTGCTTTGGGTTTGATGCCACTGGGAATACATTTCCCCTGAAGAGTTCAGCACTGCAGAGATAGAAGCAATTGTCTTGCAGGGACTCCATGGTTTTCACAATGACCAGTTCCTCATCTCTGAGAATAGGCTAACGCCAGATCGTGTAGCGTGTTGCGAGCGCATGAGCCCCTGTGGGCTGTCACTGATGTCTGGGGGTGCCTCCTGCATGCAGCAAGACTGCAACTGTAATGCTGACTTTTGGAAATTCCTTCATGTGCATTTGAATGCACTGGGCCAGATCCCAGCCCCTGCCCCAGCTCTGACACATTGGTACCACCCTGCACAGGGCATGGGGAGTGACCTATTGCAGCCCAGGATTCCCCCGATGCTCAGAACTGAAAACATTTATTTTTTTCCAAAATCAACTTTTCCAGAATTCTGCAGTTACAAAGTGCAGCAGAGCATCCCAAGACACTTCCATGGGGCGTGTCAGATTTCTTTACTAAGCCAGTGTTTTTGCAGTGGTGCCTCACACATCATAAATACATTGCTTTTGTGTGGGAAATGGTCCATTTTTGGAGTCCAGGCCTTATAAAGAAAACAGAGCCTGCACTTCTGAAAACCATTTACCAATTCCACTGCCCACTCCTGTTCATCCTGGAATGATGGAGACCAATAGCTCCTCCTGCAAAAAATGTTGAAGCCAATGTCAGCTTCATAATACACTATTCCTCTGTGACACTTCAATTTTTCCCCATTTTTTGTCCATATTTGGCCTTTTCTCAAACAATTTTTCATAACATTTTGTTGACAACATATAGGAAAATGTTATCCTTATCTTCACCCCGCTCCCAGTCTGATAATCTCCATGTTGATAACGACCGCAATAAAGCATTTGATAAAAATGTCAATTAACAGAAGCCTTGATACTTTCTGAAAAAAATGAGCAATGAGTCTATTCTGACCTCTGTGTGATGGAAACAACTTGGAAACTTCCCACAGGTCTCACCCATTTTTTGATTGGTTATTTCAATAATTGCCGCAAGAGCTGGTCCATGCACTGAACCTTCAGACAGACATCAACTTCTGCCAGGAGAATAGATGGACCCATGCCTGTGAATGGAATCTCCTTGCTCTTGAGGCCAGCTCTTGGGGTAACAAGTCTGTTCACATCCTTGCCATACTCCTCCCTGCACAGAAGCACATATTCACTAGCATAGCGATTCCCACTCCAACAGGTTTCTCTGAGATCTCCCAGGCACCCCAGAGATGTCACACATACAGATCTGGAACATTTCAATCCAGCTGTGGTCCATCCTCTCATGTAGGTCTGGATTTGGACATGTTCTGGGCCTTAGTGAGGCCAACGGGGCCAGGATCAGACTCTGCATCTGATAACATTGTACCAGGCAGGCTCCGTGTTCCACTAACACAACATGGATTTGTCCCAGTCTTGATTGTCACAGCCACCTCTTTCCATGAGCTTCAGGCCCGCTCCATGTAGGCTGAGATCTGTGAGGGGAACAAAACCCTGGGTCACCCTGGGGCAGGTCCGCAAGCACGGCAAAGCCCAAGGGCATCCCGCTGCAAAGGAGTATCTGCTGCAAACACTCCTGCATGCAGCTTTCTCATTTACTCTGTGGGACCATCCAGGCCAGTCAGCTGTTAGCAGAAGTGCATGTAAGACAGTTGTGAGCATGGCTAGTGCCTCAGACAGACACTGCTTCTGGCATCCTGGCATGGGCTGTAAATCACCGGGAACATGAAGATGCCGAAGCAACAGCCACCGTTCCAAAGTTGTTCCATTCTGATAGAGGCTCCCATGCCCAGCAGAATTCCCCAGGCTAGAGTTCAGGAATATCACAGGAAATAGGAGCAGCCCCCGTCTAATAACTTGGTTATTCTGCTCCCCTACTCTCTGGACTGGCCAAGCCCTGATCTGAAAGCAGCATTTTGTCCTTTGTTCTTCTCGTGAACACACTTCTCCCCCACGCAGATCAATAGCCAGGAATAGTTCACATTCAAACTTCCATGCCCCATCCTCCCACGGGCTGGTATGGTTCCTTCTCTCTTTACAGCCTGCATTGAGGAGATTCCTGAAACACTTTTTATTACCACAGCACAGACAGAAGGAGATGAAAGAGCTCCCCCTACAAAAGTCATCTGCTTGTTTCGCTTTGATTTCTATTGACCAGACTGCCTGTCTCCTGCCACAAACGGACTCACATTCCCCATCAGCTGGGGACCTTCTTTAATATCAATGAAAACAGACACTTTCCTGAGACCTGACAGCACTGACACCCGCCCAGAACTTTACTGCCCTTTGTTCCCCTGGCCTGCACTCGCTGTGGTTTCTGCAGCTCAGCAAATTCTTTCACATGAAACTGATCCCATTAAATACTTGGAGTAGCATCCTCCTTGTCCCTTGGACAGGCTTTCTTTACTACGACTCCTTCACTGGGCCCGGTCTGTGCTCTAGCCTCAGGCAGGACTCCCAGTCTGGATGTGTTACACAAACTACTCCCTTGGTTTCAATTCCCCTCTGGTAGAACACAGGGACATAGGAACAGCCATACTGGGTCAGACCAATGGTCCATCTAACCCAGCATCCTGTCTTCCAACAGTGGCCAATGCCGGATGCTTCCAAGGGAATGAATAAAACAGGGCAATTATCAAGTGATTCATCCCATTGTCCACTCCCAGCATCTGGTAGTCTCAAGCCTAGGGACATGCAAAGCATTGGATTGCATCCGTGACCATATTGGCTAATAGCCATGGAGGGACTGATCCTCCATGAACTTATCTAATTCTTTTTTGAATCCAGTTATAGTTTTGGCCTTCACAACATCCCCTGGCAATGAGTTCCACAGGTTGGGTGTGTGAAGAATTACTTCCTTGTGTTTTTTTTAAACCTGCTCCCTATTAATTTCATTGGGTGCCCCTTGGTTCCTGTGTTATGTGCAGGGGTAAATAACACTTCCTTGTTCTCTTTCTTCATACCATTAGTGATTTCATATCCCCCCTTAGTCATTTCTTTTCCAACCTGAATAATCCGTCATTTTAACGTCTCCTCATATGGAACCAGTTCCATATCCCTAATCATTTTTGTTGCCCTTCTCTGCATCTTTTCCATTTCTAATGTACCTTGGGGCAACCAGGGCTGCATTCAATATTCCAGGGCTCTTCAGTCTAGGACAGAAAGGCTGGAAGCTGAAGCCAGACACATTCAAATCAGAAAGAAGATGAAGTGTTTACCAGTGAGGATGATTAACCATTGGAAGGTATGACCTCCGGAATGGGTGGATTCTCCATCTCTTGATGGCTTCAGATCCAGACTGGAGTCTTTCTGGAAGATGCTTTAGCCAAACACAAGTTATTGGGCTCAGTACAGAGGGAACTGGGTGAAATCCTCTGACCTGTGTTATACCAGTGATCTAATGATACCCTCTGGCCTTATAGATTCCAAGAGTTAATTCCCTAACTCTCTGGTTATGTACAGGTGCCCTTGAGTCTGCCCCTCAGTGAACTATTGTTGGCCTAAAGTTCTGGAATGATCAGGAAGACGGAGCATCACTCCAGTGTCTCTTTCTTGAACTCTCATTCTGCCTTCACACCCTGATGTAAATCGGTCTAGTTAAAGTGGTGGGGAACTCCCTTCCCACCCAGAATGGACATAGTTATAAGAGTGTTCTACACTGGGATAGCTATTGCAGTATGGGCAGAGGGAAAGCTAAGCAATTTACAGCACCTTTATCCCAGTATAATTGCATCCACACTAGGGGTTGTACTGGGTGTAACTACATCAGCACAATATCACCCCCCAGCACTGAATAGTTACCAAGCCTGTGCCTAGACCAGGCCTATGTCTTTGTTAAATTAACCCTGTTGACAGACATTAAACACCCGATGCTCTTGGCTCAGCAAGACACGGGTAACCAGTGAAGCCACCACTGTGATTCCCAGCATGCTCTGCAAAGCTGAAGGTAAACATTGTTCAGGCAACTTGGCAACAGTGTCCAAGTTGCTCCTTCCTTCCTTCCTTGGGTAAAAAATAAAAGTGCAGATAAAAAAATCCCTAAATCAGATATTTTGGGCAGCAGTGTAGCCAGGTGTGAACATCAGGGGGCGCGAGCACCCAAAAAAAAGGCCCCACTTCCAAGGCCGGCTCCCATGCAGCGCAAAAAAAAATCTGAACTTGTGGAGCTGCCACCAAAACGCCGCCACTGGACAAAGCAGAGAAGCTGGTATGGCCGCGGAAATGCCGTCGAAAGAATGCCGCTTCTTTCGGCGGCATTTTGGCGGTGACTTGAAAAGACGCCGCTTTGGGAATTTTGGCCTAAGGGGAAGCAGCCTCTCTCCCTGGTCCCCCGCAGCTATGCTACTGATTTTGGGGGAATCATGTTATTTCTGAGGAGCAGGGTTTGCTTATTTGGTTTTCAAAGGAGCTGTTCATTCACACAGAACTATTCCTTAGTGATGGGACTAACTTACATGGCCTGCAGCAAACATGTCAGAAACAGAACTTCAAGGACAATTTGAGATGGGCTCAGTTGCTGTGTTTGGCTCTGGACTCAAGCTCCCTGGAGCTGCTAGAACTGGTGATTCAGTTTAACCTAGTGCACAGATGGGACCACCTTCCAATTTTGAATCTGGATGCAACCCAAAGATACCCAGATTGTGAGGTGTTCTGGGGCCAGGGTCAGGCCCATCTCCGATGATCACAGATACTGTCAGAATCTTAGAATCACAGCCATGTGGGACCAGAAGAGACCTCGAGAGGTCATCAAGTCCAGCCCCCTGCTCTGAGGCAGGACTAAGTTAACATAGTCCATCTCTGCCAGGTGTTTGTGCAACCTGCTCTTAAAAACCTCCAGTGATGGGGATTCCGCAATCTCCTGTGGAAGTCTGTTCCAGAGTTTAACTGAAAGAATTTTTTTCCTGATATCTAATCTAAATCTCCTTTGCTCCACATTAAGCTCATTATTTCTTGTCCTATCTTCAGTGGGCATGGAGAACAACTGATCACTGTTTTCTTTATAGCAGCTCTTAACATATTTGCAGTGTTCTCAGGTTCCCTCTCTCAGTCTTCTTTTCACAGGACTAAAGATGCCCAGTTTTTTTAATCTTTCCGCATAGGCCAGGTTTTCTAAACCTTTCATCATTTGTGTTGCTCTCCTCTGGACTCTCTCCAATTTGTCCCATCTTTCTTAAAGTGTGGCATCCAGAATTGGATTCCAGCTGAGTCGTCACCAGTTGCAAGTACAACTGGACTTATATATCACATTCTTGCTCATACACTCCGGAATGATAATAGTCTTTTCTGCAACTGAATCACTGTTTTGACTGATATTCAGTCTGTGATGCACTATAGCTACCAGATCCTCTTCAGCAGTGCTACCACCTAGCCAATTATTCCCCATTTTGTAGCTGTGTGTTTGATTTTTCTTTCCTGCATGAAACACTTTGCATTTGTCTTTACTGAATTTCATCTTGTTGATTTCAGACCAAATTGTCCAATTTGTCAAGGTTATTTTGAATGCTAATCCTGTCCTCCAAAGTACTTGCCTCCCCTCCCAGCTTCGTGTCATCTGCACATTTTATACATATATTCTCCATTCCCTTATCCAAATTATTAGTGAAAATATTGAATAGTAGAGGACCCAGGACTGACCCGTGCGGGACCCCACTCGATACACTCTCCTGGTTTGAAAGCGAACCACTGCTAACTACTCTGTGATATGGTCTTTCAGCCAGTTACACCCCCCACCTTATAGTAATTCCATTTAGACCACATTTCCCTAGTTTGCTTCCTCCTCCCAAGTAAGAGTCTGACTGTCAACCTGGAAACAAACAGGAGCCACAACGGCATCCTTCACAACCTGAATCTTTCATCTTTTTTCACTTTTTGGTTCCCTGGCTGAGCACCCTACTCCAGGAGCTGCTGTATATTCTTATCACAACAGGCCCCAAATTATTTGCAGATGAATATGAATGATCCCCCAGGAAAAGGCTGGCCTCAACACTCAAATCCTCCTTTGTCAGAGTCAAGATGACTTTCTCAGCATAAGACTTAATAATTATTCTCCAGGAGCCACACTATTGGGTCCGGAGCCTGGAGGATAAGTCATTCACTGTAACTGTCTCCTATTTAAACTCTGTAATTCGTAGCCATTGTGTTCCACAGAATTGCTATGGCCCATCTGTCATTTTGAATTGCTGACATGGCAGAACCTGTCTGGGTCACAGAGTCACCAGGCACCAGAGGTAATAACTGGTTTTGTATGAAGCTGTGGCTGCGTATTATTGAAAGTAATGGAGCTGAAATACATACGGAACGATGACAGCTCAATCGGCCAGTGACAATTGAGCATGATTTGTACAGACCTTAGTGTGAGAGCAGAGGTGGGTAATTAAGAAGCTGGTAAAGACACGGGAGACGCTTGATGACAGGCATCAGGTGAGCAGATCCCAGGCTAGGCAGTGCTTCCACTTCTCTCCTGGGGAGCAGGGAGCTAGCCAGGGAGGAGAAGAGGGTTTCCAGGGGATTCCAGCCTCCTGCTGTCGGAAACCAAGGGAGATGAAATCAGGGCAGATGAGAAAGGTGCGTGCAAATTCTCTGTCCAGTTCCCAGGCAATGGGATGATATTACCAGGTTTGTTCCAGGAATCCAGTCACTCCTGATGACTTTTGGCCCCGTGCTGGGCTCCTGTCTCAGACTGCAGAGTTATTTTCAGAAGAGCAGCAATCTCCCGGTTTCTCATGATCAGATGATGTCAGGCTGCCCTAATGCTGGATGGTGCAGTGTGGCCCTTTCTTTCTGTTGCTTTGTTAGTCATCATCCTTCTTCAGAAGAAAAGTCAAGAAACATTCTGATCACTTACATCGTCCTCTGCTTGCACTAAGGGCTGCAGCACTCACAGGCAGCAAGGTGAGCACCGGGACGCCTGTTCAGAAAGGGCATCAAACGCATGCAGAGGCACGGGGAATGTTGTGGCCGTGTCCTGTGGTCAATGCAGCCAAGAGTCAGTGTCCTCCACTAGATCTTGGGTAGGCTGAAACCGAGTATGTTATGTATGGCCAAGTACATGTCACACGAGGAGATTGAATGCTCTTGGGATGATCAGAACAGTGCAAAGAGGAGACAGCCCCTGCTTTCAGTAGCTTTCAGTCTGAATTACAGACACAGGATCCCCAACTCTGCTCTCTGTCACACTGGTGCAAGTCCAGAGCACCCACGCTGACTTCAATGGTGTGACTTTACACCAGGAAAACAGAAAGCAGAATTTGGCCCATAATGTCTATAGAGTGACGCTGGCTGTCTGACTGCACTGGATGGCTAAATGGAGGCTCTTTTAAAACGCATTTTGTTTGAATGGGCCCAGCTTACCAAAAGATCCAGGTGACCCTCTATGGCTTTCCTGTCTTCACCATTATTTACCACTCTGCCTGTCTTGGTGTCATCTCCTAATTTCATCAGCAGAGATTTTATATTTACTGCCAGATCGTTGATACAAATGTTGAATAGCATCAGATCTAGCACTGATCCCCCAGGACCCCACTAGAAGCACCCCAATTCCTTCAGGATTCTCCACAGATTACTTTCTGAAGTCTGTCAGTTAGGCTGTTCTTAATTTATTTAATGTGTGCTCTATTGATATTGTATCATGATAATTTTTAAATCCGAATTTCACATGGTACTAAGCCAAACACCTTACAAATGTCTAAGTATATTAAATCGATGCAGTTAACCTTATCAACCTCATCAAAAATTATATTAGATTTGTGTAAAAAGACCAATGGATTGGAAAAAAAATGAAAACTGAAAAAGTTTGTTGCTGTGCCATGACCAGTTTTGTTGTCACCGAGCATTTGGGCCCCAATCCTGCAGATACTCAGCCTCATGTTGAATTTTGCCCACTGCACAGCCCCATTGGCTCCCTGTGTATAGGCAGCATGGCGGGATGTATTTGCAGTGTCAGCACCCAGGTCCACAACACCATTAACTTCACTGTTAGTTTGTAAAGAATAGATTCCTAGATCCTAAAGCCAGTAGGAATGACTGTGATTCTCTAGTCTGACCTCCTGTGTAACACAGGCCAGAGACCTGCCCCACAAGAATTCCTAGAGCAGATCTTTTAGGGAAAACATCCAGTCCTGATTTAAAAATAGCCAGTGATGGAGAATCCACTATGAGCTTTGGTCAATTGTTCCGATGGTTAATGACCCTAGCTGTTAAAAGATGAGGTTCTTCACTTTGAAGGGGTGCCAGCCCAGGTGCTGTGACTGGCCTTCACGGAACAAGAATAATCTTGACATAGCTGAGTCCCCAAATCCCTTCTGACAGAGGTGAGAGAGGGCATTGCAAGAATCTATAGCAAAATTATGGCAGACTCTGGCACCAGCCAGGGGACCAAATCCACTAGCAGCCTGGAGTGAGTTGTGCCTAATGCCTAGGCTACTCTGGTAAGCGGTGTCGACTTAAGATGTGCAACTTCAGCTACACGCATTGCATAGCTGAAGTCACAGTAGCTTAGATCGACTTACCTGACTGTCCCCAGGGTGGCAAGTCGACCGTAGCCACTTCCCTGTTGACTCCGTTTCCTCCTCTTGCTGAGATGGAGTTCCAGACTTGACAGGCAGTGCATTCAGGGATCAATTTATCACGTCTACATGAGACATTATAAATCGACCCCTGATACATCAAACACTACTCACCGATCCGGCGGGTAGCATAGACGTACCCTTATTAGAAAACTAGCGAAATACACACACAACTGAATAAGCTAGGCCTGACTGACTAAGTGACTGTGGAAAATGTTAACCACTCACATGTTATGCTATTGCCAAGTCAAAACTGTCTCCTTACAAAATCAAAGTAGCTTAAAAGATGAAAAGACAGCAATCAAGTGACTGCAAATTAGATGGTGTCATGCCTGTATGGAGATGATGTAATGTCACACTGACTGCAATGGACTTAATCTGTGTTTACAGTCAGGAATGTGGTTAGGTGCGTTGCTGAACTGAGGGCTAAGTTGTCAAGTAACAAAACCAAAACCAGAAACAGGCGGAGTGGGGTTTTCTATTTCTGATTTCTTGGTTTTCGCTCAGTGGGACCTGTGACTCATCAGGAGGATACTGGATGAAAGCAATGCCAAACAAGATGTCAGCTGCATCATTTCCACCTGCATCCCAAAAATCCTGAAGTCACTGACACTGGGACGGAATTCTAAAACCGTATTATAACTTTCAGTCACTAGGTGGTGCTGTGAGTCACACACCTTGCTTCAGGGGTCATCAGCCTTTGAGAAGTGGTGTGCCAAGTCTTCATTTATTCACTCAAATAGGTTTCGTGTGCCAGTGATACATTTTAACGTTTTTAGAAGGTCTCTTTCTATAAGTCTATAATATATAACTAAACTATTGTTATATGTAAAGTAAATAAGGTTTTTAAAATGTTTAAGAAGCTTCATTTAAAATTAAATTAAAATGCAGAGCTCCCCCAGACCGGTGGCCAGGACCCGGGCAGTGTCAGTGCCACTGAAAATCAGCTCGCGTGCCACCTGTGCCATAGGTTGCCTGTCCACCTCAGAGGGTAACAGCTGTACCTGGCAGTGCAGTGAAGTCTGTCCACCTCAGAGGGTAACAGCTGTACCTGGCAGTGCACTGAAGTATCTTATATAGCAGAGGCTCTCAAACTGTGGTCCATGGACCAGCAGTGGCCCACAAGCTCCATTCAGGTGGTCTACAGATGGTTCCCACTAAAGTGTGCGCCTGAGTGGCTGCACACAAGAGAATGAAGGGCCACTCACCTAAGTAGTGCAGCCAAGCAGGTGTGGCTCCACTAATTAGGTGCCTGGACTCTGGAGAAGACTCACATCTAAAGTGAGGTGGTGGCCTTGGGGGCAATAGGAGATAGATGGGAGAGGGCAGTGGGGTGAGAAGACGGGGTCGGGAGAATTTGGGAGTTGCAGGGCTGCGGTGGCCAGAGAAAGAGGTGACTTTCCTCAGCTCCAGGGCTACGGCTCCTGGGGAGAGATGGCCTGCCTTCCCAGCCTCAGCTCTGGCTACTGTGGCAGGGAGAGACCCCCCTCCTTCCCAGCCCCAGCTCAGGGGCTGCTGCAGCGGGGGGAGAAAGGGCACATCCATCACATTAGAAAGGTAAGACTACTTATATTAGAACACGAGTTGTGTGCTTTTATTTGTAGAACAAAAAAAATTATTATTACTTTTTTTAATATAGCACTTTTATCCAAAGTGCTTTACAATAGTTAGCTAACGATGCAAACAACATTTGGAAAGATCATTAAGTGGTCCGCCAAGATCCTCAGCAATTTTCAAACGGTTCGCGAAGAAAAGAGTTGGAGAACCACTGTTATTGAGAACACATCTCTTGTACCTCTCTTGAGACTCTGTAGCCAGTCCAAAGCTGGTACAAAACCCTGACATGCAATGTACCATATACAAGAAATATGTGACACGGTGTCAGAAGCAAAGGTAGCCTAATTGGTACCAGAGGAGAGCAAAAACAGAAGGAAAACAGCAACACAAGTTGCAGAAGCAATCTCATCAACACCCCACTCTTCAGTGCCCCAGGGAACTTCAGCGCTGATAGACCCTCAGAATGGATAAATTGGAAGCAGTACTTTGCAAGATTCTGCATTGCTACTAAACTCCACCAGGAAAAGGAAGACATCCAGGTACATAAGAACATAAGAAAGGCCGTACTGGGTCAGACCAAAGGTCCATCTAGCCCAGTATTCTGTCTACCGACAGTGGCCAATGCCAGGTGCCCCGGAGTGAGTGAACCTAACAGGTAATGATCAAGTGATCTCTCTCCTGCCATCCATCACCCACCTCTGACAAACAGAGGCTAGGGACACCACTCCTTACCCATCCTGGCTAATAGCCATTAATGGACTTAACCTCCATGAATTTATCCAGTTCTCTTTTACACCCTGTTATAGTCCTAGCCTTCACAGCCTCCTCAGGCAGGGAGTTCCACAGGTTGACTGTGCGCTGTGTGAAGAAGAACTTCCTTTTATTTGTTTTAAACCTGCTGCCCACTAATTTCATTGGGTGGCCCCTAGTTCTTCTATTATGGGAACAAGTAAATAACTTTTCCTTATTCACTTTCTCCACACCACCCATAATTTTATATATCTCTATCATATCTCCCCTTAGTCTCCTCTTTTCCAAGCTAAAAAGTCCTAGCCTCTTTCATCTCTCCTCATATGGGACCTGTTCCAAACTCCTAATCATTTTAGTTGTCCTTCTCTGAACCTTTTCTAATGCCAGTATATCCTTTTTGAGATGAGGAGACCACATTTGTACACAGTATTCAAGATGTGGGTGCACCATGGATTTGTATAAGGGCAATAAGATATTCTCTGTCTTATTCTCTATCCCTTTTTTAATGATTCCTAACATCCTGTTTGCTTTTTTGACTGCTGCTGCATACTGCATGGACGTCTTCAGAGAACTATCCACGATGACTCCAAGATCTTTTTCCTGATTAGTTGTAGCTAAATTAGCCCCCATCATATTGTATGTATAGTTGGGGTTATTTTTTCCAATGTGCATTACTTTACATTTATCTACATTAAATTTCATTTGCCATTTTGTTGTCCAATCATTTAGTCTTGTGAGATCTTTTTGAAGTTCTTCACAGTCTGCTTGGGTCTTAACTATTTTGAGCAGTTTAGTATCATCTGCAAACTTTGCCACCTCACTGTTTACCCCTTCTTCCAAATCATTTCCACCTGTGATTTATGCCATGGGAAAGCAAGCAGAATGTATCTTGAAATCCTTTTCCTTTACTGATGACAGTCACAATGATGACTATGAAAGAATTCTGACAATATTTGATTTGTACTTTATATCTCAGAGAAATGTGATTGGTGAGAACATGGCCTTTCATAAAAGAATAAGGGAATCTGTTGAATCTTTTATAAGAGCATTTAATGCTTTAGCTGAAAACTGTGATTTTTGGGGTCTCAAATACAAGAAAATATGAGAGACAGACTGGTTATTGGGTTATCAGACAAAAGCCTCTTACAGCAATTACAGTTAATGAGAAATTTAGCACTATATTATAGCTATCCAGAAAGCAAAGCAAACTGAACTAATTAAGTAGCAAAACAAAAGGTAGGAGAAACTTGAAAAATCAGAAACTATCTTAGAAGCCATAAAGAAATACAGCATGACTGCTAAAAGTAATTATCAAAAAATCCATGAGGCAAAGAAGCACAAATCCCAGGCTAACTACAAAACCTTTCACACCAAATGCACAAAATGTGGAAAATTTCATAGCCCAAAAGATGTGTGTCCAGCCAAAGGTGCAAGATGTAATAAGTGCACAAAATATGGACATTTTGAAGCTGTTTGCCTCACAAAAAGTGTCAGGTAACTGATTACTACAGTCAAGAGCCATTGTTTCTGGAATCTGTCAGGAATTATGACTCAGAGCCTTTCTGGAGAGTGAAAATGAACATTCATGACAAGACTATTAATTTTAACATTGACTCAGGAGCAGATTGATAGTCACCTCAGAAGGGATATATAATCACTGTCAACCCCTCCCAGAGCTGAAAGTACCTGACATAGCCTGAACTGCATGGGCCAGTTCACTACAGATACAATTTACAAAAATACAAGCTATGCATTCAGAGTCCATGTGATCAAACAAAAACTTTCTCAGCTGCAATGAAGAATCTGTGATTGGCCTAATGAGAAAGCTGGAAGAACTGGACAGAGTATCTGATGATACTGGAACTTTGATCTAGTACGGATAACTTTAAGAGATGATGCTGAACCATAGTGTACAAACACCTCACAGGATTCCCATCCTGTTGTTTCATAAAGTGGAAACTGAGTTAAAGGGAATGGAATAGATTGGCATACTAGAGAAAATCTCTGAGCCAACAGCACAGTATACCCTAATGGTATTGGTTATAAAGAAAAATGGAAATATACAAATGACTGACTCTTAAAAGACTTAATGAAGCAGATGTGAGAAAAATATACACCCCCAACACTGGATGACCGCCTCCCAAATTGAAAGGAGCTACAGTATTCTTCAAGCCGGATAACTCGAACGGATTCTGGCAAATTCCTTTAGCCAAAGAGAGTGCTAAACTGACTACATTTATCACATAATTTGAGAGATTTTGCATTTGATGATTACCTTTTGGGATTATCAGTGCACTTGACATTTTCCAACAAAAGATGGCAGAACTGTTAACCAAGACAAATGGAGTTGTAGTTTTCATGGACAATATTTTGATACATGAGTCATCGATGGAAGAACACAACACAATCTTCAGTGAGGGACTAAGCTTAATCAGTCGGTATGGACTGAAGCTAAACAAGGAAAAATGAGGTTTTTGGACAGATAATAAACAAAGATGGAATCAGTCCTACTCCTGAAAAAAGTAAAAGCAATTTGATAATTGAATGCATATATATTGAAATAATGCCCTTGAAAGACATAACATATCAGAATGTTATTGAGAAACATGAAGTGAACTTTTGCTACTTTCAGTATTCCAGAACAACTAGTGACAGACAATGGACCACAATTCACTGCAGTGGAAATTAACATTCCAAACAAAATATGATTTTGATCATATAACTAGCAGCCCACATTACCCACAAGTGAATGGAGAGGCTGACAAAGGTGTGCAGACAGCCAAGAAAATCCAAGACCAGGAAGATCCATTCCTTGCTCTTCTGAGCTACAGTTCAACACTGATAACAGCTACTGGATACAATCCAGCACAACTCCTGATAGAAAGACAACTCAGAACCAACCTCCAAAGTGCCCAGACATGAAGAAAATAGTCAAATTACATAAAAAGGCTAAAAGAAATTATGAACACTTTTACAATAGATATCACTCAGATAAATGCTGGGGCTAGAACCTGGTGGCTATGTTTGTGTCAAAGTGGAAAGAGAAAAAAGGTGGACAATTCCAACTTTCATAAAGAAAAAGTATTCAGCACCCAGATCACATGTGAACAAGACCAACAGTGGTGAGTTCGACAGAAACTGTCAACATCTTCAGTTTGTTCCTCAGATGGAAGACTCAGACCAGAATTGACCAATGGCGGACACAGAACAGAAGGAAGACTCAAAGATCCCAAACTGACCACAGCTAGTCGTTACAACCAATGGGCAGCCAGATGACCAAGTTGTTACCTGTTTGTGCTGTGTTATTAGAAAAGCACTCTGATTCAGAGACACTTAGCAGACTGACCCGTACTGAACTTCAAAGACAGAGTGATCGTGTACATGTTGTTAACAGTAGGAATGTAAAACTAAAAGTGGGGAGGTGATGGAATGCTAAAACTGTATTATAACATGCAGCCATCTGGTAGCTTTTGAAGCCAGGTATGTGTGCAACACACCTTGTCTGAGCTGGTAACCCTTATATCTGGCAGTGCATTAAAGTATCTTAAAAAGAACACCTCTGTTGTATCTCTCCATGTTGGAAGCGCTGTAGCCAGTCCAAATCTGCAACCTGCTGTGTGCAAGGAGTACATGACAGACGCTAGCAGGAAAAACAAAGATATGAACGGAGAGCCTTGAGTCAAATTACTGAGCCTTGTCTGATAGGTCACATTATCCTGAGCCCGGAGAATGGGGAAGCACAGCCTGCCAGAAATGATAACAAACTCAGAGCCCTGCTGGGGAGAGGGGAGGTGGTTTGAATCTCTTCCCTGGAAACTCTTCTCCTGTCAGTGCTGAAGATAAATGGAGCCGAGAGGTCAACACATTGTGCATTGCAAACTCCTGCCCCGTCCCCTGAGGAATTGCAGTCTGCGAGCACTGACTGTGTTGTTCCTTGGCATAACAATAGGCATAACAATAGGCATTGCCCTTCTAGGCATGCTTCAAAGCCCACCTGTCTGGGTGGGCATTGTCACAGGGCAGAGGTGGCTGCGGGGGTGTTTCTCTGGTGGGACAGTGTTCTAGGCTGGAAGCTGTGCTGGCCCATGACTGGTGACTGGAAGATAAGCAGTAGTGGGGAATAATATAGCCACGCCCAGACACTAGCATCCCATCAACTCACTAGCATAGTCATACCCACGAAATAGCCATTCACCTTTTCATGAGCATAGTCACACATCCATAAAAGCATCACAACATCATGTTAGCATAGTCACACCCATGTAGTAAAATATACCCTTTTGTCCTTAGCAAGGGCTTTGGACCCCTCATCTCAGCCTGGTAACTTCAGGTATTGAGGTACTGAGTCCACGGGACCATGTTAAGAGTCTGATCTTCTCACATTTCTGTCTCAGCGGGTCCAGCATTTTGTCCTATTGGATGAAGAAGTCACTCAACTTGTCATGAGAGCAGAATGGGCTATATCCCGGCTGCAGGGTCATCGGTAAATCATCCGACAGGAGAAAAAGGAGAATGTGCTCCGACAGCTAGAGGAGGAAGAATGCGCTAGCCTGCCAGAATCCACAGCATCAGGAAACTGCATGGCCCTGGGGCCCACATGTTATGATCCCCAGGTGAGTCCACAGCAGCTTCCTACACACATGGGGATATGTGTCCTAAATAGTTCTGTGATTAGGGGTGTACGAATTCCTGCCCAGAACAATTGGATGCTTGTACAGTCCCAGAGAGAGTCACAAAGAGTCGAGATTTCCTGTGAACATTTGTTTTGCAAATAGTTGGTGTAACCTTGCAGCGCTGCTCCAGAGAAATGAGCCTTTTCCATAGAATGCAAGGATTGATTTGTGTGCAGTCATTTCACAAAAGCCTTTGACCAGCCAGTAAGTGGTAGTAACAACAGCTGCACAGCTTGGCTCGATGGTCTTGGTGAAGGCCCATCACCAGTAATGACTTTTTATCACCTCTAACCTGGGCTGTGTTTGAACCAGTGATCTAATGGGAGCCAGCTAGCCCTGGAGTGCTTTGGGATCTAGTCCAGCTCAAAGCGTAACTGACTCGCTATGCAAAGCATTCAATTCCAGAGCTCCAGGATGGAGGTGGTAAGAGGCCTGACCTCTGGCTTGTCTATACAAGTTTGCAGCAACTCTACCTGCACTAGCCTGCCATGCACTAACTGTCCATATGGATCCTTCTGCTGCATGCTACGTGTTCCCTGTTGCACTTTGAAAGGGGAGTAACTTAAAGTATGCTGGGGAACTTTTACTGTGCAGAACAGAGTCCACGTGGACACAGAGAGTGTGTCTACACTTCAAGCTGGGGCTATGATTCCCAGCTTGGGGAGACATATTCACACTAGCTCTGATGGAGCAAGCACGCCAAACAGAGAGCGTGGATGGCGTGGTATGACCGGCGGGAAGAGCTGGCCACCTTGAATGCATGTTCATCTGAGACGCTAGGCAGGTATGTGGGCAGCTACTCCCCCATAACTGCTCACACCACAGGCTAGTGCAAGGTCGATTTACACCCCTGCTTGCTGCAAACTAAGTGCTCACATAGACAAGCTCTCACAGACACAGAGAGGTACTTTTAAAAAGTGGTTGCACAGTGACGCACACTAAGAGCATTGGCAAAGGAGTTTGCATAGCCATCTCCCTACAAGCTATTTGAAACACTTGGTCCTGGGGGGACCTGCACAGAATCATAGGGTAGAAGGGTCAAGGGTCATTTAGTCTAATCCCCTGCCAAGATACAGGATTTCTTGTGTCTCAACCATCCAAAACAGATGGTTCTCATGTAGCATATAGTGCTACAAATCTCAGATATACGTTAATTATCCTACCACACCTCCCGCATTTCTAAGACAAAGCCCCAAATCAAAACAACAGCCAGCTCAGTGTGAGTGGATATCTGAGTGGTTTTCCTGGGTAAATTGTGTTAGACAGGTAGAGAATTGTATTTTGAATTCACAGCACTTTCCCAGGGTACATAATGCACTTTTCTCATGTCTAAGTGACAAGCACAAAGCTGATGACCATGAAAGAAAAATAAAGATGTTTATGGGCAGAAAATGACACATAAAAAGAATAATCAAAGAAAAGGAAATGGGGATCTTAGACAGCTGTGCAAATATATTGGAATTCATCTGTTGGAGGAGCCAAGGGAGGGTCTTACTTGTTCAGTTCAGGTCCACCTGCTCCATGTACTTCCCTATGAAAGAAACACACACCCACACACTCACTCCCTTAAATCAAAATGTGTGCAAGTAACAAAAATGACCCGTAAGTATCGCAAACAAAAATTAGCAGTGTAACATTTATAGGAAGTGCCACTGTTAAATATGAAAATGCTTGAGGCTATTATAGCTGGAGATCAATGGCAACATGGGCACACAAGCCGGCCTTCATGCACACTAACACATGGAAATGCACACACATCCTTTCACACATTAATAGGTTCACAGGTTCACAGTTTAAGGCCAGAGGGATACCTAGACCATCTAGTCTCACCTCCCGCATAGAACAGACTTGAGAATTTTACCCAGTTACCCAGTGTTTGACTAAAGCATCTTCCAGGAGGGCATCCGGCCTGGATTTGAAGACATCCAGAGACGGAGAATCCACCACACCCACTGGGAGTTTGTTCCAGTGGTTAATTACCCTCACTGATTAAAAAAAAATTGTGCCTTGTTCCTTATTTGACTGCATCTGGCTTTGGCTTCAGCCATTGCCTCTAGTTCTGCCTTTCTCCGCTAGATTAAAGAGTTCTTTAGTATCCAGTATCTTTGTTCTCCCTGTAATGGTAGTTACGACCAGATCCAAAAAGGTGTTTAGGCTACTAATGTCCACTGAAATCAATCCATCTTTGTGGATACATCATAATCACAAGAACCAGGGGTCACCCAATGAAATTAATAGAGAGCAGGTTTAAAACAAACAAAAGAACGTACTTCACGCAGCTCACAGTTAGCCTGGGGATGTCGTAAAGGCCAAAAGTATAAATGGGTTCAAAAAAGAATTAGATATGTTCATGGAGAATAGGTCCATCAATGGCTATTAGCCAAGATGGTCAGGGATGCAACCCATGCTCTTGGTGTCCCTAAACCTCCAACTGCCAGAAACTGGGGGCACGTCACTTGAAATTGTGCTGTTCTTTTCCCTCCCTCTGAAGCATCTGGCACTGACCACTGTCAGACAGGTTACTGAGCTAGACAGATCAGTGCTCTGATCCATTCTTATGTTCTTAATCAAGTCACCTCTCAGTTTGCTTTTTGATATGCTAAACAGGCCGTAAGTATCTCCTCCAGCTGTCGAATTAGTTTCATGGCTGTTCTGTGCTCTCTCTTCAATTATTCAACATCCTGTTTCCAGTATTGGTCTCACCAGTGCCATGTGCAGAGGGGACATTATCTCCTTGCTGTTCCAGGAGACAATAGCCATTCTGTGGTTATTGCATTCCTTGCCCCAGGATGGGTGATCTTACATTTGGCTGTAGTAAAACACCTTTTGTTGGAGTGGCCCCGGCTCCTCAAGTGATCCAGATCGCTGTGTGGGACTGCCCTGTCTCCACATGTATTTTCCACATTATTTTCGGCCAATCTTTGTGTCATTCACAAATGTTATCAGTAATAATTTTATATTTTCTTCCAGATCCTCAGTGAAAATGTTGAATAGCCATGGGCCTCGTATGGATCACTGTGGAACCCCTCTAGAAACACTTCCATTCAATAATGAGTCCCCATTGATGAGTACCTATTGAGATCTGTCATTCACCCAGTTCTTAGTCCCTTTAACACATACTCTACTGATGTTAAGTACATTACATCTGTGCAGTTACCTTTATCAACCAAACCTGTAATCTCATCAACGAATGAATCAAATGAGTGTGACAAGACCAATTTTCAGTAAAGCCATGCTGACTGGCATTCATTACATTCCCGTCTTTTAAGTCTTTGTCAATTAAATCCCATATCAGGTTTATGTTCACTTGTTTTGCCCAGGATTGATGTAAGGCTAACCGGCATATATCTACCTGGGAAATCCAGCTTGCCCTTTTAAACTATTGGCACATTAGCAATCTCTCAGCCTTTTTTGAATTTCCCTGGTATTCCAAGATTTATTAGCAGTCAACAGCAGCAGGCCAGAGATCTCCTGCACCAGTTCATTTAGCTCTCTTGGGTGCCAGTTATCTGAGTCTGCTGATTTAAAAATGTTTAGCCTCAGTAGATGTTGTCTAACATTCTCCTCGGTTAATAATGGATTGGAAAGTACTTCCTCATGCTCATGTGGTATGAATATATCATCCTGCTTCTTTCCAAATTCAGACCATATTTACTGAACACTTCTGCCTTTTCTGAATCATTATTAACAATTTTACCATCTCCATCTAGAAACTGCCCCATACATTTCTAGGATTTCTTTTGCTGCTCGCAGCCATGGCTTTTTCCCGATATCTTTATCTTGTCTACTTTCTACATTCCATCACTTTTCATTTACATTGGTTGCTATCTACTTCCCCTTTTTGTCATGTATTCTATATTGCTTTTTCCCCCCCTAATTGTGGCTTTCATGTCCCCACTGAACCAGGATGGGCTTTTCCCCAAAGTTGTCCCCTTTTTTGATTGAGGAACTGTGGCTTTTTGGCTTTCTAATAAACTAGTCTTAAACAACTCCCAATTTTCATTCACATTTTTCTCTCAAATTTTCCTCCCCATCAATTTCACTCATCATTTTTTTCAGCCTCGGGAAATTAGCCCTTTTGAAGAGCCAAATTAATGCAATTACAGCTTAGGACAGTTCTTTAGTTGCCCAAAATGAGTGTAATCATGCTGTAATCACCATAATCACCACCGTCCAGCCCAATGGTCAGTTCATCTTTATCCAGCACAATGAGGTCCAGTATAGGTTACTTCTGGGTAGGTGTAATACAGACAGTGTCAGAAAGTTACCTATAATATTTAGAAACTCGAATGAAGTTTTGCTGCTCTCTGCAGCAGACCTCCGGCATGCCCACCAGAGCAACACAATTATTCTTCCCACCAATCACAGACATTAATGTCCACCCTTTACGTGGACTCACACATACACACATGTGAATGTATACATGCACCCTTATACACTGACACACATATTGACTTATTTAACCTTTGCAATACTATTCCTAATTCAAAAATTAAAGGTAGTTCTCAGGATGCACATACACACTGCCATTTCCTGGAGACGTTTAGCACAGAATGGCCCTTAGATAACACACAAACTCTTAGCAGTCATGACAAAGAGTCCTGTGGCACCTTAAAGACTAACTAAAGTTTTAGAGCATAAGCTTTCGTGGGCTAATACCCACTTTAAGTGGGTATTTAAGGTGCCACGAAAGCTTATGCTCTAAAACTTTAGTTAGTCTTTAAGGTGCCACAGGACTCTTTGTCACTTCTGCAATTCCAGACTAACACGGCTACCCCTCTGATTCTTAGCAGTCAGGCATTTTTGCAGCCCGGGTTATATTTCTGGCATTGTTGTTTAAAAAAGTCCCCCATACAATGTTCTGATGAGAGCTGTGCAGAGCTGGTTCACCCAATATCACGACCCAGCCCGCACCTGTGCAGAACTGGTGTGCCCCGTACCACAAAACAACCTGTAGTTGTGCAGAGCTTGGTGGGACCCACAATGCAACTCAGCCCAAAGCTGTGCAGAGTTCGTGTGCCCCATACAACAAACCACCCCACAGCTGTGCAGAGCTGGTGTGCCCCGTTCAATGAACCAGCCCACAGCTGTGCAGAGCTGGTGTGCCCCATACCGTGAACCAACCCACAGCTGTGCAGAGCTGATGGGTGCCATACCACAAACCAGCCTGCTGCTGTGCAGAGAATATCCTGACTCCAAACTTGTGTGTGTGTGTGTGTGTATGATGGGGATGTATAAACCCCACATTAGTACTGACAGGGTTAAAGAGCTCCCCTTCCAGCTCCGCTCTGCAGTAAGAAGGAATGGACCCCCTGCAACCACCAGGCCACACTTCCATCACATACCAAGCTTCTCAGGCAGGTTTCCCTCTCCTGCTGCCCCCTGGGAGTGGAGACCTGCCTGACCACATGCTGCTCCTTGCACAGAGGGACTGTTCTGGGGAGCAGTGTGATTGGCCTCTTTCCAGGCAGGCAATGGCTGTCACATGCAGCCAGCCCTGTCCAGCAAGTCCATGGCCAATCTGAGCTCCAGGGCCTGCGTGAGGTCTGGGAATTCCCACGCACACGACTGGCCGTGCCCATTGGCTGTGCTCATGTTGCTCAGCACTGAACAAGGCTGTTCCTGGAAGGAGACTGTGCTTAGGGAGCCCAGTAAATCTGCAAGCCAGCTCCAGCTCCCAAGGGCTACCCACACACTGGCAGGGGTATGTGAGCAGGCAGGCCGGAGGGAGTCTGGAGGGACACAGGGGCTGTGGTCATGTCAGAGTTTTAGGCTTGTCCATAACAATGAAACAGCCACCAAACAGCTTCTGCTCTCCTGAACAGGAGACTAAGCTGCTAGCTCAGTGAGTTAAGGTAAACCCTGTCTGGCTGAGGTGGGCAGATCTGTCCATGGCCACGTCTGGCTGCTCCACTATGCAGCTGAGAAAACGCAGCCCTTCCCCAGAGGGTGTCGTGCCTGGACCCCTCTCTCCCTGTGGCCTGATAGTCTCCACACCCCCAGGTTTGGATTCTTGCTGTGGGGTGGTGGGTGAGGAAATGGGATCTGACAGAGGAGAGACCCCGTACCCGGGCCCCGCCTGTCACTGGGCTCTCAAGGAAGTGCTGATGTGTCCAAGACCAATGGGTGAATGTTCCAGGCCCATACTACGGCACCTTGGAGAGAACAAACCCTGCAGAATGGTAACACGACGCCCAGTGTGGCCTGAGAAACGATGACCGTTGCTTTAATGACGTGAGCGATGCCAGTTTAGCGCTCCCTGAATTCTCCGTGAGCAGCCAAAGAAATCCCTTGATGAGGTAACACTGGGCAGAGAGCAGCCAGCGCTGTGTTTGCACGCTGGGGCTGGGCTAGGAAGCTGGGTTTCTTCCCTTGACAGGAAGCTACCTTGTTCTTTGGCAGAACCAGCCCCAGCTGTGAACTAGCTGCAGCCTTATGAGTTGAATTTGATCTGACATTTTGAGGTTGAGCCTTAGTTTTATTGCTGATTTTAATACCATTGGGTGGCCAGAGCAAATGAGCCTGGCCAACACATGTGGCTGGACTGCGTCTATGTGAGCTCTGGAGTCAAAGCATGCGAGCATTTGCTGAAGGTTTTCGTGGGAGACTCTAGAGCCATAACCCCAGCCATGTTTGCTCACTTAGCACTGGGCTGCCTTTGGAACTGCTCCATGGACTTGATTCAATTTGACTGATGCTATTGTTCAGGTTTCCATTTGTGCAGTTTTCTGCACTGATTTCTCTCTGATAACGTTGTGCTTTCATTGTGGGAAGCTGTTTCTAAGCTGCCGTAAAATACCTAGCTGAGAATAGTAATCATACAGGAGATCACTCCTCAGCCACGGAGAATCAGGCAGCTCACAAGCCTCAATCTTCAGCATCCGGGCACAGCAGAGTGTTGCTACGGGAGCCAGACTGTGGTAGTCTGCTTCCCAAATGGGGGATCAGTGTGTGTCACCGCACCAGGAATGGGTTCTTGTGTGCACACTGGAGAGGAGAGCTCCCCACTCAGGTTGGCATCCCAAGGCTCTTATCCCTGAATGCCGAATACTGTTTTGGGGAGAAGAACTTCTAACTGGTGGATCCTTTACAGCCTGAAACTGACATTTATTTATGGTCACATGCAGAAAGTGCCTGTCCTAGGGACTGTCGGTGCTTGTACGGACTATATTAAAACTTATGACCTAGAGGAAATTCTCCAGGGCTTATATAGATCAATAAATCTCTTACCCTGGAACAGACAGCTCCCGTGTATCACCATTTGCACCCTAAACTACCAGCCCAAAGACAAAGGGCTAAATCCACCCTCTGCAGCAGCTCCAGGCAGAGCGTTCCTGGCAGGGGATATTTGTCAGGGAGGAGGCTGTAGCAGTAGGAAACAGCCAACAGCTCTGTATCTGTCTCTGGCCAAGAAGGGTCACCCCACACCTGTCCCCTGAGTTGTGCCCCACCCCAGTCATACGCCCCATAGTGTGCACTGCCTCAGCCACATGACTTGTGTGGTGCACTCCGCCAGCCCCATGTAGTGCACTGTCCCAGCTATGTGCCCTGCACCGTGAACAGTCACAGCCACATCCCTTCCATTTCGCAAAGCCTCTGCTATGTGGTGCTTCCAAGGGGAAGAGAAATGGAGAGTGTTCTTGCAGTGGCCCCTTCAGCCGGTATCACGCTGGACTTGATCTTCTCTGAGCATAGTAGATGCAGTGAAATTTCACTGGCATCAAATGCAGCACCGGGGTGAAGCAGTGGAATTCCTGAAACACCTCCACAGGCAACTCCGTGAGCAGCACGAGTCCATCCAGAACTTTCACCTGCAGGAGTCCCTGCCACCCCAGAGAGACAGCAGCCTGTGCTGTGCACCATGGACTGGCCCCGGCGACCGTGGGCGTCTCTGCTGCCCCTGCTAACACAGAACCTTCCTGGAATGGCAGCTCAGGAGCAAGGGGTGCCAGGCACTGTGTTTGTGTCTGCCTGGCACAGGCTCCACCTGCCAGTGTTTATGCACTGTGGCCCCAGCAAGTGCCCTTCCATCGACCTGGCATTGTCCATGCCAGGGGTGAGGTTGGCATAGCTTCATCTCGCCGTAGTATGGATTTTTCACCCCCCATGAGAGATGTAGCTGTGCAGATGCAAGTTTCCAGTGTAGACCAGCCCTCACGCTGATCCTTGTAGCAAACCTCGATTGCCATAAAAATGAGCCATGGATGAAGCTTTGGTGCTTTAATGACAGCTTTGCTCATATAATCCCTCCCAGGAATGCCCAGTAGCACAGTCTGGCTTTTTATAGTTGGCCCAAAACAAGAGTTAAAAGGTTAGCTCGTAAAAGGAAGCAGATACAGAGGATAGTTTATAGCAATTTGTAAACTTGCCTAAGTGTTATTCTAGTTAATAAAGCGCTAGATACTGTCAGAATGATTGCAAGGGCCCAGAAATTCCAGGGCACAGTGCTGCATTATGAATTTCAGTGCTCAGCAATAGCATCTTAGAAGCTGCTTAGGAAAGATGAATTTACTCTGTGATTTAAAACACTCCAACTGCTTTTACATTCTCAAGCCATTGCACATCCTCGAGCCACCACTGACAGCAGATGTGCACTCTGCTGAGCACCAAAGATCAATGAAAAGATCAAGGTTCCCTGCGTGATACCAGTGCGATCAGATTCAAATTGCATGATTTTTCTTTTCTAAATTAATGGGTAAACACCAAATTTCATTCACTTCAGCTGGATAACTTCTGGGAGATAAAGTGAGAATGAGGCATACTTTCGCAAGCTTTTATCTCCTTTATATAATAGTTGGAAGTTCCCTAGCTGTTTTAAGCACACAAACATTTTATTCTCATGCCCACATATGGCTTTTATAACTCACAGCAACATACCACCACTTGTGGTTAGCAAAGAGTTTATACTATGAGATAGTCGCAACCCATCCTTCTTTTTAAACGATCCATCATCGTTTACCCTTTCCCTCTGCTTGTTTTCAAAACAGAGTTCAGATTCATAACTGGAAATACAGGGACTTATCTCAGCCTGGGCTGGGGAAGCTGCATTTCCTCACCAGTCTCTGATACTGGCTCATTTATGAATCGCACTAGAGGAATCACAATCACAATGGACGTGATACCCTAGAACAGGTTAATCTGGAGTTTGTAGGGGCTGCCAGAAATCATCGTCTGGCAGTACAATCTACCAAGGGGAGTGTGTCTTGAGGGTGTAACAGGGCCTAGATTGAAGTGTCATCTCCAACTGGGCCATGGTATGGGAACTTCAAGAATATTTTTTCCTAATGGGTCACTCATCTTTGTTTAAAGTCAGTTGTTATTTGTATGACTCATGTCTAGACTCTTGGAATGACACTGTAAACACCACATCTTCCGACTGAACAGGTTTCTTCTCTGAGGCATCTGCTTTCTTGTCCAAGGGCTTGTCTACACTTTAAAAGGTACAATGGCACAGCTGTAGCACTTCAATGTAGACACTACCTATGCCAGTGGGAGGGGTTCTTCCGAAGGACCGGGTAACCCCCCTCCCCATGAGGTAGTAGGTAGGCTGCCAGAAGAATTCTTCCATAAACCTAGCACTGCCAACAGTAGAGCAAGAATCCTGGGGGGACACTTTGCCCTCATGTAAGTCAATGGGAGTTTTACCACTGGAATTCACCCAGATCTCCCATTGGACCTTACTGCCCTTTATGCCCCTTATGCCCCATATGGCATGTCAGCACCACTTCGCTAGCTTCACCCTGCACTCAGCTTTGGGGGTTCTTTACACAGAAGTTACTGCTCTCCTGCTCACCTCAGTATAGCGTGTGTGACTGTAAGCTACTGCACTGACACCAAGAGAATGGGACTGTCACATGCAGGGAGTGATATCAGGCCCCTGCTGCATTACAGACAGAACCCTCTGAAACATGGCTGGGCTCTGACAGTCTCACCAGACATGGGTATAGGGTCAGCATGTCCACACAGCAATTTTCCCAACCAAATTTTGTCAGCTATGATGGCTTGTCTACATTTACTGTGCTGCAGAGTCATGTTTGTATAAGTGCATTGTGGGAAACCTAACAGCTATCCCATGCTGCTAAGCCGTTGGTGGAGAATTGTGGATGTTTCTTACACAGTCCAATGGATTGTGGGACTCCTCCTATCCAGACACCTGGGCACTAGGACAGACTAAGCTGGCAAGCATTGAGGGGTCCCATACAACAAGAACCTGGATGGAACTTGGCTACAGTCTGACACTCAGTTGATGGCACCCACCATGGGCAGATCCTCAGCTAGTGTACATTGACCTAGCACCGTGGAGGCTGAGAAGAAGATTCCCTTGGCGTGTAATACAGCCTCAGCACAGCGTTGGAGGGATTCGGTATGTTTAGGCTTGGCAGAATTCCATTTTGATGGATAATATCAAGGTTTATTTGTAACCATTTCTCAGCTGCAATTGATTTACATTTTAACAGTGGTGGGAAATTACAGGCAGCCCGACAATAATTCTTTAAAGAGAGTACACACTTGAGACTAAAAATGTTATAAAGCTTTATTGTCACTAAAACACAAATTGTCACCACCAGATTCAAAATATACTATGCAAATATCCTGACATCCAACTCCAGTAAGTTCTCAAGCTGGAGTTTTCATACTTCGCCTCTCTGAACATTTTGATTGTTATCGATAGAAATCATTTGTGTTGGTTTGTGTGTGTTCAGGGACATCAGCACTTATCAATACAAGTCAAATCCTTCCAAGCCCAGGTGTATTTCATCCTGTCTGTGTCAGCCTTGGTTTTCCCCACCCAGACTTGAGTTTCCACCACCTCTCTTCATCCAGTGAAGAGTGACAGGAAACCAGGAAGATCTGTGTGGGTGATGGGAGGCAGGGACTTCTTGGGAGCTAGTCAGTCTATGCATCAAGCTATGGCGATGATTCACCAGCTCCTTAACTCCCTATCCTGCAGTGGGAGAGATGCTGTCCATTAGCTTTGGATTGAATGGGGTCCATGAGTCTTCATGGTCAAATCAGGGTCAGGGATCTTGTTGTCTGGGAGCTGGGAAGGTTCTGACTCTGCCCTAGTGAGACTATGCTCTGATCAGGACAGCGGCTACGTTGTGATGTGCCTGATATCGACAGCTGCTCTGTAGATGAGGTCCAGGGTGTGACTGGCTGTGTGGGTTGGACAAGAGATGACCTGGGAGAGTCCCAAAAAAGCAAGCAAGGAGATGCATCTGTGGCTCTTCATTTGTCAACATGAAGACTGATGAGAGGATGACAGGTCTGGAGCATTTCACCACCACAGCTGACAAGGAATCAGTGCACTCCTTTATGAATCTGTCTCCCCCTCACAGGAAAATCATTTATTCAGCTGTTCTTGAGGAAAATATTTTAAATTCATCTTCAAATAATCGACATTCCCTAGGCTCTAGAAGGGTTAGTTTCAGGGAAGGATTCTAGGATCATGTCAGAATGACCTGTTTTATTATTCTTGTCTTCTTCACAATAATATGTGGATTAAATATGACTTCACCGTTCTGCTAAGTATGCATAAGTGCCAGAATAATGACTTCAAATCTGAAGCAGGGACTAAGATGAATATGCATTAATAATTCTGAAGCTGGTATTTTCACGACGTCGCCCAGAAGACAAGGAATAAATTACTGTAGTTGATAATGTGATTATTTAGGAACACACAGAACAGTAGCATGAAAAGGATTGTTGCTTGAATGGATCACTGCTCTTGGAGCAGCTCCACTGCCAAGAATGTTTCTGAGGGAAGGATCCGCTGCCTGTCTATTGCATTTGTCAGGAGCCTATCACTGCGCTCAACAGACACCGAGAACCAGGGCTAGCACCTGAACTCCTCTTCCATTTGTGTGTATCACTGCATAGGGAATGGCCATTATCTGCTTAGCCACTATTTAGCAGTGGCCTAAAGCCGAGGCTTGGCCACCTCTTTGACAGACCCGACAGGAACAAATGTGCAGGCGTTCCATTTGACTTTCAGATAGGTCCATCGGGAAGGTTCTGGATGTGTATGAGGAATTTTGGGGCATGACCTATGAGTTGGACCCACGTCTATATTGGCTAGCAGAGTTAAGTGCGGTGCTGTGGATTCTACTACTTCTGGGGGAGAGCCAAACCTCCCTTCAGGAGAGCTGGGTTCCAGCATCACGGGGATGGATCCAAAGCTGCTTGAAGATGGGCAATGGCTTTGGTGGCCTTTGGCGCAGGCTCCCAAAGAAGTGACTGCTAGTACCTTGCTCCAGAGAATCTCCCCATTCTAACTCTCTCTGCTGGGGGAAGGTCATGGGGGCATCCCCTCTGGCAGTATCAGGAGTCCTGGGAAGGTCTTTGGGGTGGGTTTGGAGGAGGATGAGGTTATACAAGTTCGGTTGGAGTTGTTTGGGGTGGGACTTGATATCCTTAAATTGCTGGGTGAATTGTGATGTGGAGTCATCTTTGAGTACTTTGAGGTGGTGTCACAGAATTGTCGGCTGACCTCATTAACGTAGTCCTTGTGGTTGAGAACTATGATGACACTTCCTTTGTCTGCTGTTGTGGTCACTGTCTGGTGGCTGGATTTCAGGGACTACATAGCTGTCTTCTCGGCAGTGGAGAGGTTAAGGTGGATGTGATGTTTGTTAAGGATTTCACAGTCCATTTTTTCCCCTGAAGCAATCAATGTAATGATCAAGTGTGTGGTTTCATCCACTGGGAAGTGTCCAGTCGGATGATTCTTTTCTCTTATGACTGTTCAGGGGAGTGTGGTAGTTATGGGGGAGGGGGTGTCATCATTGTTGTGAAATAATTCTTTAAGGTGGAGTCAGCAAAAGAATTCTTCTAGCTCTCCACAGGTTAGTATGGTGTTGGTTTCTGTGGTGGGGCAAATATTCAGTCCCTTGGTGAGTACATATAATTCAGCTCTGCTTAGGGGTAGTCTTGATAAATTGATGGTGTTGCAGTGTTGTGTAGCGTCTATGTGGTGGATCTTGGTGCCCCAGTTTCTCTCTGAGGTGATGTTCTGTGGGTTTGAAGTTGTTGTAGTTGGTTCCACTTTGAGGTTTGTTTGTTTTTCTAATATATGTGCTATTTCTTGCAAGAAAGAGACCCTACATTCTGTCCCTCAACAGCCCCAAAACCTGTCTGCGTTTACGGTGCAAAATACAAGGTTCCAGGTCAACAGACCAGGAAAGGGCATTCAGCCTTGTGCAAAGCCTAAATTATTTCTTCAAGCTGGGCCTTAATTCTGTGGTACAGTGGAGTATCTGTGTAATTGTTGGGAATAATTTATCTGTGGCAAGCCTCTGTCTGCCCACATGATTAACAACAGCCCTTTTCCAGCCACATTTTCCAAGGGAAAGCTGCATGCAAACCTCAAGCAGCCCTTGTTTGGACAGCATGCTGTCCCAGTTAGCATGATGGAAATCAGGCTTTGATATCTTCAGTGATGCTAGTCAGCGTCCATGGCTCTGATCAAGGTTGCAGTAGTGCTGAATTCTACCGACCTGATTGCAGGCCCTGCTCACCAGGGATTTCTCTGGGAAGGCTTGGTGAAAGCCCTCCAGCAGGCTGTTTCCCCACGGTACAACTTGTCCGTCAGCTTGGTTTTAAAAAAGGAAGGTCGTTTTGTACAAACACCCTGAAGAATTCTCAAAGCAATGGGAGCTTCAACCTGCCCTGTAAGCGTGTTCAGTAAGAGGTTTCTGTAGATCTAGGAGCACAGATTGTTGTCTTGAGGACTGACTCAGGCAGCTCCAGCCCTGCCAGCATCCATCACTGCTTGAGCTGAAGATCCAGGCTCTGCAGCAGATTCTCATCCTCCGTGGGCCAGGCACAGAAGTAGCCACACGGCACGCACAGGCCAGTGGGCTACACATGCGCAGGTGGATGCACTGAGCATGTGTGTGCAGGTAGATCAGGCTAGAGGCCTGGACTATAATGGGATTTAGGTGGTGTGATGCCGAGTGTCACACTGCTTAACTTTTAGGTTCCTAGAAAAATCACAGGAACAACAATGTGATCCCTAAGTTTTATGGGAAGAGATCGGTGCCTTAGAATGGGATCCATAATAGCCATCAGGCTAAGCAGGGTGCCACCTGAGCCAGCCAATGGGAGATGCCGATGAGAGGAGGGCATGCTCTCTGGTAGACAGCCTCTGAGCTTGGTTCCTGGATTGCTCTGGGGCTTAGGTGGGAGATTCGATGTCTGGTCATGCTGCGCAATCTCGAAAGCTTGTCCCTTTCACCCACCACCTACCTAGTCCCTCTCCTAGAAGGAGGCAGCAGGGTGCATGCCCAGGGATAGAAACATAGGCACCCAGGGAACTTCTGCCCTGACAATATAGGTGCCGAGCGAGTTTTGGCACCTACAGAGTTCAGGAAGAGTTTTGTTGGTGCAATGGAGCCTAAAACTGGGATCTAGGTGCCTAAACCCCAGACTTAGGCACCTGAGTTTGGGGTTTAGGTACCCAAGTACCTTTATGAATCCACCCATCATTTCTCTGCACAAGCTTCTGAGAACTCACAGATTTTGGTGCATTAAAAGGGGCTGGGTTTTGGCTCATCTGGTCCCACAAGGCATGGAACCATGGTGGCATGATTCTGAGCACATTGACTGATAAAGCAGATAGCAGTGGGGGTTCATTGGCAGGGAGGTAAATAATTAGAGGCTGGGGAAGACTATGACCACAAGGCATTGATGAGATTGAGACAGTTTACCTTGACAAAGAAACAAATAAGAGGGGACACAGTTAAAAGCTACAAGATAACAAGTAGTCTAGAGAAGGGAGATCAGGAGTTTCTGTTCCCCTGTCTCATAATGCAAAGAAAAGACGACAATGAATGACATTAAAAGATGGGAAATTCACAACCAAGTACCAGAAATATTTTTTTGCACAATGCACAAGAGACATGTGGGACTCTCTGCCACGAGACACCATTGAAGCCCAAAGCTACCAGGGTATGACATTCCCGTGGGGTTTTGCACCTTTCCATCAAGCATCAAAGTCTAAATTAGATGGACCCTGGTCTGATGAGATATTGCAGTGCCTCTAACACCATGGAGTTCACCCACTCCACAGGATCATCTTCTTCCTTCTTTAGCCAGCTGGTAACCTCAAAATCCCTATCTCCATTTGGCCTTGCAGTGTAATTACATACACACATACTCTCTCTCAAAGAGCCCTCTCCTCCCTGGAGGCCATAGGCTAGCATGGCAGAGACAGCATGTGCTCACCAGGTCTATGCTGGCACAAGGTGTGCCATCTTCTCTGTGCTTCTCCATAGACTCATCTAGTCTCCTCCTACATGGCCCATGCAGAGAAGTGCAGCCAGTAACTTGTGCTCCAGAGGGGTCCCAGTGTCCTCAGGAACAGCATACCTGCCCTCAGGAAACAGGGCCTTCCCAAGCCAGGGCCGGCCAGGCTCAGGCTCTGCAAAGCTTGTAAGGTAGTTACAGCAGGTGTATACTGCACAGAGCCCAGCGTTGTGCTTTGACAAAGATGCAGCCCTATGCAAAAATCAGATCTGGGTCTGGTTCCAACGATAAACACACCCACAATTTGGATTAAGGGTCTTGGTCCTTTGGACACTTGGGCTGGGCCAGTCATTGTTCATAGTATGTCTGTAAAGTGTCCAGCACAGTGGGGCTCACCCTGGTTCTTAGGTGCCCCACAAAAAAAAAAGGCAAATTAATAAATAATAACTTGTCCAGGTCCATCTTTTCCACACCCTACCATTCATGGGCTCTGTCCTGAGCAATGGCTTGGATGGTTCTGTCCCTCCACACCACCATTCTGCCTTGCTGTAAATCCCTCCTCCTGCGACAGATGCTCACAGCTGCCCAGTGCCCTGGCTTCCGAGTCAGAGCAGGGAGAGGAATATTATGTAGTTTAGTATCATCATGTCCTCTTTGTGAGAGAGGGGCTGTGACCTCTCTCTGACACCAGGCAGTTTTCCCCAAATCCTCACTGGGCCAGCAACATAGAGATTTGATTTCCCCTGGGTTCTCCTTGCTTTTGGGTGGATTTGCACTCTGAGGCATAAAGGGGAGGGAGGCTTTTTTGAAAGAGAGCATCAGTCTGTGAATGTTTTCATGAGTTGCACTTTGACATTTGTCAATGAGTCAGACTCGGCCCATGTTACTGACCACAGTGCCATTCCAAAGAGGCATTTTTGAATGATTTTATTGAATTATAGTATTAGCATAATAAGGCTTGGACTAATTCCCTGATACAGCTGTTCCTGGACTGTAATATGCTTATGTAATGGGAAATTGTTAAAAAAACCCTGCTATTCTGCACACACACACACACACACACACTTCTCCTTTTCAGAGGAAATTGATGTCAGGCTGTTGGTATGCATATGCAAAGAGAGAATTTTTTTCCTTTACTGAAAAACTGACAGCATTAGAAAAATAGGTCCATCCAAGCAGACAATAAAATAGCTCATAAAAGTTAGGTGATTATAGCACTGTAATGGCATGGCCTCAGCCAATCAGAGTGGGGTTACTGACCAATGACTATGCCAGGATTTCAGCAATATGCAATTGCCTGTCCTGATTGGCTGAGGCCGGCCTGTTACAAATGTCCCTCAATAAACCTGTCCCTGTACAATGGCTGAGAAATGAAGGTTCTCACTTTTGCCCAGCATTCTCATGTGGCCTCTGCCCCTTCATGCTCTTAGAAGGCGCCAACAGGGCAGCTTGGGTTGGCGGGAGCGTCTAGCTGCAGTGCCTGGTGGAGTACTCATGTGCCCACGCCCCTGTCCTCATGGATCCAGAAGTCCTGAGGGCCAGGCTATAAAAGGCAGCATGGTGCTGTGACCACCTCAAGTCTTTCCACCTCCTCCTCAGGACCAAAGCTGAAATTAGGACTCCGAGGGAGAGGGGAACGTGGGAGGTCAGTGGGAATATGCAGCGTCCATGTGAAGGGCTCTGCTTACAGGTGAGTAACCTTCATTCCTTCTTTGAGAGGCCTCTGCACATTCCTCTCTGGGGAGCCTGGCAAGTAGCTCTCCTTGCTCCGCGGGGGGGTCAGGAAGACCTAGTTAGACAAGGGGTTCGCTCACCACAAGTGGCGCCTCCTTGTGGCTGCTCTGAAGATCAACTCTGTCCTCTCCCTCTTTGGGACTCAGCATGCTCTCTCTTTGTAAATTGGCCTTCCAGCCAGGTCACTATGCAAATTTCCCCTTTCCAGGGTCTCAAAATCCTGCAGGACGAATCATCTGAGGCCCTCTCAGTTCCTCTGCCCTAAGTGTGCCACTTCCCCAGTGGCTGGTATGGGAATTTGGCCTTCCCACTCCTTCGGGTCTCAACCCAGGGACCCTCAGTCCAGCAATCATGGTCTGTTTACACCCAGACCCCCTGGCTATTTTCATGTGCTCCTTCTTACTTTTCTCCTCTGGGAGAGTCCTTCCCTAAGGGCCAGGACCCCACGGCTGCTCCTCTCCCCCTGGTTTCCCCCTCTCTCTCCCTACAGCCAGAGAGTGACTGACAGCCCCCACACTGCAGCCCCTTCTGCCGCCAACTTCCTGGCTTTATCATAGCCCCACCTGTTCCTCCTCTGTTGAGCTCTGTCCCCAATCAGGGGTTGCTTAGTCAGCTTCCATCCCCTCTGCTGTGGCCTAGCAAGTTAGTTGGCCCCCTTCTCAGCCTCATTAACCCTTTCAAGGCTGCAATGGGGTGAACACTCCCTCACATAAGGCTCGCAGTACTCCTTGCCAAACTGGGCATCTGATCTAGATGCCAGAGCAAGGGAATAATGTTTTGTCAAGGTAGGACTCCAGCTCCAAGAATCAGCTCTACAGGGCTCTAATATGGGGATACTAGCAGCTGAAAGCCCAGCTGTTGCATGGGTGCAATTCATAAAGATGTGTATAAAAGCACCCAGGATGGGTCCTCTTGTTTCCATGTGTGGTGTTGTAGTGAGCAGTGCTGCTGTTCCTATGTGCACAGCACTGCCCCCTGCCTGGTGGCGCAGCTCCCTTTCGGTTACCCTAAGGAACTGCTACTCCCTCGTTCTCTGAGCAGGCTTCATGTTCTCACCACCCACGAACCTTGGGCTCCAGCATCCCACCAGGGTCTGCTGGGTCCAGTGATGACTGAACCTGGGGATATTCTGAACAAAAACGAAATGTCTGCGCTGCACTTGAAAACCCGTGACAGTGAGTCTCAGAGCCTGGGTTGACAGATGTGGGCTCACACTACGGCACTAAAAAGAGCTGTGCAGATGTTCTGGCATGAGCTCTGAAGCCCAGGGAGAGGGGTGGGCTTCAGAGTGACACACAGAGTCCATGGACAATCA
The DNA here is from genome assembly GCA_007922305.1 of Dermatemys mawii. Classification (NCBI taxonomy): domain Eukaryota; kingdom Metazoa; phylum Chordata; order Testudines; family Dermatemydidae; genus Dermatemys; species Dermatemys mawii. The sequence continues at coordinate 43,308,859 of ML677335.1, read as the reverse complement.
GAAGTGGGCGTGAGTGTGGCCCAGGGGCCTCAGCACTGCCCAGGTTCAGGAGGGGGGGAGGAAATGGTGGGGATGAGGTTATCTGTGGAGTTGGCCCTTTGTGCCCCCTTGGTTCTGCTCAAGCTAGAGCCCAGGCTCGGAAACCTGGTGAAGTGGGTGGGCCTCAGAGCCTGGGCTCCAGCCTGAAGAGAATGTCTACGCAGTTATTTTTAGTCTCATAGCACAACCCCCAAAAGCCCAAGTCATTGCATGGGGGCTCTGAATCTCGCTGCCATAGGTTTGGGGGTTTTTTCTGCAGTTTAGCCATAAACCTATAGAGCTAGAATGACACCTCCTCCTAGACTATTCCAACCCTTGCCCCACTGCTCTCATGCTGTGGCACCATCAGGGGCATGGAGAGGCCTGTAGTTTTATTTTCTCTATGCCTTAGTTCCTCATGGAGGTAATAACTCTTCCACACCACTTGGAAATTGCATCCACACAATACAAAGAGTGTTGAAAAACCAGAGAGGGCTCAGAGAAGAGCCACAAGAACAATTTGAGGTCTGAGAAACCAGCCTCAGAGTGAGGAGCTTCTGAAGCTCAATTTATGTAGCTTATCAAAGATTTAAGAACTGACTATCATGGTCTGAGTCTTCTCCTTCCCCAGGACAAGATTTCTGAGAGTAGAGGGTTTGTTCACCTAGCAAAGGCAGAACAAGATTCAGTGGCTGGATGCTGAAATTAGAGACAAACTCAGACTAGAAATAAGACACTTTTAACAGCAACAGGAATTAACCATTGCAACAGCTGAGCCATGCACCTGTGGATTCTCCATCATTTGAAGCCTTTAAATCGAGATTGGACATCTCTTTGCAAAATATATGCACAGCTCAGCCAAAGATTATGTGCTTGCAGGAATCGCTGGATGAGGCTCTCTGGCCCATGACATGCAGGGTCAGACTAGATTGTCACAAGGGTCCTTTCTGAGCTCAACATCTGTGAATCTGTAATGTCACTAGGAGCCATATGGGCAGATTCTGATCTCACCTACATTAGTGTAAATCTGGAGCCACTTCATTGAGTTCAGATGCACCTCAGTAATAGAGCTAAATTCCATTGCTCTTAGCTGACACTTTGTGCATTTTTATTCGTTACAAAAAATCCTTCCTGCCTTTTCAGATCATGCCCTTTGATGATTTAAGTTACAATTTGTGGTTTTATACCCCGCCATTAACATGTCACCAGGACCCATAAAACATGCTGTTTTTCCAGAGCAGCAATGGAATGTGCTCACCTTCCTCCTGATTTACAGGAGGCCCTGAGCATGATGGATGATATAAAAGCCTCAAGCCAAGCCAGTGGCTCTGCAGTGAGCCAGGACGCTGCCAAACTGTATAAAGTCATATTCTAATCTTCTTCCCACTGGTCCCGCCCCCATGATTGGGGTTGCCAGCAGCTGTGGTTTCAGAGAGGCTATGTGAATGCAAAGCAAAAGGTGTTTTGCCTGGTGCTAGCCTGGGGGCGATAGATGCTGTAGTGTGGGGGTCCTGGCCACATTGGGTTTTTAAAACCATGTGGCCTGATGGTCTTCATTCAGCACCCACTGATGTACAGTATTGTTATTTATGTCTGCTACAGTAACACTCAGACCTAGGACCAGGACTCACTGTGCTAGATGCTGCACCACTGAGAGAACTCAGCACTGCCTACCAAAGTGTTTGTCCCCACAGGCCCATGAATTCCTGGGTTACATTGCGCCATGTTCCCAGCTGTCTCATCTATACAGCAAGAGAAAACTATACCATATTTTGCCATCGATGGCTTGATGAAGAGAGGCAAACTGTCACTCTGAGCAATGAGTGTGGTTTAGTCTCCCTGCTTGGCCAGGGCTCTGAGAACACAAAGAATTTCAGACCAATGAACCACATACTTTTGGCTTTTGCGCCTGCATGTTTGCTTTGGATTGTCTCAACATTGGATCAGACATGCAAAGCCCGGGGAGCAAGCCATTGTGCTTGGATTTACAGCTTTTAGAGCCACTAGACTTAGAGCAGAGAGGATCAAAAAATGCAATTTCCATCTACTTGTCAATATTTAGGGCTTGGTGGGGGAAGGCGCACAGACGGTTTCCACCCATGCAGAGTGCCAGCACTGGGATTGGCGCCAGTGCAGCTACACCAATAGCTAAAATCCCCACAGGAGACAGGACCTCATGTCTGCCCAGCACCAGAGTATGGGGGCACCTCTAGAGCCAGGTCTTGGCAAAGGGAGGGATTACACTGTCAGGACAATGTCAACTTAAAATCAACCTGGGATAATTCACAAGCAACCTGAATTCTGACCCGTCAGCCATTGTTATGAATGAACTTTAGCATGAGACCAGCTTCCCTCATGAGATTTATGCCATCTGGAATAGGGGCAAAGTTGCAAGATCAGCACTAAGTCTAAACCAGACATCAGGTCCCTTCTGGTTTTAGATCCACCCCAGACCCCAAGCCCCAGGCTGATCTAGAGATTCAAACCCAAAGAACTCCCGACCTGGATCCAGAAGGATCACCACTTGGTGACTGTGACGGCCTCTCTGAGTTCGGAGAGGCCGGGGCCGGCCTATTGGCATTTCAACAATAGTCTGCTGGAGGACGCGGGCTTCGTGGCGGCCTTCCAGGACTTCTGGCTGGCCTGGCGGGAGCAGCAGCGTTCCTTCCCCTCGGCGAGGCTGTGGTGGGACGTGGGGAAAGTGCGCGCCCAGCTCTTCTGCCGCGACCACACACGGGGTGCCAGCCGGCAGAGGGATGTGGTGATGGAGCAGCTGGAGCGGGAGGTCTTAGAGCTAGAGAGGCGCCTGGCCTCTGGCCCCAAGGACCCACCCCACCGTGCGGCGTACCGGGAGAAGCGGGAGGAGCTCTGGGCCCTAGAGGACTGCAGGGCCCAGGGCACATTTGTTTGATCCCGCATCCATCTCCTTCGGGAGATGGATCACGGCTCCTGCTTCTTCTACGCCCTGGAGAAAAGGAGTGGGGCCAAAAAGCAAGTCACCTGCCTCCTGGCGGAGGACTGCACCCCCGTCACGGATCCGGAGGAGATGCGTGGAAGGGCCAGGGCCTTCTACACCAGCCTTTTCTCCCCGGATCCGACCGACGCCGAAGCCCGCAGGGTGCTCTGGACCCAACTCCCGACGGTCAGCACGGGTGACCAAGACCAGGTGGAGCTGCCTCTCTTTCTGGCTGAGCTCTCGGCCGCCCTCCGTCTCATGCCCACCAACAAGTCTCTGGGCATGGACAGGCTGACCGTGGAGTTCTACCGCGTGTTCTGGGACGTCCTTGGCCTGGACCTCGTCATTGTCTGGGCCGAGTCCTTGCAAAGCGGGGTCCTCCCTCTCTCGTGCAGGCGAGCCGTGCTCACCTTATTGCCGAAGAAGGGGGATCTCTGCGATCTCCAGAATTGGCGTCCCTTTTCGCTCCTCAGCACGGACTACAAGGTCATAGTGAAAGTCCTTTCGCTGCGGCTGAAGTCCGTGCTGGCGGACGTGGTGCATCCCAACCAGACCTACATGGTCCCAAGCCATACCATCTTCGATAACTTGTATTTGGGGACCTTTTGGAGCTAGGGCGTAGGGATGGTCTGTCGTTCGCCCTCCTGTCCCTGGACCAGGAAAAGGCATTCGACAGGATGGACCACGGGTATCTCCTGGGCACGCTGCGGGCGTTCGGCTTCAGCCCCCAGTTTGTGGGTTTTCTCCGGGTGCTGTACGCCGACGCGGAGTGTCTGGTCAGGCTCAGCTGGACCCTGACCGAGCTGGTCAGCTTCGGGCGGGGAGTACGGCAGGGGTGCTCCCTCTCGGGGCAGCTGTACGCTCTGGCGATCGAGCCCTTCCTCTTTCTCCTCCGACGGAGGTTGATGGGGTTGGTGCTCCGGGAGCCAGAGCTGCGGCTGGTCCTGTCTGCGTATGCCAACAATGTACTCCTCGTGGTCCTGGACTCAGGCGACCTGGTGCGGGTGGAGGCCTGCCAAGCCGTGTACTCGGCGGCCTCCTCCGCCTGGGTCAACTGGATCAAGAACTCTGGCCTGGCAGTCGGGGACGGGTGGCAGGTCAGCTCCCTCCCACCCGCGCTTCAAGCCATTCGGTGGAGCGCGGGTCCACTGCTCTAGCTGGGCATTTATCTCTCCGCCATGCATCCTTCTCCGCCAGAAAACTGGCAGGATTTGGAGGGCTGGGTGGGTGGGCGGGTGCGGAGATGGACAGGACTGCTCCGGTGTCTCTCCCTTCGAGGGAGGGTGCTGGTGCTGAACCAGCTGGTCCTGTCCATGCTCTGGCACCGGCTCAACACCCTGAGCCCGGCCCCGGGGATCCTGGCCAGGCTCCAGAGGATGGCCCTGGAGTTCTTCTGGCTGGGACTGCACTGGGTCTCTGCAGGGGTCCTGAGACTCCCTCTGGAGGAAGGAGGACAGGGCCTGATCTGCCTGCGCAGCCAGGTCCACGTCTTCCGCCTCCAGGCCCTGCAGAGACTCCTCTATGGTGCGGGTAGTCCGGCATGGAGCACGTTGGCACACGCCTTCCTATGCTGCCTTCGGGAGCTCCGATACGACCGCAGCTCTTTTTTCTCCATTCGAGGGGTCTTCCGCGAGACCTCTCAGAGCTGCCGGTCTTCTACCAGGACCTCCTGCTGGAAGCTCTTTGGGGCAACCAGGTCCCTTGTGGCCACTGTGGGAGAGGATCTCCTCGCGGAGCCCCTGCTACACAATCCTGACCTCCGTGTGCAGGTGGTGGAGTCTCCCTCGGTGCACCAGAGGCTGGTCCTGGCAGAAACCACTAGGCTCGGAGACCTCTTGGACTACGACAGGGGGGGACTGGGTGGATCCCCGTATGCTCGCTCGACGCATGGGGCTCTCCACCCTTGTGACCCCCTTGTGCATACTCCGGGAGGTGGGGGACGCCCTGTCTCCCATCTCTCTTGGCTTCCTGCGGCGGGCCCTGCGAGAGGGTTCTCCCTGCCCACCCCTCACCCTGGGCCCTCCGGAATTAGTACTCGGACCCCTGCTTCGCAAGCCCTCCCGACCTCCCCACTCCTACACCCCGAGCCGGCTGCATGCTCTGCAGCCAGTTTCATTCTGAACCACGCCGAGGAACCATCTCTACGCGCTCGTGCTCTACACGTTTCATCTCCTCGCCCTCGCGTCCTGCCCCGACACCAAGTGGCGGGACTATGTCCCACCCAGAGAGGGTGAGAGGCCCCGGTGGGCCAGTCTCTACTCCACCTTAATTCCATGGCCCACCAGGGATATTAGTTGGTGGCTCCTTCACGGAGCCATGAGCACGGGCATGTACCTGGCGCGGTTCACCCCCATACCCACAGACTGTCCCTTCTGTGGAGTGAGGGAGAACTTGGCGCATGCCTACCTTGAGTGCGCCAGGTTGCAGCCCCTATTCCGGCTCCTCCAGAACCTCTTATTGCGGTTCTGGCTGCACTTTTCCCCACACCTCTTCATTTTCGCACACCCTATCCACGGCTCCACAAAGTCGCGAGACCTCCTCCTGGCCCTGGCTAAAGTTACCATCTACACTACCAGGAGGAGGCTGTAAGACGAGGGGATGCTCTGCGACTGTGGGGCCTATTTCTGGTTGTCCCTGGTCTCATGCATCCAGGCAGAGTTCCACTGGGCGGCGTCCACTGGCTCCCTCAACAGCTTTGGGGAGCAGTGGGCACTGTGCGGGGTTCTCTGCTCGGTGTCCCCGTCCGGTACCCTCGTTTTAAACCTCTGACCCCCACTCCCATCCCTGTTTTTTCATTCATCGTCCCCCATAATTAGTTGAACCCGGGTCCAGCGTCCCTCCCGCTTGGCTGTGGGAGGGGCTTTAGAAGTGGGCGGGCTTGTGCCCACCCACATCCTGGGACTTCAATACAGAGGATCCAGAAGGAGCGCAGTTACTGCCTGTGCCCCGTCCTGTGTGTAGGATCACTGTTGGACAAGTTCCCTCACCTTTTTCTAACCAGACTCTGAGCCCTCTCAGTCCTGAAGTGAAGAGATTGGGCTGTTGTCTGTGAGGCAAACTGGAACATAAACCCCTCACTGTTTCCTTTGGACAAACAGGGACCAAGCTGTGGAAGTGGCTACAGTGACACTTTCCCAGTTGCTCTGCCGAGTTCTCTGTTGAAGTTGGTTTTCTGTTTTAAATAGGTCATATGGCTATAATCAGAATTATGCAAATGGCATTGTTCACGGCCTACCCAGGGGGTTAAATGCTGCAATTAATAAATGTATTTTAATGCTTTCAGCAACAACATGCCTTTCAGCAACAATACTTCAAACTATTCCTCCATAAAACACAGGAACTAACTTTCCTTTCACTTAGCTGAGCTATTTGTGCAAGAACTCGGGGTCCTGTATCTCATGGATTTATTATCTGCCAGATAACTCCAGGCATTCTGGTAAACAAAGTAACCTTGTAGTGAGAATCAGGGCATGTTCCCCTTAGGGGGTTAGAGCATCATTTCAGCTAATTTCTTCCTCATGCACTTCCCCGAGTCCTAGGGGACTGAAGTTTTTCTTCTCGTTAAAATAAACAGACAGAAAAGAAAACACTATGGGCCCAGTCCTGGTTCCATGAAACTCACTGAGAGTCACTGATTTCAACAAGCCTGGGATCTGGCCTTGGGGGGACTCTTCCAGAGCAGCATGTGGGAAGCCTATCAGGGAAGGAGGATATTGGGGTCAAGATGCATTGGGCAGATCCAAGAGGAGGCAGGAGCTAGAAACAAGGCCATTCAAAGGGGAAAGGTCCATTTCTTTTGAGGAGTCACATTTCATTTTCCCATTTTGTTACCAAGTTTCCTATCTGCCTGCACTGGGAACCAAAACACCTGACGCTTTCTTCTTGGTTCATTCTCTGCACGCGCACATGCACACACTCACACACACACACACACACACACACATACACGAATGCCCTCCAATACAATCACACACTTTCCAACACATCCCAGCCCATACCCTCCTGACCAATCCCCAGCACACGTTCTGTTCCCAGTCTCCTGCTTGTGGTGTGTTTCATTCAGGGTACGTCTATACAACCCACTGGATTGGCGGGTAGTGTTCGATGTATCGGGGAATCAATTTATTGCGTCTCATCTAGACGTGATAAATCGATCCCCGAACATGCTCCCCGTCGACTCCAGAACTCCATTTTGGCAAGAGGAAGTGGAGTCGATAGGGGAGTGGCAGCGGTCAACTCACCGCCGTGGGGACGGCCAGGTAAGTCAACCTAAGACATTGCGACTTCAGCTACATAATTCGCGTTGCTGAAGTTGCGTATCTTAGGTCAAACACACACACACACACCCCATGTAGCCCAGCCCTCAGGGACCGCACCCTCCACCATGCAGCACATTCGCACGCTTGGGGCTCACTCAGGACGCTGTGGGTTTGTGCCCTGCTGAGAGAGGTACCATCTCATCTAGTGACAGAGTCACTCTCAGGGCAGGGGATGGAATCTGGCAGAGCTGTGGTGGGGGGCGTGAGTGTCTGGTAGGCGTAAGGGGAGCTGGGCACAGAAGGGTTGAAGCTGCTGGGGTGGAGGAAGTGAGAAAAAAAATGTGCCAACTCCCTCCTGTTACCCACCTTGCAAAGCCAAGCCCTTCCTCCTACACTGCTCCCATGTGGACGGGGTTCGGGGGGAAGAGCGCTGGCTTCAGGATTCTGGCAGGGCTGGGAGGCTGCCTGAGAAGCTCCCTGGGGGAGTGAGGAGCCAGGTTGCGTACACACACACACACACACCAGAAACATTCTGGCTTCCAGAGACTGAGGGTCCCTGTTTCACAGCCACAACCCTCACATCCATCATGCCACCAAAAGTGCTCCTTCTATTGTGCAGGCTGGCCTGTGCCCCGGCACTCAGCAGGTTTGCTATTCACTTCAGCTAGCAAGGTAGGTACCCTGGTCCGTTTCCAAGAAGGATCAGGTGCCTGCAAAAGAGAATAGCATGTGCATGGACAACACCTTTGCTCCAAGAGTTTCTTTCATTGTGCTAAATGCTATATTTTCCCCTATCTCCTCCAATGGTCCCCTGTTAGGCCAACCAGCTCTTCTTTATAAATCTCCCCTTAAAAAAATACAGAGCAGAACTCTGAGGAATAATAATGAAAGTGGAACCTTATTTTTACAATAACTCCTGAGGGAGAGCAGGGGAGAGAGCTGAATGATTCAGCCATATGCAGATCAGCTGGTCTGAGCCACATGCATCCTTGGGCCTTAATGGGATTTGCTAATGAATGTACTGTACTTTTGAGAACTATCATGATAATTAAACCATGGACAAGTGCTGACAGGGTGGAAGGAAGGAAGTGCTAGTTTTCAAAAAAGGGAAGCATGGAAATCCCTGTTCCTAATTCTTTCCTGAGGAAAGAAATGTTCAGACTTTAAGGCCAGAAGGGATCATTGTGATCATCTAGTCTGACCTCCTGGAAGCCACAGAACCTCACCCACCCAGTCCTGTAATAGACCCCTAACCTCTGGATGAAGTCTTGATTTTAAAAGATTTACCTAAAGCTAAATTACATAGAAAAGTACCTTTTGGGTACTTTGAGGTCAAATGCTCTCCTTGCGTAGTCTTGCCTGGCTCAGATCATAGCTTTCCATGCATTTTTTAACTTCTTATTGTAGACAGCAAACATGTTAATTACATACCGAAACAATGGCATAAAAATTGTTAATGCACAAAAAATGGAAGTGCCTCCAGCTCTAAATACTTTAACTCTCTTGTTATTTAAAAATGACCATGAAAATCCTCATGGATCAAGTTAAGGAAATTTTCACAATTCTTTCCTCAAATTAACTTATTCTATTTTGTTTCATGGTTAAATGATGACAGACAAATAGGCTCCTGGGTTGAAGTATGGTTTTAGAATGATTTATTTCTTAAAGCTGTTGCCATTAGTCCTTTAAACATTTCCATAACAATCAAATATCATGTCCATTGATTTGTCTTTTAAGTCATTTACAATGCATACTTCAGTTACATACAATACTTTATATTGCAAAACACTGACTCTAGTAAAAATTAAAACTAAATTAACTGATTTTAGACATTTTTCCAGTTTGACCTAAATAACGTGGTAACTCAAAGTTAGGAAAGCCAAAGGGAACGATGCACGTTATGGGTTCCCACCAACATCTTGACTTCACTGTTTGATCTTGAATTTAATGAGACAACCACTTTTTGGGCATCATTTTTTCTGATGTCCTAGAGAACTTAATTCTGTACCAATCCAGGATAACAACCAACGGGTTTTATGGTGCTTCTCTTCTGCTTTACCTCATGACACACTCGTATAGAGAGAACTTACTTCAGCCACGATTTGCAGAGGAAACAAATGCTGAGATCCCCTCTTATCCCTCCCCTCATTGAAACCAGATTGTTCCACCTCAGTCCCAGCCAGCACTTAAAACAAAAGCCAAATTCACATATACAGAGGGTATCAGATGTGGGGTTTACAGCCCAGATCATCACAGGGATTCAGGTATCTATTGATGTCTAGGGGAGTTCAATTCCCACCTCTGCCTGCTGTGGAGAAGGAATTTGAGCTTAGGTTACCCACATCTCAGAAGAGTCCCCTTCCCCCGGACTATGGGATATTCCGGTGAGGGTTAGTCGCCTGGTGAAGCTGTTCCACTGTGTATCACTAGTTAACCATGCATTGGGACAAACAAAGAGTGAGAATGACCCTGAAGTGTCATGCAGGTTTAGGTGTATGCTCCAGCGCTGCTCTAAGTTTGCATAAGGCACCTGCCAGGCCATGCCCAACAAAAGGAGTAGTTTGCTGGGGTTTTTTCATTTTTAAAACTGTGCCTGTGCCCTTCGAGCCGCTCCCTCTAGTGGGCCAGCAGCAGCACAGGCAGGGCCAGGAATGTGACACGGGAAAGGGAAAAAGGAGGAGTGAGGTGCAGAGAGAGAATCCCCATTTTTGACTAACTGTTGGATAGTCAGAGAAGCCTAATCCTGGGGGGCTTGGAGCAACTCCTTGTTGGGATTAGTGTGATGGCTGCCCGAGGAATGAACATGGGCTCTCTAGCAGAGAGTGCACACTGCTATACTGGCAGCTAAAGAGTGCAGCTCAGCAGGTGGGACTGTAGCCGACTCATCTTTTCTGGGGACTGGCACAAATGGGTGGGAGTGGGGGGACCCTGCAACACAGTCACCAGTGGGTCACACTAGCTCAGGGCAGTGAGAACGTGAGAAATGGATTTGTTATGGGAAAGTCAAAAAAGAAAATTATTTTATCAGGAATTTCTACTCTTGCCCCCTCTCCCCCATTTTTAAATGAAGAAAACTGAGCCTCCCCAAATGGAAAAGTTGTTTTTCAAAAAAAGGCTCTAGGAAAAATTAATTTATTTTTGAAAACAAGAAGAGAAAATCTTCACCAAAACCTAAAAGTTTCAGCAAAAAAATTCAGGTTCGGTCTCCCCTGCTTTTGTTGAAAACCTGGAAAGCTTTGGAAAAAGTTCCAAAGACATTTGTTCTGGTGGAGAGGCCGTTTCTCACTGAAATAACATCGTGTTGAAAAAATTTTGAGCAGCGCCAAGCACCTCCTGGGAAGAGGCAGCCGGGTTATTTACCGGCAATGACTTGCTGTGAAATTGCAATTAGATTGTCAGAAGCTTCAGGCTTCCTGACTTCCTGACCATACCCGCACCAGCACACTAAGCACTGAATGTGGCTGTAGCTGCGAGAGTGGCTGGCTGCCCTGAGTATACAGAGTCTCTGACAGGGACATACTCAGGGCCCCTCCCGCTGCCAGGGTCACATGTCTAGTTTTAACTACTAGCTCTATCACTTGGCAATAGGGTGACCAGACAGCAATTGTAAAAAATATTGGGACAGGCAGTGGAGGGTAATAGGAGACTATACAAGAAAAAAAAACCCCAAAATAGGACTGTCCCTACAAAAATCGGGACATCTGGTCACCCTACTTGGCAATGTCGTGTCTTCTCAAACTGGAAATTGCATCCCCAGCTCACAGTGTGGGCATAGCCTATAGAGCTACTGCAGCATCTGTGACTTAGAAACAGCATGAGCACCTTGCCTCGCACTTTGCCAAATCGTCTCTTGCGAGTCCATCTGCTCCAAAGCCTTTGCTTTAAGCAAGCCCCACCACTGGACATAACCCTGCACACCTGAAATGTTCCTGCTACAGCTCCAAAAGCACAGGCCAAAGGCAAAGCTCTGAGTGTCATTGATCATTTCATTTCCCTCAGCTGCTGCCACCCAGCAGAGGGCATGCAGTTCCTAGCTATACCTGACCAGGTCTCTGGGAGGGAACGTTGTTACACGGCCACATCAATTGCTGCAAAATTATGTTTGTAAAAAAAAAAAAAAAATTGCTCCAGATTCTTTGGGGTGGGGGAAGAATTCTCTCTAGCTCCTCAGGGCTGCTACACAAACCTGGCCCAAGAAGGGAGGGAAAGATGACGTCACCCCTTCCCATCCTAAAACACTAACGGCCCCAAACTCTCCTGGGTACCAAGAGTCCTGCTTGCCCCCGCCCCTGCTGCCTTTCACTCAGGAGCTTTGAGGACACAGCTACGCAGTGCCACACGGTCAATAACACAAGGGTTATGGTTGGCCGTGCAGTGAGGGGGAAAAATAACTTCGCTTTATTATGGCCTACGTTCTTCAGAGCGTTCCCGGAGAGTTTGCCATGTGGAAGGGTTAATAAGGCAGTAAATAAGCTGGATTGTGGTTGGAAGGGCTCAAAGAAACAAGATGTCAAACCAGGCTCATTTAACGTAACTCAGAAACCAATTGAACAATTTCCTTCCAAGATTTGCAGAAAAATTATTTTTTTCTTCAGAGCAAATGGGTCAATTTTCAGGTCAAACCAATTTGGTTAATTGTAGCAGGGGAAGGGACAGGGCCTAAAAATTGGTCTTATAGAACCTGGTTTATTTTAACTGTGAAAAGACTGTCACAGCTCCCTATTAATTACTGGGCCAGGTCTCCAGCTAGTGTAATGGGCCTCAACCCATTGGAGACAATGGGCCCAGAACTCCAGATGGTGTAAATCAGCCAGAGCTCCTCAGAGTCAGTGGGCCAAGATCCTCAACGGCCATAAATCAGCACATACCATTGGAGTCAATGGGCTGGATCCTCAGCTGGTGTCAATCAGTGTTATTTCATTGCAAGATCTGTCCCACTGCCATTTCATCGACACTAGGAAAGTGCACACTGGAAGCAAGTGCTTTGCATGCTACTCCACAAGGAATGGCCAGGCAGCTGTCTGGAATGACAGTCATTTCCAGGAAAATTAAACACTACCTTTTCTTAGACAAAATAAGGGTGAGACCCCTGTGGTGGGTTGCACATTTCTCAGCCACTTCTAGAAAGTTTAGAATTAGGAACCATTCATTCCCTACCAAACCCAGATCATATTTAGTTGCTACGTAACTAGAGTTGTTCATATTACACGTTATAAAAAGCTGATGAGCAGTGCCAACATAATGGGAGATAGTACACAAGGCATCCTTATTCCTGGGCTCCATCCTGTGTAACTGACAGGCTTACCAGTGAAATATTGCAGTTGGAATATGCTTTTCACACACAGGAAAGAGTTGAGAACAGAAAACACACAGAAGAGCTTTTCTTTGATGGACAAGGGGATGTCTAAGACAGCATAAAGTATTTCCTGAGCTGCAAACGCTTTGTGCTGCGTTAGACATGGATTTCACTAGGCTTTGGAGAGAAATTGTGGTCTAGTGGTTAGAACACAAAACTGTGTGAGCCAGGAGATCTACCAGAACCACAGATTCTGCTGCATGACTTGGACAAGTCATTTCCTTTTCTGGTGTGATAAAGTCAGGCCGCATGGCTGCAAGAGGGTAGTCCTATTGAAAATTCCAGGGGAAGTGGGCAGGCGTAAACACGCCCACAACTAAAGGACCTGCCACCAGCCTTTGGGGAGGATCCACTGAGCCCGGGAACTCAGCTGATTACAGAGGACAACAGAATGAACAGACATTGTGCTGCATGAAGGAGCTGCCAACCGATATCCCCAGTGGGTTGTGGGTGCAAGAGGGTAGTGGAAGGCAGATATGTTAGGCCCAGAATGTTACAGGCCCTTTTTCTACAAACTAAGATGGGGTTACCTTAGGTTAATTGGAGACATCTGAATCCAATTAAGGGCTATCGGAGACCTTTTAAAACCCCTCCTCCAGTGAGAGAAAGGGAGAAGAAACAGAGAGATACCAGCTGTTACAAGGCTAGGAGCAGCAGGAAAGTAGCTTCTCCAGGAGGAGAGGCTGTTTTCCTACCCTTAAGGGGAAACAGACAAGCCCAAGTGCTGGCTAGGGGAAGGACTTACATCCCAGAACAAAGAACAGAATGACACCCCATCCCAGCAAGGAGGAGGAAAAGGTATCACCCTTTGTTTGGGTCTATGGGACTATTTCCCCTTTTTGAGTGGGGAAGGGATAGAGTTACCCTCAGGCCTACTCTGAAGACACAGCTAAGGGTGCACCAAAGGGGGAAGGCAAACTCTGCCTGAGTGGGACTAATTTCCCCTGGCCCACCACCACCAGAGGGGAGAAACGCTAAGTCTGGCAAAAGAAAAGTAGTGTCTTGCCACAGAGGGTTTCTTTCACCCTGTGAAAAATGGAGCTAATAACATTTGCCCTCCTTGCCGTGGGGCCAGGTGGCTCCTCTGACATAAAGCTCTCTGGAATGTGAAGTATTACCAGAGAGGGGCCTATGTGGCAGAGCTGGATCTAAACCTCTACCACCTTTGATGGCTCCCACTCTGGTGTTCAGGTCTGGACCCGCCTCCCTTATTATCTAAGCATCCCAATAGGCTTCAGCATTGCCAGCTAGCACAGCTTCAGGCATATTGTTCTCCATCACAATGGGGCTTGTCAGCCATGTTATGCTGCCTGGACTGAGCTAACATGGTGGAGAAACACACCAAAGTAGTCATGGAAAGGAAGTTAGCTGCCCATTTACTTGAGATCAGGTGGGGCGTGGCCTTAAGAGTCTGAGTAGAAAGGGAGAAACCATATGTGTCTGACTGTAGGAAAGGGCTGGAAGCAAGCTCCAGCTAGACCATGGCGGGATGAAGGTCCCATAACACATAGACCTGAAAAAGTCCTTTTCCTTGGGGATAATACATCCATCTGGAGAGAGCAAATGGCTGAAGGAGGGATGCAGAGCTACTCAAATATGGTTTGTTTATAAGGATATACATTTCTGATTGCCATGGAGAACCAGGAGCGGTTCTAAAAGGGATTCATCCTATCCCAGGAATAGAACTTCTTCACCTCTAAAGTTTCACTGATTGGTTGCAGAGCAGCAGGCAGCATCCAAGTAAATGTGAAAGGATTTTAATACGGGACTGGGAGAGAAGTGGTATAAAGCACTTCACCAATATGCAGATATCCCACAGCTCCTGCTCATCTGGAATTCTAGAAAATGTAAAATTGCAGGCAAGTCTTACTGGATTCCCCCAGTCTAGTTACTATTCATGCCTCATTACCTGTGGGGCCCTAATCCTGCCAGTGATCTCATGACAGAGTTGGACCTAGATCTGTTTCTCTTCCTCTGTAGCATGGGTCACTTGCTGTTCTGAACTAGAGTGAATGATGGTAAGAAGATTGAAGTCCAGGGTCCCCATGGTAGCATTTGCTGAAATGCTCCCAGTTCCATGCACAGGGACAGTTAGACAGGCAGAACTGCAGAGTCTCTATGTGTGGATGAGATGAGGAAGGAGGGATTTAGGCTTATTAGGAACTAGGGAACCTTTTGTGAAAGGAGGAGACTATACAGGAAGGATGGGCTCCATCTAAACCAAAATGGAATCAGACTGCTGGCAGGTAAAATTTAAAAAATCATAGAGAAGTTTTTAAACTCAAGCCTGACAGAAAACTGACAGATGTGGAGAAGTACACAGTTTAGACAGACATGTCCCTTAAGGGAGGATTTATTAAAGAGGATCCTCTATATCCTAAGTAAGAGGAGAGGATAGAAGTTGATACAATAAAATAGGAACTGAAGAGAAAGTAGTCGAACAAAAAAGTGTCCCTTTCAGTTTCATCACATGAAGGCAGAGAACTAAATATTGACAATTTAAGTGCTTATATACAAATGCAAAAAGTCTAAATACTACGATGGGTAAACTTGAGTGTTTGGTACTAAAAGAGGATACTGATATAACAGGCATCACGGAAACTTGATGGAATGATGACAAGCAATGAGACATGGTAATACCAGGATACAGAATATAGAGGAATGACAGAGTAGGTTACACAGATGGGGGAGTGGCATTATATGGGAAAGAGAGCATAGAATCAAATATAGCAAAAATCCTAGAAGAATCAAACTGTACCATAGAATCTATATGGATTTAAATTCCATGCTTCAATAAAAAGAATATAGCAATAGGAAGCCACTGCCAATTACCTGACCAGGATGATAATAGTGATTGTGAAATGCTCAGGGTGATTAGAAAGGCTACCAAAACAGAAAACCCAATAATAATGGGGGATTTCAACTATGCCCATATTGATTGGGAACATGTCGCCTCAGACTGGGATGAAGAGAAAATTTTTAGGCACCATGAATGACTGCTAGTTGGAGTGCTGGCACCCAGGAGGGGAGAGCCAATTCCTGTTTCAGTCCCAAGTGGAGCACAGACTCTGGTCCAAGAGGTGACTATTAGCTGAACTGCTTGGTAATAGTGATCATAACATAATTACATTTATCATTTTAGGGGGAAGTTCCAAAGAAACCCACCACAGTCCCATTTAACTTCAAAAGAGCAAAATAAACAAAAATGAGAAGGCTACTTAACGGGAAATTAAATGGAACAGTCACAAGAGTGAAATGTCTGCAAGCTGCATGGAAACAAAATATGTTATAATAGAGGCTCAAACTACATGTATACCCCAAATAAAATAATAAAAGTAAGTGGACCTAAAAAAATCCACCATACCTAAACAGAGTTAAAGAAGCAATTAGAGGCAAAAAGGTATCATTTTAAAATTGGAAATCAAATCCCAGTGAGGAAAACAGAAAGGAACAAACTCTGGCAAGTGAAGTATAATTAGGTTGAAAAGAAATTGAAGATCCACTAGCAGAAGACACCAAAACTTAAAGCAAAAGAAAAAAAAATACCTCAGAAGGCTGAAGCCTGCCAAACAATCAGTGGCAAATATTAGAGCATGGCGGGGAGGCAGGCTCCAGGGTTCTAATCCAGCTCTGCTATGTGAGCTGCAGAAAGGCACTTTGCCCTCTGTGCAATGGATCAGACAGTGCTGCTTTACTGGGGGAGCAGGCTGGTAGGCTGCAGCAAAATCAAGATTAATGCTTGTTGAATAGTTTGAGCCCCTCAGACAACATCAAAGCATGTTTAGGGCTGAGTGCTGTTTGCACCCAAACTGTGCTATGGGATGCTCAGCTCTGCCAGGGCAACTGACCAGTTTTCCTCATACAATTGCTTCTTGGCTTTCTTAGTTCATGCAAAGCAGGCACTCTCTGAAACTGGAGCAATCTAAGAAATGACTGCACAGAAAAGCAAATGCTTTCACTTAAAAATGTCTTTTAAAGGCACTAATTGAATGGTCGTCAGTCTCTAATAGTCTGTTTAAAAGTTTGTTTGCTAGACTAGGGGCAGTTTATAAATCTCAGCTCATAAAGGTTGAATCTCTGTGGATCGACCAGGTCTTCTGTGGTTCATATTTAATCTATGGCAGGGATTTAGCTTCAATTTCTACTTGTACACTCAATCTGAAACAAAATGCACTTAAAATAGAGAGTTCTTGAAGCTCTCTCTCAACCTGCATTATTCTTTGGCACATTATCCTGTCAAATGAAATCAATGCCGTGTAGTAAATCCACTGCTGAAACTGCTTTTGACTGAGTTTCAATTGGAAATATTTATGACATTTGGGCTTTTCCCCTTTTTATTTCTAGTTCTAATTTATTAACTGCTCTTTCCACCTAATTTCAAGTGAACACTCCTTTAAAAAAGAAATCACAACGCTAACACAGCAAGGGCAAAAGTTTCATGTTAGGCTCCAGACAGTCCCAATAAATTCTTGTAGGATCACTTCCAAAAGCTAGTTAGGAGCAAACTATGGTCAGAAATCCAAGCCAGACAGATCACATGTGGGAAAAGGCTCTTAACTGAAAGAGTTTTAATGTTTTCAACTAAATTTATAATGCATGATATGTAAACATCTCAAACTCAGCTGCAAAGTACATTGCGCGGGACAGCGGTGCTCCAAAGGATGTACCCATCAGGCGCCTGGAAGGAAATTATTCTCTGCAGAGTAATATCTGGAATTCCCCAGGGCTCAGAATCTGTGACCAATGTTAAATGAGATGGGGACGAGGTAGATTGTGAGCAGGTTCCAGTCACACTGCACCCAGTCTGGTATCACACCACCCTCATCCTTTGCTTGACTTTATCCCTCCCGCTCCCCTGCCACTGCCAGCCCAGCCCAGAGGAGGCAGCAGTTCCGGGTGCTGGGTATGTCTACCACGCAATTCACCTAAACAGAGGAAGAACTGAACATCTGTCAGCAGGACACAAGATCAGCTTCAGCGAGTGGAAAGCTAATGAGATGAGTGACTCCAGCACAGGGGCTCAGAGACCCCCAAAGCCCTTAGTCTTTTTCTGCCATTTGAGAAACCCTGGGGTGCGGCTTTCAGGGATGATGATTTTATATTCTTTTGTTTGTTTTAAGGTTTCCCTGGGTAGCGCCTCTGAATCAGCACTCTGCCTGCTGGTCCCCTTTTAGGCCACCTGGACCCGGGGCCAAATACCAGCCATTAGACCTAGGCACCATGGCTGGCACATGCACCTGCCTCTCCCTTCTCTTGCTCTTCACAGACCTGCTAAGTGCCTTTGGCACAGGGGAAGAGGCACTGTGTTGGAAAACAGGCAGCCTTGGAGTCTAATCTTCCCTCTTCTACTGCACAATCTGAGTATTTCACTGGAGCAGACCATCTTTATTACTGACAAAGGCTCAGCATCCTATCCCCAGAGGAATCGAGCATCACCCCCTCCTCATCTACAAACCAGGTTCTAGGTCACGTCAGGCGGAGCTGGAACCCAGGTTTCCCACAGGACAGAGCTGAGTCTCAGCCACAAGGCCTCTCAGAATGAGCCTGCCAGAGCTGTGAGCTTGGCAATGGTGCCTGTAATTACTGCTCTAATCACCAGGCCGCTCTGCTCTCAGACCTAGTCATAGAACTCAGGAATCTTGACACCCTACATCCCAGTGCTGACACACGCATACTTGTGACACTCACTGGCAAAGTGTGAGTTGGGTCCCCCTCTAGGGGTGGATAACCAAAGAACCATGGGGTTAGAAAGGACCACAAGCGTGATCTAGTCTAATCACTGCCAAGATGCAGGATTTGTTGTGTCTAAGACATCCAAGACCAATGGTTATCCAGGCTCCCTAGGCAGTCTGTTCCTACTGTTCTTACCTTACTTCAAACTCTGCTGAAAATCCATGTAGGATAAAATAGTATATGATCTGATAATTAAAGACTGCATCATTCCCAGACAACAACTGCATTAAGATAGAGTTAAGGTGGAGGGCATAGCAGTCATTTTGGGTGAAATACATGGTACAGATGTTATATTATCCCCCAAACAAACATTATAAACCCAGGGTATTCAGATTTAAGGCCAAATTTACAAGAAATCCAACCTTGGGACTTCTGAACAACCTTAATTCTGCCAGTCACAACACTATGCAATAGCTATACAGTTATGACTAAGGTATTTTACTGTTTTGGTCCCAGATCAGGTTAAATTGCTTACAAGAGCTCATTGAAAATTTGCACAAATTTGCAGGCTCTTTTGTTCTTTGTTTGGCCTCATTTCATGAAACTTCAACCTAACCACACATCTTGGGGAAAAAAGTAAAACTAGCAACAGCAATGACGTGCATTTGCCTTTTGCAGCATTTGCTTCTTGTGGTTTAACCTCCATTTATGTACATCCTGAATTCCCAACGGGACCAAAACTTCTGAAAAAGTGTCAGCAAAACCAGTCCTGTACCTCACTGCAAAGCAAACTTCAGCGAGCTCCTGCAGCTCAGGATAAAGTACCAATGGCCTTAGGAAGCATTCAAGTTGACCTTGGATTTGCAATCAGAAACCCCAAATTTCACAAAATCTGAACTTCATCAGGGTCAAAGTACCTTTTTAACTGTTTTAAGATGAGCATTTTTTTAATAGAAGTCTTCAGCTATCACATAAAAAGTGACGGTAAAGTGATGTAATGAGCGGTAAATATATTCCATGGTCAATGTTTCCAGACTTTCGAGTGGAAATTTGGCAAATACTGCCAGTCTGAGTTGGTTATAAATGGATTAGTTAGAAGTTTCCCTCATATTCGACTACACTTGGGTCCTTTCAGTGGGCGATTGGCTTTGTTTCCTCTCATGCTCTGTTATCACAACATGTCCCTCCACAACAGCAGGCTCTGGGAGCATCCTTCTGTGCCTTCAGATCCCAGAGGCGTATCCAGTAGCCTGTAAAGGCACCTGGAGAAGCTCATTGCTATTAGGTTATGGCTCACACATTTTACATTTCAGTTTTCCACAAAAAGTAGTTTAAACAGCCTTGTGGGCGCCTGCCCCTGAGAAAAGTAACTGTGCCTACAAAGATAAGTGGAAACACTTGGGAAAAGGATACAAACAGCTTTTCTCCACTATTCTGAATGTATAGAAAGGGGGTTATTTTTTCCTGCCCCTCTTCCCTCTGTTTAAGAGTTGGAATATTTCAACCCCAATCTCCCTGTGACCCAAGAACTCCTTAATGCCGGCTGACAAAGGGGTTACAGGAATGTCCTGATACTGGTCTGGACATTCTGGTTCATCAAAGACTATCATGTGAGGTCTTAAATGAAAGCTGGGGTGGTCATTACTATCATGACATATATGTACATATATGATGCAAGGAGTTATGTATGTATGCTGAAAATATGTTCCTGAAGTCTTTATCATGGGGTATTGATCACCACCAGAGGAGAAAAACAGCTTTTCCTTCAGGGGGGAGGGAAGGGGGAAATCGGGACGTGTTTGGAAATGTGTATTTCTGTCAGGATTAAACTGAGTATTGAAAACTAACACAATGGATGCCAGTTTACATACACAGTCAAGAGTCAACAAAGAGCTGTGAAGTCAATAGGGAAGAGCACCCAGGAAAAAGAAGGTCTGGGAGTTGAGCCTGTCCGAGTACAAACAATGAACATTGCGGATAGAAGAAGGCAAAAAAACACCTCCCTGACCCTCATCCTGCATCCAGGAAATAAATGGACAATGCACTTACATTCATGAAAACAGGATTTCAGCCAACCTGGGTTGAAAATCCTGAAGCAAACTTGGGGTGAGATGAATCTTTGGATAAGAAGTTAACCTGTTAGTTACCTTTAGTCTCTAGAAAACGTGCTATGATTTCATTTACATGTAACCATTTGTTTCCAGTAGCCTTACTCACTATGTCCTGAATTTCTTTGCTAATAAATGTATTCATGTTTTCTTTATAAATATATCCTAGTGCTGTGCTCGTAAGCAAAATGCTAGTCTTGAACTGAACAGGCAAACTGGTGAGTACCCTGTTCCTTTTGAGCCAACAGACCATGTATTTCTCTCAGCATGCCATGGATACGGACTGGACACTACAAGGGAACACTTCAAAGGGACTCAGGTACACCTATTCTTAACCTGCAAGCAACACAGGAGCTGGCATAGCCCACAGAATAGCGTTTGAGTGGCTGACCAGCTAGTGGGGTCAGGGACAATCAAAGCCCCCTTACCCTGAGGGCAGGGGGATAACAAGGTGACTCAGTCCTGAGCACCTTGAGAACCATCAAATTCAGCTCTCCTGGCTTCCAGGAAGCCCCGATGCTATTTCAGCAGCCACTGGGACCTCCCAACCACATTCAACTCACTTTGCTATAAAAACTAGCATGGGCTGTCTAGTGTTTAACCAGTCGGGCATTTAACCTAGAAAGTGGGCAATGTACATATCCCCGTAACCCATCTCCCTTTTCCCTATCCAAAGTGCTCAGACATTCAGCATCTGGTAATTCAGAAGTAACATTGCCAGCCAGTAATAAGAAGTGTGGAAGTCATTTCAGAAAAGATCCTGCTCTGAATAACAGCTGGGAATGAGGAGATGAGCCAGCACCAGCCAGCTTTCACCTCTGCTTCTATCTGGGCAGGAATGCCATTGCTCCTGAAGGAAAGCCAGCTGGAGCTGGTCCCCGTGAATGAACAGCCACAGCATGCAGACCACTTTGCATGGGGCACAGCAGCACAGAACTGCTGGGCAGAGATTGGGCAAAGAGAGCTGAGCTGCCTCAAGGGTGGAGGGAAGCAAGTGGCAGAGCTGGCAGACAGGGGCTAAGTGCAGCTAATGTTAGCCAGGCCAGAAATGCCCATGAAAAGGAAGTGGTGCCAGCAAGGAGTTCCCTGTGAGCATGCTAGAGGCACAGACTGTCTGAATGGCTTGTAATAAGGCACTCTCTGTCCCTGTCCTCTGATGACCACAAATGTCTCAGATGCTCTAGTGAATGGCACCTCCATATTTATTTATATTCCCGCCACCCGCCCCACTACAGTCCTCTGCAGCCAAGTACTTACTGTTGTTTCTTGTCCTTCCCCAAGGGCACAGAGAGGAACAGAGATCTCCTTCCCTGGAGAATCTCAGCACATACTGACTCAGCTACCCAATCCTCTCCCCATCACATCCTTCCTGTGCGTTTTGTTGTAGCCCTCAGCTGATGGCTATTTGGTACTATATCATCCCAGACTGATCAGCCAGTTAGCCATATATTCCCCCAGACAGCCTTCTCCCGGGGAACTAATTGGTGCCTAAGTGACCAGAAGACTGGCTCACTTATTAGTGTCCATCACTCTGTCCCATGATGGCTCAGAGGTGCGTGGGGAGAGAAGAGACTGAGTCTTGACTTTGCAGCACTACAGTAGCAGTTATCCTTGACAGAAAGGCAAGAAATAACTGAAGTTTCCAGCCAAGCCAGAGTGGGCAAACATAGCTGTAGCTTCTGCAAGGCCTTTTTAGTTTGATTCAGTTGGACTGGAAGGGGAAAGGTTGCAGATATAGTCACAATCAGATAGCTCGCAGACTGCTGATTTCACCAGAAAGCAGGTGATAGCTTAATCTACTGAGCTAGAGTAGGTTGGTACTTGCTGGTGCAGCAAAATGTATTTTGATTTGGTCCTAGGAGGGCAAGAGCCTGTCTGATACTTTGTTGCCTTTTGCAGTTTCAAATGTAGTAATTAGTTAGTCAATCAACCCTTAATTTATGCACTGTTGTAAACACATTGCAACATGAGCATGTCAGCAGCCTTGGTTGCTATATACATGGAACTCAACAAACCACCTTGCTGAGGTCTGGGGGTAAAATTTCAGCCTGAACCTGCTGAGGGCACTAGCTATCTAAGGTATTTATATGACACCCTCCTCCTCGTGATGGTCTCACAATCTTTAATGTATTTACTCTCCCAACTTCCCTGGGAGGCAGGGCAGTGCTCTTATCTCCACTGTATGGAACTAAGAGCTAGTGAGACTAAGGGACTTACCAAAGGTGATGCAGGCAGTCTGCAGAAGAGCAGAGAACTGAACAGTGGGATCTTCACAGGCCCTGGCTAACACCCTAGCTCCTGGACAATTCTCCCTCTCCCTTTAGCTCTGAAGGCCCTGTGGCAAGGAAGTATAAAGCACATGGCTGTCTGCTGAGGACCAGGAGAAATGTAAATGAAACTTCCCAGATTTACAGAGAGAGAGAGAGAGAGAGAGAGAGAGAGGCACATGAAAGGTTATACAGGGAGTCATGGCCAAGAGATTAAATGCTTTGTGTGATTCGTAGATGGGAGCTTTCTCTGGTAAGGACAGTGCCTTTTAAGTATGTCATAGACCTTCAGAACTCATCCCTGCATGCACCCGACTGCTCTGCTGTTCATGTGAAATTAATGGAAAGAAAAACATGCCTCTTTGTGCATGAAAAGCTCATTAGGCTGCTTTCTAAAATGGAGCAGGAGGCAATCCACAAGTTTACCACCTTAACACCAGTTAAACAGTTGCCAGTCATGGCTGGAAGTGAAGTAGAATCCAATGTCCAACTGCAGCTGCAAGGAGAATGTATTGAGGCTGAATGCAAACCACCAAATTGGCATTTGGCCGGGACACCTGTGTTTTGTCCTAACTCTGGACAGTATGAGGTGCATTGGCTTGGGGATGGGAAGCATGGGCACTGGGAAGGGGATGCCTGGGCTTGGGAAGAGCTCTGGGGGAGGGATAAGCAACCAGGAACTCAGGGTTCTCGCTCTTGCAGAGAATGGCAACCCAGCCACAGCCCTTAGTACTGCACTGAGGTGTGCACTACTTGAGGACTCAGTGCCTCCCACTGAACGACCACTGCCACCTCCTGAAAGAGTCTGAGCTTTCCTTGGGGGTCTCCCATCCCCTGGCTGACTTGGCTCAGCCTTGTTTAGCTTGAAAGAGGATTTCAGCTACAGGCAGTGGGATGCAGTCTGTGAGTTAATGCTCTGAGTATAAAAGCAGGAGGGGACTGTTCCAATGTTCTAGCTGCAGTGGATGTCTATGGACCAAGCAGATAGTTTATATGGCCAGACTTTGGAATGATTTGAAAGATCCATTAATAGTGCCCAGATTTGTAGGCTTGTGATTGTTTGCTTGTTTCTCAATCTCAAGACAAAACACGGATGAGGACTTGTCCTCGCAACTGGTCTTTCCCTGGAACGTCACATTTCAAACCAGTTTAATCAAAGAGCCCACATTTTACTTTTGGTTATTGGAAACATCTCTGCATAAATCTGCATTCAAAGCAACGTGGGCTGACCTGTTTCTTTCAGACACTTCCCACCAGTCACTTTCAGTCACTTTTTGGAACAGCCAGAAAACCAAACGTTGTATGGCTCCGCTTCCCTGAGCAGAGTGAACAGGATGCTGCTTCTCTTGAAGCTCTTCTGCTCACACTAACTTCCTTTCCTGTCTAGCACCAGGCCAGCTTTAATTCCCGAATGACAATCACTCAGGACCAATTCTGCAGAGTGCTGGCTGCAGCTTGTGCCAGCATCTCCATTTCAGTGACTCTAACGTATATACCTTCCCCTCTCCCTCTGGCTAATGTGATGAGAGTGGAGATTGTGTTACCGATACCGGCATGGCTGTCTTGATTAACTTGAATGCAGAGGCTCACAAAGACCTTTTCCATTTGCAGTACACCCGCCTTCTTTCCTGATACTGGTTCCATTCAAAGGCAGGATCACATTTGACAGCCTTCCCTTCAAATAAGATTTAGAAACCAATCAGTTCAGCTTTGGAAACCCATTCGGGCTTCAAAATGCATCCATTTCAGAAAGAGAGTAACAGTTCTCTGCTCAGAAATTGTTCAGACCCCCAGGTAACAGGCATGACCAAGGTGAGGGAGCCCACACCCTTGTCTGACCCAGTACCATTTATTCCAAGTTTCAGTGATCTGTATGAGTTATGTTGATCAGTTTCTCTTTCTTTGTCTTCATCTAAGTCTAGCCACCCTTAGCTTTGTCAAACTCTTCATTTTCACTGTACTGTACCTTAGTGATGCCCAGGTAATTCAATCAGCATCCCTCCATGGCAGTTTTGTTATCACCACTCTGTGAAAATTAAATATGACCTTCTGAGATAGTTCAGGCTCTAACCTATACATAACACCTCCATTACAAACCTCAGGGACCGGCTCAGCCCAGATATCACTCCTTCCAACCGGAAGTCTCAAACAGAATGTGTAACTCAGAAGAACACATTCCCAAAACCGCACACATAACACTGCTGTCCAGCTTCAGGCAGAACTCCCAACCCCAACTCTGACCATCATTTGTGAGTATTCCTTTTATGCTACCTTCCATTTCAGGTGAGCCACACAGCACCATCACGAATACGAATCCATTAATGGTAGGTCTTAGTATTCTCTCCACTGTTGTTAAAAACACCACCACCACACCAGTGGAGACAAGTGAACTGAAGGAAAATATCAGCCCATATACAGGAAGAAAATAGAGGAAAGTGCACACCGCAACACAAACCCATATCACATCACATCACCCGGAGGCCCCTACATGCATGTACAAACATCGACATCCAGAGCAAGTCACCCAAACACACCCACATGTGCGTACAGACATCAATACTTACAGCATACCACATATGTACAATACATACATCATCTAGTTTTTAAAAAACTCAGTGCATTTCAGATAACAGCTGAGTGTTGTCAGGCCCATCTCTCATTAGAGGTAAGCTTGCAATTTCTGACTGTGTCTCTTTATACACACCTAGATATTACTTGAGAGATGAAGTGGGTGAGGTAATATACTGTACTGGACAGAAGTTGGTCCAATAACAGATACTAGCTCACCTAACTTGTTGCTCTAATATCCTGGGACCAACATGGCTATAATAACACTGCATAGATATTCCTTGCCGAATTTTCTTTTTTGTTCCTTTTCATGGCTCTGCCGGTGCCTAAAGACAAGTACCAGTGCTTTGAAAAGAAAGAAAGAAAGAAAGACTAGAAACCCATTTTTTAAAAATGAACATTTAAATTCTGCAGAAATGGCAGAGACCACCATACAAGCTCCTTTCTGGCCCATAACAGCCCAGTTCATTGAGTGCCTGGCCCCTTTTTCACAAAACCTTACCTTTCTTTGGAGCTTAGATGTCTCCCTGGCATTACATTTTCTTTTTTCCCCATCTCATTGTGAGTTCAATAGCTCCCCCTCTAAGATACATATGTTGGGTAAAATTTTCAAAAGCACTTTAGTGACTTAGGAGCCTGACTCAATGAAAGTCATGGGGATTTGGAGTCCTACATGCCTACGTTACTTTTGAAAATGGGATGTTGGCTTCTGTGTCAATTAGGTGCTTACAAAAATGTCCCCCTTTTCCCCCTGCCAACAATGGGTTCGTTCACCAGCCTTCACTAGTAGAGCAGCACTCGTGCATTCAGTTGGAGTGGCTGCAAGCATTGGCAGAAGCTGAAATTGGGCAGCCGCTGTCACTCCTTTGTGATTGTTCTATCTCCTGAATTTGGTCCTACAAGTTCAAACAATTAACAAAACAAAGAGGTCTCCCTGTATTGTACGTCCCAAAGCAAAGCCAGCATCTGCTCCGAGGAAACACGGCCAATGCCTTTTTTACTCCAAGAAACATCTGTTTATTATGAATCACTGAAATCTCTGTAATGTTGGGAAAGCTTTTTAAGTACACATTTGAAAGAAAAATGTATCTATTAGTCTGTCTGCAGGTGTGTCAAAGGCCTAGGAGAATTTCTGTCTTTATTAAGTGACTGTCTAAGCGCTGCTGATATTTTCTCCAAGAAGAATGGCCGTCAGGGTGAGTGCTTGCTAGTGGGCTTACAGCCAGCTGCTCGCTCTGGGTGGAGTTATGCAGAATAATAACTACTTCCTGCTGGTATTAGCTCTGTGCCCAGTGCCCACAACCTACCTCGGGGAACAGTCCCAAGAAATACTTTGGCTTGAGCAAGGAGTGTTTAGGACTTCTTTATCTGTCAGTAGGAAGCAGACAAGGGACCAACCCCATTTCCCCTCTTAAATCAGTGCAGAACTGGGTGGAGGTGCAGAATCGCCTTAGCTGGAGCGAGAGGCCCCCAGGTCCAGCATGGTAGCAGTTCATAGCTACAGCTTGGTTTGGAGTCATGCCTGACAGGCTGGGGGCTGATATGAAGTTTATTCTCCTACTCTGGGGCTGCTTAACTGGGCTGGAAAAAAATTACAGCTTGTCTTCTCAGATTTCTGGTGCTCCCTGTCTCAGGCCAGGCCACAAACAGCATGGATAATTTGCACTGTATTTACAGTCTTCCTGCTGCTGGTCCCAGCTAGACGTTGGGCGTCCTGTACTGGCCAGCAATGAGCACAAACAAAGACCATATGGGAGACCGTAAGCAGGTTGGCACAACCCCAGAACGGCTTTGTTTGAATTTGGGGTGATACCTCCGTTCCTCCAAACTGCTTCCCCTCTGTGCAGCACTGGCAGTCATGATGCAAACTCCAGGCCATGTCAGTGCTCTTCTGTTGGCATGGCATGGTATGACCTGGGCCCTATTCCTGGGCAGAGCCTATTTAGAGTGCTGCTTGTGCTAGAACGGAGGCACCTAACTCCTGCTGAAATCAATGGGACTAAGGCACCCAACTCACCTAAGCTCTTTTGAAAATCCCACTAAGCAACTATCTCCCACTTTTGGAGCCTGAATATCTTTGTAAATGTAGCTTTACCACTCCAAAGATGTACACCCTTCTAAAGCACAGCTGCTTGTTTGCTTGTGTATTCCCTAAGCTTTGTTCTGCATTGCATTGTGGATGGAGGACTGATGGGTCAGAAACTTTGTTAAAACACAACTGAGCTAATTTTTCACTATACTTACAAAGAGGGAGGAGAAACTAGGTTGCCATTTCATTTCAAGACAATCTCACTTCAATTTGTTCTAGCATGTATATTATATATTTCCCCAACATCTCCAATTTACATAATCACACATTTATTTGGCGTTTCCATCTTTGTTGGAGCTGCACATTATGTTGAGTTAAACATGTGGAAGCAATAAAGGAAATACAAGGCTATAAATAAGGCAAGTAATAAGGATACATAATGAAAGCCCATTCATCAAAAAGCTCTAAATGCACTTAAATTTGAAAAGTCTGGAAGAGATAAATACATATATAAAATAGACATTTTAAAATTCTGAAAGAGTGATGCAGTGGTGACACATGTTATTTTCCTCACTACAGCTTTGTAACATGTGGATTCCTGGCTGTAAGCACAGAAACTCTCAGCACATGAAGAGCAAAGTTTAGAGGCAGAGTCAATGCTGGCATTGTATTTGCTTATACTGTATATAGCAATGCTCGGAAACTTTCCCTGCAAGTCCAGCAGTTGTCACTGCAAGGGGAAGTTTGTGACTCTTTAGATAAAGGAAGTATATGCAAGTTTGGGAATCTTTGTACACTTTAACTTCTTCTGTAATTAGGTCACGCTGAATTTTAACCCTAAACCACCTATTTAGTATCCTATATCACCCATATCCTGTATCCAAGTCACTTCAATTTTGGGTAAAAAGGTACCACACATGCAAAATTGGAGATGGAAATGACATTATTTGAGGGTTTGGGGTTGGGCAAAATCAAACTTTTAATGGAAAGCAGGTTGCCTCATTGAATCTCCCCTCCACAGTACAGTGCCATTAAGGGCTGGTAATGTGTGGTCCTCATCCTTATAGCCCAGAAAATAAAGGGGAGGAGAGGGCCCTTCTCTTAGGGTGAAGATATTGCTGACAGAACAGCCTTGAGCTTACTACCTCGGTGGCTGCCATAACAACTAGAGGGCTAGGAGAGACGAGAGGACTGTCGCTCTGGGTTGTGCTGGCCTTATCTGCCACCAATGACAGAGGCAGGTGAACAGGCCCTGGGAAGCCCTACTGACAAGTTAACGTATCTGTTGCCTCTCTAAAAATGCCAGGAGCTTGTTGGGTTGTCCTCTCTCTGCTGACTCTGACATCAGGAAGCCCAGATCAATAGACTGGCATCTCCTGGGACAGCTTGATTTGGCAGAGGACGTGCTTCAAATCTGGACTCCATTCCCCTGGTAAGGCAGAGTAAGCTGCACCAATATTAGGATGCATGCCATTGGAAAGGTACCTCCTTCTTGTCTTGCTTAGCACAGGGAGTACAAATGCAGTGTTATATCAGAGGTGCCTTCTATAGTCCCCTCTGGAACACATGGGCTCTGAACTACCATGAAAACACCTGCATCTTTAGAAACCCTGAGCTCTGGCAGGAGGAGATAGCCTGTGTGCACTGGGCCCCTGCTTGAAACCCTAACGGCAATGCGTTCTGCAGTACAGGTCTCCCATTGGACTAGCCCAGCACAAGAAAGAACCCAGTGTGCTATTCCATTGGCATTTCCACTGTCAGATGCCAGCCTGTAGATCTAACCTGCTATTGTTTTTCAGCCTGTTATTGTTTTTTAACTGCTCCCGAGATTGGATAATTGAAGGCCAGTAAAGTCAACCCTTAACCTGTCATTGCTGTTGGGGCAGAACAGCTATAGTGTTCTGCCAGCCTATCAGGAAGAGCTCTGGATTTCTTTCCTTCCTTTTTCTGAAGTCACAGAAACTCCTCAGTGTCCCAAGAACAGGTTTGGAGACCATAAGACAGGAAGGTCTGTCAGAGTGGGCTGAAGGACCACGGTTATAAATAGGGAACATCATGTGTTTTTCAGAATGGTTTTACCATGCAAGAGCAAGTTGGTCTCATTTGTCACTCAGGCTGCAGACAAGGGGTCTGTATTATAATGCCTATCTACAGGGCAGATTATGACTTCGTAGCACCTCTTGGTCCATCTCCTGGCTACAAGAGTGTTTGCTGAGCTTCAAGGAAAATGAAAATCCTGTTCAGAGACTGTATCATAACCAGTTCCCTAGGGTTTTCAGATCCATAATTTCATTTGCTTCTAATGGCAATGGAGACACTTTGCTGCATTGTGGAATTAGTCATTATGGGTCTGAGCCTGCCCTCTTTCAGCAAACTGGTGGGGTGAGTGGATACTGAACTTTAACATGTAGAGCTTTGCTGGGGTTCTTCTGTTGGCTCAGGGCAGCTGGCTCCTTGCAGAGCAAGCCAATGCCTGTAGATCATGCTTTATCTTGCTCAATTTCTTCCAAATTTCTGATTTTTACTTCCCGCCTCCATCCCCAGACACATTCTCCTTCAGACAGAATTAAGCGCAGGCCAAATTTCAAGTTATAAAATCAGCCAGATTGGCTCTAGTTCTGTTCAAAAAAAGAATATGGTTGGACTTTATTATTATATTTACAATAAGAAAAGGGCATTTTTTCAGCTTCCTCTACATCAAAGGCAGCTGATGGGGTTTTTCGATGAACCCAGCAGGTTTATAGGTGTTAATCACAATCCTCACACAATACAGACTTTGGCTAAACATTTCCCACAGAAAATGTTTTTTGTTGAATTTTCCAGAAATGAAAAAGAAGAATTTTGGGCAGCGACCAAATCTGGAAAATTCCAGCCTGCAGGGTGAGTGAAGTGGGTAAAATATGAAGGCCACAATGAAAACTGTGCCACAACATTTAACTACCACTAATTGCAACTTTCTACAGGTGCTGGGCAATGCCTGCCACTCCTCTGAAGGCAATGCTAAAATGCAGTGGAATACACAAAATCAACATTCTGGTCCTTTAGAGAGAGAATGTGATTTTGTTTAAAACGCTCACTAATCCATCTATCATCAAAAAGCCTCTGCTAAATGATTCCATTTCTTAACAAGGCAATAATGTTCCATTGCCAACAGTGAAAGCCTTAATTGCTATTGATCTTGCCCAAGAGGAGGGGGCTGGTTTTACAGGGACATCCTTGTTGTCACCAATTGAAACAACAATCTGACTTTGTTGTATCTAATAGACCAGACCAGACTAATTATAGAGCTGAGATCTGAAAGAGTCATCCCTGAGTGCTACCCAAACTCCTTTGTACAGTAGAGTGGAAATCTTTCAGTGCAGGAGTGTTTACACAAGAGGCTAAGGGGAAAATGAGCTCCCCTGCAGGAGTCCAGAGGAGCATTTAAGTGCATACAATAGAGCTAAGTATATGGCAGAGGAAATGGGAACTCTAGACTGAGAAGAGCAAAAGTGTCAGGTTTATTTTAATTGGTCTCTCCGTGAACCAGACAGGAAAGTATTCATCGAGTGTCCCTTTTCTCTCTCTGCATTTTGAGTTATTCCGTTGGAGAGGCCCTAAAATTGCCCAGGCAAATGTGCTCTTGTGAATGTCTGGGGCAGAAGTGATTAGAAACAATCAGGCCAAGCAGTAGATACTTGAGGCTCTCAGACGACAGTTTATACATTTCCAGTGAATGATGTTTAGTTAGAGCTGTAAGGGTTTGGGAAGCCAGATCCCTTTGAAAATCTCTTTAAAATTCCCTGAAATGAGCTGAATTATACTTACTCGTTGCTGTATTACTTTACCGCATGCCTTTCTTTTGGCTTCAAGAAACTCTCATCTCTTCCATTGTGGCCTTGAGGCTAGAGCTGGCATTTGTTACAGTGCCAGCTCTCAGGAAAGGTCTCTGTATTTTTTACCATTCCTCAGCCAGCTGCAGAATTCCAGCTGGATCAACAAACCCAAGGGGGGTTCTTTTGAGCAGCCCCTGTGGCTCTGCTGTCCCAATGCCTCTTCCACAACAACTCACAGAAATGTCTCAGACACCAGAAATGAATCAAAACAGTGCTGAGGCTCCCCAAGCCTGCTGGGAGGGGAGAGGGACCTAGCAGGGATGGAACCATAGCGGAACTCCAGAGCTCATGGCTGAGCGGGGATGTCAAGACCCCATGGCCAGCATCACCGCTGCAGTTTTGGTCCAATTTCAGGAAATCCAAAAGGAACCCAGCGTTTTCCAGTTCCAGTTTATATGGGGCCAAAACTTTGCGAAAAACAAACTCACATAATTGCGCTATTGATGTGGGAAATCCCACGAGGACAGCGGATTCGGACACTTTTCCAGGATGTCGGAAACCTCATGAATTCTGCCATTTGGGGCTGAAGTCTCACAAAATGTTGTGAAGTTTTTGCACTACCCTATCCAAATCCAAACCCTCGCCCTATTTCTTCCTTCGACATAAACCCGTCCTGGGTCTGATCTCACCTGTCTCACCTCTAGATTCTGGCAGATGAGTCATGGCAGCATTCTGCTCTGGGAGCATAGACCGTGATGAAGGAAAGCCATGGAGCTGGCGCTCTTGGGGAACAAGTCACAAGCGGGGTTATTCTAGGTCATGGATAGGCAACCTTTCAGAAGTGATGTGCCGAGTCTTCATTTACTCACTCTAATTTAAGGTTTTGCATGCCAGTAGTACATTTTAACATTTTTAGAAGGTCTCTTTCTATAAGTCTTTAATATATAACTAAACTGTTGTTATATGTAAAGTGAATAAGGTTTTTAAAATGTTTAAAAGCTTCATTTAAAATTAAATTAAAATGCAGAGTCCCCCGGACCGGTGGCCAGGACCAGGCAGTGTGAGTGCCACTGAAAATCAGCTCATGTGCCGCCTTCGGCATGCGTGCCATAGGTTGCCTACCCCTGTTCTAGGTGCTTTCTGATAACCAGACAGGAGGCCTCTGCCCTTCCTGAATGAATGTGTGGTCTGGCCAGCCTTAGCTCATGATGCAAGACACAGTAAATGGGAATGCCAGTTCTTGTCTCTCAGAGCCCAGGGCAAGCGTGCAGCGCTCAGAGTTAGGAAAATATCTTTTGGCTTGTAAATGGAGCCCATCTGAGTTGTCTCACAGTATCCAAAGGACCCCACAACGCCATTTTTCCAGAGTCACTTTTCAGAGCACAGCTGTGCTTTAATGAGAGTGCTTGGTACAAGGGGTGGGACAGGCAGACATGGCTCAGAAGCAATTCATTAACGTGCAACTGAATGGGGTCTCATTCAATGGGAAGCCAGGCTTTCCCCTGGCATCTAGTCTCTCTCAGCGCCTGCTGGCCAACACTGCCATAAGTCTTTGTGGAGGAGGGAAACCAAAGATCCCCAGCCCACAGCCACAAATTCATGCTGAAAGTTACTCACCTTCACACTAAACCCCGGGAGCTGCTAAGGGATGAGTAAATATAATTCAGCTGATTTCTGGGAATTTGGAGAGACTGGCAAAGGGATCTGGCTTCCCAAATCCTTACGGCTCTAATTAAACATCATTAACTGTCATCCAAGAGCCTCCAAGTACCTACTGTTCAGCCTGATTATCTCTAATCACTTATGCCTGAGACAGTCACAATAACATATATGCCTGGGCAATTTTAGGGCCTCTCCAATGGAATAACTCAAAATGCAGAGCTTGATGAATATTTCCCTTTCTTACTCCTAAGGGAGCTCCTCCTCCCCACCCGGCTACTTTATGTGAAGTCAGCCTGATCTGATAGGTGGCCTCTGAGCGTGGCTACTGGATCAGATGACTGCACACAACCAAACACCTATCTTCCCCATGCTGTGAAGATGTTGGGAATCAGGCAGGAGGAAGGCACGAGTCCAGATGCTGTAACTTAGACACCTATACGATTAGGTGGCAGCCAAGTGGTAGTTTTGTGGATTGTAACAGTGCTTAAAAACAGGACTTAGGGACCTTCATGGATCACACCCTAAGGGACTTAAAATAAATTGGAGGGAGAAATAACAGAAATTGCGTGATCTGAATGGCCATTTATACACCAGCATGGAAATCAGTTCCTGTAATTTTTCCCTGTATAGTCAACGTTTCAAAATACATCCTAGCGCTCATGCCCTTGGGGCTCTGAAGGTGGGCAGGCTATGTCCATGAGAAGACCTTGCAGAGTTTCTTTCAGATTCCAGCAGGGGAAGATTCTGGACAAAATGAGTGTGACACAATATAATCCTGTGTCCACACCCTACACAATATTGTAATAATCTTTGTATAAAGGATCGCTTCTGAGGTATCATTTGAAAACCCAAAATTTGCTGCTCATTAGTGTCCTGATAAAATATGCGTGGCAACATTGTATGTGAAGTTATAAGATTCCACTCTATGGTGTTATTAACAACTGTTCCAAACAGAGGTTGGCAAACAGGTCTGTCCCAAACAAAGGAATGTATGCTCTGCTTAATTTGCATTTAAATCACAAACACAGTCATAAAGCAGGAAGGGAAAGGAAGGATGCTCAAACAGGTGAGGAAAAAGCAATAGGGAACATCCTTCCATATAAATAGCTTGAACCGGCAGTGGGTGAAGCACACCAGTAATTGCCTCACAAACCTCCATCCCCACAACCCCAACAGTTGACTTTTGAACACCTAACTTGCTAGCCACAGACCTATAGCACATAGGGTGGCCAACTTCCAGATGGCAACAGCAACCCACTTCTGAAATAGAAATGACCTTCCTCCTGTGTGTCTTGGTGCTGACACTCCTCTGACAACTCCATGAAGGTCTGCTTCCTCATGCAGACGTTCTGGAGTCACTGTTAGTTATCCCACTTCTGAATGACAATGTGATCCCACCACTCTATGCTTGTGGCCCTGCTCCAGAATTGCTGATCAGCATAGGCCATACCTATTAACTGCATCAGCTGTCTGCACCACTCCATGTCTGCATGCAGCCTGCCTAGCCAGGGGGACAATCTGTTCCTGAAATGCCCTTTGCCATGTCTCATGCCCTACATCTGGCTTCTGTAGCCGAAATGAGAGTTGTGTTAATGCCAGCCACTGAGATGGGTCACTGTCCTGAGCCGGATCAACTGTGGTACTAGTTGGAATGGAGGCTGGAGACAGAAGACTAAAGCATGCTAAGCAGGAAGTGGTTTATTTTACTCATTGTTGGGCTAAAAGCACTTTCTCACAGGGGTCCAGGAAGGACTGACAAGCTCTCCCACAATACATTGTGAAAGAATTAATAAAGTGGTGCAGCTTAGTGTGGCAGCA
The DNA here is from genome assembly GCA_007922305.1 of Dermatemys mawii. Classification (NCBI taxonomy): domain Eukaryota; kingdom Metazoa; phylum Chordata; order Testudines; family Dermatemydidae; genus Dermatemys; species Dermatemys mawii. The sequence continues at coordinate 43,274,330 of ML677335.1, read as the reverse complement.
CCACCCAGGGGATGTGCCTCCGGAAGTCCTAGCTCCTCACATTGGTGAATACAGCATCAGTGTGGACACAGCAGGTCGGGTATGATTCAGGGATAGCTGTGCAGTTGGGGTGCTCACAGCTGGACTAGGGCAACCTCAGGTGCCAGTTACATAGGTTAGTGGGGCAGGGGATGCACAGCCCATGAAGGTAGTGGGGGAAGGCTTGCATGTGCTGGAGGGGAGCACTGAGTGCACTGGAGCACTGAGTATCCTCTTGGATGTCCCCGTTCTGGGCTCTCTATGGAGATGGGGCCAGGCCCAGGCCAGGCTTCTCTCAAGGATGTACGTGTGAAATCCCATCACTGGGGGTGTTAAGATCAGCCCAGATAAACACCTGCAGGGATGGTCTAGCTTTACTTGATCCTGCCCAGTGCAGAGGACTGTACCAGATGACTTCTCAAGGCCCCTTCCAGTCCTACACGGTTGCGCCAGCCCATTGGGAGGCTCTTGTGCACAATGCTGGCTAAAATCACCACGGGCAAATCATACTAAGGACGTGTGCAAAGCTCATTTTAACAACCTTGACTCTACATGATGAATCTGATTGCTGGGATTTGCCCAGCTTCGCTATTCACAAACACAGCCGTGGCTATCACATCCCCTCACGTGCTCTCTGATTGCACAGTGGGCGCAGGATGCCTGGCGCTGGCTCTCAGTGCTGCCCACACACAGCTCCAGTGAGCCATTGAGTTTGGCTTGTAGAGGACACACACAAGAGTTGGATTTTGAAACATTTCCTCGGTTCCTGCACATCCCAGGGCCCAGCACCATAGGTGACAGTCCGTATGTCGTGTATGTCAAATAGCCCCTTGTTGTCACCATAACTGCAGTGCTCAATTTAAACTCTTTCTCAGCTTCAAAGCCTATCTTCTAGCAATGTGTTCTTTAATCAAAGCAGAACCTGCAACTGTACAGCGTTTGAGATCTCTAGGATGATACATTTTTGTGTTCTACTGGAGCTGACGTGTTCAGGTAACAGAGATCAGAGTAGCATTGCAGGCAGAGAAGGGCTTTTGATGCTGGAAAAACCAAAAGCAGAAGAAGCAGAGTAATTTTTGACATTCCCATCCAGCTGAACGCTCCTGTCAAGAGGAGGTTGCCAGCTAAAACCCGAAATATCAAAACTGCGGGAACTGTCCATCTCACAGCCATTGATCCATGTATCTCTCCAGCTTCAGAGAGCGATTTATCCCTTGATCCACACCCACCTCTTTTTCCTACACGTCTCTATGGCTAATGGGTAATTGGAAGCACATGTGTTTCTGTATTTTATTAACCAATTTTGAAAGGTAACGTTTGTTCACCAAAATGCAGCACACCCATTGCAGCCAGCCAGCCTTCTTCCATAGAGCAGTGACTCCACTAGTGCATCGCAAAGGTCAGCTTTACTCAGCTCATCTTCTACAGCCATTTGTCCCAAGGTTGCTGTAGAAAGACAGGAGTAACACTGGGCTCCGAGGAATTATCTACTGCCCTATGCAGTGGCATCTCAGGGAGTTTTGTTTGATTCCTTCTTGAGACATAGATCTGGCTGGTCAGCATCATGCAGGTTTTAGCTGCTGAAACAAAGACCAAGGTTATCACCTTGAGGTTGGAAAGTGAAAATCAGCCAGTTTGTTACAGGCTAGAAACCATTTCTCTGACTTCCTTCCTGCTGGAGAGGAGAGGTGACATGGGAGTTGGTCATGGGCCCACTTGGGAATGATACCATGCATGTTATACAGAACCATCACAGCTCACAGACTGACCTCTGCAGGGCCATCAGTGCAGGGGGCATAGTGGAGCATTTGGGGAGTTCCTGGGGTAGGCCAGGCAGTGGATCAAGGCACGCCTATGCTCCAGCTGCTCTGCAAAGGCAGGTAGTTTCCTCTCCCTTGCACTGCCTGAGTAATGCGAATAGAGCAGGGCAGTGAGTTTTCTCCACCATGGAACTGCAGGACAATGGTAGAGAATGCAATGGTCCTGGCTGCTACAGAAAGGCCAGGGGTTCTCTAGTGACCAGCGCAAGTGATCAGAGATGGATATGCCTTACCCAACAACAGCATCTCCTGCAGCGCAGACACCATGTGCAGCATGCATCAGCAGAAGGTCATAGCAAGGCATACGCCCTGCAGATAGCAACCCTGGCTTTTGTATGACAAAAACAGTAAAGGGGGATGCATGGGTGTGTTATTTTTTCAGGACCATGAGGACTTTGCCAGCTGTGTGTTTGGTTAATGCACTCCTCTCCAGGTAGCCAGGCCCCCAGAGCTGGCTAAGCTCTCTGCTGGCCCCTGGTTCACAAGACTCGCATTCTTTACCCAACTCCTGCTACCTTAATTCAACAGCTGCAAGGGTCAAGAGGAGGGATGGTCTTCGGTGGCTTTTGCAGGTGGCAGGAGGGCTTGTGGGGCCAGTGGGGACTCGGAGTTCTGTTCCTGCATCTCCCACTAACTTCCTTTGGCCTGATCCAAAGCCCATTCAAATCAATGCAAGTCTTTCCACTGAACTCCATGCATGTTGGCTCAGGCCTCTGTGACCAAGGGAGGGTGGAAGAGGGCAGCAGAAACTGAGCAGGAAGTTTTGCTTCTTTTTAACACTGCCTGTGGGGTCCTGTTTATGAATAAAGACAAAGAATGGGACTGGTGTATCTTGCAGAGGGATGGGGGTTGGGGGGAAATGGGACAAATTGAATCCCTTACCTAGGAGACAAGATGACAGCAGGCTTCTGTCATGCCAGGAGGGTTCACAGCCAACCTGGCTGTAAAACACTGCAAGGATTTGGGGTGAGCCACACTCTACAGCTGCAAGATCATTTTGTTAATTAAATCTAGGCTCTAGAACACATATTATGAATTTATAGACCACCATTTGTTTCCAGACAGCTGCTCCTATGTTGCAAATGTGTTGCTTATTGTATCTTTGTAATTGAAAGAGCTTTATGTAATTGAAAGCGCATCCTGAACTCTTGTTCCCCTAGAAGCAGGGTCTGATAGCTACAGTCCCTTCCACTATGTGTACATTTTTAGATGATATATCATGACATTATCTTTTCTCAGTCACAGCGAAATAGTAAACCTTCAGTTCTCTCCTGGAAGGCATAAATTGGAGATCCCAAGCACTTCCTTTAGTCAAATATTGTATTAAGAGAAACAAAACACTAAGGCTTCAAAAATTCTTCCCTTCAAAGTGGAGATGACCATTTTGTTCACCCATAGTTAAAATGCCACTCAGAGCAGAGTTCCAGTCGCTAGAAGGGGCAGGCATGTGTCTGCTCTAGAAATGCTTCCATCCCAAGATGGACTGATGATCTGATTTCATTCTCATCTGCTCTCCTCTCTGGACTGGGTGTTAGGAGGAAATACTTCACATCTGCTTGTTGCTCTTCAAAACATTTCTTTTGAATCACATCCAAACCACGAACAATAGTTCACATAGAAAACAACAATTCTGTAATGTTAAGCTTGTTTTGCACATTCTTGTGGTTTGAGTTGATCAAGCATTATGAGAAATTTTGTGTCAACTTTAATCTGTATCAAATGTGAAATTGCACAGTAGAGCTTGTAAAAGGCAACATTTGTTAATTTGATCTGTTTTATAATTTGCTAATTCACTGCAGACATTTGATGGTAATTTATTCTCCTTTCTCATTTATTCTGTAAAATGTGTTTTGAAATGGGCTTGTCTATAAAGACAGCTTTCCAGAGAGAAGGCAATAGAGATTTGCTTTGGCAGAGTACAGAGCAGTTTGGAAGATGGGGCAAAGGACAAGTCTGTCAGTGTCTTAGGAGTACTAACAATCATATGCCACCAGTCCCAGTGGAAGGAAAGGACTCTTTAGCCACTCTTCCCTAGACTTAAATGGATGCTACTTTCCCAGCAACAGTAAGTTTTCCCCCAGAGTTGTCCTTCCAGTAATGTGTTAAATGGAAAAGGAAGAATGGATCAGTATCTAGATGCACCAAAGCAAACAAATTGCCGTTTGATTTGGGGGTTTTGAGGGTGGAGATTTTTTTAAATATAGCATTTGCTAAATGTGTTGCCCATTGTACAATATATCACACTTCTGTAATATATAATATACTCCCAATATGTTAAACATGCCCCATATAGCTGATCAAATGTCTCAAAGTTGGAATATATTTACATCTGGATACACATGTGGTATGTGTATATATAGGGTAAAATGTGGGATAATACAACATATTTTAAAGCTACTGAAAAAATGTCACACCAATTATTTCAATGTAATAAAACTAGCAAATTCTATAAATGCTAATATGTTATATGAGCTAATACATTTTAAAAGATTATGCAATAAAATGCAATCAATACATATAACACACACTTGGAAAGTCCTATATTATATATGTGTATTGTGACAAAGCTCCAAGTCTGTACTTGTGGGTCCTGCGCTTCCTGGCAGATTTAGGGGCCTCAGAAACTCATCTAGGCCCCAGAGTGACCTCCCTTTCTCAGTATAATTGGCAAGAGTCACCACCTAGTGAGTTACCTTCATCACAGGCCAGTCTGGAAGATGGAAAAAGGGGGGAGCCCGGGCCTGCCCTCTACTCCGGACTCCAGCCCAGGGACCCTAATAGTATCAGCTAAGATGGCAGACCTTTTAGGCACAAAACACAATACAATTCCCTGGGCTACTTCTCCACAGCAGTCCCCGCTTCTTCAAACTCCACTTCACCCTTACCTCAGGGCCTCCTTTCTTCTGTATATGTTGTCCACCACTCAGTCTCACCAACAGCACAACTTCCTTCCACAGCTCCTGACACCCACACCCACCTGACTAACTGGGAGGTTTTTATCTGGTTTCAGCCAGTCCCTGATTGGCTTCAGGTGTCCCAATCAGGCTAGCTGTTTCTACTCCTTTCTAGAAGGTTCTTAATTGGCCCCAGGTGTCTCGATTGGCCTGGAATAGCCTTTGTTTGGCTATCCAGGGAACAGGGACCTGCACATCCTCAGACTAATATACCTGCCTTCCAGCACTCTCTTATATCCTTCTGGTCTGACTCCGTCAGAGTATGTTTTACATGAGAAATGTGATGTCTATCACTGTAGTATCTCATCACATCACCATTTATCCTCTCAACACCTCAGGAGGTAGGGCAGTGCTATTATCCCTACTGTGCAAATAGGGAACACAGACCCAGAAAAACAAAGTGACTTCCCCCAAGGACATGCAGAGAGTCTGTAGCAGAGCAGTCACTGAAACTCGCATCTCCCAAGTCCCAAGCTAGAGCCCCAGCCAGTGGTCATCCCTCTTTTCCTGACTGAAATGTCTTGCTGCTGGCATGTTTGAATTGTTCAGGAACAAGGTGCATGCCAGATGAGGAGCACTGGGCCTCGCAATGTAGTCCATGGGGGAGTTTGCAGCAGTAGGGTCTGGGTTCAAGAGGCAGCTGGGGAAATCTGGGTTGTATGTGTATGATGATAGAGGTGCTTCTCTGCACAAGTCACCATACATTAATATGTACAGTCCTGCAGAATGACATGCAAATGATAGGGAGCCATGGAACAGATCAACGGCAGGGCACATGCGGCTCTTCCATTTCTTGCTCCCTCACCCCTCCCTCTTACTGCCTGTTACACCTGAATCCTCCTAGATTAGGGTCCAGTCTGACCTGTCCAGTCTGAAGTCTTCCCACGGACTTCCACAGGAATCAGCCTGAGCTCTCTAGGACAGGGAGCACACCTCCCTTTGTGTTTGTATAGCACCTAGCACCACAGAACCCAGATCCTGACTGTGACCCATGTCAGCACTGCGAAGCTAATGTGGACACTTGGGATTGCCAAAGGGGGTTAAGCACCCAAAACCCATGGACTGATATTTGATTAGGTCCTTTGCAAGTCCCAGCCAACCACCATGATGAGCTACAACAGCTGGAACAGATCCTATCATCCCTGTGTACTCCACACTCCCGGGTTGGTCAGTATATATTCTGAGGGTGCAAGGAATGGAGGGTTGAGCCTCTACACAAACTGTTTCCCACACACACAGAGCACAGCCTTCCTTTCTCCAAACGCCAGTACAATGCACTTGGAAAGCCCACAGTGAGGAACTGCCTTACCCAGAAGGAAAAGGCAAGCTTCGGGCTTTGTAGGGAGTGATTGACATGCTGAACTAGGGTGACCATCTGTCCTGTTTATAAAGGGACAGTCCCGTTTTTTGGGATTTTTTCTTATATTGACGCCTATTACCCCCCACCACCCTGTCCCGTTTTTTTATAGTTGCATCTGGTAACCCTATGCTGAACTATAGTGCCCACTAGCCAAGCTACTAACCCTTTCTGTGAATTGGCTAGTGTCTAATGGCTGGAAATGGACTACGGTCGGCATCCTCTAGTAAACATCATCCTACCCTCAAACCCACCCCCTTATATTGGGAGAGTAGACAGGAAACGGCCTGCCCAGATCCCCATGGTGGAAACTCAACAGTACAGCCCAGAGATCAGGTGCATGCAAACACACAGCATGGAATAATATTCTTTACAAGACTTCATGAGCACCAGTGCGCTAATGACCCGCCCAATGATTCATGACACTTTGTTCCCCTCATTCACTGAAGCAGTCTCTTCGGACTTGCTGCACTGAGAGCACGTATTACTGATTGGTTTATACAGCACGTCCCAGGCTTCCAAGTGCTCTGCAAAGCTGTCAGCCATGTTCATATGTAATAAAGACCTCTTCCTCCACCAGGGAAATGAATTCAGGCACCACTAGGCACCAGGAAAGTCAGTGGGGGATACTCTGAAGATAATCTGAGATATTAAGATTTTTAAAAATATTTTCCAAATACAAAGAGCAACTTTTTGTTTTAGATGAAAGAAAAGGACAAGACAAGAAAGAGTCTTTAGAGTTCCAGTTACACAGCTACAAACAGTGACAGAGCAGAAATAAAACAAGATTTCCCTCTCTCTGCTCTAAACTGAGGAGCGCAGGATGGAGCCAGGTTTCTCATATTCCTATGAATCACAGATTTTCTCTCTTAAATGCAAAGATCCACTTATGTTTCAAATTATAAATTCAAATATGTACCAAATGCCTAAGGAAATGACATAGCCAGCCTCTATCCAGCTGAGATATATGGTGATTAGCTGTAGAAGAAAGCATTTCATTCTATGGGCTAGTCTGATGGGGAGAGATTTACTTCTCAGCTTTCCTGTTAGGCCTTTGAGAACAGCCCCTGAATTAGGTTTTAATGTCTAAAGAAAACAACCACAAACTTTCTCATCCTGCATATTTACAGTTGGGTGTAATGTGACGTGGTCATTAACACTGGGTCTGATTAGTAAAACAGTCAGAGTATTTACACATACTTTGCACTTGCAAAACGTGCAGAAGCTTTTTCTGCTAAGTAAAAGCTAACCAGCAGTGACATGTCCACGTTTCTACGACACAAACCCAGAGGAGTATCCCAAATCAGCAATGGAATCTAAGGGTATGGTTACACTTACAAGATTATAGCGCTATAGGTTATAGCGGTCCCCTTATACAGTAATATGTATAGCGCTACTGTATGTCCACACTCAGATGCTCCTGCGGTATAGCATGGCCACATTTGGGGCACTTAATGCGGCATTAAGAGCAGCGCATTAGGGCAGGTATCCCAGCATTCAGCTGGGTGCAACGTGCTTTTTAAACGAGGGGGGTGAGGGGGGACGCGTTGTGTGTATGCGGAGGGAGAGAGACAGTGGTTTTTCCGTTTTTCTGAAAGCCTGTCAGTGAGCCTCCGTTCACAGAAGGCTTTGTTTTCACACAGGCTCCCTCCTTAAACATTTGCATTGCTTATCTGCCGAGTTAAGAAAGAAACTCTAAAGAGGTACTTCCGCATTCCTCCAGCGGAGTTCAAAACAAAGGGAAGAGACGTCAATTGCCTTAAATGGCTCTAGGCATCTCCAGAGATCACTTGTAGCGCAGTGGGTGTCCACATTCTTGCTGTAGCGCTACAGCAGCTGCGCTACAGCCCTTATTCCCCATGGGGAGGTGGATTAATAATAGCGCTATAACTCAGCAGTTATAGCGCTATTAGTGCCTTGCCAGTGTGGACGGGGAGTAGGTTATAGCGCTCGTGGGGGCTTTATAGCGCTATAAAGTGCCAGTGTAACCATGGCCTAAACGAGAAGAGCAAATGAGGCGTGGTAGGCGTCCAAAGCAAGTTCAATGATAATTAGATGCTTAAAAGTATAGCGAGGCGGAATGATGGTTTTGAAGTATTTTTCCTTCTGCTGCTTGGTATGACATTAGGACCAAGAATCCTCAGCCAGGCATAGGGCCCCAGTGTGCTAGGTACTATGAGAACATTAGACATGCTTGGCCCTGGCAGTAGACAGCGGACATCTACGAAGATGAGGGACACACAAAGCGTGGCACATAAGGAGACACTGAGATACTGACGTTGCAATACTTCAGTATTTTTGTATGTACGTGACCAGTTTGTGAATGGATAAATATGGGCTTTCCCCGCTGCCTCTGAACCTGTGGCTGGTTCCACAGAAGTGCGGAGGCAGAAGTGACTTTGGAGAAGGTGTTTGAGGGAGCGATTGGTGGCTGGTCGTGGGTCAGTTCCATGCCTAGGGGAGCTGAGGAGAAAGCGGGAGGCCATAGCTGGCATTGTGTGGGGAGTGGAGAGGGCAGGGATGGACAAGACAAGGGGTTGATTTGCAAAGAGCCTCAAGGTGAGGACAAGAAGTTTGCACCTGATGCAGTGGGATCCAAGAAAGGGATTCTCAGAGAGGGGTGAGGAGGTCAGAGCAACACACAAGGTGGGTGACTAATGAGAGAGAAGCTGCTATAACCCAGGCGGGAGGTAGAAAGGACCTGCGGGAGAGCTTGGCTGCCTGCACACAAGGACGAGCACCAGGGCTAGAAACGGGATAGAGGGAGGAGACGAGGTGGTGCTTGAGGACAGTCTGCGTGCATGTACAAGAGATAGGAGCCAGTGTGGATCCCCTAGTTTTACAGGATTGATTGACAGGAAGGAGGATGCTGTTGTTGCCAGCTACAGTGAATGGGAGGCACGGAGAGGATTGCATTGTGGGAGCAGCTGGGGAGCAGACTGAGATGCGGGATTGGATGAGCACATCTGTCAGTCAGCAGCATGAAGGTGAGGTCACATGAATCCTGCAGGAAATCACCCCCGAGGGTGCAACAGGAGGAGGAGCCAAGTGCAGAACCCTAAGGGAGGTAGGAAGAGGGACCAGGGCACAAGCAGAAATGGAGGTGAATAAGGGGAAGAGTGAGACACAAAAGTCGAGGGAGGAAAAGATGGACCGATAGGGTCAAAAGCAACAGGGAGGCCAAAGAGGGCAAGGATGGAGAAGATTTAGCCAAGAAGGCCTTAGCAAGAGTGAAGAGATGAGCTGGGCTGGAGGGAACCTGGACTGAGCTAGAGGATGGGATTTATGTCAGTGCCTGTAAACTAGTGCGTTCTCTGAGTCTGGAGGAAAGAGAAAAGGGGATGGGCCATAGCTGGAGAGACAGGGCGGAGCCATCGTAGGCTCGGGATACCTTGCACTGGGTTGTATTGTATTGGAGACATGATAGACCTCCCCGAAACAAGTTTGCTCTCCCAGAAAGATGTTAACGGAGTTTGTTCCAGAGTGGCATTCAGCGTGCAGTGTTGCCAACACCAAAGTTCCCCCAAAAAACACCAGTCAGGGCAGACCACCAAAAAAACAAACCAAAACAGAAAGCCCAGCTTATTAAAAAAAGAAAAAAATCACATCAGGAACATCACATCAACCTCACAATGTTCCCACAAGGAGACACAGTAGTAATTGTACCTGTTTTTCAGGTAGGATCTCTGTAAAATTAGATATTAAATGTCCAAAGTCACTAGTGACTGAGCCAGAAACAGAACACAGCAGCCATGACCACCTGTTCTGACCCTAGCCCACTCTCCTCCTGCCAGGCCGTTGTGTATTCATCATTTATTTTCATGTCTGAAAGCCACATTTGAAAGTTACAGTTGCAAAACGAAGCATTAAGGAGATTTCAGAGTACCCAGTACCGGTTGGACTTTGTTCTCACTGAAATTAAGGTGGGAGCTTTACTTCTGGCTTCAGTGAGAGCAGGATCAGACCAACACTGAGCACTTCTGAAAATCCCCAGCACAAAGGTAAGAAAATGTCCTTCTAACTTTTACTCAGTGTGTCGTACATTATGATACAGACTCTGTCTACATGGTGACACGCTGTTCTACCCTACTGCTGGTTTGACAGTAGTGCTGAGAGGCCAGGGCCCCATTGTGCTAAGTGCTGTACAAATATAAAGCACAGACAATCTCTGCTCTAGGGAACATACAGTCCTGGCCTGCTTGTGCACTCCCAGGCCTGTGACATCCTGTTCTCCTTTCCTTGCTTAGCACAAACACTAGACTGCAGCTCTGCACATAGGAATGACAGTGTCAGGCACTGAAATGGATTTTAGTGGTGAAGAGCACAGCCTCCAAAAAGAGATCCATTGCAAACCAACCACTGAAATTCCTCCAGCAAAAAGTGACAGCATCAACACCTGAAGGGCACAAGAATTTCCATCATGCCTCTCTCTGTAGCTAGGAGGAGCAGATTTTTGCCACTTATCCCAGAATTCAGTCATAACGGCCAACAATAACTCCATTTCCCACTACATGTGTCCAGGAGGCATCAGATGCAGATGCCCTGGGATCCCACCAGGGACGGAAAAAGATAGGGCACTCATCCAGAACCACCCAGACCTTTGAGCCATTTGGGCCTGGGTACAGGATGGAAATCTAATGAGAACTTTCACCAGGAACTCCTGGTACCTCCCAGCTGAGGTCAGACCAGAAGACTCATAGGAGCTACCTTCCTCCCCAAATTTCTTTCCTTAACCCCGAGTCTTATCTGGAACCATGAAGAGCTGAGACTTCGAAATTAAGTGAACAGAAATTAACCCTTCCAGAGAACAAGCTGAATTTCCCAAATCCGCACTAGTTGGTTTCAGGCTAGGCTTGGCCCTGGGGTGAGCTGAAGCTGTTTTTTAAATCCCACCCCAGTTTACCTTCCTGCCTATGCTGGTTCTTTGTGCACATGCTGCTAGAAACAGGCTGTTTAATCATGTGTATGGAATGAAGGCAAATTCACTCCTAAGAGTCTCAGAGCGAAGCCCCATGTCCCAAAAGGGATCACTTGATGCAGGAGCCTGCACAGTTTTGAGGAAGGTGCAAATGCAGAAGGAATTATTCGCAATTTTGGATCCAGGGTCCCCTAGTCCTCCATTGAGCCAAATAGTAAGAGTCCTTATAACCACATCCCCAGCTTCCCCTCATACCCACTGTCCCTGCTCCCTCATCCCCATTATTATCTATAGGATACAATTCCAGGAATGTCACTCTGAAGCCTAGAATGTCTGGTGAGTCAGCGTAAAGTAATGGATGCAGCTACAAGCAGGGCCGAGAGCTCTTTTTGACCAGAATATCCCCAGGTTCAATTATCACTGGGTTTCATTGTCTGTAACCCTCTATGATGGGGTGTGTATACCCTGGACAAGAGAAGGTTAATCCCATACTTTGGGCGGCAGAAGTCCTGCCCCTCAGACCGTGCTGGGCATGCTTCATGCTCCAACTACTGTCTCAGTACAAAAGAGAGCAGCCCAGCTCAGGGGAAGGACCTTGGGCAGATGCTCCAGCTGAAGAGCCATCACAGCCTTTGCCTGCAGGAAAAGGAGACCCTGAGAGCCATACTGGAGGGCTGCAGCCGATGGAGCCACAGGGACTCAACTGCACTGAGGAGCCCAGAAACCTCGATGCTCAATGGACTACAGCGTCTGGTAGTGCGGTAGGAAGTGACCCAGAGAGGGTGTATGAGTGCTAGCTCCCACCTGAGTGAGGTCAGCCTGTTTCAGCAGGAGTCCTTGCTGACCAAGTAGCAGACCACTCCGCCACTGTCAGGGCTCTGGGTTGAGGCCCGGTGGAGTTGGGTGGGCCCAGGCCTCCCTACCTGGGCTGCCATGCCCCTGATGGTGGCCCCTTTCTCATCCCTGAGTACTGGCCATTCGCCCACTCTGCCCTATGTCTATGAGCTACTATATTTACCCTAGAGCCCTGTACCCAAAGGCTGTTATATTAATACTGGCCCTTGGGCCTCACTGCCCCATGCATAGGGGTCACAGGAATTGATTCTGGCCGCTAGGCTGAGATGCCCTGAACACAAGAACTGCTTGTAGTTGACTCTGGCCACTAGGTTGAGCTGTTCTGAATGCCAGGGCCACTACACATGATTCTGGCCATTGGGCCACACTGCTCTGACCCCAAAGGTTGCTATACTGTCTCCAGCCTCTGGACCGTGCTGTTTGCAGCCTAAGAACTGTCAGGGAGAGTGTGACAGCAGCGGTATTACAACCCTACCCCGCCCCAAAGGGGTGACGGGGTGTCTATATCCCGGGATACCATCCAATTTTTAAGTTCTCAGCCATTTTGATGTTACAAATTAGACCAATCCAGCATACAGCTACAGTGAGACCTGTCTCTATGCCTTGCCAAAGTCCGAGATCATCAGGCTATCAGAGGTAACTCAACCAATCACCACCTTTACCGTACAGCTAATTTACATGCAAAGGTTGTATGAGGAAGGTTGCAGAGATGGTGGATTACCTGGCCCAACTACCACCCTCTCAGAGCAGCACAAGTTTCCCAGCACAGCCCGCACTGAGACACAGATTAAAACACACACACCCCTCATTCGACACCTGCACAAATCCACACAGGTCAGACCCCAGAGCTCTGTTTAAGCTCAAGAGCATGTCTCGCAGAAAGAGATTACCTCACCTAGCTTGTCTCTAATATTTGTCAATCAACAGGTGATGCCACTGCACACAGTCCTATATGTTCTGTTTAACTGGGTGTATTGGCAGTTAGATCTATGTGTTGGTGCATATGGTGCTATTCCCTTAGGAAACTATCACACATAGTACAGTTTTTTCATTGTCTGAATCTCTATGACTAGAATCATTATTAGGTGAATAGCTACTGCATACAGGATACACCTTCTAAAATAAACTATTATATGGCATCTGACTCAGGAGACAGAGCAGCAGTTTTGCACTTCTTCTGAATACATTGCTGGGTGCTGCAGCTTTGGAGGTGGCTTTTGGTTGCTTCCATTGTTTGTCCAGTTCTGCCCTGTCATGATACTAGGAGCAATGTGTCTTTTTTAAAAAAATTAGTTACCTCTACAAACAATGTTATATACTAATCATACTCCTTTGGTCGTTGTATGATGTCACTACAGGGCAGAGTTAAGGACGTTTGGGTGCATTAACTGTATGTTTCATACCTTATCATGTCTTGATTTCTTACCCTGAATTTCTTGGGTTTAGAACATTTGTTCAGGGGATAATTGCACCAGACCTCTACTGTTTTTAACCCTATAATACTGACACGTGACCTCCATCTTAACCCCAGTTTGAGGTGATTTTTATCTGAGACTATATTTTATATTTGCTGAACAAAGTTCCATATAAGTGCACTGCCACCACTGTTATGGCATCTGGGAATCTGACACCTTTTGCAGTTCAAACAAATGCTTAAGGGAGCCCAGAGCTCTGGCAGATCACCAGAGGGATATGTTCCATAAGCCCCCTATGGAGAACACCCAGCAGCCCTGCAGAAAAGTTGTCCTTGGAACTTGGGCTCAGCTGATCTGGGAAACAGCAAAAGCAGCAGCATCTCCAGGACCCAGGCTCCTTCTACTATCAGTCACTTCTTGCTGATTCTTTGGCACTTCTCCAAGCTCCTGTCATCAGCAGCTTCTTCCATGGTTGCTACAGCTGGTGAATCCCTCCACTCCCCACTGACACCACTGCCTCTTGATTCTCCAGTTCCCTGCTTTCTCCTTTGCTTTCCTCCTCAATCCGATGCTGCATCTCAGCAACTTTGCTATGTCTCTTTGTGTCTGTAGTGTGGTCTCAAAGTTAACAGTCCCACTCTTTGAAAGGAAGCACAAGCTACAGAAGACTGGTTTTCAGCTCAGCTGAGTTCAAAGCTAAGCTCTAGTTTGCTCATTGTATAGGATTCTCCAAATCTAGTTGAGAGGTTAGCCAGCATTTTCAAACTTGGGTGTCTCACATCAGGGGCAGCGGCTTGGGGCTCAGCACTTGTGCAAGCCAGGCCACTGATTATGTGTTGTCTTAATATCGATTTAGGCCTGAGACCAAGTCTGGAAATCGGTGCAGCTATAGGCTTAATGAATACGTGCGATAGGCAGCATGCTGAAAACCACTGTGTTCACTGCTTTAAGGAAACATGCCAAGGGAGGCCATATATTTTGCCTGTCATATGTATCTGTCTAATGCTTGTTAAAGGATCTATGGCAAGGAACAGCTACATTCATATTTTACAAACATGGCAGGAAAGTTATTTATAACGTTGCTGTAGAAAGAATTTGCATCCTTCCTTAAAGAACGGAGCCAGCCACCAGCACAGAAGCATTTCTAGAGCAAACTGTACCTCCCAAACCGATCGCAAGGGAGCCGAAAAGCCAACCCTCTTGCCAACGGTCAGCTGCAGGCCTCCAGAGTATTAAACGCTTCTACACAAAGAGAAAAACCTGGGTGGACAAGAACACAAAAGGCAATCAGGGGGACTCTACTCTTTCCTCCTGCATTTTCTAATTAGCATAGCGAGGCAATCAGTGGGAGCACTTACTGATGGGAGATGCCAGCCTTGATTGATGTCACATGTGTTCTATCAGGCTAATTGAAGCAACCTGCCACACACAAAAAAAAAAAAAAAAAAAAAGGAGCCTTGAAGACCATGACAAAAATGAAGTAAATTCAGGAAACAAGAATGCCATTCCAAGAAAGAGGCAACCAGTCTCCCTAATGCAAAGCAGAGCAGTTCTGTAGCTTGGTGAATCTCTCCAAACTTCAGATGTGAACTATTTGCCTTCAGCTAAGACCTCTAAATAAAAAGCATGCTGGAGAGCCAACCAGTACAGAATATTCTGTGTTTCATCCTTCTCTCCACATGCAGAGAGGACAAGCTTCCATTGTCGATGGGACCCCTGATACTGGATACTGGATCCAGGTGCAGCTCCTCCCAAAGGATATAATGCTCTCTCTGTTAACTAGCACTCTATGAGATAGCCAGATGGGCAAGGAGTCAGCCACCAGCGCTATATAGCAGAGATGGACTAGTAGGGGACCTCAGAGCTCCAGTGCCCTAAGAAAGAAAAATAATCAGAAACAGGAAGAGTCCACTTATTGACTCTGAGTTCCAGTTGGAAGTGGAGCTCTCAGCTGCTTGACCAGCAGTGCCCCATTTTGTGAACAAAATATTCACCACCCCCACTCCGCAGCCAAGGATGGGACATGGAATGAAAGCTTCATCAAGAGAAAAAAACAGCAGGTCAATATCTTACAATGCCATTTCCCAAAAAGCTCAACTTTGTCCCATAAAATTCAGGCCCTAGTGAAAACACGCCCCCGCCCGAAGAGCATTTCTCAGCATCTTGCTTTTCCATGCTCCCTTGGCATCGCTTTGGGCTCTCAAATAAACACCACTCATTCCTTCCCCACCCACTCTCCCACACTGGCTTCTGTCTCACCAAAGCAGGTGGAGAATTTTGGCTGCCAGCAGCCAAGCCATATAAAGTGCTGAGGGTGAGTCTGATCCTTGCTCTTTTATCAGGAAGAGCACACCAGCTAAGGTGGTTTGAGTATATCAGGCTGTCAGAGCCAGTGTTTGGCTCAAGGTTTACTGAACTCCTCATGACAGGTTTCCTCTCTAGAACACTGCTCAGAACCGTGGCTGCCTGGAGGCCATCAAGCAAAGATCTAAACGTTTCTAGAGAAAAAGAGTCCTTTCAGCCTGTGGAGCCAAGAAAGCATGCTTTGCTGTCATGAGTTCTACTGATCTCCTGGGCACCCCTCACCAGCTCCCAGTGATTTTCTAAAAATGAAAAGTTTTCAGGACACTGGGAGGCTCTCAGCTGAGGACATCACTGTGCTTTACATACCCTCGTTGTCTCAGCACCCTCTGAGCTCAGGAAACGTGAGCCCTTTTTACCCATGGGGAAGGGGGCTCTGTGCCTCCATTTCCCTAAAGGTCAGACAATGGCAGTGCTGGAATACAGTGGAGTAGTCCTGCTTTCCACCTGTGCAGTCTCACCACGGTGAATGTCCCACATTTTTTTTTTCCTCCAGAAACTAGACAGGAGACTGAGCTGCAAAATCTGTGTCTGGATTCAAACTTCTCTCACATCTTGGGATGTTTGGACCCAGGGTTTTGACTGATGGCCTTCCCTCTGGACAAGTGCACGGCACGTACATTGATCAAACAACTGGCATTGCTCCTGTGCAATAGCGACCTGGCAAAAGGGCTAGGACCTTTCTGGAGAAGCTCCCTGTGGAAAGGGGATTGTCCTCTGCTGCCAGGGCCTGGCTAGACTTTCACATTCCTGGGCTGACTTCCTGTCTGTTTGTTTTTAAATATATTTTTAAGTACTGGGCCCAGGTTTGAGGGGACGGAATGTCACAATATGTAGGGCCACCCTGGGGAGTGGAACCTCAGCGTTAAAGCATGACTCTCAGAAGGGTCCTGGGTTAAAGCTGGGAAGATGAGCTAAAAATCTTTGTTCATTGTGGACTTTTGAGTTCTCCTTTTTTGACCAACTATTGCCAGCCTGAGGCAAACTGGTGAAGAGTGAATCAAAGGGTTTGAGCTCAGGTGGTCACTGGAGACTGACTTCTTAGCGGGGCCTGAATGAAAAGTAAACAGAGGCAGGACAGTCACCGAGGCAACCCTAGATGCAAAGGGGCACTTGGAGGACACTAAGTGATCATGGTCCTACAATGCCCAACTCCAAGTGACATTAGTGGGCCTTTGGCACCTAACCTTGGAGAACCTGGCTCTGAGGGTATGTCCACACTGCAGTTCAGACCCAAGACAATGGACTCGCACGCTGCTGCTTGAGCCACCATGCTAAAAATAGCAGTGTGGACACTGGCATGGACAGCGGCACTGGCTAGTCACCCAAGTACAAGACCACCTGATTCCTGCAGCAGGAGTTGTTGTCCCACATCTACCTGTCCCCTGTCCCATCAGCACAGCCCCTCCTGTGAGCTTTGAGTTGCTGAGGAGAGGGAGAGGGGAAGAGATCTCTGCCTGTAGCCACTGTGATTGGCTATTCTGCTCCAGGAGGCAGGCCTGTGGGGCAGACAGCCAGTCAGGGGGCTGAAATATGCTAGAAGGATGACGATTCTTGTGCCATGGCCAGACTGGCGCCAGCCCCAGCTGAAATCCCATCCTGTCTGTACAAAAGCATTGCCGGCTCTGCCAACAGGGAGGAGACAGCCAGGCAGGCCATACGGCTCAGCCTAGACAGGGCCAGGGTGGGGAGCTCTCTGGTGCTGCAAAGCGTAGTGTAGCTTGTGGTGGAGGAGAGAACTGTCACTGCCTGAGCCCCATTGCAGACCCATTCCTTCTCCCAGCCACACTCCTCTCCCTGCACACCGACCTTTCCAAGAATAAAAACACCTTTGTGCCGATGCAGTTCTAGGCATATGAGCTGGGTGAGTGCCTGCCACTTTCCCAGAACATTTGCACTAAAAATCCCTAATATTAGCATCCCAGCAGATGCAGGGTTAAGGTAGCACTTCCACAGTGCCACATTCATTCACAAAACTGGTACCACCTTAACTCTGCCCCAGGAGACAGAAAAAGGCAAATCTCACATTAAATTTAAATATTCTGGTTTTCATCAGAAGCCAGATTCTGCAATGGGTCTCTCCTATGCTTTAGTCAGGCACATGATAGCGCCTTGCTGAATCAGGGCCCAGGAGAAAATAAGTGACAATAATCTTCTTGGCCAGGCATTCATCAACAGTTGACACGTCTCTTCAACAATTTCACACTCACCCCCTGTAGGGCAGCCATTATCTCTATCTTCATCATCTCCCCTCTGGTTCAGTTCCTTTTGAAGGTAAGCAGTCACAAACTCTTCTGTCCCTCTTCAGATGAGAGTTTTCCCTTGCCCCAAATCATTTTTGTCACCTGTCTGTGGATGATTTTTCTGAAGAATATTTCTCTACAATCTTTCTGCACCAAGGTGAGCAAAACTGATGTGTTAAAGATATTAATTGCTAAAATTCATGATATATTTTAATTCCACTTTAGAAGCCAGTTTCACTTTTATGTTATTCTGGTGTTCTGTGATAACAAAAATATTTGACTAATGGAGTCTACAAAAGTCCCATGGTTTTCTCCACCAGCAAAAGTCACCTTCGTTATGGAGGCTGCTGCATCAGAGATACGTCTGAAGATGTAAGTGATCAGAACTACACCTTGCAAATTAAATGCTACCAGCCACACTCCCCATCCAAACCACAAAACTGCCTCTCGCGTGAAGGTATACCGAAGGGCAGAATGGTTGTGTGGATATTGCAGGATCTTACAGAGAACAATTTATTGACTGATCCATCCACTGACGTCCACTCCCAGCAGTGACTGATTTTGCTGTGTGACATCTAGAAGAGCCATCTAAAGAGGAGATTTAACATTTCTCATTGGAGTGATCTGGGCAGCTACCTCAATGAAAAAGGTGAAAAAAAATTGTTGAGGAGATCTTTGGTAGAGAAAGATACTGGAAGAAATATTCCCGGCAAACTGCCTGACATAAAGCTGTGAGTAAATATTAAGTCTGTGAAGTCAAACTACTAGAGTAAATCTTGTTAACAGTATAAACTGAGAGCTGGTTTTCAAGCAGTAAAAACATCCCTAATTGTCTAGAAAGGAAGAGAGTTTTATTACCAGTTGCAAAATCAATGAAGGAGGGTTGATTTTCTGTTGGCTTTTTGATTTCAGCCTGCCTGTTTCCTGGGTAATAACACCTCTTGCATCAGGACAGTCGTGCACAGACCATCTACAATGTGAGTCAAGTGACTGTATCAGTCACACAGGGACAGGGCTGTTTATTCAGATTTTATAACTGAGAAATAATTAAGGCCGCAATGAATCGCTCTGGAACAATCTTCAGTGTAGCCTGACTCCGTGGCATGTGTAATTGTATGTCTGCCCAAACCTCCTCCATTAATATGCTATAATTAGGGCCACTTTTGTGTAGTCTCTTTATATTTCACATAAATAGTTTAATCATGGCATCTGACTCTACAGGCCCTCTCACAAGGAGACCCTGCTGAAGGCAAAGGGAGTCCTGCATCTAGGGTCAGGCCCAGAAAAAGCAGATTAAAAACTAGTCATGCAAGAGCTTTCCATATATGAGACATCAGTGAAAGGTGCAGTTAAAGGATCTCACAGCTGATCTACACTGCCACAGACTGAGGAGTTCTGTAAGGCCCTGAAGCATGGCAAGGCATAATATTACAAAATGGAAAGGGAATTAGTGTGAGACATCAGCTCCCTTACATCGATTGCCATGGCAAAACTCTCAGAGCCACTGAGTGCTCAAGTATAGAAAAAGATGGATTGTTTTCAATGGGATTTAAACCCCCATCATAGAAAATCTTTCACTGTTTATTTAGCAATGAGTTTACTGCTAGTGAGGGGGGAGGGCAGGGAGGATTTGCCACCCTGGAGGATAGAGTCCCAGTTTGTGCCAATAACAGGTACCAGCTGGACAGCTGTAATTCAGATGGACATTTGCACTGTTGCTGTGTCACACTTACCTACACTTATATTCCTTCAAACTCCTCAGCTCCTGCAGTCTATGCACTCCTTGCTGAGTAGAGTAGAAGAGCTGCTGCTGATAGGAATACAGGAATACAGGCATTTCCAGATGGGGTCAGACCCACAGTCCATTGAGTCCCCTAGCCTGCCTGATGGTGCCCAGAGCCAGGTGCTGCAGAAGAAAGTGTAAAAACCCTGCAGTAACACATGGGGCAATAATCTGCTTCCCACACTGGGATCAGGATAAGATCTAGTACATGGATAGGCAACCTATGGCATGTGTGCCAAAGGTGGCACGAGAGCTGATTTTCAGTGGCATTCAGACTGACTGGGTGTTGGCCACCAATTTGGGGGGCTCTGCATTTTAATTTAATTTTAAATGAAGCTTCTTAAACATTTTAAAAACCTTATTTACTTTACATATAACAATAGTTTAATTATATATTATAGACATAGAAAAAGACCTTCTAAAAACATTAAAATGTATTACTGGCATGTGAAACCTTAAATTAGAGTGAATGAATGAAGACTCGGCACATCACTTCTGAAAGGTTGCCGACTCCTGATCTAGTAGTTACAGATTGGTTTAAGCCCTGAAGCAGAAGCTTTAATATCCAAATTCCCTTCCAAAAGTGTTGTTACTAATAGCAATTATAACTCTGGATGGTTCTGTTAACCCATATAAATATCTGATCCTTTTGTGAACCTTACCTCAGTTCTTGACCTCATCGACTTCAACACTCTAATTCTGTGTTCCATGAGAAAGTATTTCCTTTTATCAGTTCTGAATTTGACACATTTTAAGATCATTACATGAGTGCTAGTTCTTGTGCTGGAGACAGGGAGATGAGAAGCCACAGTCTACCTTCACTAGAACCATTCCTACTTTGGACACTTGCCCAGTAAGCAAGCTCCTTTCTAGCAAACCGTTGCCTAAATTAGAAATGCCAGAGAGAGCCTCTTGCAGAAGCACAATTCCTAAACTAGGCCTTTCTTTAAATAAAATAAATATGAAGACTGAATATAGCGCTGGTATGAACTGACCATCTCTTTCCCCTCCCTGACCTGACTGGGCCAGCCAAGACTCTGCAGCAGGCCATTCATCCTTCTAAAGGAAAAACTTTCCCTACAAACATGTTTGTTTTTTAAATGAATCATCCTGGCAAAAGAAAACTTGGTTTCAAATGACAGAAAATTAAAAGGTTGGTAAATTCAAACTAGGCTGGGAAGTTGGCAAAACCCTTATCACCACAATTGTCCTAGCACAGTCACAGGCGCGTTCGCTGGGTCTGAACGTCAGCGATTCCTCTTGCTTCTTCACACAGGAACATAAGTGCTTCAGCCTCCTTCCACATGCAGGAATTAGAGTTTCTCCACAAAAACTACTCCTTGCCCCACAAATTGTTTTCTTGACATCAGTTGCCCTTGTAGGTTTCAGGGTTCAGATTAGGAATGAATTCCAAATCAAGTCAAGGCCAATGCCAGGTGTGCAGAGCAGGAGATCTGCACTGTCGCCTGGATACTTCCTGGAATGCCCCTTGGGTTTATATACAGCAGGGAGCCAATCACGAGCCATGAGGCTGCTGCCTTTCAGACTCTTTGAGATAGGACTTCCCATGGTCTGTGTTCACAGCAAGTCATGGCTAGTGGAGCATTATCTGGTTACAACCTTTTCTGGGTGGCAGCATGAAGATGTCTGCTTCCTGGCAGGCCTGGGTTATAGACCTTCTGGGCCTCACAGTAGCCCTGTTCTGGTCTGACTCAAGGGCTGTATGGTATAAACAATTACTGGAGGCAGTTGGTGGGAAATGGAGATTTGAACGCAGCCCTAGAAGGGAGGAGAAATGTTGCTCTGCGAGTAACAAAGGAGTTCTTAGCATGGTATGTTGTCAAAGCTGTTTGGAGTCAATTTCCAGTGAAGTTAGTAATCCTCATGCATGCATAGTGCATCATTTCTTAGGCCCAGTCTACACCTAAAAATTACTACACCTAAATTTCACACCCAATGTGCCATAGTTAGGTCAACATAACCCCCACTGTAGATGCAGTTAGGTCAATGGAAGAATTTTTCCATCAACCTAGCTAGCCTCTGTCCGAGAGGTGGATTAACTGTATTGACAGAAAAAAATCCCTTCTCTTGATGTAGGACACGTCTACACTATGGCGTTACAGTGGCACAGCCACTACTAAACCATTGTTAATCCCATCTTCCAAGCAGGGTTTGAATGGGATGCAGTACACAATGCAGGGGGCATGTGCCAAAATATGATGAGGAAAAAAAATATTGAACAGTTCTCACATTCCTGAGCACCATCCATCCTGTGCACTGATTGAGGCAGGGGGACTGTGGAAAAAAATAGCACATGACCATGTAATGGAAGACTGTATATTAATATATATACACAACATCAGGCAATCGTAAATCTGCTATTTCCTGATTACTGAGTGCTTGACTTTGCGACCTATATCACTTTAATAATGTAGCTTTTGTATGTAATTTAATATTTACACTAAAGTAGCACTCAAAGACTCATATCAAGATTGAGTTCCCACTATGCTGTGAGCTGTACAAACATTTAAGAAAAATGATCTGTGCCCTGAAGAATTGATAACTCAAGTTTCAACGAAAGAATCTAAATTTAATTTGGTCTAATTTCAGATATTATATTGTTACTCTTTGGGGCACAGGCCATCTTTATTTTTCTTCACTGACAAGGACATTGTTAGCACCTGACAAATAATAATAATTAATCATCTACTGAGTGCAAAACAAACAAATACTTTTAAAAGTACATTCTTTCTTAACATCTCATCAGTGACAGAAAAGGTCACTAACTTTGCCCACTGCACCTATCAGCCAAAAACTCCCCAAACCACAGAACATCTACCCACCAGCCAATCACAGAGCCCCACCCACTTTCCTCACTTCCGATGCCAGCAGGCACCAGTTGACAAAAGTTGACTCTGCCCAGAGAAATAACCCTGCTCCTTAGCCAATTAAAACAGCCAGAGACAGGCACTGAGCTGTTACAGCGGTGAGCACAATATAACCATCTGGGCAGATTGCATTCAGTTGGGTCCCACTGTGATCCCTCACAGCTACTAATGTGTTTCAACCTGCTTTAACATTTTGAAGGCAATACACAATGGGGGAGAATGCCAGCATGTGTCAGTGTTTGCCACAGGGGCGGCTCCAGGCACCAGCGCAGCAAGCACATGCCTGGGGCAGCAAGCTGTGGTGGGCAGCCTGCCGGTCGCTGCCAGAGCGGCAGTCAGGCAGCCTTTGGCGGCACGGCTGCGGGAGGTCCGCCGGACTCGTGGATATGGCGGCAGGTAAGCCCAAGCCGCGGAACTGATGGACCTCCCGCAGAAACGCCGTCGAATCCACAGGACCAGCAGACCTCCTGCAGCCGTGCCGCCGAAGGCTGCCTGACTGCGGCGCTTGGGGCGGCAAAAAACGTAGAGACGCCCCTGGTTTGCCATGGCACTTTCACTCAGCACCCAACTACTGTCACCAATATGCACAGGATCCAGCAACTGCCAGGGGCTTTGGATTAGGCCCCAAGCCAGCACTGTTGAACATCACAGTTGTGTGAAACAAACCGCAGCAAGCTGGGCACCGTGCAGGCACTAGCCCAGGCCCTTGTGTGCTTTGATTGGTTTGTTTGTTACAGGGCAGTGAGTTAAAGACAGAGACTGAGCTCTAGCTCTGTGAGCTTTTTGCAGGTTCCTACCATACAGGGGCGGAATGTGTTTATGTCCTTAATTCCCTGGCTGAGGGAGCAGGGCCTGCATGCATTCCAGAGTCTCTTTTTGATCTAAATTAAAGTGGCTGCCCTCTGCAATCTAACCTCTCCCCACTTTCCCTCAACCCTCCTCTGAAGTGGCTGCGGCACTAGCGTGCCCCTAAAAACGCACTTTTTTCCAAGCCGTCTGTCTCGCTGTGCAAAGTTGTCACTGGATACAAAAGCTGTTTTTAATAAAGTTAAAAAGGAAAGGATGAAAAGAAGATGAAATTGAGCAGCCCAAGCTGTATTATTGCTTCTCAGTATGGGAGCTGCCCTCTCGGAGGTGCTGGCAGCTTCCAGGAAGGGGGTGATGTGTTGCCATTGCTGCCTGAGGGCAGTGCAAATTATTTGCCTCTGTCAGGCTTCAAAGAGAGCAATTATACTTAAGTAAAGCAATGAATAGATATTACAGCTTGCCAGCAGCTTTGAAAACAGAAAAGCTCTTTGAAAGAGCACCACACCTTTGACTAATGCGGGGTAACACATATGATAATTGTAAGAGTGTCCTGCCCCTGAACCAAGGGAGACAGCGCATGTTAGCCAATGGCTCCTATTTGACACAAAAAGAGTCCAATGGCTGCACTCAGTATGAGCTGCATATTTAGTGAGGACAGCCATTGTGAAGGCACTTTGAGCAGTGGCACATACAAAGTCAGCTTCCTAGTGACGTTCTCAAAGAGCCTTTGATTGGAAATTGCTTTGGCAGGGGGGCTCACCTGCAGAGAGGAGTCTATAGTCCTTTTGAAAGCACAGCAGCTGCCAGGGCTGTAAGTCTGGGCACCTAGTGGGAAGAAGAATAGAAGATGGGGAGCCTTTGAATGAGAGGCCACTTAGTAACAGAAGGCATGTGCCAAGCTTGCAAAGTAAGAAAGAAAACTGCTCTTCAGAGTTTACTAAATATTTGAAGGAGACTTTTTTCTCAGCTATTCTGTCCCCCTCATGTGAATAACAATGCGAGGAACAAAGTCACTGCACTGCAGAAATATACAAACAATCAGCCAATGAAAAGGGTGAAGAGTTAACTGAAGTGTGGAAGCCATCAATTAAAGAGAGCAAAAGCTAAAAACCCAGCAGGAAATGCACATTCTAATGCAGAGTTATGTAGGCACAGTGAGCAGATGCCCCATCAATGTGTTTCTATAATTAATTACTTGCAGTGCAATAGCAAAGTAATGTGCATTTTACATCTGCAAGTAAGAGTTGCATTTTATATTTCTCATTCAGCTCTCCATAATGTTTTTTTCCCTACCTGTCTATGTTAGCATCAATAGACGCAACACGATACTGTTAATACTGTATTGTATTTTCCTACTGCAGTCTGGTCATCAAAAATTAAGTTACCATGTTTAAATAGAAGAAATCACATTAGGCATCAGTCATTCAGATGATATATGTTAAATCAAGTTTTTTCAGGATGGTCTAAAATTAGGCTTCTAAATCCATATTTAGGCTTCCAAATAAGTGACCAGAAGAACTGAGCACACAACAGCTCCCAGACCCCAGTTCAGCAAAACATTTAAAAGCACGTGCTTAACTTCTTGAAAATCTTGCCTGACGTATTTCCTCTTGCAAACACAATTTCACATTTCAGCTTTAGAATGTTTTCACTGAGCTAAGTGTCAAACAGGTTTACTTTCATTAGTCTGTCAGGTTTCTTCTCATCCAGTGTCTGAAGGGAAGTTTACTAAACTGGTGTCAGCAACTGGGAAATCGCAGAAAATTTCCCAAGTGTAGACAGATCTCTAGTATCTTCATAGAGGAAGAACTCTGGTTTTAAGTTTAGGTTGTCCTAGGAAAAATGAGCTTGGTTATCTCAATTAAATGAGAGCCCATACAGTAAGGACACTGCTTGTAATCTTGCATGATTTCTTTGGCACAGCTGGAAATAAGCTTCTCCAGAAGCTTGGCAGAGGAAACGGACTCATCCAGCATCTGACCCCAAAAAGGAAGTAAATCAGTTTTGTGTTTGTGTTTTGAGTTGTTTCTCAGCCATCTTCTGCAAAGCTTTATATTTTCCTAAGAGTTCTTTTGAGCTCTGTCCTGAGCTGATTCATCACAGAACATTTCAAGAGCAACCTGAAAGAGCAATCATCCCAACAGAAGAGCTTTGTAACAGCTGGCTTTCAGCAGGCAATTTGTCTGTTCATTAATTCCCTAAGTACATCTTACTCTGTGGACTTAACGGAGGCCAAAGTTTGCAGAATAATTGTATGACCAAGAATAAATTATTCTAGCACTTGTGGTTGCTGAGGATTTTAAACCTCTTTGTTATGGATGGAGATGGCTGTCTCAGATTTATTCAGATTTTATGCTTGCATTGCTCCAGAGCAGAGTTAAGGTTGTTTAGATGGGCAGTTTGCTAATGCATGTGATGAGTGACACATGTTAATGGTGCTGGAGGAAGACCGCACTTTCTCGTTGTTGCTGAGGATTCTTAGTTTATTTCGTTTTTGTTAATATTTGGATTGGTGGTTACTGTACTTGAGCAACCTTCACTGAAACACTGGGTAATGTTTTTATATTTCAATCTCCTTGGTTTTTGGAAGTAATACACCATAGAATTTTGGATATAACTAACAATGTAGACATCAAGTTAAACTTAAACATTTAATTTTAAAGTATGCTGATTTGGAAAACAAAATATTTATTATTATTTTTTCCTACAATAACTGATAGTTATCTTTTAACATCAATATTTATATGTGTACAAATACCAATTTTGAAAATATTTTCTGAATCTAATGTGATGAATTTAAAATAGTGGTTTTAACTGGGTCCACGGACTATCTTTAAGATTTCCAAAGGGGTCCACACCTCCGTTCAAAATTTTTTAGGGATCCGCAAATGAAAAAGGTTGAAAATCATTGATCTAAAGTGTTCCAGGAACTGTGATATGTTTCCAGAAATTTCTTTAAATTAATTCTTGCGCAATATTTTTCACCATCGTGATTCAAGAAGCACTTAAGAACATGCTTGAAACAGCCTCCTTATTCAGGAAAGCAGTTAGCATACACCTAACTTACGTGTTCTCCTGAATTGGGGACATAATGTTTAACACAGATGTTTGATTTCTATTTTTCTTTTAATTTTAACAGTTAAGAGAACTCTTATTGAAGGAATCATTACAGGCTGTATAACACTCTGCTCCAACTAGCGCTGCTTTTCTGGGTGGCTGCTTCCACAGCCACTTTCTCCTTCCTTTTACTAATTTGCTGTTTCATTTGGTCTGGATTGTGGTAAGTGCTCTCAGCCTGAGCTCTAGGATAGTAAAGGTTTGGTCTGGGGATTCCCTTAGGGGCTTTAAAAGTGTGAAACCTTTGTAGCATGTCCTGGGAGCAAAGTAGCCCTAAATTCTACAGCGCAGTGGGGTCAGGTGTGCCAGGGAGCTCTGGGGGACACTGGAACCATGGGCATTACGGAATCAAGGCATCTGACAGAGCTGTGTAGCTCCACAGCCAGCCTAAATGATCAGCTTCCCAGTACTCCTGAGCCTTCCCTGCTACCTATCCCATGCTCTAACCCTCAGCCCTGCTCTGCCTCCCCACTCTGTGCGCCAGGGGACATCCCAAATTTTTAGATTTGGTAAATCACACATTTTCCTGCCAATAGGCTCTGTATGAAAATCAATAAATTTCAGGTTTACATAAATATGCATCACTTGCATATATTTAAATAATTTGAATACAGATCATCTATAATGATCTGTGTTCAGATACTGAGAAAACAAGGAGGGGAATTGGAGAGAGGCGGGCACTGAGACCTCAGCATTTCATTCTCTCCCTCTGCATTAGCATTCATTCTCCCCTTCCCTCTCCACCAGAGCTTTTCACTGGATCCCTCCCAAAAGCGAGTGGATTTAAAAGCACCTTCCTCTTACTTCCAAAAAACAACTTCACCTAGTCCCTGCTCCAAGATCACCCACCCCATTTTTCAAACACATTTCTTCCTTTTTCAAACACTCCCTGCCCCAAAAACTGACATGAGAAGTCATTTCCCTTTCCACAGACCCAAGTCATTGCTTAAGGAGTGTAAATTCATCCCCAGAACAAGTTCTTTTACCAAAAGCTCCCCACAAAAGTCAACCAAATGGATTTAACCTCCCCTCACCCATACCAACCATTTCCTTCCACCACTTCGGCCCACCAACTTCACAAGTACAGGAGAGTACAGCACAGGGAGGATTTTCTCTCCCTTCTCTAGACCTGGGAGGTGACAGCACAAGGAGCCAGGAGAGCTGGCTACTGCCCTGAGAAGCTCTCAGCCCATCAGGTAGGAGGCAGGAAGAGAGGAGTGAGCGTCCTTTCTCCCCATGCTGAGAGACCAGACCAAACCTTGGCAAATGCAGCAGCTCTGATGGCTGTCCTTACCCAAGAGGCAGGGGGAATGGCAAAGGGCAGCCAATCAGAGGGGACTTCCCCGCAGACATGTACAAGTGTCTGAAAATTTGTAGCCTGCCAGGAAAACTTGAACCTTGGTAGATGTGAAATCAGCCAGACCCACAACCCCAGTGTGAATACTTTGGACAGCTCTCTAATGCGCATGCATGGGAACAGGCAAAGGCTTATGCCCCAATAAATAGGGAATTCTCTATTGTTCCAGCCATGCATGCTATGATAACTGGCTGGAGAACCAAGCCAATAGAAAATGGACTCAAGTATCAGACTCGAGGAGTCGGAGTTGTCCAGGAGGGTGCTGCAGGGATCACTGCCTGAATGTATTTGTAGAAGTAAATATCAAGGAGCGCCAGGAATTATGAGGGTGTCTTGGGGAGGTGAAATAAGAATTAAGGGGATGAAATTAAGCAAAGGACAACACATGTCAAGGAGATGGCCGATTTACAGGTCATGGAATCATCTCTGAAGAAACGCAAAGGAGTCATCTCTTAAAACATGATTGGACTAGAGATCTAGAAATTGTACTGCAGGGAAGGAACCAGCTCTGACCTTCCTGAACATCTGCTATTATCCCCTTCCAGCTCCCAACCCCCTTACCATGATGGAGCCAGTCACACTGCTGTGATGCCCGGAAGGAGCTCACAGTCGCGCTGCCCAGAGTGTTGGTAGCAAAGTGAGCTGAGGCTGTGGGGGAGGAGGGACAGCAGGGAAGGGGCCAGGGGCTAGTCTCCCTGGCCAAGAGCTCAAGGGCTGGACAGGATGGTCCCACGGGCCGGATGTGACCCATCGTTTGCTCACCTCTGCCCTATTGCATGCACTATATCCTCAGACAGTTTGGTGTCTCCTAATGTGAGCACAGCTGTACAATGCTCCTTTGGGTCTTAGCTCTGGGGTGGCGACCCTCGCTAAAGTCCAAATTCACATTTGCCAGGGCCTCAAGGAGTCAGAGCACACAATGGAGGATATCAGGTCTCAACTGGCATGTCAACAAGAGGAAAGGCAAGCACCATAATAGAGTTTAAGGCCAGAAGGGATCGCCGGATCATCTAGTCTGAGCTCCTGCATAGCACAGGCCACCAAACACCCCACACCAATGGAAAGCTAACCCCAATTAGTTAGTTCAGTGAGGAGGAGGACCATTTCTATGGAGCTAATCTGGGTACAGGTGAGAATGCCATAAAACAGCTGCTCAGAGTCCAGGGGAGCTCTTTCCAGGCCTGGAACATGAAATGAATGGAACAGAGAGTCCAGCCCCTGAATGGCTGAGACAGAGTGCATGAAATCTCTAGAGATACACTGTCTGCACAAGAGAAATGGCATTTTCAACAACGTCCCCTCCTCTCTTCACTCCTCTTTCTTGGGTTGTTTCCATTTTCAGCTTACTGCTACCCACTCCCAGAAGAGCCATGGGCATCGCTTGAGGGGTAAGACCTGGCTGTGCTCTGCTGGGGCTCCTTGGGCCATCAACTCCTCCCAGCCAGTCACTGAAGGGCTCTGGGTGTGTGTCACTTTTGCTCTGGAGCAAGAGTACAGTGGTCACAATCTACATTGGCCTAAAATGAAAGTCCTGAGATGAGTCCATTCAATGGCTTTCTTGATGAGAAATGCCACCTAAAGGAAAGCCTGTCATATCTCCGAGGATCAGCTCTTTTCTCACGGAGTTCTGATTGAATAAGAGAATTAGTCATGGCTGAGTGATATTTTAGAATGAAAAACACTAGGAAATAAGTTCCCAAAGCAAACAGTGTGGGAGTTTGCTAAGTCATTGCCATGGAGAGCTTGCCAGTGCCTTGGTGATTCTTGCTGTAGGCACCACGGTAAAGTGATCACCAAGATTTGGGATGGGGAGCAACTTCCCCAGAGTAAAAAATGGCAAATGACTATTTTTTTTAGTGGGCACTGAGCAAGGACCATCCGCCAAGACCAGCATCACCTGCTCTCATGTTATCTCACAATATCTATACAAGTTTTAAAAATCTGCTCAGGGGAGCAGGAGAGAGACCTTGTGTGGTAGAAGACTGAATAGAAAATGAAACAATATGGGCTGCACACAGGAGAGAGGAGACTGGGGAGCATGGATGGATAAAATGAACGAGGTAAGAGACTGGTGAGTAGGGAGAGATATGGGGAGGGCTGGGTGGGTGGGGAGAGCCAGGACAGTGATGGAAAAGGGGATATAGAGAGAAGAAGTGACAGCACCACAGCTGAACTGTCTCAGTGATTGGGTCAGATCTGGGATTTTCAGTTTTTCCATTGCAGGGAGCAAAGCCAACCATGGGGTTCACACCAGAGCCAGAGCCAGGCTTCCTCACCGTTTGGAGTGTTTTGCACCTGGAGAGAAAGTTTAATGGAGGAGTTCAGGTCCATCTCCGGATGAGGTCATATACTGAGAAGCAGTTAGGGTGGCCAGGCCAGAAGACAGGATGAGAGTAGAGGAAGTGGAAGACAGGAGCAGCATAAAGACCACGAGAGCAGACCAAATACAGAACAGATTTACTGAACACTTCTGCATTATTAGTTACAATTCTACCATTTCAAGCAAGTAATGGACTAATAAAAAGGAGACTTTTAAAAATGTGCTTATCTAATTTAATTTTGTTTCCTAAAATTCTCTCCAAAGCAAACAGCAAACTACCCAGCCAATGTGATGCATCAGAGAGCATGAAAGATGGTCAGGATTGCTGAGTATTTGCCTGAGCTATTAAGGAGCGCAGCTCCATTCAGAGTATTCAGCCAACTCTGTATGTCTGTACAGAGGATTTATCCAGCCACCTCCACTTCCCCATGGAGAACCCTGTGTGCACAGGAGCAGGAGCACTGCCAGACCAGATCAGATACATGGTCCATCTAGCTATCTCCCAGTTCTGCGATGCAGTGGGAGGTGCAGGAACTGCTGAGTGGATATTTCTTCTCCCTCGCCCCAGGTATATGTCCCTTGCAGAGCTGTGGGGAACCCTGACCAAAACCAGCCCTTTCCAGTGCAGACACCTAGTAGTTGCTCTATCCTGCACTGACTGGTTGTTTATTCCAGCCCTCCATATCTCAGCTTCACTGCACACCTGCTTTCTCCTCCCCGGCCCTGCCCCCTCATCCCTTCCCCTCCCTTCTCTTTGGCTGGTACCTTCCTAACTCAACCCACATAAGAAAAAAAATTGCGACACTAACATGACATTTGCTGCCATCAATTGTTTCCTCCGTGGTGAGTTGGACTCCTGCCCTTACCTTGGGCCTTCGTGGTCTATTTAGCTTGTAAGCTCTTTGAAGCAGGGTCCATCTGTTGCTGTGTACCTGTGCAGTGCCTAGCACTGGGGCCGTGGGTACAACTTTAATAAACACAATTAATAATCATAATGGATGAGAAAACCATCTGCAGACATGAAGAGTGTGTGGGAGGCGCACAAAGCCCCCTACTAAAATATACAGGGCTGGCCTTAGTAAGAGCTCTCAACTTTATTTTGCTTGCACTGGGAGGGAGAAAGGCTATAACTCTTCAAAAACACAGCCTCCAAAAGTGATCTGCAGCAAAAAGCCTTTGCCAACTCATAGATTCCAAGGCCTGAAGGGACCATTGTGGTCATCTGTGTGTAGCACAGGGTAAAACTTCCCCAAAATAATGCTGTGGTGGGTTTGTACCCCGCCTTCCTCCCCGCCAAGTCGAGGGGGATAGGAGGTATCCCACCTACCTGAGCCTCGGTCTGTTTCCTACACCCCTTCCGGCAGACCACACGGTGTGGCCCAATGACCAGGGTCCCTCCACTGCCCCTTCCCGAGTGGGATAGTGTGGCCTAGCGGCCTGAGTGGCTTCCCTAGGGCAGTGTGACCCAATGGCCAGAGTCCCCTTAAGTCTCTTCCGCCAGTGGGATAGCATGGCCTAAGTCCCCTTAGGGCATCCCACTCAATCACAATGACGAGGAACTGAGAAAAAACAAGACATTTAAATTGTTGCATTTAAGCACCACAAATACTACCATGTCTAATCGAATCCTCCTCTGGTAGCTGCTGAGGAAAGTAGAAAGGGATGAAGCAAGGCAGCAGGTACATGCCCACAGCAAACTGATCCACCATGTTCCCCAAGAATGATATACAGGCAGCTAATGAGGATTAACCTTTCATCCCGCTGCCATTGCTGATTACTTGGCTTGGAGGATGTAATTCCACGAATGGACACTGAGACCTCTTTCTCCAACTCTCTGCCTTGGCTAAGTGCACCAAGTGTTCCAAACTCAGGTGCACGTTCCCTGAGGGCAGAAAGCACCAGGATCCTCAGACGTTAGCCACAATATGGGAAAAGGAAGAAATTCCCTCAACTCTCTACACTGATGGTGCAAATATCTACAGAAGTGTGACAGTGCAGACAGCGTAGTAAGCAACTACCTCCAGACAGATATGGAAAATGGATAATCCCAGATCTGCCCAGTGACTAACCCCACAACTCCAGTGGGACATGAGCCCTGGCTAATCCCACAGATCTAATGCAACACGGCTAACCCCTCACTCAAGTAAAATATTGTTTGTCTAATCAAACACCTCCATAGTGATGTGGGTTCTGGCTAATCCCTCTCCTCCACTGTGATATGTGATATTTAAAACCAGGTCTCCATAATGACATAGCTCCCAGATAATAGCACACCTCCAGCATGACATAGGCTCTAGCTAATCCCACACCTCAAGACTTTCATGGGCCCTGGCTAATCCCATATCCCCAGACTAATTTGAGCCCTGGCCAGTCCACCAGATTCATAGTACCATTAGCCTACAATTAGGTGTGTGGATGGAGGGTGAGTATTAGGATTAGCTGGATAGAAAGATTGGGATTAGGAGGCTAGGCAAATGGCTGGGATGTGGATTAGGAGGCCAAGCAGAGGGGAGGATTGGGATTAGGAAGACAGGGAGAGGGGAAGGAACAATATTAGGTGGCTAGGTGGAAAGACAGGATTGGGAGTAGGAGGCTGGATGGAAGGAATGGGATTAGGAGACTAGGTGGAAGAGGAGGATTGGGATTAGGAGTCTGGATTGAGCAGAGAACTGGGATTAGGAAATTAGGCAGCAGGCTAGGATTTGGATTAGGTTGAGGGAAGGATTGGGATTAGGAAGACAGGTGGAGGGGGAGAATTGGGATTAGGTGACTGGATGGAGGGGTGGATTTGGGATTAGGAGGCTAGGTTTTTCAGAGAAGAGGTCTCAGAGTAAAGGAAGTTGGATAGGGCAGTTTTCTGAAGAGACAGCAAGATCTCTTCCCAGACTCCCAGATCTGCGTGCCATTGAAATCTAAGTACACTATGTTCACTGAGGGATCCAATGGACATAGTGTACTTATATTTCCAGAAAGCTTTTGACAACATCCCTCATCAAAGGCTCTTATGTAAATTAAATTGTCCTGGGATAAGAGGGAAGATCCTTTCATGGACTGAGAACTGGTTAAAAGACAGGCAACAAAGGATGGGAATAAATGTTACATTTTCAGAATGGTAACTAGAGAGGTAACTAGTGGTGTTCCCCAAGGGTCAGTCCTAGGACCAATCGTATTCAACTTATTCGTAAATGATTTGGAGAAAGGGGTAAAAAGTGATGTGGCAAAGTTTGCAGATGATACTAAACTGCTCAAGATAGTTAAGACCAAAGCAGACTATGAAGAACTTCAAAAAGATCTCACGAAACTAAGTGATTGTGCAACAAAATGGCAAATGAAATTTAATGTGGATAAATGTAAAGTAATGCACATTGGAAAAAATAACCCCAACTATACATACAATATAATGGGGGCTAATTTAGGAACTAATCAGGAAAAAGATCTTGGAGTCATCGTGGATAGTTCTCTAAAGCAGGGGTCTCCAAACTTTTTTGACTGCGCACCCCTAGTAGAAAATTTTTTTGAGCAGGCACCCCCATGGGGGAAGCGCTGCACTAGCCCTACCCCCATC
Source organism: Dermatemys mawii (assembly GCA_007922305.1). NCBI lineage: Eukaryota > Metazoa > Chordata > Testudines > Dermatemydidae > Dermatemys > Dermatemys mawii. The sequence goes on along the minus strand of ML677335.1, from coordinate 43,240,552 downwards.
CACTCCCTCCCACTTCCTGCTGGACTGCCTCCCTCAGAACGTCTGCTCCTTGCCCCCTAACTGCCCCACTGGGGCCCGGCCGGCTGCGCCCAGCACTTCACAAGGGGCTTCAGCCGCGGCGCCCAGGTCCCGGGGCCGGGTCTCCAGCCGCAGCGCCCAGGGCTGGGACCCGGTCTTCAGCCACGGTGCCCGGCACCCAGGGCTGGGTCAGGTCTCCAGCTGCGGCACCCAGCTCCCGGGGCTGGGCCGGGTCTCCAGCTGCGGCACCCGGGGCAGGGGCCGGGTCTCCGCCGGGGCGCTTCGCTCCTGGGGCAGGGCACCGCACACCCCCTGGGATGGTCTCACGCACCCCCTGGGGTGGTCTCACGCACCCCCTGGGTGGTTGCGCGCACCCCAGTTTGCAGACCACTGCTCTAAAGACATCCATGCACTGTGCAGCGGCAGTCAAAAAAGCAAACAGGATGTTAGCAGTCATTAAAAAAGGGATAGAGAATAAGATGGAGAATATCTTATTGCCCTTATACAAATCCATGGTGTGCCCACGTTTTGAATACTGTGTACAGATGTGGTCTCCTCATCTCAAAAAAGATATACTGGCATTAGAAAAGGTTCAGGCAATAGCAACTAAAATGATTAGGGGTTTGAAACAGGTCCCATATGCGGAGAGATTAAAGAGGCTAGGACTTTTCAGCTTGGAAAAGAGAGACTAAGGGAGGATATGATAGAGGTCTATAAAATTATGGGTGGTGTGGAGAAAGTGAATAAGGAAAAGTTATTTACTTGTTCTCATAATATAAGAACTAGGGGCCACCAAATGAAATTAATGGGCAGCAGGTTTAAAACAAATAAAAGGAAGTTCTTGTTCACACAGCGCAGAGTCAACCTGTGGAACTCCCTGCCTGAGGAGGCTGTGAAGGCTAGGACTATAACAGGGTTTAAAAGAGAAATGGTAAATTCATGGAGGTAAGGAATGGTGTCCCTAGTCTCTGTTTGTTAGAGGGGGGTGATGGATGGCAGGAGAAAGATCACTTGATCATTACCTGTTAGGTTCATTCACTCATGGGCATCTGGGTTTGGCCACTGTTGATAGGATACTGGGCTGGATGGACCTTTGGTCAGACTCAGTATGGCCCTTCTTATGTTCTTATGAACCATATACCGTCCTGGCCAAATTTTGTCAGGCTGAGCAAAGAGTTTGTAGTGATGGCACAAGGGGAAGCATATCATGAAGTTGTGTTTACGTTTTTGCAGATGCCACTGAGCTTACTCAGAAGTGATTTCTCACTTAAACATTTCGTATATCATGGCTCCCCAAACCTATTGCAGCCTGGTCACCTGATTACATTCCTCATAGTAAGGGCTCCATATAGCCCAAAAGCTTGCTGAAGTCCTTTTCTAACAAGTGTGGTTACAATTTTCTTTTTCCAGACAGGGAAGTGTTTTCCCTCCTACTTTCCCCATAACTCAAAAACATCTGATTTTGCTTAAATGTTTGGCGGGGGGTAGCCTTGGAGAGTGACCATGTATGGAAATTTTCAGCCCAAAATGTGAGTTTTAGAAAGTTGTCAATTTATAAAAAATAGGGGGTTATTAGAGAAACTATTCTGCAACCTTATCTCATAGGATTAATGAACAGCAGCCACTAGAATTGGATTTTGAAACATTAGTGCAGGGGTCGGCAACCTTTCAGAAGTGGTGTGCCAAGTCTTTATTTATTCACTCTAATTTAAGGTTTCGCATGCCAGTAATACATTTTAACGTTTTTAGAAGGTCTCTTTCTATAAGTCTATAATATATAACTAAACTATTGTTGTATGTAAAGTAAATAAGGTTTTTTAAAATGTTTAAGAAGCTTCATTTAAAATTAAATTAAAATGCAGAGCCTCCCGGACCAGTGGCCAGGACCCGGGCAGTGTGAGCACCACTGAAAATCAGCTTGTGTGCCGCCTTCGGCACCCGTGCCATAGGTTGCCTACTCCTGCGTTAGTGTTTTGAAAGATAATTATGCCTCTACACTTATGACAGACTGGAAAGCTATAGAGAGGAAAGGGGAGAGTGGATGGGGGTGCGAGGGTTGCTACAGGAACAGCATGCTGAGCAGAGTTAAGCCTGTCTGAAAACTGGACTCGCCAACATTTTGGAAATGAAAAAAGAAGCTAAATTCCTCAAATAAATTATTTGTTCACCTCTATGAACAATGGTTCACAGAAGTGTCGTTGGTAAAGAGTGTGAGCTCTGTACTGTGGAATAGGAGGCAGAACACCTCTAAAACACTTGCAGATGTTTATATCCATTACAAGCAAGATTTTTTTAAAAGTTCAAATTAGTCACCAACTAACTGAAGAATCCTGTCTCCCTCTGACAGCTCAGTCCACAGCTCTGATCATCACAGAGGTATAAATCAGCTTGCAGCAGCAGACAGCTATTTACTGTAAATCAAATGCTGTCCACACAGCTGTTGCAAATTGATTCATTCCCTGTTGATAGCTGGAATGGCTGCTGGTGACTAAAGTGCAGCAGAGAGTAAATAATTGTTTCTTAATGTCTGGCCTATTTCAATCTTTCATTTTTGACTTGTTTAACATCTGTACAAATTCAGAGGCAGCCTTAAATTAGGTCTTTCCTTTGTGAGCAGCGGGAACGTTTGGTAATATCACCAGACTATCACATCAGAAGAATCTAGATCAACAGTATGTGTACAGTAGGGAGCTGGTACTGAAATGTGATTAATAGATTCAAAGATGCAATGGCCTGAAGGGACCCTTATGGCCATCGCATCTGACCTCCTGCTTAACACCTAGTAATTTCTTCATCAAGCCTAGACTTCTGGATGAACAAGAGCATCTCTCGTCTACACTACAGCCAGGATCCACGCTCTAAGATTGATCCACTGGCGGTTGATTTACTGGGTCTAGCGAAGACCCACCAAATTGACAGCAGATTGCTGTCCAGTCAAGCCCTGTACTCTACCCCCGACGAGAAGAGTAAGGTAGATTGACGGGAGAGTTTCTCTCACCGACCATGCGAGGTAACTCAATCTATTCACGTAGCTGGAGTTGCGTAGCATAGATTGACTTACCACAGTGGTATAGACATAGCCTATTTCTCCAATGGGGGGAAAAATTGAAAAAAGTGACAGAAATCGTTTTTTCTCTCTATTTTCTATTACTTAAAAAGTTCCCCCTTTTTCCCACTGGAAAACAGCAGGAAAATTGGGTTTTTCCTCCTCAGAAGGCCTTCTGTAGAAGATATATGGGGCAGGACTGGAGGTGGAAAGGGTGCACTGGGGACAAAATCACAGCACAAAATGCTATAAAGATTATGGGCAGGGTTGCAGGCATAAATTAGTCAGGCTCTGCTCCCTAAGGGTATGTAAATTACACAAGGGACCTCTCCAAGTCAGCCCAGGATCAGGAGGATGCAAATGTGGCTTAAAGCTGCATTAGCCCTCCCTTCCCTTTGGCTCTGAGGTCTCTACTGTATCTCTTAAGAGGTGTAAGGCAGAATCTTGCCCTTTTTTCCTAGCCACGTGATTTCATATTTGGCTGCATTACAGAGCACGCTGTTTCAGTTATCTGTCCTCATCTTTTGTTTTTCCCCAGTGGAGAAAAAAGTGAAGAGATGGGGAGAGTAATAAAGCAGGTAAAGTGGTTTTTTCTTTATCAGTTTAGATGGAATTTAAAAATATGAAATAATTCAAAAGATGCAGATAGGCATTTAGTGGGTTTACAAAAGCACCTGAGCATCTTATTCCAATTGAACTCAAGCTATTATTAGTTGAAAATCATATTGCATGTGTGCACAGTGCCACTGGGGCAAGTTTAAGCAGCCCTGGGAGCAGAGGTTGAGAGTATGGCTCGTGCATGTGTCACACTCAACTCATCAAAAGGAACAGGAGGACTCGTGGCACCTTAGGGACTAACAAATTTATTTAAACAAAAGCTTTCATAGCCTACAGCCCACTTCAGCGACTGATGAAGTGGCTATAGCCTACGAAAGCTTTTGTTTAAATAAATTTGTTAGTCTCTAAGGTGCCACAAGTCCTCCTGTTCATTTTGCGGATACAGACTAACAGGGCTGCTACTCTGAAACTCAACTCGTCAGTGCCCTGACTTACTCCAGTCTGGCCAGGACCCGTATCGAAATGGCTCTGGGAAACATCTCCACTGATTTCAAAATGCAATGTTTCAGATCAGTTCAACAAAGTGAAATATGCCAGTCTGGGTCAAACTGACCTGAAATGAAATATTTCATTTCAGTTTTCCTGACACAAAATCAAAACATTTTGGCATCTAAATTTTCCCATGGAAAACTGTTTTGGCATAAACTGCATATTCCACTGAAAAATCATTTTGGTGAAAAATTTCTGACCAATGTTAGATACTATCTTTGAAAAGGATGGATAAAAAATTATGTTTTCAAAAAAAGATTTTTCTGATTTTTTTATTTAAATTAAATAAAGGGTTGAGTTTTTAAAAATAAAATCTATTTAAAATTAAATTTGAAATTATGACAACGTGTATTACAGTCTACATTTACTGTAATCTATTCAAACCATTCAAATTAAATTTAAAAATATCAAACAATGCGTGCCATGCCATGTTTGCTGCCATGTCCTAAAGAAAGTCCAAACGACTGAACTGGGAGAAGTCACTGGCTAAGCACCTGAAACCAGAGCTTGTTGATGTGCTAATCTAGCTTTTGACAGAAATAATCTCTTCTGGAGGTACAGAGAGAATGTTTCCTTCATTAGTTTATTCAATTGGTTCACACCAAATTCAAAGTTAAAAAACCAATGAGAGCTGAAAAAGACAGAAAAGTTTCTTTCTGTCTCCCACACAGTCCATGAGGAGCTAGCTTCCCCACTCAGTCCAAGGGGAGAAAGTCTCTCCCACACAGTGTCCAAGAGGAGCTAAACCCCTCAGCACACGCGCACACACACACATACACGGAGTCTATGAGGGGCTAGTGCCCTGCACTCTATTATCCAAGTAACACAAATATTGAATAGTACCAAACCTAGGACTAACCTTTGTGGAACCCCACTAGATATGCCCTCCCAGCTGGACAGGGAACCATTGATAACTTTTTGAGTACCATCTTTCAACCAGTTGTGCACCGTCATGAACTGCTAAATTGTATCATACTGTTCAGCCACTAGGTGGAGCCACGTGTAACATATTTAACTTGAGCTCACAATACTCATTCTTGACAGTACACTAAAGTATCCTACTATTAACAAATGTCTGGTGTATTTGTTTGGGAAGTAAGCTTTGTAGCCACTCCATATCTGGTACAAGAGCCTGACCTACAACTAACCATGTACATGACATGGTGTCAGAAGTAAACCAGTATCAGAGAAGAACAGAAACAGAAGGAAATCAACAACAAAGATTGCAAAGAAGTGTCAAAGCAACAATGGTTCCAGGATCAGTCTCAGCAACATACCACTCTTTAATGCCACTGAGAACTTCAGTTTTGGTAGACCCACAGAATGGACAGACTGGAAACAACATTTGAAAGATTTTGCATTGCAAACAAATTCCACAAGAAAACTGCAGACATTCAGGTGTGCTTTTAAATTTATGCTACAGGGAAGCAGGCAGAACAAATCCTTAAAATCTTTTGACTTTACTGAAGATAGTCACATAGATGACTATGCAAGGATTCTAGCTATTCTAGATGCGTACTTTATGCCTCTGAAAAATGTGGTTCATGAAAGACCACATTTTTACCAGACAATTCAGGAACCAAGAGAAAATGTTTCATAACAGCTTTTCATGTATTGGTTGAAAACTGTGATTTTGGACTGCAAAACATGAAAATGTCAGAGACAGACTGGTTATATGATTAACAAAAAGAACCTTACAATTAAAGATAGATTTAAACCTACACATAGGTATTGAAATAGCAAAGCAGTCTGAGCTAGTAAAACAGCAAAACCCTAAAGCAACTTCTCAAACTTGAAAACCTGAAACCAGCTTAGAAGCTGCAAACAGACACATGAGTTCTGAAGGCCATTATCATAAAAGCTATGAGGAAATTCCAAGCAAACACCAAAGCCTTTCAGTTTAAACACAAAAAATGTGGAAAAAAATCATAGCCTAAGAGATGATGTATGTCCAGCCAACGGTGCAAGATAGGGACATAAATAAATGTATAAAACATGGACATTTTGAAGCTGTTTGCCACACTAAGGTAGTCAGGGAGTTGTCTAATATTACAGACACACAAGACCATTGTTTCTGGGATCTATCCTGCGTGATGACATAGAACCTGCCTGGAGACTGAAAGACTATTGAATTGAAAATTGACTTAGAAATAGACATCACAGTCATCTCTTAAGGGACTTACAATCACCTTCAACTTCTCCAAGTGCTGAAGTCATCTGACACAGTTCTGACTAGACCCGGACATATTTGTAACTCTGAAATGTTTGTAACTCTGAATAAAATGTCATAGTTGTTCTTTCAAAAGTTTACAACTGAACATTGATTTAATATAGCTTTGAAACTTTACTATGCAGAAGAAAAATGCTGCTCTTAAACATCTTAATTTAAATGAAACAAGCAAAAACAGTTTCCTTACCTTGTCAAATCATTAACTTTCCCTTTTTAAAAGCAGTTTACATTTAACACAGTACTGTACTGTATTTGCCATTTTTTCCTCTGCTGCTGCCACCTGATTCCCTGCTTCCGATTCCAAATGAGGTGTGTGGTTGAGTGGTCAGTTCGTAACTCAAAGGCTCTACTATACTTGAAAGACATAACATGTTTCAGCGTTGGTGAGAAACTGAAGTGCCTTTTTGCTCACTTTGGTATTACAGAACAACTGGTGATGGACAACAGACCACAATGCACTGCAGCAGCATTTACATTATTTCAGAAAAAATATTATTTTTATTATATTACTAGCAGCCCATGTTACCCACAGGCTAATGGAGAGGCTAAAACAGCTATACAGACAGCTAAGAAAATCCTATAGCCAGGAGATCCATTCTGTGCTCTTCCGAGTTACAGATCAACACAAATAGCTGGATATAGCACAGCACACCTCTTGATGAGAAGACAAATCAGAACTATTGTTCCAAAGTGATCACACATGAAGAGAGTAGCCAAATCAGATAAAAAGACAAAAAGAGCTTACAAACACTCTCATAACAGACATGACTCAGTTACAGAACTGCCAGGAATAGAACCCGGTGACCACATTCATGTCAAATTGGACAAGAAAAAGGAACTCATCACCCAGATCAGTTGTGATTGAGGCTGAGAGTGAAGGGTTCAGTAGAAACCATCGACTTCTATGGTTTGTTCTTCAGAAACAGTATGATTCAGAGACACTTAACAGACTGATCCGTACTGAATTTAAAGATAGCATGACAGTGTAAATGTTATAAATGGTAGGAATGTAAAACATAAACGGGGAGATGTGATAGAATGCTAAACTGTGTTGTGCCATTCAGCCACTAGATGGCGATGTATGTAACATATTTAATAATAGCTATTACTGGAAGTACATTAAAGGCTCTTATAGCAAACAAATCTCTGATGTGTGTGTCTCTCTCTGGGATGGAGGCCCTGTAGCCAGTCCATATCTGGCACAAGTGCCTGACCTGCAATCTACTGTGTACAAGATGTACATGACACACCTTATAGTAATTTAATCTAGACCAAATTTCTCATTTGCTTATGAGAATGTCATGTGTGACTTTGTTAAAAGTCTTACTAAAATCAAAACATATCACATCTACTGCTGCCCCCCATCCACTAGGCCAGTCACCCTGTCAAAGAAGGAAATTGGGTTGGTTTGGCATAATTTGTTCTTGACAAATTCACGCTAGCTATGCCCTATAACCCTAATATCCTTTAGGTGCTTACAAACTGATTATTCAATCATTTGTTGCAGGGTCTTTCCAGATATCAAAGTTTGATTGACTGGTTTATAGTCCCCTAGATCCTCTTTGTTCCCCTTTTTAAAAACAGATCTTATGACTGCCCTTTCCCATCCTCTGGGACCTCACCCATTCCCCATGAGTTCTCAAAGATAATTGCTAATGGTTCCAAGATTGTTTTAATTAGTTCCTCAAGTACCCAAGGATGAATTTCATCATATCCTACTGAGCTGAACACATCTAATTTACCTAGATAATCATTACTGTTCTTGCCCCTTTTTTGGCTTGCATTTCTTCCCCCTATTTAGTATTAATTGTGTTGAGTATCTGGTCACCCATCACCCATTTTAGTGAAGACTGCAGCAAAATAGGCATTAAATATCTCCATCTTTTTGAATGTCATTAATTATTAGCTCTCCTTCCCCACCATGGAGAGGACCTGCACTTTCCTCCTTCTTTCTTGTGCTCCTAGTGTATGTAAAGAACCTCTTCTTATTGCCTTTCATGTCCCTTGAAGGGTGTAACTCATTTTCTCCCTTAGCCTTTCTGATTTTCTCCCCACATGCTTGTGCTATTCTTGTGTACTCATTCTTTGCAATTTGTCCATGTTTCCACTTTTTGTAGGATTCCTTTTTGATTTTCATTAAAGAGCTCTTGATGAAGCTGTAATGGCCTCTTACTATTCTTTCTATCTTTCCTTTGCATTGGGGTAGTTTATAGTTGTGCTTGTGCAGTTTGGCAGCTCTTTTTCTTTTTTTCTTTTAGATTTTCTTTCCATGGGACTTTACCTACCAGTTCTCTGAGTTTGTTAAAGTCTCCTTTTTTGAAGTCCATTGTCCTTTTCCACTGCTCTTCCTCCTTTTTTTCTTTAGACTCATGAAATCTGTTATTTCATGATCATTCACACCCCATTTGCCTTCCACCTTCAGATTCACAACCAATTCCTCCCTGTTGAACAAAAGCAAGTTGAAAATGGCTGTCCTCCTGGTAATTTCATCCACTTTCTAGGACAAAAAAGTAGTCCCCAATACCTTCCAAGAACTTTCTGAAAATTTTGTGTTTTCCTGTATTACTTTTCCAACAGATGTCTGGGTCACTGAAGTCCCCCATTACTAGCTAGTCATGTGTTTTTGATATTTCTGTAATTTGCTCTATAAATGCCTCATCCCCCTCCTCTTCCTGATTTGCTTGTCAGATTCTTACCATGACCACCTCTGGTTTTTCTCCTTTTATCTTCACCTAGTCTTTCAGCTCATCTTCCTCTCACCTCCTTCTGGACCTCAGAACTTGTGTATCTTAATATATAATGCAACACCTCTTACTTTTCTATACTGCCTGTCCTTCCTGAATAAGCTATACCAGGTTACTCCCCTGCATACCAATATTCTAGTCATGAGAGTTATCCCACGAAGTCTCTCTGACACCAATTGGCCTAATTTATCTCATGTACCAGGACTTCCAGTTCTTCCTATTTATTCCCCTTCCTCCTTCCATGTATGTATAGACATTTCCCCTCCAGACACTCACACTGTTCCTGGCGAGCTAGGGCCCCCCTCCCATGCTCCCTGAATGGAATTCAAGAAGTGGGAGACCAAAACCCATCAACAAAAGCCTCCATGTCCCCTTTAGGAAAGGCTCTGAACCAACCCCCCTAGCCAGCAGAGCTCCTAGTTCCTTCCTGGTTCTAGAAGGCAGGCTGGATTTCCCCTTCCCTTCTGCATCAGATCAGGGGACGAGCTGCCTAACCCAGCTCATAAAGCCCTTGCCTCTGAGCCATTAAGTTACAGTCAGAAAAACATCATCTCTAGGGCTCAGGTCTGACTAATGACCTGGGGCCTGCAACCCGAAGCCTGCACTATGGCTGCTCTGCCCTCCTCAGCTTCCTTTTCCTGCTTATATAGCCCAGCCACAGGGGCAGGGCAGGAGGCTCCTTGACTGCCCCCAGACTGCCTGACTGTACATGCCACTGGCTCTTAAAAGGGCAGTACATCTGCTACACTGCCTCAGTCTGTCAGGAGGTAGGCCCTAAGCCCCGAGTCTGTGAGGAGGTAGGGCCATTAGGCTCCGTGCGAGGAGATTAGTCCTTGAGCCCCTGCCAAGGGATCTTTTAACGATGCTTTTGGAATCATACGTGGTTGTTTTTACTTTTAGTGATGCAGGAATTGACAAATGCCTAATGTACAGAGCCTCCAAGCCAGCAAGCAGAGAATCAGAGTTTATTGAGGAGATGAGCGACAGAGATGGTATTTTGATGACTGAAGGTTTTAGCCCACGAAAGCTTATGCCCAAATAAATTTGTTAGTCTCTAAGGTGCCACAAGGATTCTTCGTTGTTTTTGCTGATACAGACTAACAGGGCTACCACTCTGAAATTTAAGAAGGAAGTTCATTAAAACCTATGAACTCAATAGAATTTCATTATGAAACGTTACCCCTTACAAACCATTTACAAGTGAGTGAGCCAAAACCTTCAGCCATTAAAATACCCTAAGAAGAAAAAAAAAAACCC
>ML677335.1:42993548-43229750 GCA_007922305.1 Dermatemys mawii | reverse complement strand
TTGTTTTTCCTTCTTAGAGTTTTCAAATGTACCAAGTCTCTCGGTTAGCTGTGAGAGATTGTACACAGACTCAGACACCTGAGACTCATCTTCCAATTAACTTTGATCAAGAAGAATTGAACAGTTCTCTATTATGTGACTTAACTGGCTTCCTTCGATTTGTGTAAACACTGCCCATGATTGCAAGGTTTCCCACACAACTCTTATGAGTTCTCCATTCCTTCCCCTGCAGCTTCCTATTATTCCAGTTCAAGCTGCAGTAACTCCAGAGCTCCCTTGAGAGAACACTATGTTTGGTTTGGTGCAACAGAGATTGTGAGTTTACTTAACATGTAGACTAGCACTTCATTTTCTGTCTCAACTGGGGACCCTGCTGTACATGTGCTCAGTTTATTGATAAGTACTTCTCAGTTTGAAACATTTCTCCAAAATAAATTTCACATTTACTTTCACCCTGTCTGTTATCCTGTGTCATCAAGTCTGACATGGTTTTTGCAGTCAGTGGCATAAAGCTGCTTTGAATCTCCCCTCAGAATAGATATTTTTTCCTCACAATAATATGCTTTGAACATTCCTTGTTTTCATTTATGCAAACTATTTGCATTTGCACATTTTAGGATCCAATGGACATTTAAATAAGTTCTCAAAACTGTGTGTATTAGCTCTGCCATTTCACTCTAAAGCAACACTCCTGGCAACTCAGCAATGAACACCTACGTGCCTGGAAAGAGTTCTCTATTGTTGTGAAGGTTATTGTGTCCTGAGAAACAATTTGGTCAAGTCAGGACATGGCAACTAATGATTATCCCAGTTCTACCAAAAGCTATTGTTTACCTCAGCTTTGTGGTTTACGAACTGAACAGAGGCTGTGGAAACCAAGGCTAGGTTATACAATAATTCCCAGCAAAACAAGCCTTAGCATTCTTCTGAGCAGGGCAGGCTGGGAAGTAAATGGTGAGCTCCTAATGCCACATTAGAAAGTCCTTCCTAACACTGTTATGTGCTGTGTGTGTCAGAATCAGAGCAAAACTAATTTAAGGCTAAATCTTGACTTCAGTGGGGGCTGAGAGTACTTAGTACCTCTCAAAGGGGATTTACAAGGGTTGTGGGGGCAGGGAAGGGTCTCTATTTAAACCTACTCCTGTTTCCCAAATGCAAAATGAATATGTGCACATGCTCACAAGCGGAGGAGAATCTGTTGCTGAGAAAACATATGGGCAGTGTGATGGAGTCAGACCAGAAGGGTATAGGAGAGTGCTAGAAGGCAGGTATATCAGCCTCAGGATGTGCAGTCCCTGTTCCCTGGATAGCTAAACAAAGGCTACTCCAGGCCAATCAAGAAGCTTCTAGAAAGGAGTAGAAACAGCTAGCCTGATTGGGACACCTGAAGCCAATCAGGCACTGGCTGAAACTTGTTAAAAACTTCCCAGTTAGTGAGGTGGGGAGAGCCAAAGAGAAAGGAGCTGGAAGAGAGGAAGTTTTGCTGTGACCTGAGGTAAGGGAGAAGTGGGAGAGCTGTGGGGAAGTGGCCCAGGGAAAAGTAGCAACTCTGTCAGTGAAAGGTTGGCTGCCAACAGCTGCTACCATTAGAGTCCCTGGACCGGAACCCGGAGAAGAGGGCGGGCCCGGGTTCCTGCCAACCTGCTACTACTGATACACCGCCTGGAAGCGCAGGACCCACAGGGACAAGGCCAGAGCTTTGCCACAGCAGGTAAATGGGTTAAGCCCAGAATTTGTGACATAATAAAATGATGTTATTCTAATCCGCAGAGCAAACATACAGTACTCAGCAAACTACAAAAACAGGTACATGGCTGGGATTAAGGTGCAACCAAAAAAGAAAAAAATCAAGGATCGAGACATGTCCGAAGCTGGGAAAGGAAAAAAGAAGCTGCCCCAGCGTTGTTTTAGAGCTGCTCCTTGATGAGACCAAAATTGGTTGTTTCCCTATGGGTTGATTTTAATGTAAGCAGAGTCTGAATGAGCTCTCCCCTGACATCTAGTGGTGATCTGTGGAAAAGGACTTCAGGAGCTGATCTTGTTTGCATGGACACACCCACCCTGCCTAGGTGCTCAGAATGATGGGATTACTTGCCCAAATGGTCACTTTTGGCTAGTGTGGGATCTCCAGTCTCCTTGTTATTGGGGAAGGAGTAATAAAGCGTTGTTATTCCTGTTGTGTGAATGAAAGGCAGCAGAACTGTACTTGGTATTTCCTGATTGAGGGACTCACCCTCAACTCAACGGCATTCGCTAGGCAGGGGACATGGGTTCTAAAGCCTGTGTGGGGGCACTTGTACCTGGTAGTATAGACCTTGCCCAAGGGCTTCAGACACCACTGGACCCTTCCTCCTCTCCACTGTGTAATAATAAAGCTAATTTAGACTCAATTGAGACTCTTTTTACATGCTTCAAAGCTGAAATCACTGATACCTAAGTCTAACTATTAGACCTGCTTTGGGACAATGGCACATCAAGCCTCCATTAATCCCTTCCATGTCTGTGTTGGGGTGGACACTCCAACATTCCCAAATAATTCCAGCAAGAGACTCACATCCCACGCTGCAGAGGAAGACCAAAAACAAAACAAAACACAAGCTCTCTGCCCATCTGACCTGAGGGGAATTCCTTCCCAACCCCATATGGTGATTAGTTGAGCAATATGTGAACTAAATATGTGAGCAATAATTAACCAGCCAAGCACCTGAGAGAAAGAATGCTCTGTACCATCTCAGAGTTCTGGCCCATCCTGTCCATCTCCCACCGTGGCCCTCTGTTATGCTTCAGAGGAGGAAAATCCTCCCAAATCCAAAAATATAGTAGAGGGAAAAAATCCCTTCCTGGCCCAACCACCTGAAGCCCTGGAGCATGACTTTTAGGAGCATAAGACATAAATTGAACGGCACTCCCAGAACTACTAAGCTCTGACCCCCACTATCACAAGAAATCCCATCATACAGTCACACTCATAAAATTGTCCATCTCTTTCTTAATACTAGAGATCTAGTAGCCCCTTCTGGCCTTTGATTTTACGATTCTAATTAAGTTTCTTGCCCCCACTGGGAGGCCATTCCAGAACTTCACCCTCAGATGGTTAGAAACATTCTTCTCATTTAAGCTGCAATTTGATGTCCAGTTTCTCCCTATTTGTTCTCGTGCCCACACTGTCCTTTAGCCTCAATAGCTTTTCCTCCTCCCTGGTGTTTACCCTGGATGGATTTGTAGAGAGCAGTCAGAGCCCCTCTCAGCCTGCATTTTGCTAGGTTCAATAAGCCAAGTTCTTACAATCTCTTCTCATAAGACAGGACCATTGTTCTCCTGATCATGCTAGTAGCTCTTCTCTGTACCTGTTCCAGTGGGGGTTCATCTGTCTCGAACTGTATACAGGATTCCAGATGAAGGCTCACCAGTGCCTTGTACAATGGCATTAATACATCCCTCTCTCTGCTGGAAATGCCTCACCTGATAAATCCTAGGATTGCATTTAACCTTTTTTGTAGGTGCATCACATTTGTGGCTCATAATTATCCTGTGATTGCCCCACGCACCCAGATCTCTCTTCTCCTCTGGCACTTCCAACTGAGGAGCTCCCAGCACAGAGCAGAAATTCTTATTATTAGACCTTGCACTTTGTACTATTGAATTTAATCTTACTTCTGTTACTCCAGTCTTCAAGGACTCTGAAAAAGATTTGGGGGAAGGAGCATGGAGATAATCAGCTGAACATGAGCTCCCAGTGCAGTGGACAAAAGAGCTAATGCAATCCTTGAATGCATAACCAGGGGAATCTCAAATAGGAGCAGAGAGGTTATGTGACCTCTGGATTTGGCACTAGTGTGACCACTACTGGAATATTGTGTCCAGTTCTGCTGCCCACACAATTCAAGCAGGATGTCAAAACTGGTTCAGAGAAGAGCCACAAGAATGATTAAAAGATTAGAAAACGTGCCTTAAAGTGATAGACTCGAGGGAACAAATACGTAACAATGGGCTCTTCAGTCTAGCAGAGAAAGGTCTAACACCATCCAGTGGCTGGAAGTTGAAGCTAGACAAATTCAGACTGGAAATACAGCATACATTTTTAACAGTGAGGGTAATTATCCATTGGAACAACTCACCAAGGGTCATGGTGGATTCTCCATGGCAATTGTTTAAATCAAGACTGGATGTGTTTCTAAAAGCTCTGCTCTAGGAATTAGAGTGGGGTAGTTCTCTGGCCTGTGTTATATAAGAGGGCAGACTAGAAGAACACAATGATGACTTCTGAGCTTGGAATGTATGAAGGTCATCCAGTTCTTCCTTAATAATATTCTGATCCTCCTCTGTATTGATGATGCCTCTACACTTTGAATCATCAACACATTTCCTACTTTTTGTGCAAACCTCATTAATAAAAATATTAAATTGGTTACACAAGGACAGTGGTTCTGAACATATTACACATTGTGGGTCATCTATGCAGCCCACAGAACAGTGGCAACCCGGACCTCCACCGGGGAGCTGCCGCCCCCAGGCTCCAAGGGCTGACCGGCTGCTCTGACCCTGGGACCCCTGCCATGTGGGGCGGGCCCCGGAACCTGTGGAGCCAGGCAGCTACTCTAGACCCCGACCCCCAGCCAGCCCTGTCCCCCACCACACGGCTGCCCCAGCCCCCGGAGCTTGCAGAGCTGGGTGGCTGCCCCAGACCCTGTGGGACGGGCTGGCTTCCCTGGACTCCAGCACCCCTGCCACACAGGGACGGACAGCTGCCTGGCCCAGTCCCGTCGCATGGCTGCTAGGGCCTCCGGAGTGTGTTTTCCATAGAAAAGTAGAACCTCTCTCTTTCCTGCTTTTTATTAGAATCATCATTCGGTCTTTTCTGAATCATCAAGAGACTCTGAGACATAGCTGTTTAGTACTGACACCCTTTGGAAGTCAATACACTGACTTCAGATTCCCACAGAAATTGCTCTCTACTCAGGCAAATGAATCAACAGTCTAAGTCTGGCACAAACTGTGAGGAAGGGTCATTATGAAGAGGAGATTAGCCCCATGTGTAGCACAAATATAGTACAGATGGGTTCCACTGTGAAATCTAACTGGAAATTACAGGCAGAAGTTGCTGGCTTCCAGAAACAAGAATTCATAGCAACTGAAAGCAGTTCTGTAGCTAGTGGCCCAATGAATTATCATTCTGGTCTCATCTTCTACATTTGCATGTTTTTTTAAAGTCAGAAACTATTATATTTTGGGAACTAAAGAGATATATTAAAGTTAGTTTAAAAAGTGGAAAACTGGAAAAATCAAAGAAAGATCTTTAAAAAGTATATTAGTAAAATTCTGCCGGTCACAGAGAGAAATAACTTTTTACTCAAATACAGCCAAATGCATTTAAATGCCTCTGCTTTTGATCTCAGTTTGCCCAGTGGGTACTATGGAAGGGTGTGCCTCAATACAAAGCTTGTATAAACTCTCCAAAAGAACATCAATGTAAGCATCTCCCAGCAGTTAAGTTATGATGCCTGTAAAGCAATTTTCACAGTCAGAGAAGTGCAATTGTATTTTCCAGTTCATTAATCAGCAGCACAACAAAGCTACTGCAAATCTCAGCTTGCTTAAGAGTAACAGAAAGAAAGAACACAATTTTTTTCCCCTCCTGAAAATCTCTCTGCCTCTTTACTTTGTATATTTCACAAATCCCTCCCAACTTCTGAAACCAAAGTCACCCATTATTAAAAGAAAACGTAGTGCTTGTTTATTCAAGGCGCTTTTAACATTCCTCCCACCTATTGTTCAGCACACATGGGAGGAATTCTAAACTGCAATTTCAGGACAATTGGGCCCACATATTTGTTCTGGTCTCTCTCTTTAGTAATTAAAGGGGACCTCTAACCATACAAACATCTGTCACAGTGCCAATGTAGAAAGGGTTTTATGACCTTTTTATAGAGACTCCTACAGTGTGAATGTGGATGTTTGAAAGGAAATCAGCACAATGCACAAAGTGGTTTGGAAACTTTTCTACTATTATTTATTTATGGAAAGGCTTCTGTGTGCCACTCGAAGCTGCAATATCTGATTGCTTCCCAAATACGACTGGATGTTTCGTCAGCCCCAAAGATAAGATTTTGCCTGATTTTCAGAGGGGTTGAGTACCCCCTGCTAATGCTGAGCATTTCTGAAAATTCGGGAAATATATGTGATTTATCCAGATCTCGTGGGTCTGGAAACATGGGCTGGAAATTAGATTGTTCCTTCTCTTCCTTCTTCAGCTAGGGCCAGAAGTAGCACAAGCACAGCTTCTCATGGTCTTCGGGTACTTCCATTGCCTACTGCAGTCAGAATAAGAGCAATTGAGCTGTTACAGGGACATGCAATGCTTGTGAAGATGAACAGCTACAGAATATTCCAAAATTATCCAAAGTGGGAAGTGAATTCATATGAATGCAGCTCTGAATTCGAGGTCTTCAATGACCAAGGACAACACCTGGGAATGGAAGAGGGGATGGGCATGTTAAAGGAACTTTTGTTTGTTGGACTTTCTCACTGCAAGCTGAGAACCTGAGGCAAAGGACACTGCCCGACCTACTTTAGCATGGTTGTTTTGCTCATGGTCATATGCTTCTGAATCCTGCTTGCAGTGTCTTTCCAAGTTATTACAGATTTCTTTCTCCTTTTTATTAAAAGTTTCTTTTCTACACACAGACTCAATGCTTGCAAGAGGAGAAGTATCGCCTCTTAGAGGTACCACAGGGTGGTGTACGATTTTCATTGGTTCCTGGGTGGGGGCTTGAGCAGATTTGTGTTGTATTGTTAAAAAGGAACCCCTAGATATTGAACTGGGCTCTTGTTGCTGCCGACTCCACCTGGCCAAAAAAAAAAAAAAAGGGTCTCCTCCTCAAATTACACCACTGACTCTTTGAGTGTAGAATGGATTTGAGAATTTACAAATAAATCTGCTAATTTGCATTCAAATGAAATTAAAAATAGGACCTTCAAGAGATTTAGCTCCCAGAATCAGATCTTTTGTCCCTATTTATCTTATTCCACTATTAAGATATACTCTTCAAAC
This sequence comes from Dermatemys mawii, assembly GCA_007922305.1. Classification (NCBI taxonomy): domain Eukaryota; kingdom Metazoa; phylum Chordata; order Testudines; family Dermatemydidae; genus Dermatemys; species Dermatemys mawii. The sequence continues at coordinate 43,222,699 of ML677335.1, read as the reverse complement.
ATCGTCTATACTTAAAACTCTCAGTCTTGTGCATGGGCTTCATGTAAACATTTATTTAATGGCCATTTCTTGCTGTTATTCTTTATAATGGAAAGTTTTTCCATTAGCAGAGGCTGAAGAATAATGTTCTACATCAAGGAATTTCACAAAGAACTGCCCTTGTTCATAAAAGATTGCCGTCTCCTGTTGTTCTTCACAGGACTGGAATCACCTTCTGTCCCTAGCAAAAATGGGATGGTTTGAGCTAATGGAGCAGCGCAAAGGGGTCTGCAGGTGGCATGGCAGTGAGCTGAAAGCTTTTAGAAAAGGGAGGAACTGGCAGCTGGGGAAATCACTGTACCAGGTTCTGGTTGGTGAATGTCATTGCCATAAGGCAGCCACCTCTTCTTGGCATGGCTTACCTGGGGGGTCACTGCAAGAGCCGGAGCAATGGAGATGGGCCGGAAGAAGTGAGTTGTGTTGTCAAAGATGCCACCCCTACCCTCTCGTAGGACCCTGGATCCAGCTTGACACTTCTGGGCCTTCGTTGTCCTGATCCTGAGAGATGTCCTGGCCCGAGATGGGGAACTGATCTCACCACCTCCTGCACCAGAACAGCTCCTGGGGTGGAAAACCTGGGCTCCTGCTGTCACCACCCCCCATCTGTCATTTTCTTTCCCAAGCTTGTCCTTGTCTCTTGAGCCTCCAAGACAGCTGCATCTTTTGCAACATCACCTGTGAGTAGAGAGGGAACTCAGTGTACTTGTACTACACTGGTACAAGTAGGTTGCCAGGTCTCAGCACACCTGATCAGATAATTTGCTTGGCCTGCATTTCCTAGCAGCAAAACTGCAAGCCAGCCAGCCAGAGTGAACATCAGTCAGAAGCTGTGTTTGGTATTTTTTTGCTGTCTGTTCTTTCTCCCTTTGTTTGTGTTTATCTTGTTTTGTCTTAAAGGAAACAGGACCAGATTCCAACAACAAGAACAGCAGCTTACAACTCCCTAGCAGGAGCACTAAAGCCTGGCTCTCCAATTTGATTTCCTCTGGGGAAGCTAAAGGCAGGCGAGAGGGAAAGCCTAGCGTTCAGTTCATGAGCACCTGAACATGAAGAACTCCATATGAGCCATTCCGCACCAGGATTTTTTCATTTCTATCTCATTGCCTCTTTAGGAAAAGAAAAGCAGAAATTGCTATGAAAGAAAGAAACTGCCACATGCACAAAACTATGTACACTAAGGCTACATCTACACTTGGAGCTGGAGGTGCAATTCCCAGCTTGCGAAGATATACCCATGCTAGCTCTGCGGCTACTCCAGCTAGTGTACTACGAATAGAAGCGTAGCCAGTGTACCACAGGCAGTAGCCCAGATTAGCCACCCAAGTACACACCCAGGTGGGTATGTACTCAAGTGGCTAGCCCAAGCAACAGCCTGGGCAACACAGCTATTTTTAGTGCACCAGCTGGAACCGAGCTAGCGCAGGTACATCTACGCAAACTGGGACTCACACTCCCAGCTCCAACTGCAGATATAGCCTAAGTTATCTTCAAGGCAGAGACACAAATGCACACAACTCCACACAGAATGAGAAGACTTCTGCCCACAATGACATATGTGCCAAAAGCTTCCTGAGCAGAAAGGTACCCACTCTTCTCTCTCTCCCAGCTGCCACAGTCCTCATCCATCACTCAGTCTCATTTCCCAGGTCTTAAAGTACAGAGCTCTGACACTTTCCATGCCAGCATCCATGTGAGGAACCTGCCAAATGACAAGGGATGCTGATAACTTTGTTTCTGATACTTCCCTTTTAAAGTAGCCTGTGCATGGAATGGTACAGAGGTGTTGAACATTTGCTGTGTAAGAAGAAAATCAGTTTTAAGTTACAGGGATCCCCCAAAATCATACTTTATGATTCAAATTTTCTAAAAGGGTCATTTTCAACATTCTGTAACTTAAATCCATTCATCAAATTTACTCCAAACTTTCCAGAGCAATGCTACTAATGCCCGAGAGTAGCCACATGACAGTTTAGGTTAGAAAACGTTTCCCATCCACAGTTATAGGTGCAGTGGAAGTAGAATTAATAATGGAGCCCTGATTTCAATCTCAGCTATGGAGAGTCTAGCATTTGCCCATACTACATTCATATCTGCCCGTATTCTGTCCTGGTGCAGACCCCTGGGCTGGCCAGCCTGGCCTAGATCCCCTCTCTTTTCAACAGGGTCCCAATGAGGAGACTGCAATCCATACCCCTTATACATTGCACGTGTTCCACTGCACATTCAACACCCGCACAACTGCACTCCAACTTCCTTCTCCGCTCTCAGCTCTCACTGCATTTTCTCCAGGGCATGCAATCAGTCACTGATGTCTTGTGCCACTTAGCTTCCTTCTCCCAATCACCCTTCTCTGCTTCCTAGCATACTACTCCTATGTCCACTCCCCAGCCCCTTCTGCTAATCCACATTACGTCCACCCTGAAGATGCACTTCCTTCCACAATGCCTCCAAACAATAAGCCTTGTAGCACTGAAGGGGCAGCTCTATGGGCTGTGTATGCAGGAGGTCAGACTAGATGATCACGTCTGGCCTTGGAATCTCCGATTTTTTGAGCCAACATCTACAGCAATAACAACATGAAAAACTGGCTCCGAGTTCTTCCCCTCACTGGGTTTCCTGTATATATATTCTGTGCCAGCCTTTTCAGCTCATGAACACTCTGAGGCAGGGACGGTCTCCCTTCTGGATCTCTTGAACCACACTGGGTAGTCTGCAGCCATTGACTCAGGGATATGACATCAGGGTGTATACATTCAGTAAAAGAACACTGGGATGGGAAGAGTCTGCTCTTCCTCAGGCAGGAGATGGAATCCAAAAGCATGCTGAGCATTTTTAAACTTCCTCATACTAGAGTCTCAAGGGGGTGTGAACTTGAGATATTAAAGAAGTGGTGTGTACAAGGCAAAGACAGTTAATAAACCAGGCCCACGAACAGGGATGTTTTGTTTGAAGTAATCTGGTCTGTGTAACTGACTGGAAGATCCCAAGTGGACACTGAGCCAAGGGCACAAACACCATGAGGGGTCACACAGAGAGTCTGCCTGAGCTAGAGTAGCCATGCCACCATCCTTCCCGCTCAGTAGGGCCTCCTACTGCTAGCAGAGCCGGATTCATTCAATCCTAGAACATCCAGGAGAGTTGCCCATTGCTCACTACTGGATCTCCAATTCAGGTGGATAACTGATATTGCATCTACCAAGTGCTGGCAGATGTGTGTGACTTTGGGTGAACCTAAAATGATCAGAGGGTCAGTTCAAAAAAATATCCAGACACAATGATCTGAATCAACCTGCACAGAAATCACCTGGTGCTGAAATCAGCCTTAACTGACATTCTAGTGAGTACTCCCTACTTCCAACTAGTTCAGAAATACTAGTGTCATAGGATGTCATGTTATTCCAGTGCCTCCGTTTCCAGGACTAGCTGCAACCAGGAAGATCAGGGGCGCCAAAAGGTCAAAGACACCAAAAACAGTGACAGGAAGAGAAATGGCCTGTGGCCAACCCCACAGAAAAGACAAGACATGTGTTCAGTTTGAGTTTCTGGCTAAGAGTCTGTCTGGTTCTAAGCCAGTTCTACTGACCCGCCTCCGTAGGATTTTTATTCCTTGGTCCAACCATTGAATTCAGAATCCAACATCACAGACAGCTGTGGCTGATTAGCCTGTCTGTAAATGATTAGCTTATCTTTCAGCATTAGTATGTTGCTCTATTCATTTGACCATACAAAGGCTGCACATCCTAAATATTACAGACACAGACTCAATGTGACAGCAACTGGGGCCAGACCAAAACAAGGGTAAATGGGCATTGCCTAAATTAGACATTTAGAATGAACCCTGCCATCCCACAGTAACAGTAAAGTGTAGTATTCATGTTGACAAACCATGACAGTCATGAGACTCACTGATGAAACCCAGAACTGCTCTATGACTAAGGGAAAGAAGAGCCGCCCTCATCAATTACATCATCCAATAAGAGCTTTCAAATGCATCATCCATTGTCATTCACCCTAAATGTTCATAACCCTAAATCCTCTATGCAAATACCAGCCTTCCCATAATTTCAGAAAGTTCTGACCTGGCTTGGGTCTTGGAGGTAAGTTTCCGTTTCCTGTAGGAGCTAAACAAACTGCCCAAGTCAAACATCCCAGATTTTGAATTCAGATTCATATTTTATTGCTTAGGCATGTCTTTATTTCATCCCATAGTTTCCCCCTTTCCTCAGTCAATAGAGGACAGCCTAGTCTAGCTCACGCTTCCATTCTCACACACAACACCTCACCAAGGAGAAGCTACTTTTGCAGGCACTTGCCAGCCTGAGTGTCTGAGTGCATATCACCTTTAAGGAATGTTAATGCTAAAAACAAAATAACCCTCCAAAGCTAGAACCCCCCCAAAACAGAGTTGAGATGGCACTTCTCAAACAATGCATGCAAGGTACCTTACCCAGAAAAGATGCCCCAAAGGAATTGCAAAGCAAGTTCCTTTCTCCTCCATGACATACACTTTTGTTTTGTTTGTGCCCACCAGACTATAAGGCAGAACCCTACATATGTCAGATCTGGGTTGGAGCAAGTGGAAAAGAACCCCTCAGGGTCAGGTAGGGTCTCCTCCTCCTGCCCATGAGGTCAGCGTGGAGGCAGCTGCATGTCCTGCTCCTAACAGTCGCTGCCAGCTCACTGCTGCACCTGGAGTGCATGTACCTGCTAATGAGTGCCTCTCACTCTGCCGCACACACCCAGGGCAGCGGCGGGCAGCAGACAGCAGGAGAAAGGCATGCAGCCACAGCTGCACCAACCCAGGCCAGGAAGCTGCAGCAGCTAAGGTTTGTGGGTCAGAAAACAACACAATTCTCTTGGGCTCTGGTTGGTCAAGCAGACTAGGCATGGCTCCTATGTCCATAGCATGGTGTGTTCATTCAGCACCAGAGAGACATGGAGCAGTCATTGGTGACCGCCAGAGGTCAGATAAGACACATAAAGGGGAAATGCAGCTGTGTTTCCAACTGCTGAATCCAGGGAAGTATTCCCTGCCATGGCTTTGCTGCACGCCTCTGTCCTGTACTTCTGAACCAGATGTAGCCAAGAATCAGAGCTCGCTTATCCACACACCAGCTGTGTTCATCATTGGATCCTTTAATGATCTGCCAGGTACTGCTGAGGTATGTTGAAATAAGGTATTTTACACACAGTGCCACCTAGTGGCTGAACCGTGTAATACTATTTACCGTTCCATTACATCTTCCCCTTTAAGTTCTACAGTCCTTCCATTTATAATATTTACACTATCACAAAGTCTTTCAAAGTCTTAACAAATCAGTCTGTTAAGTGTCTCTGAATTGTACTGATTTTCTAATTACACAACCTGCATATATAACAACTCGGTCATCTGACTGCTCATTAGTTGCAACAACTGGCTGCAGTCAGTTTGGAATCCTAGAACTGTCGTTGTCTTGTTCTGCCATCTGCAGAGTTTGTTCTGTTGAACTCTCCACTGTTGGTCTCAATCACATAAGATCTGGGTGCTGAATTCTTTTTCTTTACCACAGCAGAGCTGTCCATCTTTTTTCTCTATCCAATATCACATGAACACGGTCACCAAGTTCTAGACTAGGCAGTTCTCTACTGAGCGACGTCTGTTGTAAAAGTGTTACTAAGCTCTTTTAGTCTTTTTATCCGATTTGGCTACGCTTTCTCTGTCTGGCCATTTTGAAGCTAGAACTACCGCTCCGACTTCGGAAAAGAATCTGAGTTCTCTTCCCATGAGGAGTTGTGCTGGACTATATCCAGTAGCTGCTATTGGTGTTGTGTAACTATGAAGAACAATGAATGAATCTTCCTGCTGTAGCATTTTCTTGGCTGTCTGTACAGCTCCCTCAGCCAGTCCATTTGCTTGTGGGTAACGTGGGCTGTTAGTAATATGATCAAAATCATATTTTGTTTGGAATTACTTAAATTCTGCTGCAGTGAATTGTTGCTCCACTGTCCATCACTAGTTGTTCTGGAACACGAAAGTGAGCAATAGCGCACTTCAGTTTCTCAGTAATGCTGCAGCATAGTATGTCTTTTGAATACATTATTTCTGTATACCTAGAAAAATAGTGATGATGTCCAGCGGTGCTGGAACAATTTTTATAGTGGGCGTGCTGAGAGCCATTGAACCAAATTGTAAATCCTGATAGAATGAAAACTACCTCAAGCCAAGGGCTGTGGCAACACCCCTAGGACTCCTAGTTCCAGCACCTATGATGATGTCTTCTGAATTTGCATAAATCTACAACTAATCTCTTCCACTGTCCCCCTGGCAGAGATGTGTAGTGAGGTGGTCACCTCGCTCCAGCCCTGAAGGGGTCAAAAGCAGCCCTGGGGAGGACTGTGGCCTGGGGAGCCAATCAGGTAGGTGGATTGGGGAAGCAGCCACAGGTGGGCCATGACCTAATCAGGCTACAATTGGCCTTTATAAAGGGGCTGTGAGCCACGTGCTCAGGCAATCTCCCTCTGTGCAGAAAGAAGGACCTGGCTGCCTGGAAACTCAGGGTACCTAGAGTAGAGCAGGGCTGGGGTGGCAAAGGGAGCTAGGAAGCTCCAGCCTGGTAAGGTTGCAGGCCTTGATGAAGGCCTATGAAAAGGGACTCTGGAGCAGTGCTGGGGAATAGAGCTGCCAAGGAGAGGGGCTTGGAAACCGCCAAAGGGGCAGCTGGAAGAAGCTGCTAGAGAGAAAAGAATCGAGATGCTAAGTCAGTGAATGATCTGGAGCCTGGTTACAGGGGCGAGGTGATAAAATAAAAAGAGAACAGGAGAATAAAAGTAGGGGACTGAGAAGTGAAAAGGCGGAAAGAAAGGTTTCAGGTCCAGAGAAACGGGGGAGGAAACCATAGATGTGTGAATGAGGGAAAGGAAATAGAAAGAAATAAAATCTACAGACTTACCACAGAGAGTAAAAAGGGGGAAAGAAATTGACAGGAAAAGTGGTGAAAAAAGGAATTGATCAAAAAGCTGTCTTTGATTAAAACAGATCCTGAAAATGGTAAATGAGAATCCTACCCACAAAGGACCTAACGACTGTTGAACATCTATGGATGGAATACAGTTCAAAAGTTGCCTAATGGATAAGAAACCCTGCTTATGGAGAACTTGGTGAAAAGAGATACAGGCACAGGAACATCAAAACTAAGGAGCACTTCAAGCCAAAGAGAAGCAAAGAACAGGACAGCAAGAGTGGAGCTGGACTTACAGCTAAGGAGAGGAAATGTTCATTCTTCTCTGATATGACAGTATATAATCTCTTTTGTTCTTGTTAACAATGCATTTGGTACTAACTGCACAGTGTGTATAGGCTCATAAATGTTAAAGAGTTGGTAACCTACAGTTTATTAGCAGAAATAGTAAGTCTTTAGTAAGATTCTATATTATTTCTGCTCCTGGTACAGTTTGGGGGTTTTCCCTTATAAAGTTCTAAAAAAATTAAAATGATCCCATTGGATTACCTCAGCCTCGCCTCATAGTTAGCATCGTCTAGCCTATCCAGGTCATCACACTACACCAAGAATGTATGTAATGTGTCGTGTCAAAAGATAAAATCAACAGAAACAAATACTAATTTTACTACTGCAAACTGTGCAACTCAGCTGGAGTTCAAAAATTGCCTCACTGAGCAAAACATATGGAGATGGCTGATGTAGAGGCGACATTCAGAGAAATGTGTGCTTTGATCAGGACTAAGAGGAACACACACGTACCAGAAAAGCTGTTAAAGCACTTATTGAAAAAGAACTGTGGGATATGGGTATAGTTTATGACTTTGCCAGAAGTAACCAGCCACCATTTAGTCTGTTAAATGCCAAGAAGGGATAATTTTGAAGCTACAGAATGAGCTTATTTGTACTGGCAACGCACTCATATATTGACCAAGGATCATTAATATCAGGACAAGAGCAGTCTTCAGTGAGGAGATAACTTAAGATTTCAAGTCCAGTGGATACTTTGGTCATGACTTGTATGAAGCCTTCAAAACCTAAAGAATTATCCAAGGTTCCATCAGTTTATGAGCTCCAATCAAGAAGAACAGACTAAAGCTTGAATGCAAAGAAGAGAGTCAGAGTGAAGATGGCAGGGACTATTACAGAACTAACCACAGATAAATCATTGTTTGTTCATTTCCTTTCATGTCCAAATCTCAGAGTGATGTTGATCTATGTGATACAAAAGGAAAGTACAAGTTTTCTCTGATACCACAGTCAATATTTAAATGTGATGCAACAATGCATCTGTGCCAGGTGAAGAGCAAACTAATGCACATCTTGCATGGTCTTCCTAAGCCAGCACCTACTGAAAAACTGTCCGGTACCTTTGCCAGGAGAGGTCTTTCAGTGTAGCAATCATAGATGGTATGTCTGAGGCAAAAACATTCGAGAAACTAAAAACTGTAAACACCTGCTGAGATTTGGTTGCACACTTCATCATGAGACCACAGAGAAAATACTGGATTTATGACAAAGTCCACCTCATATCTGATATGCAGAGGAATCAATTAAAAATATTATCAGAAAGAAGAGACTCCATGGTATTGCATTGTCTAATACAAAATCATTGATTCCACACTGTCACAATGAAGAAACTTCTGTCTCATATTCACACAAAGGATGAGTTAGTGATATACCTTGGAAGAGAAATGCTGCTACATGCAAAGAATTGGTCAAAGAGTTTTGTCATTACATGGCATAATGAAGCGGCTGTCCTGCACTGTTCAGTAGTACAGGCATCTCGCGTCTTGCGCGAGGGTTCCATTCCGCGTTTACCGCGTGAAGCGGAAACCGCGTACAGCCAGAACCCATTGACTTCAATGGCGGGCAAAATCGCGCCCCCTACAGAAAGTTTTTTAAATTTTTTTCCCCTTTCTTTTTTTTTTTTTGCCGACTGCGTAAAGTGGAAATCGCATAAGTTAAATACACCTAAGACACAACATGCCTATATGTCTTCATAGTTCCCATGAGGAGGCAGACACTAAAATTATTTGTATGCCACCAGTGCACACAGATTTGGATTTTTGCCCATAACAGATATACTAGTGCTCTCTGTGAGACGCGACTCAAGACTTCTGCAAGCTTCTCTTTTTGTGCCTACTGCTGGGGAACAGAATTACTGTGTAATCCTCCAAGAGGTGTTCCTACCACTTGGAACATTAAAAGCCACCACACTGCCAGGTTCCCACGCCTTTTCAGGATGTGACACTGCTGGAAGGCTGGCTGGCAAGACCAGATAATCTCATTAAAAGGCATTTGACTCAGCGTCCAAAGTCTTTCTCCTTGCTCTGAAGGCGCTCGGAATGGCTGAGATAGTTAGTCACTGATGAGATCATAAATGCACTGGAGTCATTCATATGCTGAGGTTACCATATGAAGACCAACATTATGACACTTGCAGAGCTGCACTGGTGAATGTTTTTCAAAAAGCAAATGGAGAAAGATTGCCACCAACAAGGGGTGCATTTATACCTACTCTCCAGAGAGTAAATTATCAAGCAATGGAATGGCTCAGGGATGACTGAGTGCAACCAAAACTATACTCCCCTACTGGGCTTGGATGAGGCTTGGAAGATGGACTGATAACATCAGTTATGTGTGAAATATAGTGGCTTCCAAATCAATCCTTCAGATAATCCAATGTTCATGTGCCAAGACCAGATGCTCACTACCCTACAAATGTTTCACCAACAGCCTGCCTTGCACAGATATGTGTGAGTGTCTAGCAGTTGTGCCCTAGACAAAGACAACACAATACTGATTATGACTTTGATGAACACACGTTTTTAGTCCTAAATGTCAAGGCTAATTACTTAAGGATTACCAAAGAGCAGTGTCTTTTTTTGTGAAGCAATGCATCCCCGTGTTAAAGCATGATTAAATAAATGTTGATTTTTAACATTTTCTTGAATACATATCTATATAATTGTTCTAGGATGTCATATTTGGTACCACTGTGTCTGTGGAAGAAAGGGCTTTCAAATGATACCCAGCTGGACCCATTTCCAATGGCATTGTATTATCAACATTTCCACCAACTGGAGGACCTGGTACTGGGAGGAAGCAGACAGTCCTATTGTCAGTCTGCAGAGAGTGACACCACTGAACTTTTGATTCATAAAAATCTACAGAATCATAAGACACGTCCCTGATTTATCATTAACTTGCTCACAGAATGAGATTTTACCACATTATGCTCCCAGTTTTATTTGATTAGCTCAAGCACTGAAATGTATTTTGAAGTAACCTTCCATGTGTAAACAAGATCTTAGAAGAGCTCCTAGTCTAACAGTGTCATTTATGAAGCTCGCTGTCAACATCAGCTGTGATTAGAACTATGCGAGATCTGAAACTAAGTCATGTTTCTTAGTGGGAATGATGTGAATGAGAGTTCACAGCTCCTTGGTGATTTCTGGTAAGGATGGTGACTGCCACTTCAAAATATCAACGTGAATGAAGGCAGCAATTGCATGTGAAGAATGAGAAAGCGAGTCCTGCGGAGGACTTTCCCATAACCTCTGTACTGTATTCACAAGAAAGTGAGATTTATAACAACTTGTCCCAAAAATCAATGACATTATTAACTTTCTATACATTACACAGTTTAAAACAAAATGGAAATGAATAACTATGAGGAGGCACATCTCATTTTAGTTTTCTTTTGCGTGGTAACAGGTTGCTTGGAGGGCTGAGCAGCCTAGGGGTTGGCATGACTGCCTTACAGCCGTTGCTTCCTTGGCAGTGATGTCTCAGTTTTGAAGGCAGTGGGGTGGGGGCACCTGCGCCCTCCTTATTACCCTGTCCTAGTGCAGGGCTGTGAGCAAAGCAACCCCCAACAAGGACCTTTTTGGCAGCACTGCCCTGGGCTACTTCCTACCACTGGCCTTTAAATTTGGGGAGGACCTATAGTTTGTAGCGGCTTGACTCAAGTAGCGCTCTCTTATGGACATTGGTTGTCATCCCCTCAGGTGCCTCCAGCGGACATCTGTCAGTTTGGCAAGGCCTAACCCTACAGTGTCTCCAGTGATCGGAGATTCCCTTGCCCAGGGGTTGTCAGTGATGCTCCCCTCAGATAGGGAGGTAGCTAGCTCCTGCCTCTTTGCCAATCAGCCCTGAACTGAGCCAGGTTCCCTCCTTTTCTCCTCCCTGCAGGCCTGGCATTGGGTGCAGGTATAACGGGATGGGTAAAGTTGGGCCCATAGGCTCTTTAGCTCTGGCATGCTGGGGGGAGGTTTCACAGCTTTAATCACATGCCCATTTTTTATTATTAAAGCAAGGGTTTCATGATCATAAATGTGCACAAGTTCTTCCATGAACAGAGCTTTATTTAACCCTTAACAGCAAAGGTGCAATAGCTAGGCAACTTAAATGATGCTGACATTCAAACACTTTCTGGTCAAATGTCCTGTGATGACATCTTGCCTGACTGTTGCTATTTATCTGTAGCCAAGCAAGAGACAATGATTGAAAAGAGATGGGCCATTTTTTAGTTACTTAGCAGATTACAAGCTGATGTGAACTGTTATCTGTTCTCCATATCTACAGCCATGATCAGACATTGTTCTTGGCACTTCTTCAAAAATGTCCTTAGTTTATACTTTAAAAGGATACAAAAGGGACATCTCTAATTATTGGAAACGGTGAACAAGTACTCAGAATATTATATCATTCAGAAATTACTGCAGAGTGACAGACTGTTTGGAGCCTATGTTATAGAGATGTTTATTAGAGTAATGTTTAGATCCTATCTATAGAATGGAAAGAGATGAAAAAAGAGACACTGATAGACAAGCTGCCTAGTAACATATGATATGAACAAATGTGAGTGAGCTCAAGAAAATTAACAAAAACAACCAGGGCCTGGAAGGGATGTCAGGTGAGGAAAGATTAAAAGAGGTGAAAATGTAGAACTTGGCCCAAAAAGTGATAAGGGAGAAGGCCATGATAACCCTACAGAAGTACTCAAAAGAGAGAAATATCAAATAGGGAATGTGGTGCAAGTGTCATGCAAGGGTAGTAGGAGGAAAGGAAGGAAGAGAAAATATTGGGTGAAACTTCGTAAGAAGTGAGGTCTGTTTGACTAGGGGTAAAAGATCCATTCCCCTGCCCCTACTCCCACACACAGCCCTGGGAGCCAGGGGAACATCATTCCATGTCCTATCCAGTTTTAAATAATTTATGCACTGGAGTTTCCACCTCTTCTTTTGTGTTCCAAAGAGTTCTATGTGAAAAGTAGTGCTTTCGATGGCACTCTTCACATTAACTAGCCATTGGCATACACAAGTTTATTGTGGGAGCAACAGAGTTATTGGTGGCACGCACTGCAATCCACTTCCTGACTAAGCTCTTAACCTGCTCCCAGAAGTAAATCAATTTATACTGTTTGAATACGTTGCTGACGCAAAGCAGAGTCACTGACCACGTTGGCAATCGTTCTGAGCAACATTTCACTCCCTGCTGCAATGCAAGTGGATTTCTGTGAAAACCAGAGCTTCTTCAGAGCTACACAGACAAGCAGTACAGTCTGGCTACAAGAAAAATTAGATTATCTAAACAAAACTTTCATTCAACCCAAAACTATATTTTACTTTTTGATTGTGTAAATGAAATGTTTCATTTCAATTACAACCATTTTAAATGTGATTTTAAAAAACACAAAAAACCCCCAAAGGAAATTCCCAAATGAAAAATCGTTCTGACCTGAAAAATCAAAGTGTTTCAATTGTTTCAGAACTTTATTATGGTCTTTTTTCTTGCAGGAACAATTTAACGAAACTGACATGATTTCACAAAACAATCTAGTGCTGCTGAATCTACATATTGCACCAGAAAGGTTTGAGCTGAAAAATTTTGCCCAGCTCTGTTAGCAGCCAGGAAGATTATCCCATTGCCTCCCAGCTGCAAGGTTCTTACACAAGGTTGGACACAAGACACAATGAACTGATCCGTTGTGCTCTGGATCTAATCTATCCAGCCCAGTCCTATGTTCCTCTATTGTCTACAGCAAATCCAAAGCTATGGCAAGCAAAATACTACAGTGTCACATGCACCTGCATGCCAGATACCACAACCAGCCAGAGAGCGACAGCACTTAACAGACACAAATGACAGAAGGTGGGGACATGTAGACAAAGAGCAGCACCAAGGTCATACATGGTAAAATGATAAGGACAACTCTACTGTTGCAACTGCCACTCTCTAGGACCGTGGCCCCCAAACTGTGGGAGGAACATTTGGGCTCAGCCTGAGCTTTGAGACCCTCCCACCTTGCAGGGTCCTAGGGCCTGCACTCCAACTGGAACCCAGAAGTCAACACTGCAATCAAACAGCCCTGCAGCCCAAGCCACAGGCCAACTGCGGGTGTCTAATTGCAATGTAGACATACCCAGAGGCAGGGAAGCTGGAACACCAGCTGGGAACATGGTATAGTATTAGGTGTGGAAAGATAAAACCACTAGGGGGGCATATAGCAGGAAGGTGTAAGCAGAAAATAAGGTCAGTCCGGTAATCATTTCCACCAGGGTGTCTATAATGGGCTCTGTAAGCTGGTAAAACAGCAGAGATGCTATATGTAACCCAACATTTTGCAATTACCACCCCCCCCCATCAGAATTTCATTTCCAGCACCCTGAGGGATGGCCACTCTAGATAAGCAGATTGCAGAGATGTTGTTTGAGCAGAGCCAAGGAGTGATTACAAATGAGGAAAAATGATAAATCAAGAGAAAGTTTAGTTCTTTTTTTAAAAAAAAATCCAGCCACATGGATGCAGAAGGAGAATGAAATAACAGGACCTTTTATAATGAATAGATATATCATCTAATTCTGCCAGTAAATTAAAACTCGTCAGCCCAGCCAACTATTTCTATGCACAACACATTATGTAAAAAGAACACACAATAATATGAAAGGATTCTTCTCTAAAATGAGATTGTGTGTGTATTAGGGACTTTGAAAGCAATAATGATCAATTGGGTATGCTAACGCTGAATCAGAGCGTGATAGTCAGCTGCTGACATGGGACCAGAATGGGCATTTTCAGGTGATGGAATGACCTAATAAAGTATAAAAACCTCTAATCGAATTATAACTGCCAGGGAGATAATAGGTTGGGGAGAGGGTTATGTACAGTGAGTCCTGTCTTGGGGGACCATGGATTATGCACCAGGCAGGGGCAGGAAGCCTAGCTCCTTGGTGCTGGAAAGGTTCTAATGTGCAGGGGGGTGGGGTGCCTGTAAATTAAATTGTAGGCTGGTATTATCAAAGGATTGGTCTGACACATGTAATTATAGATGTAATGGTAACCACACAGAGGGCATTTGACATTTTCAGAGCAGTTCAGAATTAGAACCATCACCGGAGAACAGGGCTGTGAGGGGAGATAGTGGCTCTCTCTCCCTTTTTCATAGCTGGAGACTGAAGTGCAGTGAGGACGTGCCCACAGCTAGGCAGCAACAACGCCAGAGCCAGCTGCTTGCTCTACATGTAGAACCACTGATTTAAGGGACCCCATAAGTCTCATTCACCTTTATATCTTGAGCGTGAGTAAAGACCTGTGACTTCTTACAGTTGGTACGAACTGCCTGACTGTACTATATCCATACTGGTGAGCAGCCTTCAGTGCCATCTTACAGACCTTGGGATGTGACTTGACCCTCCACATTGACCCAGGTCTGACACAGAGGTAAATGTGGAGGCTCACATACATTCCAGTCTTGGCCATTGTATTGTGACCTTTCAGGTTCTCTTTGATGGTAACACTTCAGAGTTAAACTTTTAATCTGGAGATGACCTTAACAGGGATAGAAGCATTCTCTTCAATCTCTGTTTTGAGTCAGGTGATCAGTTTCAAACACCTACGGCAATTTAGGAACAAGTTGAATTTTCCAAGGCAGGCTGATGGGGGCAAGGAAGGGGAAACATGAGGTTAGTTATTAAAAAAAGACAACAAACAATGGCGTCATCAGTTTTCCAGTGTCCCACAGTTTTAAAATGCCCAGGAGAAGAGAGGGAAGTATGAAATGAATTGCGTTTGATACTTTGCCAGGAGCAGCATCAGCTTAAGCAGTAGATATTTGTACTCTCTCTCAAAAGCAGCAGATAAACCTCACTACTTACTCTAACCCCCTGCTGGGGCACAGAGAGCTATCATTCCCCACCCAATCAACATGGGTTTATGGTAAATAAATGTATATGTATTTGACTGTACAAATGTATATCTCCGGGAACAAAGAATGTAGGCCGTATTTACAGGATGGGGTGGCTCTATCCTGGGAAGCAGTGACTCTGACAGAGATTTTGGGGTCATGGTGGACAATCAGCTAAATGTGAGCTCCCAATGTGACACTCGGCCAAAAGAGCTAATGCAGTCCTAGAATGCATAAACACAGGAATCTCAAGTAGAAGTAGAGAGGCTTTTACCTCTGGATTTGGCACCAGTGTGACCAGTACTGGAATATTGTGTTCAGTTCTGGTATTCACAATTCAAAGAGAATGTTGATAAACTGGAGAGAGTTCAGAGAAGAACCATGAGAATGATGAAAGGATTAGAAAACATGCTTTTTAGCACCGTTTCTAAAATGCGGCCACCAGGGGGTTTCCATACGGCCATGACAGCTTCCTAGGCGGTTATGGAGGTTGGGGGGTGGGAGGGAGAACAGGAATTGCTATGAAAAGAAAGTGATATTTGTATGTTTGTTAATATCACTTTTTTCACAGCATTATTTTTGAGTATGCAAAAAAACCCTACGTAAAAAAATTACTACATTATATATATATATATATATATATATTTGTTTTTCCTGAAGTTATATATTTTAGGAAAGTGCTGATGCAGCCACCAACTCTTGCTGGTGGTTGTATTCTGAGGCCACCAAAAAAATTGTTGTGAGAACCCCAGCCTTATAGTGATAGGCTAAAAGAACTCCATCTATTTTGCTTAGCAAAGAGAAAGTTAAGGGGTGACTTGTGTATTGTACGGTTAGTAAGCATCTACATAGGGAACAAACATAATGGGATCATCAATCTAGCAGACAAAGGTGCAACGCCATCCAATAGCTGGAGGTTGAAGCTAGACAAATTCAGACTGGAAATAAGGTGTACATTTTTAACAATGAGAAATTAACCATTGGGACCGTTTACCAAGGGTTTTGGTGGATTCTCTATCACTGACAGTTTTTAAATCAACTAATATGAGGCAGTTATCTGGTCTGTGTTACACAGGTGGTCAAGCAAGATGATCACAATGATTCCTGGTGGCCTTCGGGAATAGGGTGGGAGGGGGATAGGAGCAGAGGTTATGTATGTAGTTTGTGTATATATTTATATGCGCATTTGAAAAACTGGTGCAATTTTGTTTTAAACCCCTATATTTTGTTTGTCCTTCTACTGCCTCTACAAACATTCACAGATGCTAACAATGGGCAAACAGACCCTCATCTCTCCTGCAGCTATATTTCTGGAGTCATTCGTTGTAGTCACTAGTCCCCACTTGTGGGCACTTGCCTTAACGGAGAAGTCAATACCACACTAACAGCCACACAGGGAAGGATATAGTTTGCTTAGACTGTAATTCTAGGGAAGAAAAGTATTTCCTATCGCAATCTGTCAAGGTGACTCCTTGTGATAGGAGCATTCTACTCACTGCCAGATAGCACCTCCTCCTGGCTGTTCAGGGGATTAATTTCACAAGATCACAGCCCCTTCCCACAGGGGGACACCATCCCTCCCCTCCCACTCTGCAGCCCCTCTCTCACTCCACAAGCTGCTGCTGCTGCCTCTTCATGACTCAGCCCCAACCCAGGGTCACTATACACATTTTCCCCTTCCAGGGTATCAAAGTCTTTCTTCAGCAGTCTCAGGCAGTCTTCCCTTTCACTACCTCCTAGTGTCACTCCCTCAGGGGCTAGCAGGGGAAGCACCCACTTTCTCTTCCAGGTTCCAGCTCAGGGAATCAACAGCCAAGGTCCATTCACTCCTAGACCTCACTGCCTTCCCCTGAGCCCTTCCTACCTGTCTGGCTTCCTCCACATCTAGGTTTGCCAGCCCCACACCTCCCTCCTCCTAGGAATGACTGAGCTACCTACTGTAGCCTCCAAACACACACACCTCCTCTCCCCCAGGCAGTGACTGCAACCCCTTTCTGCTCTGAATTCCTGGCCCTTCACAGGTGAGTTTCCTCCTAATTAGCTCTCTCCACACAGCTCCCCGTTTGCTGCTTAGTTGACTGATTGGGCCCACCTGACCTAATTAAGCCATCGCAGAACCAGCCTGGGGAGTACCCCATCACAAAGGCCTGAGGGACAGTATGTGTGCACTGCACAGCCAACCTCCCTGCAGTCTACGAGTACAGGGGGCAATCCACTCCTCCAGTGCTTGGGGGGAGCAAACTTGTCTGGCAGGGGGTGGTTTCTCCTCTCTGAGTTGCTCTGTGCCTGTGTTAGAGATAATTCCCCTCCAGAGACTAACAGCAAATCGTAATCTGCTCACCCTGACGTGAATGGCACCCCTGCAATGGGAAGCAGCTTTGCTCTGCCCCCTAGAGGGCGGGGGACCACATGGCTATTTGGGTTTGGACTCATTACAAAGGAGCTGGCCCCTCAAGCAAGCTGGGCTGACTTCCCTGGACTCCAGAATGAAAGAGGTGAGTCTCAACCCAGCCAGCTGCCACCTTGTCTGGAGAATGGGATATGCTGGGACCTGCCAATACACAGGCCTTCCCCAAAGGAATGAATGATGGGTTTCAAAGAGAATGAATCTATTTGTGCACTCATGTTCACACATGCAAATCCCCCTCCCGACACATAAACTGCAGAGGGCAGTTTGGGGACAGCATGGCCCTGGGGGGTAATAATTCCAGGGCCAATGAACTGATGAAGGTGGTCAGACTAGACCAGCTGGGCTGGCGTGGCAGAGACGTACTATCAAACAAGGTGAGGCTCCTCACCTGGAGATGAAGGTTCCTTTCAAAGTGGGCCAAAGGGCTGTTGCTTTCAATCACCTTCTCCCTATTCTCCCCAACTCCAGATCTAGAAGGGTCCTCTGAGAATCGGGGAACCTCAGATCCTAAGCTCTTTGTTCTGGGTTTGTGCAGGGCCTGACACAATGGGACCCAGAACCATGGCTGGCACTCCTAGGCTCTAAGACTGTACAACTCAAATAATATCCACAGACAGCTCTGCAGACAGGCTGCCCTGTGGCAACTGTCATGGAGTCACAGGGTCTGGGCTCTGCGCCAGCCTGTAAGCAGTCCTTTAGAAGGCTGGGCCCCAATGACTCACCCAGTGCCATGTGGGCAGGCCTGTGGCCTCCATGACTCTGAGACTGGACCATTGGCACCAGAGATCCCTGTCTCTCTCTGGGATCCCTGCAGCAAATCCAGCCAAACCAGAGTCCTGCAGGAGGCATGTGCTGGGCCCCTTGGGTGCAGTGCTCTCAGGGAACAGGGACAGATACAGACAGCCTTTGCAAAACAAGGGAGTGATCTACCAGTCACCTGGCTACAGAAGCTGAACATCCCTTGGAGAGCACAGAGGAGCAGCAGTTACCCTACAGTCTGTCCATCTTGGCCAAGCCAGTGCCATGAGAGCTGGTCAAGGTGGGATGGACTGCATCCCTTGCTATCCCCAGCTCCATTTGATTGTCTCCCTAGGTCCAGGCTCCTGAGTCCCTCCAAAAAGTCCCTTAAATCCAGCCACCCAACACCTTGTTCTCTAGCTCAGTCCCCAAGTCCCTGCCAGTGTTTCCTGCTCTTAGATGGGGACTGTTCAGTCCTTGGGGACATCTCTGTGTCTGGCTGGACTCTCTCCTGATGTGGGCCAGTTTAATAATGATGCTACTGGGGGCCCCCAGACAGAGAGGTGATTCCCGTCCCCTGACTCCCAGACTGTTCCAGGAACAGTGTTAATCCTTTTGCACCCCCTGGGTAGCAATGCACCCTTAGACAAAGAGGGGAAGGGAGCCGGAAGCTGTAGTTCCATCACAGTCTCGCTCTCACTTGTTTACAGTACTCGTTCTCGAATGGTTTTTGTTCCCACTTCCTGCTGTAGTTGGGCATACAGAGCAAATAGGCTCCATTTCTCTCTGTCTACAAGCAGCCTTTTAAAAATTAAATTTAAAGCTACTAGCCAAGGTTAATGATCAGACATTTTATCTTGACCCAGTATATGTAACTAACAAATGATCAAACACACACACTTTTGAGCACACAGTTCAATAACTCTGAATATTAAAAATGCCTTAAAAGTGCAAGTATTCTACAGCGTGGTCTGAGGCCAGACCAGCTTCCTTTCTGTGTTATGACATCGAGTGTGTCTTTGTTTTGTAATGTCAAATCTAACTAGATTTACTTCATTTCAATTCAGTGTAGAAAGAAGCTACCCTAAGGTGTGTCAATCACGGATTCTAAGATTATAAACACTTCATTCATCGTCCTTCCTTTTGAAAATATCCTTGCATCATTGCAATATGAACGGATAGCAACAGGGTGAAACAGAATGAAAGATGCTCCCAGTTTAAACTGGCAGACAAAGAATCTGAAGCTGCTAAAGAGACTGTGCCAGAATATAATGGTGTGTTGCAAACAGTATTGCTCTGTGACATATGCACTAGACACAAGAATGCAGGCAAATAGAAAAAAAGTCCAGGCACATAGAGACCAGAACCAACCTGAAAACAGATGGTGTGTCCTGCTGTAGGGAACGGGAAAGGAGAAGTCCTTCCAGTCCATACATGCAAAGCACTAAGCATCAGTAGTGGCATAAACACAGCCACAAAACGGCAACAAAATTTTCCGAGAAGACAAATGCCCAGTGGTATTTGATTCTAGTGCTTTGTCAGGGAAGCATTCAGTTCAATGTTACGTACAGTGGCTAGAAAGTCATTCTGCACTATTTTTTCCATGAATCCAGGCCTTGTGCATGGTAACATAGATATAACTTGCATACAGATGAAAACCCAGCATTTATGGGAAGTTATTTCATAGTGATTTTTCTGCTTGTCAGTTTATTTATCCACTGCACTTTGTTAGAGAAAAACAATTCACAAATTCCAGGGTGTGTGTGTGTGTGTGTGTGTGTGTGTGTGTGTAATTGCATATATTTAAATTAACATGTCAATAAAGAATCTATCCCTGCAATGAAGCTATATTCATTAAAAATTTCTTTGCTCTAAAGCACACTGAAGTTTACTACTGTACTCCTAAAACAGATTATCATTATTTCCAGCTTTAAAGAAACAATGTTAACAACGTAACTGTCTACAATCACTTTAGTCCATCTTTATAACCTTAGAGGAGTCCTTACAATATGGCATGAGAGCCCCTTGGACGCAGGGAATGTGCCTGTGTCGTGGGCTTTTCAGCTAATGCTTCTATATTTGCACCGGGGAGAACTTTGTTTTAATTGAATTTCCTTAGTATTGCTGAGCAATTGCAATAAACTGAAAACAAATCTGGATTTAATTAAATGAACAGGATTTTTTCAAAATAATAGAAATATTTTGTAGGTTTCCTGAACTTGAACCCTTGATTCTTACCTACACCTCGACCTTATTTTTTGCAACTAGATAACATGGCTCAACGGCTATTCATATTCCTATCCTTCCTTTCTTCTCACTATGAGCCATCTATTGATATAAAAACAATATGTTTATAGAGCTGTCCTTAAATGGTCCAAATTGCTCAAAATGATGTTATTGTTGCATTTGTGTGGGGGGAAATTCTGTTTACATTCTAGCTGGATTGTCCTGTGCTCTGATCATTAGATCCAACTGTTCACGTGCAAAACCAAAAGAAAGCATGTTTGAAAAATTCATTCCCCTCCCGAATAATTTGCAATATTGTGTGCCAGCTGTGGACAGACATAGTATATGCCAACAGATAGCTGTCAATGAAGTCTGGCAGCAGAGCAGTTAATAATGCACGTTAGAAATGTCAAATCATGAACTTTTTGTCTAAGAATAAAACCTTGTCCCAGTTGCTGTTTGCTCGTTAGGGCTCAGCGACATTATCACTGCATTTCTTACCTGTCCGACAGCAGTCCTGCTAAGCCATATTGCGTAGTGTCAGGAGTTTAGAGGGACTGAATGCATACGAAACAATTCCGAATGTACAGGGAGCCTATGCATCTCTTTGGGGAGTTCTTGGTGTCCTTGGAGTTGAAGTCTGCAGTCTCAAGAGGAGATAGGCATGGATATAAAAACACCGACTGCAGCGAGGAGCCTAATCCTGCAATCCTTGGCCAGGCCAGACTCCCATGGAAGTGTCCACGGGTTGCAGAGCTGGCCCAGAATAGGTACTAATGTACCTTCGTGATCTCAGCAGCTTCAGAGGCAGTCTCCTACAGACACTGGCTCTGCCTGTGCAGCTCGCAGTGTGGGCTGTGCATCCCTTCAGCTCACAAATGCCTGATCTTGCCGGCTGTGCTGAGTGTTTCCCAGAGTTTGCCCGAACAAGGACGCTTCAATTTTCTTAATACAAAGGTGCTGGAGATTTTTAGACAGGGATTTCCCCCCACAGCCAACTCTGGATTTGAAAGCCAACATTTTGTTTCCTGTGAAACATCCATCCCAGGATTCCTGATGGGCCTGGGCTCCTGTCACTCCATTCGGAGTGTTTGTTGGACCCGGAGTCATTTCGGATTTGCAGCACACAGAGATGCAGCCCGCGCTTGCTGTCCCAGGAGTTACAGCAGTGTCCAACATTGTTAAAGATGTAGTTAGTCTAATCTCATTTATAACATTAGTGGGGTTGACCAGCAATCGGATAATACATGGGCTGTTTATGTAAAGATGAGGGTGCCCATGGCACAACAAAAGTAGATCGAACTTTATTCTTTTGTAGACATTTGTTTACATATGGACATTAAGTGGAATAAAGTTTAACAACTCCTGAGTACTTATTTGATCAAAATCAGAATATCTGGAGTTCTGACATTAATTTATTTTTACAGACACCAAGTCCATTTTCAAGCACATCGTGTGCTCCTAGGTGAGCCTAAAATCACACAGAATACTTGTTTATTTAACTCTAGGGAGAAGTATGTGCATTGTCCTGGAGCTGGTGGACTGCCCGGCTCTGCAGTATCACAGACCCACTCCTCCTTGGGACATGCAGATTCCCATTAACTTTTGCTACACATTTTAACCAAATGGAGCTGTTTACTGGGTATATGAGCAGGCAGAGCTGTGTGTGCAAACGTTTGAAGTGAATATAGCCCACTTAGTATTAAGCAACCATCAAAAGATCTTAAAATAGAGATTGAAGAATATTTTCTTATTTAGAAAACATTACGTATCATTGTGGTAAACCGGGATTTTTCTCTCAAAACAATTTGCTGTTACTTTGTAAGTTGTATCACTTCAGTGAATAAATTCTGACACATGCTAAATTAAAAAATACAAACAAACATAAATCCATCTTCAGATTAATGGATTGCAACATACTGTTAGCACATTTGGAATTTTTTCAGCAGTACCATTTACAATAGCAAAGGTTGTAGAAGAAATACAACAACCATTCAATCCAAAAAGCTCTTGTAAATCTGAAAGGAAAGAAAGAAAGAGACCTTTTCATCCTATGCACTAGTGTTTACTTTTAGCTGTATTTAATATAATAATATAATGAAAACATTATTAGTGGTAATAATGTCAAACTTCATTGCTTTTCAAGTAATTCCGGCAGTTCAACAGTTAACAGCCAATAAAAAGCCCGCCTGTGTGCGAATCTAGTCCTTTCAGCCATGCATTAGACATTAAATTTTGGGAGGACAATTAAGTAGAGTTGACTGTTGCCTATTCTCCCGGAGGTAGCTTCCCTTTTGATCCTGCTGCGCCTGGCGCCTTCCAAAACATAACTTGTCTGCCTTATTAAAATGCTCCAACTTATGGTGAAGGATTGCCCCGTGCTTTTCAAATGAAGCAGCAACAATCAGAAAGGACTAAGACGAGCTGCACGGCAGAAAAACTGGGACCAGTGTAATAAATTAGCAATTACCCTGGTAAGTAAAATAGGAGACTGAAAGTCGCAGCAAAGTTCAAGAAAATTGAGCGGGGAAGGGCGGGGGGGGAGGGGGGAGAAAGAGATTTAAAAAACAATCCACAGCCTCAAAAACAGCAGATTAGCCCCCTGGAGTAAGCTGGGCTCCCAGCCCTCGCTGCTGGCAGACTGGGGGACTGCCAGGTTTGTGGCT
This sequence comes from Dermatemys mawii, assembly GCA_007922305.1. Lineage (NCBI taxonomy): Eukaryota > Metazoa > Chordata > Testudines > Dermatemydidae > Dermatemys > Dermatemys mawii. The sequence continues at coordinate 43,199,452 of ML677335.1, read as the reverse complement.
AGTGGGGGGCTAATGAAATAAATGTTCAGGGCCCATTGGGGTGCAAAGGCAGGGTTTTGGAGAGAGGTGAAATCAGCAGGGAAATGCTAATAGGGAGTTTGTGGGAGCCGCTCTCCCTGGTGCCAACAAGCGCCCAGCAATGGGGTGAAGAGGGGCTCCTGCCCTACTTGTTAACTACATTTGCTCCCAGAGATTGCAGCCCGGGGGCCGCCTCCCTCCCCAGCCAGACGGCTCCGGCCTGAGAGTGCAGGCGGCCAATGGCAGCCCCTGCCCCGGCACGTCACGGGCTGCAGGGGGGAGATTGGAGGGCGGCCACATGAAAGAGGAGCGGCAGAACTTTTATAGCTGTTAAAAGTGCAGGAGAAGCCTGAAGGGTCCCCGAGTCCCATCGCGAGCCTGCTGCCCTGCCTCAAGCATGGAGCCCGGGACCCCATCTCTCCCCCTGCGCCTCCCACTGGTGCTGCCTCAGCCTGGGACCCTGGAGCCTGGACCCCACCCGTGAAGCTGGAGTTGGGACCCTGGAGTCTGGACCCCACCCCTGAGACTGGACCCTGAGGCTGGAACTGGGACCCTTGTCTGGGTGGACTGTACCCCTGAGACTGGAGCTGAGTCCCTGGAGTCTGGATCCCACCCCTAAGATTGTTGCTTGGGCCTGAGCTCTGGGGCGGTGTCTGGAGCCTCCCAGGGTGCGTATCCAGGGCTGACTCCCCCTGGCTCCCTGCAGCAATTTTATGGCTCCCTCCTCCCTGAGGATGAATCCTGGCCAGAGGTCGCTGAGCCCAGAGACAGCCAGTGCGGAAACCAGCAAAGGAGTGAGTGCCCTCGCTAAGGGGAGCCCCCTCACTGAGGAGCAGCTGCCCAGGATGGGCTCCAAGGCACTGGGATGCAGGGGCCAAATCACCTCCAGCCCTCTGCTGCCTTTCAGTGTGGAGTCCCTGCTGATCACAGAGCGCAAGCTGTGTCCCCAGAGCAGCCGCCCGCACCAGCCACCCCCTGCTACCACTGCCGAAGCACCCTCTGCCTGGGCCCAGAGCAGCTTATACACAGCAGAGTCAGGCCAAGATTTCCCGGAGCAGCAGGCTAAGCAGCAGCCACCAGCAGCGGAGAGTCCTGGTGACAAGGAGCCCAACTCCTGGTTTGCAAAATCTGCCTGTTCTCCACCAAGTAAGTACCTAAAGTGATCCCGGAGCTCTGCGCGTCAGAGCACAGAGCCAGCCTGAGCCACTGTCAGTCCAGCTAGAGGGACACCTGCGACCCCTTCCCCTGCCCGTCAGAGCAGTGTGGGAGCATTAAACTCCTAGGGTTTAGGCTCCTTCTCTTGCTGGTATGTGACCCTCTCCCCACCTGAGATCCCAGGCCAAGCTCACCTGTGGCTTCCTCTGAACAGCAGAATGGTCAGGACCCGGTCCCACCAGTGGGAAGGGCATGTTGCCCACAGGGATAGTGGATGGGGAGACGACAGCCATTCAGTGGGCCTTAACTCACGCCAGCCCCTCGCTTGTGCTGTGAAGCTCCAACCAGGCTGCAGTGCCATTGCTTCACCCCTGAGCCGCCAATGAAGTGGCTGCAGCTTCCCATACTCTGTGCCTATGAGCCCTGTGTGAGCAGCACAGCCCGTCCCGGGCTCCTGATGGGACCTATAGCCTCGTGGTAGAGTCTGCCACGCCATTGGCCTGGCTCTGCCCTCACTCCGCACCCACAGCAACCCTCACCAGCCACTCGCTTCTGAATAGCAGGGGAATGGCCCAGTGCTCTCCCCTGCAGATAGTGCTGTACATGGCTAATGATGTGTAAGCCGCCTGGACCTGGCCTGCACTCCTCCCTTGAGAGCCCCACCTGCGCCCAGGGCCACAGCTCACACCACTTGGTGCCTTCCTGTAAGCTCAGTTCCTCTGCCCATGCCCAGGCCAAGCCCATGGTGAACCACAGACAGCTCTCCCCTGTGAGCTGAATGGCACGCTGGTCCCTGTGCAACCAGGCACTGGGAACACCATGGGCAGGGGAGGGACCTGCCTGCTCTCTCCAGCCGAGACAGGAGCTCCTAGGGACTGATGTGTGCAGCCTATATGCCACAGTGTCCTCCTCCTTGACGGCCAGTGCCCCATCATCATCCTGTGCCCCAGCTCAGCATGCCTGGTCCCATGTATGAGGGGAATCTCTCGGTCCCAAATAGGAGATTTGTGAGTACCTGTCATGAGGTCACAGAGGGGAAGGTCTGCTCTCTGCCATGCTGGCTTTCCAGCCCTCGGAGAGCAGGCCCTGCACCAAAGAGAGCCCCACTGGGGAAATGTGCATTCATGGCAGGGCTGAAGCCCAGGATGGACTCCATGTCCGAGGTGGGTAGGGTAGGAATACAGAGCTGGAGGGTCCCGGAGATTGCTCGTTTGGCCTGGCAGCTGGGCCAGAGCCGCTCCGCATTAAGCAGCTGGGCTGTTTGTGTGTGTTACCTTGCAGGGCAGCCAAGCCCTCCACCCTGCACTCTGAGGAAACACAAGAACAATCGCAAGCCCCGCACGCCTTTCACCACCTCGCAGCTGCTAGCGCTTGAGAGGAAGTTCCGGCAGAAGCAATATCTGTCCATTGCCGAGCGGGCCGAATTCTCCAGTTCCCTCAATCTCACAGAGACCCAGGTCAAGATCTGGTTCCAGAACCGCAGGGCTAAGGCCAAGAGGTTGCAGGAAGCAGAGCTGGAGAAGCTCAAACTGGCCACCAAGCCCTTGTTGCCCTCTTTTGCCCTGCCCTTCCCGCTGGGGGCACACCTGGGCTCCCCCAACATTTACGGAGCCACCAGCACTTTCCCCAGCAGAGCAGCCCTGCAGCCTGTCCCAGGTCTCTTCACAGCACCAGTCACCTATGGCATGTACTACCTGTCCTAACAACCTGGTGCAGGGGCCAGGCTCTCTGTGCCCCGGCCTATGCTGCTGCACATGGGGTGAGCAGCACAATATGCAGGACTGCAAACCTACTTCTTTGCTGGCTGCTGATTGTGGACTAGCCCGCTTCTGACCAGCATGCACTAAGTGACTTACGGCTGCCTAGGGTCAGTCCTTGGCTGTGGAACATCAGGCGAAAATCCACTGGGAACAGTGTTTGGGTATCAACACTAAAGGATCGCTGCCTCCCAGATTATAGGCAAGAAAAAGTTCGTTCCCCATGGGCTCCCTCACTGCAGCTCCCCAGTGCAATGCACTTGCTTCCCAGCCGGCACGGGATTGACTCTAGCACTGAACTGTGTCAGGTTCCTCTTGATCCTGGTGGGAATCTGATCCTGTCTCCCAGTCTCGGAACAGGGGAGACCCAATCACAGTATGACAGGAAGTTCCCATCTCCTCATTTTGGTCTCTATTGGCCTTTCCTGTTAGCGTCTCCTTCTCCCAAGCATATCCTAGTTTAGGGCATCTTGTCCCTGAGTGTTTAGAACCACAAGTCACTGGTCTTGATGCTGGGGGTGCAAAGAGCAGGTCTCTGACCTGTGCTGTCTGACTGACTCAGTGTTATGGTACTGTGTGGTTTGAACACCCTTGGATGCAATTGTGCTTGACACTGAGGGCTGGGTTACACGAGAGGGGTGGGGTGGGGGTGTTTCCAAAATAAGATACTTCAACTTACCTGGCCGTCCCTACGGCGGTGGATCGACTGGGGCTGCTCCCCTGCTGACTCTGCTTACTCCTCTTGCTGAGGTGGAGTACAGGTGTCGATTCGGGGATCGATTTATTGTCTAGATGAGATGCGATAAATCGATTCCCTGATATAGCGAGTGCTACCTGCTGATAGTTTAGCCGTACCCTGATACTGCAGCACTGTGTGAGAAGCGTGGTGCTTCCCCTGCTCCTGAGGCTGCACGGCAGAGCGCAAGGTGTTTGAAGGACAATGAGAGTAAAACAGCACAAAGCAGAGAGCGCTCACCCCTGCCACCCCAACACACACACATTCTTCCAGAACCAGCTTGGGTTTGGTTAATCAGTCCTCCTCAGTGACCTCTTCTCTCCCCCGCCCCCACCCCGACTACCTCTCTGCAAGGCTTCCCCTGGTATGAATGAGTTCCACCCAGTCATGACTTCAAGGTATGGGACCAATAGGCCTGACTCTGCAGCCATTATTTCCTGAGCTGCCAGCCCCATGGAGTCATGCCACTGTGGGATGGAGCTCTGCTGGGCCCCTGCTGCCTTCCCTGGGGCTGGCAGTGACGCAAGACCAGGTCCCTTAGTTCTCTCTTGCTGTAAACAGGGGCCAGTCTGATTTTTGTATGGGTCACTAGGGGGCTGTATTCAAGGATGTTAAGCTGTTTAAAGGGGAGCTCTCACTAGTACCCACAGGTATGTCTACACTGTGTGCATTTCAGCCCATGTGAAAGGCGCAGAGCTAATTCCATGTACATAATTTGGGTTTTGTACAGAGCCCTGAATGGGCTGGGGCAGAAATCTCCGTTTTGTACAAAGCAGTCAGTCAATAAAGCCTCTAAGTTAATCAAGGCAGCAGTGCCGTTCACAGCTTTGTTCTTTGTAAACAATACTGTAGCTTTCCCCAAAATGTAACAAACCGTCTCCTAACCAGACACCAGTACAGCCAGTGTATTCAGCCTGCACAATGAGGCCTGGCTGCTGGGGAAAGCCAAGTGGGGTTCCTGTAAAATACTACACAGATTAGCCAGGTCTACCTGCCCGGCAGATGTCAAGCTTATGCTGCACATGCAGCTTCTTGTCCTCCTGGTGCAGTAATGCTTCGGGCTCTTTGGATGTACTGCAAAAAGCTACCTCTGCCATTGCCCCAGCCAGCTACTGTGAACTGCCACTGCTAGAGGCAACCCTCCCAGCCATCTCAGAGGAGTGAACAGAATTGATAGCTGCCCCACCGGAGAGCAGAGCCACTTCTTCAGGTGTTGGAGGCCTCCCATTTGCCAAGGGTCCGGCTCCAAGTCCCTAGGCAGTGGCTCCAGTCCACTCCCTAGCATTCTGCAGCCCCACTTCCCATCCCCACACAACATAGTATAGAGGGCTACTGCTTTTATGGTATTCCCTCAGCTCACTGCCCATCTTCCTCGTCCGGGGTTTGTACCAAGAAGGATGCAGCCTGGGGCTGCTTAACCATTGGCAGGAAGTGGGGCAAGCCCAGGCACTGGTCAGGGCTTTCAACCTGTCCTTGCAGCCACAGCTCTTAAGAAGCTTCCTGAGGTGCTGCCAAACAAGGCCCCTGCATGGTGTCAGGGGAATGCACCTCTCCGGATGACCCTGTCACACTGTCCCTCCCCTTTGGAGGAGGCTTTGGGAAACATGGGGTCCCTTCCTGCTCCCAGGAAAGCTGGGGTGGGGAGGGGTTCTACAGCTCACTGCCTCTTAGGCTGCCCTCTGGGTCCCAGACACTTAGCCTGCTCCCAGTCAGGGAAGGTGTGGTGCCTAGCAGCCATTCTGAATGGGAAGCCCATGTCTCAGACTTTGTCATGATTCTAAACGTGTAGCAAACAGCGTGTGTTTGTGCTAAGCAGCGTCAGCCCTCGGAACAGGAAATTACTGCTATTCTTGGAGACCTGTCAACTTTCAAACTGTGGCTGGCTGTGCAGAGTAAGGGGTTGGGGCTGCAGCTCCAGACCTGCCTTTGCTCTTCCTTTAGGCACTATCGCCACCTTCTGGATGCCAGACACTCTGCACCGACTGGGCTGGAATCAATCAATCCCTTGAAGAAGCTACTACTACAGCACTACTCAAGCCTCTGTGGGAATGGTTCTAGCAACTGCCCTCCAATGCTCAGTCCTTCAACCACTTCTCCCCATACCTGCCCTCTCCTGGCCCCATACCTGGGCCACATCCACAAGGGTTGCCTTCAAGACTCTGGGGCCATAACCTCCTGCAGCAGCTGTGCTCCTCAGGAAACATGACACTTTCCACTGTCAGAGTGAAAGGTATGAGAGCTGGAGATAGATTTCTGCTCAACAGTCTCCCCCCACCCCCAACTGCAGAATCCCTTCCAAGAAGAGATTAATCAGATCTCGTCGCCTTCCGGACAAAACGTGAGACTCACTCCTTTGACAAAGTCTCCCCATTACAATAATGTTTTTGGCAAAGTGGTAGTGATGCCAATATTTCAAGTTGCCTAATCCTTTCCATTGTAATTCCCTGGACTCGCTCCTTATAACGTCGACAAACGTTTCTTTTTGAAAGTTTCAGCAAATTAAGTTAGCCATTTTTAGATCCAGATCAATACAAAATAGATACTTTCACCAATGCTAAGAACATTTCCAAAGCTGATTTAAACATCCTTAGGGCTGTGCAGCAGAAACTGGACATTTGGCAAAGGGATAGTCATGGGGTCAGAGCAGTGCTTTTCTTCCTTGGCACATGCTTGTTATTTTTTGAACATTCCTACTGCACTGAGCTTGCTTCCAAGCCCCCCAGAGCCTTCATTGTTTCCATACAACTGACTAACAGTGTCAGCGAGGTGGTAGGGCAGGATCATGCCAGCCCTCCAGCTGTCCTTTGGCCACGAGGAAAGTAGCTAGGCTGGGAAACACAAGCCTGTGAACTCTAATCACTAGCACTTAATATTGGGTAGGGCTTCATACACCTACTTTAAGATAGAGGCAAGATCCCTCTCTTCATAGGTAACTGGGAATCAGTAAAGTTGCACAAGGTCACTTCAGGCAGTGCTAGGAAGAGAACCCAGGCCTCTGAAGTGAAAGACCAACCTTTCAGTCACTTAACTGTACTGTGTTTCGAAAAGTCTGTGCTAAATCTGTGTGCTTGGTTACAGTGGCCCAATTCATTCCTGCACCAGTGCGGTATTTGCCACAGAGGACAAGGGGAGGCAGCCTGTACGTCCCTTTATGGAAGTGCAGTTCAGCCAGCACAAAGGGGCCACAAAGCACTCATGAATCATGCTCTATGTCTTCAAAAAGGGGCTACTCCGACATACCCCTCTTCACAAATAGATTTGAGACCCAGGGATTAATGAGCACTTGTAAATGCAAAACATCATTTAAAAGCAAAGACCACTCAGGAGTGCTGATTTGCAGATCCCTTCTCTACTCATTAGACCACACTCCCCCACATTCTGCAAATGCCTACAAAACAATGGTTTAACCCACTGGCAAAGGGTGTTAAATCCTCCCAATAAAGGCTATATCACGGGTGGGCAAACTGTCGCCCGTGGGCCAGACCTGGCCTGCAGGCCTGTCCTGCCCAGACCCCGAAGTCCCAGCGGCCCCTCCCCTGCTGTCCACCCTCAGCATGCTACACGAGCACTGTTCTGACTCGCTAATCCTGGGCAGAGCTGCAGCGGCATGGCTGGCTCTGGCGGTGCTGCGTGCTCTTGCAGGGCACCAAGTCTGGCTCCGGTGGGCCACACAGAGACAGACACACTGCTCTGAGTGGCACGAGGTAAGGGGGTTGGATAAGGGGAAGAGGGTTCGGATGGGGGCGGTCAGGGTTGGATAGGCATAGGAGTCCCAGGGGTCTGTCAAGGGGTGGGAGTGTGGATAGGGGTCAGGGCAGTCAGGGGACAGGGAGCAGTGGAAGTTGGGTGGGGCCCTGGGGGGACAGTTAGGGTGGGTGGGGGGCCTTGGGAGGGGGCAGTCAGGGGACAAGAAGCAGGGGGTTTAAATAGGGGGTGGGGTCCTGAGGGAGTGGCTAGGGTTGGGGGATCTCTTGAGGGGGTGGTCAGGGGATAAGAAGCAGGGGGGTTGGATGGGTTGTGAGTTTGAGGGGGCAGAAAGTGAGTGGGGGTCAGATAGGAAGTGGGGCCGGGCTGTTTGGGGAGGTACAGCCTTCCCTACCCAGCCCTCCATACAATTTTGCAACCCTGATGTGGCCCTCAGACCAAAATGTTTGCCCACTCCTGCTATATCAGGCTGTTGTATAGCTAAAGAGTGAGGGTCTAGGGAACAACTGAGCTATGGTGTTTAAATCCCTTGTTTACTGTTACAATGTTAAATGCCTACAGGGGGCTCTGGTCTGTTAGCCCCAGCTCCCACGGTGAAGAACCGCCTTTAAAAGGCTTGCATAAAAAAAGGAAAACAATTAAAACATTCCAACCATAAAAGGTTACACACATTTTAATTTCAACATTTCCCCCAATTCTGGCCCAGCCTTTTAGCTGTCTAGACTCTCTTAGAAACATGACAGTCCTTGACAGGATGTTAGACGATAACTGTCCTAACTGGGAAGAAGAGTCTCATATTAGGCCATCTCCATTGAAACAGCAATTTATAGGGCTTGTTTTAGGGCCAAATCAGCCTCATACAAAATGAAGCAACTAAAAGCAGTTATTGACTATCACACATTAACTAGTCCCTTACTGCATCATGTAAACTCTTTCCAAACTGGCAATGCCCTGTTACTCTCCTTAATTCAAGCACATGCAATGAAAGAATTTGAGTCTTTTTGACTCCATTTATAAAAGCAGGAATGACTGTGATCACCTTGGCTTCTGGGGACAGGTAAATTTGTAGCATTTCCACATAATCAGCAAATGTTTCATCTGCAAGTTTAAGAAACTTTTAGTCTGCTTAACAAGGCGCACATTTTAGCTCATTATGCTCAGTAAAACTGACTCTCTTCTCATCACTTATACCATTCTCTAGTCTATCCTGTTCCAATCTCTTTCTACAGGTGGGCCAGGCTGCTACTGGACTATCCAAACAAGTCAATTTCCCCCAAAGTGTCAGACATTTTTAACACAATTTTTCTCTAAGTGAGCAGATAATTTATAGTCCCAGTGTTGTAAGGTGCAGTTCCCTTTTTAGTTGCACTGTCCCTAGGCTTCTTCCTATTCCTGACTGTATTCCCAGATTAGGATCCTTGCCTTGATGCTAAAGTGTTGTGTCTCTTGCTCTTTAAGCAACAAACAGGGCACAAAGGAACCATTCAGGCACAGTGGAATCCAACTAGCAATGTTTATTCAATGGACACAATATACCACACCTACCTACATACACACATTGCCTCGCTGGCTGGGTTCTGGCAACTTCTATATAGAACAGTGAGTATCACTAGAGGGCTCACAAATTATTTAAAGGGATATTACTTTACAGACATGTCGCATCTTACGCACATTTAACATGCGTGATTTCTGCTTTACACGGTCGACCAAACCAAAAAAAAAAGGGGGGGAAAAATAAAAATATAAAAAACCCCTCTCTTTAGGGTGGGCGATTTTGCTCACCGTTGAAGTCAATGGGGTTTCGGCTATACGTGGTTTCCACTTTATGTGGAAACCGCGGAACAGAACTCTCGCGTAAGATGCAGCATGCCTGTATTCCTAAACCCTGGAAAGTAAAAGTGGTATGCTGCTTTGTCTACGGGTCTGAATCTGGCTTTGGGGGTCTGGAGCTCGTGGACTATACCGCACAGCACTTTGTGCTGTTTGATACACAGGATCTAACAAGCATCAGCATTAGTTGGACTCTGCAGAAGCCTGTGTAGAAAGCTCCCACCCTTTCCTGCTTTTCCACTGGATCTGTAAGAGGGGTGCTATCCTCTTTCAGGGGCAGGTGGCATGATTTTCTCCGTGGCATAGAAGCAGGAGCCGCAATCCGACTCCTGAAGAAGCTGGATACACAATCAGCCTAAAACATCCTGTGTCCAATGGTAATCAAGGGCCTAGAACTCATCCCGTTTTTCTTGACACTACCTGCAGCAGGATGGATCCCCAGGGCAGATGGCCAGGCACTTCTCTGGCTCAAAAATCCTTCCATTCCAACTGCTCAATCGCCTCATCCCTCCTCTGACTGGCCCCCTGATGTAGTAGTGGCAGAAGAGCCAGGCATCGCCCCTTTCCCACATCAGACCACCCCTCCCCACACCAGGCCAGCCAGAACCCTTGGAAGGATGCCACAGAACCCACATCTTCCAGGAGGTGGTTAAAATGCCAGTAGGCCAGCCCCAGCTGCCCATGCATCAAATAAACCATCAAGAATACCATGTGGTGGACCAAGAAGAGGACCAACCTGATGCTGGAGGACTGGGCCCACAAGGAGTTAAATTAGGAAAATTAAATGTGGTCCATTCAGGAGTGGCATGACTGAATATCCTTCACATAGACACAGGAAAAGGAGGTGGAGTCATCCAGGTGGTGGTTGCTCCACACATTTACCAGGGCGTAACAATCTCCCTGAGGGCATCCACTGTGGGCTAGCACTTCTCACACACACATCCAGGATGTTGTTAAAATTCCCACCCAGAACCAGGCATTTACGAGAATCCAAAGTGCCAAGAAAGGCAGATGCCCACTGATACAACTCACCCACTTCGGGATTGGTATCAGTGCACAGATGTTCACAAGACCGAGGGTCAGCCCCTCCATGCAGTCCTAGAGATGTAGCTGGTCCCCTAGTAAGATCTCAGCAACCCCCAGGACCTTGGGCCATAGGTCCAGGGAAAACAGGGTGGCCACCCTGTCCAAGAATGCAGTGAGGTGACTCAAGTACACCCTGTTCCCTCCCAGACCAGCTGCCTGCTGGCTTCAGCAGCTGACTCTATGGGAGTCTCCTGCCGGAAGATCGCAGAGTACCACCCTCTGTCCCCAAAGCGAGGAGAGTACTTAGCATCAGCACTCACCCTATAGCCTCTTGTATTCAGAGATGCAATGGTAGTTGATTTAATTGGGGGCAGCAGCACTGTGGTTGATACCAAAGGTGTCAGGGAGTTGTGGAATCTGAGTTCACTAGTAGGCTGTGGAGTGCCACCTCTTGGTCTCTTGACCCTCCCCGATATGGCCCTGGCACCCTGGAAGAGGAGACTGAAATCCTCCCACTTCTGAAGAGCACCTTCCTCCTGGAGCCTCGCAAGTCTTCCAGGAATTGGTACAGCTTTTCCTGCATCATGATGGGGGCTGAGCCCTCCAGACTGGACTGAGCCCATGGACTCCCAGTCATCCTCCAGCTGGCCCCTGTCAATGTCCTCACAGCCTTTTGGGCAGGGGAGTGTTTGCCCCTACTTCGATGGTGATGGAATGCTAGCATACTACAATCTTTACCACATTGTCCACCTTGTCCCCGGACAAAAGGAGTGAGTGGTGGAGGGAGTACAGAAACTCCTATTAGAGTGGGGAAGGGAAACATAAATACAATCAGTTGGTTAAGTTACTCTTCTCCATGCACTTATGGAACTTAAACATCTACAAACACAAGATCCCTTCCTCCTTCCTTCTCTTTTGCTTTTCTTTTGCTGCAGAAATTGCTGGCACTGGATTATCCATGATCACAATGGACAGCCCCAAGCCTTCCCTGCCCTCAGTGTACAGCAGATTCAACACATCCATTGTTGTGCTCAACCAGGAGGAGCAAGCAAACCCATAAATCTTTTATTAACCTCAGTGGATGAGGCCTTTTCTGCTTGTCTTTACTTGTTATTCCTTGTGAATCTGCTGCAGTGACCTTCAGACCTTCTTCTTCATGCTTTTAAATCCTCGGCTGGCACCTTGCCCAAAGCAAATGGTTGATGGGATTCTATAACAAAAATATACCATGTTAATACAAAAATCTTGATGTCTTGTTTCTTTGTACTTCTATATGTGCCACTCAAAGCACACTTATCCGGAATGATCACTTTGCTGAGATGCCTAACAAGAAACCAGTTTAGTCTGAAAGGGAATGACAGTGACTGCTGTTTAACAGAACGGGCAGTAGCAAAAGTTTTGCTACACAGGGACATAATCAACACTGTAAAGACAGGATCTGAACGGGGACAGATGGGTTTGTGAGGATGCAGCATACTTCTACTTCTCCTTGGCAACCCTTTCGTTCTCCACACTCTAAACTCTTTAAAAATCCCTCTAGCCCTTATGAATGCTATGACATCTTCATCAATGGCCTGGAAGAAAACATAAAATCATGACTGATAATATTTACAGATGATACAAAGATTGGGAGAGGGGTAGTAATGAAGAGGACAGGTCATTGACTCAGAGCTATATGGATCCCTTGGTAAACTGGCTACAAGCAAATAATATGCATTTTAATACAGTTAAATGTAAATGTATACATTTTTGAATACAGAATGTAGGCCATACTTATAGGATGGGGGACCTATCCTGGGCAGCAGTGACAGTGAAAGAGATTTGGAGGTCATGGCAGATAATCAACTGAACATGAGTTCCCATTGTGACACTGTAGTCAAAAGGCTAATGTAATTCTGAGATGCATAAACAGGGGAATTTCAAGTAGGAATAGAGAGGTTATTTTACATCAGTATTTGCCACTGGTGCAACTGTTGCTATAATACTGTGTCCAGTTCTGGTTCCCATAATTCAGGAAGGATGTTGATAGATTGGAGAGGGTCCATAGAACAATTAAAGAATTAGAAAACATGCCTTGTAGAATCATAGGACCGGAAAGGAGCTCAAGAGGTCATCTAGTCCAGTCCCCTGCATTCAAGGCAGAACTACACATTATCTAGGACAACGTATTATCTGACAGGTGTTTGTCTAACCTGCTCTTAAAGTCTTCAATGATGGAGATTCCACAACCTCCCTAGGCAATTTATTCCAGTGCTTAACCACCCTGACAATTAGGAAGTTTTTCCTAATATCCAATCTAAACTTCCCTTGCTTGAATTTACACCCATTGCTTCTTTTCCTATCCTCAGTGGTTAAGAACAATTTTTCTCTCTCCTCCTTGTAAAAAACCTTTTATGTACTTGAAATCTGTTATGCCCCCTTATAAAGATAAGCTAAATAGATTGAGCTTCTTGAGTGTATCAAAAAGGTGGTTAAGGAGTGACTTGATTACAGTCTACAAGTATCTACATGGGGAGCAAATATTTAATTACGGGCTCTTCAATGTAGCAGATAAAGATATAATATGATCCAAAGGCTAGAATTTAAAACTAGACAAATTCAGACTGGAAATAAAAAGACATACATTTTTAATGGTGAGAGTAATGAATCATTAGAACAATTTACCAAGGGTCACAATAGATTCTCCAAAACTGACAATTTTTAAAGCAAGATTGGATGTTTTTCTAAAAGATCTTCTCTAGGAATTATTTTGGGGAAGTTCTCTGGTCTGTAACATACAGGAGGTCAGGCTAGATGATCACAATGGTCCCTTCTGGCTTTGGAATCTATGAATTATACATTCTGGTCACATTTTGAAGGGTTTTTAACAGACAAGCAATGGCTACCTGCAGAAAACCTGAAACAGCAGCTGAGAGGTTTGAATTTCCCTGTTCATCTCATCAAGTTGATGAGCTATTGTTAGGCACCTGAACTGACATATCAACACAACTATTTCACTGTCCAAAAGAGAGGGGGAGGAAAAAAATATCACATTCTGAAGATCTGAACAAGCTCGTTTTGGCACCATGTGTCTTACACCTGAAGGATACCTCCTCTTATTCCTCCCTCTTCCTAAATCAAGGAGCCAAGCCCCAAAAGGCTAGCTGGGCAAGCCCGCAGAACACACATGATCATTTTTTGAACATCTGCACAGTTTAATGTGAGCACTGTCTTATTTTGGCATCAGAAGCAGAAGGATCTTATTTTGTGAGCAGAACTTGAAAAACCACTACTCAGCCCCAATTCAATTTTTTGGGGAAGTGAAGTTTAAAGAGGCATGTAACAGGCTTGAAATTATACATTTGTATCTTAAAGGAGACTGAAAAGTCTGTGGCTAGGCCCTGCCTAAACAACAAAGTTGCACTAATTTAACTTCATTGGTTTAAAAAGCACTCTCTTTTTTTACCATTATTATGGGTAGTCCCAGGCTTCAAGCCTTGCCTGAGACGTGAGCCAAATTAGGGAATTTTACAAAAATATTCACTCTGGACCAGTATTAGTCCTTGTGTAAGGAAGTCTCCTGCAGTTAGAGCCCTTTTTCCACCATCTCATTTGAATTTTTTCACCATATTAACGGACGATATGGTAAAAATGTGCCCGGCCAGTAGAACCTTGTCCATACTAGAGCTCCCACCAGCAGAACTGGTGGGGAATTTTTGCTAAGTGAAAGTGACTAGCTTAGATTGAGAGAAAAATAAAAAACAGCAGAAATGCTGACAAGTGAATTAGATCCCTATAATCATTTTAGAGTTAAAAACTTCAGGTGTTTCTAACAATTAGGGTTGTAAATCACTTAACTCAAGTGATTACCTCAAAACAAATTAACTCAATTAAAAAGTTAATTGTGATTAATTGCAGTTTTAATCACACTGTTAAACAATAGAATACCAATTTAATTTACTATAAATATTTTGGATATTTTTCTACATTTTCAAATATACTAATTTCAGTTACAGAATACAAAATGTAAAGTGCTAATTTTATTACAAATATTTTCACCTTATACAAGTACTGTAGTACAATCTCTATCATGAAAGTGCAACTTACAAATGTAGATTTTTTTTTGTACATAACTGAAGTCAAACACAAAACAATGTAAAACTTTAGAGCCTGCAAGTCCACTCAGTCCTACTTCTTGTTCAGCCAATCACTAAGACAAACAAGTTTGTTTACATCTACAGGTGATAATGCTGCCTGCTACTTATTTACAATGTCACTTGAAAGTGAGAACAGGTATTCACGTGGAACTTTTGCAGTCTGCATTGCAAGGTATTTATCTGCCAGATATGTTAAACTTTTTTATGCCCCATCATACTTTGATTTGCAAATATTTGTAATAAAAAATAATATAAAGTGAGCATTGTATTCCGCATAGTAATTGAAATAAATATATTTGAAAAAATACAGAAAAACATCCGAAAATACTTATAATAAATGTAAATTGGTACACATAATGAACTTCAGATTTAAAAGAAAAGAATACATATATAGGGATAGGTTTTGACCCCCATCCTGGCCCCTGTGCATCGCTGCAGTAGCATACAAGGGCTATACAGGAACCACAATTGGCCCTACACTGCCGCTTGCAAGCCCGTTACACCAGAGGCTGCTCTAACTATACTGATGGCAGTTCAATTCACAGAGCAGCCCAAAATTTGGAGGCATTTTTATACAACTTCACCTCACCTGCTGGAGGTGCAGCACACAATCAAATTCACTTGCTTTAAATGGATCCTAGGTAAGACTCAAGAGAAGACTGCACCCATTCCGGGTCCCTGAAGCTGGTTGATTATTTAAAAAAGGTGAATTTGAGGGCATTTCCTTGGGTGAGTGTGTACTTCTCATTCACTACACTTCTCTGTTACTGCAAAAATTCTCATTTACGACCATCAGAATCAAAGAAACGAATCCCTATCAATGCACAATGCATTCATTTGCTGCCGCCACCTGTTAAGAATAGAAGTACCAGTTTAATCCTAAGAAACTGCAAACAACACTTAAAATTTGTTTTTTTTCCTGCAAAGCTCTTTGCAAACATAGATTAAAAGTCATGTTAATTTTTCACAAGTGCCAAGCTTTGTGCATAAATGTGTATTTAGAAGGCTCACCCCTCACTTGAGATGAGCACTTAAAGCCATTACTTCGCAATACATCACAAGAGCATCCAAAGACCCCAGTTAAGGTCAAGGTACTGCGCTAGGTACTGTCCCAGCACATATGAAGACCCAGTCCCTGCTGCAACGAGTTTACATAAAGACAACAGACCTGGATTTACAGAGCTTTTTCTCCTGCAGTGATGACATTGGGCCACTCGCAGGCTGAGTAGGATTCTCCACACAATCACTGGGACAGATTTCCATGGAATCCACTTGCGACTGCTCATAAGTCTCCACATTCACATCCATTGGCATGCTTACGTCCAGCTTAGAGGGAGGCTTACTGTGCTTGGTGCTGCTGCAGAAAACAAAACCCTCCTTTCAGGAGCTGCCAACTGTCTCCTAGTCAGCCTAGGCCAGGGGTCAGCAACCTTTCAGAAGTGGTGTGCCAAGTCCTCATTTATTCACTCTCATTTAAGGTTTCGTGTGCCAGTGATACATTTTAACATTTTTAGAAGGCCTCTTTCTATAAGTCTGTAACAAATAACTAAACTATTGTTGAATGTAAAGTACATAAAATGTTTAAGAAGCTTCACTTAAAGTTAAATTTAAATTAAAAATTAAATTAAAATGCAGAGCTCCCCAGATCAGTGGCTAGGACCTGGGCAGCGCGAGCGCCACTGAAAAATCAGCTCAAGTGCCACCTTCGGCACATGTGCCATAGGTTTCCTACCCCTGGCCTAGGCTCAAGGGCCCAAGGTCATTTGATCGGGAGGTTACAAAACAAATTAAGTAAAATAGGCTCAGGAGAGTCAGAGGGGGACTAGCAGAAGGCAGCGGGTGTCCTTGGTCACTGAGTGGCCTGTAAAATGTTCAAGAAAGCAGAGCACTGCAGTGCTAGAGGGAAGCTGGCTCACAGGAGAAGCTCTCTTACAAGGGGGTCTGCAGAGTGAAGAGTAAGAACTGCTGCATTACAGTACATGGGCTTCTTTCTTATGCCCATAAAGCATAACTGGATACATCTGGCTGAGCAGGGCCTTCCTTCCATAGTTTCCTTCCATAGCTTAAGGCATCATGTTCTGAAGAGATGAAGGTGCCTGACTTATGTCTAAGAAAAAACACTTTCTACAATGAGCAGTTCACTTCCTTTCCATGTTCTAAGCCAGGGATTGGCAACCTTTGGCATGTGGCTGCAAGTTCAGCTGATCACAGCTCCCACTGGCCACGGTTTGCCGCTCCAGGCCAATGGGGGCTGCGAGAAGTAGTGTGGGCTGAGGGATGTCCTGGCTGCTGCTTCTCAGGGGGCTTACCCTGGCAGGCCGCGTGCCAAAGATTGCCAATCCCTGTTCTGAGGTATTCAATTAAAAATTAGAGATAACAGAGTGGGTTTGATTGCCTGAGAGATCACTGGCCATTGCCAGTGTCACTGCTCAGGTCAGTCTGTAAGAGCCAATGGCTCTGCCCCACTGTGTGCTTACTAAACTGTTAAGGATAGAGATCACCCTTCATTGATAAGTAAGCCTCTGGTGGTTCCCCTGGCTTAGAATAGGAATGGCAACATTAGGAGAGAGATGGAAAAGTTGATTACAGACATCATTGCTTCACGTAAGTGTGCCTGTATCCATACCACTAATACATAACTTCTTACAGCTGCCTGAGAAATGGGCATGCCAACGCATGGGGCCAATCAGGACTTTGCTTTTCCAGCTGTTCATGTAGCACTGAAAGGAATCCTGTGTAAGTGTCTATAGCAGTCTCCTCTTCCTCCAGACTCAGCTGCATACTCATGGCGGGTTGTTCTCCCTTAATGCTTCCACTGCTCCATGGCAAGGACAGAAAACCAAGCACCAAACACAAGACCATGCCTCTGTTCTGGACATGTTTTTCAACCAGAATAGAGAGTGCTGCAGAAGAGGTGAGGGACAGGCATCACCTGGCTGTAGGCAGCACACTAACCCACAGATAGCATGAACTGGGCAGGAATGGCTCTGGCCCTTGTTTGTACAGGGTCACTGATACCCTCTGGTTGACTTGCCAGCCTCCTTCACCTGAGATATGATTCCTGAGCATGTGTTGGGCTCTCCAGGCCCATGCACCCACTCTGGGGATGGATTCCTCCACTTAATACAGCTTGGCAGGCCTTTTCTTGCCACCGCCACCACAATGGAGACTGTTTGCCCTTCAGCTCTGCACTCACTCACCTCCCTGACGCATATAGGCAGAGATGGGAACATAGTGCACCCTTTGGAGCAGAGCTGCTGGGATTGCAGCTTGGCTCTCTGTACTTCAGGGAGAATGCAAGTGAAGCAGGGGGCTGGGCAGAACGGGGAAGACTAATAGGTTCACTGATGAGGAGTGAGCAAATGTCTGTTTAGCACTGCTTTCACTCCTGTGATGTGGGCAAGTCATCCCTGTTGGAAGGACCTGAAGTCTAGTATTCCTTCAATCATGAATTCACATGCTAGGCGCTAACACTTTTGCATTCAGCAGATAATCTCTTTATACTCCAGAGGCCAGAAATAAACTAGTGCCTTTACGGCAAGGGAATGTAGGAGCTCGGAATCTGACACTAACTTGTGTAAATATGAAGCGTTACTGACTAAGCCCAGAGAAGCATGAGATTGCTGGATTTTCATGTGTTCTCTGCTTGAGGACCAGTTCCCAGCACACAGAAGGATAAATGCTTGCTTTGTCAGTGTATTCAGCACTTACCTTTTAGCTTTTTTTGGTTTATCAAATCGAAAATCAGAAGGATAAAGATGAACTTTGACTAAGTGATCTTTTCTGTCTTTGCTGCTCTTGAACTTCTCTGTACAGCCTTCTACCAAACACTGATACTAAAATGCAAGAAGGAGGAAAGGTAATTCTAAAACTCATGCAGTATAAACAAGATGGGAGTTATTCTCACAGAATTTCTCCAAGGCAAGGCAAGATGTCTACCTGGCACTTCCACACTGATACACAGTTCTAAAATTGTATCATCATCTACTGGATCCACTCTGAAAAGTGATTTAGTCTAATCACAAACTATTGGGCTCTACAGCTTTTGTTTATGCATGAGGGAAAAGTCACTCCCTCCACCATAGGAGCCACTGGGTGAAGCGTATTTTATGGCCTGTTTCAGAATAGTAGCCGTGTTACTCTGCATCCACAAAAACAAGGAGTACTTCTATTCATCTGATGAAGTGGGTTCTAGCTCATGAAAGCTTATGTCTCTAAGATGCCACAAGTATTCCTCATTCTTTTTATGGCCTATGTTATTATTAAGACCATATGATTGTATGGTTGGTTCTTTTTAGCCTTAAAAACCTACGAAAGCCAATATAATTTATAAATTACAATCTCCAAGTTACATGGGTGCACTGGGACTGTTTCACAAAATTTGGAACTAGTTTAACTTGTTGGCAAACTACTTCCATCTCTGATATTAGGAAAATATTGTTCATTTTCTGCCATCCCTTGCACATTATTTCTTGACTGCATGTGTATGAGGCAAAGTCCTCACTGCTAAGACCCATCAGGCAAAACTAGAGAGTGTAATACTGGCAAGTACTTGCACATAGTGGCAGCAGGAAACCTCCTTGATCAAGGTTTACAGAGGACAGAAGAGAGAATTATCTGCTGACTGAACTCAGCATACTTAGATATTAGCAAAGTTGGAAGCTAGTTTGATTAAACAAGTTAGCTATTCCAACTCCACAGATGGTCAGACAACTCCAGCACTGCACATGCAGGACAGGGCCTGTTTGACAAGAAACCCATTTCCCTTGTTTCTTTCCTGTCTTCACTTTACGTACTATTATCCTAGGGAGAAGTTAGCTCAAGTCAGACTTACACACTTGTGTTTATCCACATGTTTACAATAAGCAGAGGAGAAAGGAAGGCTAGTCCTACATGCAGGAGAATTGGGTTCTACTCCTGGCACTGTGTGTGACCAAGGGGAAGTCTCTTCCTCTCCAAGATCCACAGTTCAGAAAAACAAGAATAATACATTCTTAAATTACTGGACATTGAGGTATAAAGCACATGTAGTGCTTGGAGATCCTTGGACAGAAGGCACTAGAGACTGCAAATATGTTATTGTTTTCCTTTCGCATGAATCAACTTGTGTCTTGTACTCTGTCTATAACTAGGACCATACCAAATACACAGTCCATTTTGGTCAATTTCACAGTCATAACATTTTGAAAATAGTAAATTTTATGATTTCAGCTATATAAATCTGAAATTTCACAATGCTCTAATTGTAGGGGCCCTGATCCAAAAATGAATTGGGGGAAAGGGGATAGCAAGGTTACTGTGCAGGTTTTTGTTTGTGTATCCAGCATGTAATGACTTTCTAGTTTAAGAAAAAAAAAAAGAAGAAGAAATCTTTGCTTGCAACTCACCATATTTTGCTTCTCTGCCATTATCTGAAAGAGAGAGTCATGCCACTCCAGGATGTGAGTATCCAACAGATGCCCAGAGGGGAAAGAGCGCTTGCAGAAAGAGCACATGTTCCTGTGTAGTGTGTTGTAGTGATGTTCATAACCCTCTAAGGTATCAAAGACCTGGCAGCACCCAACAATATGACAACAGAATTCTGACACCCTAGAAGGAAGTGATGAAAACATTTGTATTTTTAGGTTATGTCAAGGCCACCCAGAGCATATGGATCAGTTCTTCGGCATACATCTAAATAAAATCTTTACATTGTGGCTGGTTTTCATTAATATCTACTTGACACAGGAGAAGATGAGCATTATTAAACTGGAGACACAATAGAATTAGTTTGTGAGGATTTTGTAATTAGGAACTTATATTTGTGGCTCAAACTCATTTTACCTAACTCACAGTTAGAACCTGTGGGTCATGCATACAGAGCTGAACTTACAATTAATTATGGAAGGAATTAATGCTGAGCAGCAGTATGCGATACGAGCTATTATATTTCAAAATCCCAGTAGATCTCTAGGAAATAGCTACACTCACATTCATTTTGTTCTCTAAGTACCTTCCAGTTTTTTCTGGGATGATTACTGAATATTTTAAAACTAGATGGCGATCTTTGGCAATGTGTTCATTTTGACCAGGTTATTCTTCCTGACCAAACAACTGCATATTTTTCACTGAATTCCAAATCGTTTTTAATTGACTGAAGTAGTAATCTATCAGGTAATTTGCTCAGATCTTCTAGGTTAGTTGAGATTTAAATTCCCAGGTCTCTTCAGGAATGCATTGCCCATTTATACCCATGTTTTCTGAAGGGATGATTTCTCCAGATCTGGCAGAGAGATAACCAATATTTCAGATTTATCATCATTTTAAAGCTAGACATTTCCTCAACACCTGAATTTCTTTCAGTAACTGTAGGGAAAACTTCAGGTTAAATAACTATCACATCATCCACCTATAACTTTGTGATGTTTTCCTTCCTTCCTCCCTCTCCGTCTCCATGATTAGTGCAAAAAAATAAAGGAGATATTAGACAGGGATGTTTTCAGTCTGTTTAACTCAGACAGATAAGACTCAACTCCCAGGACTCATGCTGATGTTTTTGGACTGGTGTAAAGAAAAATATTCCTCTCAACGAAACAGGAGCCAAAGCGTATCGGAAGATGCAACACAC
Organism: Dermatemys mawii; assembly: GCA_007922305.1. Taxonomy (NCBI): domain Eukaryota; kingdom Metazoa; phylum Chordata; order Testudines; family Dermatemydidae; genus Dermatemys; species Dermatemys mawii. Next base: position 43,178,482 of record ML677335.1, on the reverse strand, counting down.
AAACAAAAAAAACTGTACCATCCATCCAGAGACCTCTCTTTGTCAAGAAATAACAAAGGGAAATCAGTTTACTTTGATTTGGTAGTAGGAATGATAGAAAGTATTCCACAATGATTCAACATTTATTTACCCTTAATGAATCCACTCCAAGCCAGATATATACAACACTGACAGACAGCATGGACCACAAACTGGTAGTTAGAGGGAGGGTCAAAAATCAAATTCATTTTTGCTAACAGGACCACAACAGAATTTTTATGAATGACACCACTTACTTGGATCTTTCGGTCACTTCGGTAACATTTGTTAGGATATCTTGGAGATACAAGTGTCTATGTATGTCTCCATCCTAGAACAGGGAATAGCGATTATAGGCATGTTACAGCAATGTGTGTTCAAAAAGCAAATTGGAAATTATTGTTATTCCCAACAAGTAGCTCTGTTAAAACAGAGTTAAAAATGAGAATACATGTTACTGTGAACTCGACTCTCGAACAAGGATAATATATTGACCTAACTTTGCTAAACCCAGCTTATAGACCATGATTAAAAATGCAACTTTGCAAACTCATAGCGCCTGGGTTTGTGTACACACATGTACCAGTGTCCTTTACTGTTACTATCAGCTGCTTTGTTGCTAACAACTGAGACACTCAAGGTCAATGAGACTAACTCATGGGTATAATGTTCGCACTGGATTCTTCTCTAGCTCAAACGGAAAGGGGCTGTGCTTTTGGAGCAGGAGCCAAGAGTTCTATCTGTGCCATGGCTGAGAAGTTCCAAGTGGCTAAATCAGGCAGCACAGTAATAAATGTGCTGCTATCATGGACTGGTTTCAGTATTTTTCTTTATAAAAAATTAAATAAAAGGGACACAGTCCATTGCAGCTTTCAAAGCTGCACAGTCACTTTGAACCATTTTACTTGTATATCTGTTAATCTGTTTCCATATAGTTTTTTCTTCTGCCATTATAATCTCATTCACACATCTGCACATACCATTTTGCCCTAGCTGCATACCAGAGCATTCTGGAATAGACTCGTCAGTTCTCTCACAGTGCCTCACCAGGTGATAGAGTGCCCTGACAGGCACTACTAACACAGAGAACATTACACTTCAGACATATCACAGAAAGCTGAGAGGATGGAAAACTGACAAAAGTGCTGAATTAATTACAGCGAGACAGCCATGTGCCACTTTGGCAACACACTGAGCTACCAGTCATGCCATTAACTAGTTACAAACTCGTTTAAACAGTGCCAGAGTCTATAACCAAAGGCAAAGGCCTCACTATCCAGGTGAAAGATGACAAATCCACCCTAGATGTTGGGAAAGGGGAGAGTTGTAATGCCTTCCAGTGTGTTATCCTTGGCCTGCTAGGGGACTCTAGCTTTTGTATCTGCTAACAGAAGTCATATATTTGATGCCCACTTGTGTGCTTCTCACCCCAACCTGGCTGCTGAAAAGAACTCTCTGTTCCACCCTCACAACGTAGGGCCTTTTAGCTGCTGTGATGAAGAGTGGTGGTGGTGGATGAGTCTGCACAGTTCTGCTCCCGGTCCTAACTGGTTCGGAATTTTGTCCTCAATCTCTGTGACGAAGTCTAGTGCTTGTTTCTGCTGCTGCTGTTTGGACATTTCCAGAGAGCTGCACAATAGACAGTATTCTTGACCGTCATGGCTATTTACACAGCTCTGAACAGCAGCAGAGGTATTGCAGCCACTTGTCTGCAGACTTAGGCTCACCTCAGTTTGCTTTGCACTAAGAGACTTTTTTTTTTTTCAACCTAAAGAGCTACAGACAGGAGTATCTGCATAAAACTATGTCATGGAGACTAGTGGAGCAGACACATATGACCCATGTCCAGGAGCCTGAAGACCCTGGGTAACGGCAGTATTCATCGGGGATCAAGGAGATTTAACCCACAATATTCCACAACTAGACCACATGATGGACTCATCCCTGAACGCTGCTGGGCTGGACTGCCACCTGTCACCAGTAGGACAGGCTTACAGTGAGTCTCACAATTTTGGGCAATTTTCCTGTAACTACACATGTCCTGAGTCAGGTGTCTACATGAAACGCTCCCTTCTTTAATAGGAGCATAGTTTTAACTCTCTTGATTTGGGGTAATGGGATTTTGGCTGCGGCTGGGGCCAGTCTGGCAATAACGTAAGACACTCTTGCCATCTAGAAAATGTGCAGCTGCCTGCTCTGCTTACTTGCCTGCCTGCTCAGGGCACGACAGCGTGAAGAGCGAGCAGAGGTGAGGCGCAGGTAGGGGCAGCGGGGGAAGCCGGAGGGGAGTCACAGGTCAGCCAGACCGAGACACACAGCACTGCCAGAGAGTGTCTCGGTTGGGTGCAGTGGGTGATTTGTGCTCTGGCGGCCCTGGAGCGGGCGTCTCTCGCGGGCCGGGGCAGCCGGCGGGCACTGCCCCCCGGCACTAGGTCGGAGGAACCCTACGGGGAAAGGGGGGGAGGGGCGCTGAGAACAGAGTTCGCTGCTGTTCGGCTCAGCTGGCGCCGTCGGGTGCGCAGGTCTCCTCTCCGCCGGGACTGCATTTCCCATCCTGCCTCGCGGGGAGCAGACCGGAAGCCACGCGAGGGCTGCCGGGAGCTGTAGTCGCAGCCGGGGACCTTACCTCAAAGAACTCATGCTGGCGATGGAAGCGGAGGCGGCTGGGGGAGAAGCAGAACGGGGCCCGCGGCAGGGTGCGAGGCAGGACGGGCAGCAGGGGACGTTCCACCCGCAGCAAGACGCTGAGCTCCGGCAGCAGCAACATCCTGTCGAAGCGGTGTCCCCGCGAACACGGCGCGCTCACCGGACCGCCATCTTTTGGGGGTGAGAGGAAAAAGCAGATCACTTCCGGGTCGGCGAGTACTTCCGGGTCATATCGGAGTGGGTCTGGTACCGTGAGGCCTGGGAGCGATCCGAGGCTTCGGTTAGTGAGGAGACTTCAGCCCCACCCCGCTCCCGACAGTGTCATCTGATTGGCTCCAGGGATGCTGCCGTTACTGCGTCAACCAATCGGAGTCTGCGCACCTCTTCCCTGCGCGCCGCTTGGCCGCCGCGGGCGTGCTGCTGCTGCTGTGTGAATCCCTGAATAGCCCCCTCGGCTCCCCCCTGTCCTCTCGCACTGGGCGCGCGCGCCGGAGCGCCACCTACCTGCCCATCAACGTGCGGCCCGTTCCGCGCGCGCGCCGCCTGCCTGCCCCCCGCCCCCAACGCGCGGAGGCGAGAGCTGCTCAGCCCGGCGCCAGGTACCCGCTTCCCCGGCGGTCGGTGGGACGCACGAGGATAGCGCGGTGGGGGGCTCGGCCCTGTCATACGCCCGCCGCCCTCAGCGCAAGGCCGGCTGGAGAGCGATTATCGCCGGCGCCAAAGAGTGAGCGGGAACCTGGGCCTCGAGTGGGGACCCCACAGCAGCCGCGGGCCTGGGGTAGCGGCTCCCGTAGTGGCAACGCGCCGGGCAGGGACAGCCGGAGCCCCCGGGGTTAGGGGAAGCTGGCTCTGCGCGGTGGTACTGACCCCCAAGGGGATCTGCCCTCCCGCCCAAACCGATCGCAACGCCCCGCCCTGGGGACTCGGGGTTCTCTGGCACCGCTCTCGCTCGGGTCTGGTTGGCTCCGATTTATTTATTACCGTATCTTACTGGGGGGACGGGCAGATGAATGTCAGTAGTGCCGATGCAGAGGTGTAGAAAGGTTTTCTGGGCGAGAGATTCAGGCAGTGGGCTCACCTAATAGAGACAGGCTCCCTGCTTCGTTTGCACACCAGGTGATTTCTAGCCCCTGGCTGTAGCGTTTTGGTTGTGTTACTGCTCTCGGTTATGGAGGATCCCCACTACTGTCTGCAGTAGGGTGACCGGACAGGAAGTGTGAAAAATCGGGACAGGGTGGGGGGTAATTGGAGCCTATGTGAGAAAAAAGACCCAAAATTGGGACTGTCCATATAAAATCAGGACATATGTTCATCCTAGTCCGCAGGGATCAATTGTGTGGAAACATCTTTCCCACCAAGTCAGTGTGTATTATTACATCGCCAGCCTTAATCTGAATGAATGTGACAGGACCCTTGGTACCATTATTCTAAGAGTTTGTTCTCTGTCTGGATTTGATTTGGATCTTTTAAAATTATTAGCTGAAGTAGCATTTTTTGTTTTTATACAGACTTTCTCTCTCTGCTCCTTTCATTTTTCTCTTTGCCTGGTCCTGTACTGTCTAACTTACGTTGGTATGTAAGGATATCTACTGACAATAAGTCACAATCAGTTGCTTTTTCCTTGTTAAAACTCCAGATATATTTCTGTTTCCTTTATGGTTCAAACCCTGTTGTGAAATAAAGCCCCCAGGTTCCACTCAGTCTTATTTTCCCACAGATCTACTGTTAATATGTTACTTTCTTAAATTGTGAGTTTGATTGACATTGCCAGTGAGGCTAGCTAAGTATATTAAAAATCATACTAAATTCAGAATAACTGTGTGAGGATTCAGTGATCTCTTTCCCGTTAATTTTTACTCTGTTTGATGTTGCAAGAAAATATGTGGAACTGTAATAAGTACAAACCAGACACACATTTACCCTTGAATCTCTAAAGATGAGAAGATCTGCTGTGCTAGTCCTTTCTCCCTTGGCTTTTCTAGACTTGGATTTGGAGGGTGTTAGCTAAAAACTTCCGAATCCTAGTCTAGACAAGACCTCACTGTGCAATCCGAACATATATGAAGAGCAGAGTATTGGTTTACGGAAAAGCCCTCCAGATCTTAGAGCATTTTTCTCTTTGTAATCTAATCTATGTCTCTATACCATGCCCATCACCTTTGTATCTTGTTGACAGTATTCAGCTGTTCAGTATTTGCCCATTATTTAAATACCATTTTCCTGCTTTTCTCCTGCTTAATGGGGCTTTTCAGTTTTGTGTCTTTGGTCAAGATGTTTCCTATTTGACATATGGACTTGTTAGTGTAAACTGATGGTTAACTGCCTTCCTGCCCTTTAGCCTCTAGAGGGCTTCCTCCCTCTTCAGTGAGAGACTGTCTCTCCAAGCATACTTTATGGTTGAGTCAGTGTAACTAATGTTGAGCTTACAGATTTGGCCATCAGATGAAGACACAAAGTAGGCAGAGGCTGAGAGGCAAAGGAAAGGAAATACTTTTCTTTCTCCAGCTTTTCCACTGTAATCACTAACAGCTAGTCTACATGTGGAAATTGGCTACTGTAACTATTTCAGAATAAGAATTCCACTACCACTATTATGTAATAATTCCCTTGTGTGGATGCATTGTTCCAAAAGTAACTATTCCGAAACAGTGTCCACATGAGGAAGTTATTCCAGTATAGCTAAATTTATACTGGAATAATTTTTCTGAAATAGCTATCCTTGTCAATTTCCATCAGGTAGACAAGGCCTAACTCAGTTTTAAGTATCATCTTTTGTGATTTTGGTGCAAGTCAGTATATGGACACTTATTCCGAAATCACTGACCAAACTCATACTTGCATAAAAATAACAAGGTGTCAGTTACAAAGGATTTTTTTTATTTTGGTGCAAGTATAAGAGTAATCCAGCCTGCAGAAGCCTGCAACAGCACATTCAAATTTAACTTCTGCTGAGGAGAGCCAGTACTCTGCATACTACAAAGCTGTGAGGTAGAATTTTCAAAAGTGCCTAAGAAGCTTACAAACTGTTGTTTATATATGGAACTATTCAGGGACAGCTGTGTGTGTACACACTTATTCAAGAATGTGTGCGCTTTGTTCCTGTTTAGTTTAATACACTTACGGAGGATTTAACTAAAGAGGAATAAAGTACTGTTATTCCAGAAAAAGTGTCCTCATATTGATTTATGCAGGAACTGTTATTTCTGCACAACTCCATGGCTATGTACACACAGCAGCTTAAGTTGGTATAAGTTACGTCGCTCAGGAGTGTGAATAAACTACCCCATTGAGCAACATAAATTAAACCCACCTAAGCGCCGGTGTGGATAGTGCTAGTGGGAGAGCTTCTCCCACCAACATAACTATGAGCCTCTGCACTGACAGCGCTAAGTTCTAGATGTAACCATGTAAACAAGTCACAAGTCCCAATTTCAAAAATGATATAGGTACTGAAGAGGCTAAATTACGATGACTTTGAGTGAAATTTAAGCTGTGAAGTGCCAAAGTTATTTTTAAAAATGAAACTTGGGCTCCTAGGCCACTAAGGCAATTTTGAATTTTTTTACCCTTGTTGATTAGCTTTGAGTTTTAGTGGTAAGGTCATCTTTTGTGCTTTGCATTCAGTGTGCTGTGAAATCTGTAACCCTAGGTGGAAGCATGAGTGAATTTCGCATTCACCATGATGTCAATGAGCTGTTAAGCTTGCTGCGTGTTCATAGAGAGGAAGGAGCTGAAGTGTACATAGATCTCCTGCAAAAGAATCGAACGCCTTATGTTACCACAACTGTCTCCGCACACAGTGCTAAGGTGAGTTAATTTGGGTTTACTTACTGCTAGACTGCAGTGATGGTTGAAATGTACTTTTTTCTTAATTGAAGTGTGACTAGCTGACAGGTCTCAAAATGTAACCATAAAAAGGGAATTGTCATTGAACAGGGATGTGTCTTGTGCGGGCTCAAAGGGATCATTATTGGCCCTATTCTGTTTAACATTTTTATCAGTGACCTGGAAGAAAATATAAAATCATCACTGATAAACTCTGCAAATGACACAAAAATTGGGGGAGTGGTAAATAATAAAGAGGACAAGTCATTGATGCAGAGCAATCTGGATGGCTTGGTAGGCTGGGCACAAGCAAATGATACAATATTTAATAATGACATGTAATGTATACATCTAGGAACAAAGAATAAAGGCCATGCTGATATCAGTTGGAACTGATTTAAATCACTAGTCAGGAAGACTCAATTTAATCATGGATTTCTACATAAAAATGCATTCTTGTTGGTTGTTATAACTTGATACATATTCTTTACAACTCAGAGATAGATGTAGGTTTCATTTTAGAAAGTACACTCTATACATTTTTTAAGTGATTTATTTTGAAAACTGTTCAGATTAGTTTTACAGCTATATCAGAAAATGAATGATTGTTTGGTTATTTCATTTACCGAAGGTAATTGAAGCAGATATTTATGAAGTCATTGGGAGGTGAACTATCTCCAGTTCAACAGGCTGATCATTAATATTTGGAGGATTTTCTTGCCGTGCTGTATTAGGAGGACAACATCACCAGACAGACATTTAAATTGTTTTATTTAACTAAAACAACAATGTTATGTATTCTGGATTTCTTGAATGGTTCACCCTTAGCTCTGAAGTTTATTATAGTTGGCACAATGAAGGGACGATTGCTGAATGTCCATGTCATAGCCAACTCCTCTTCCTCAGCAGTTGAGGTTTGACCCTGGTACCAAGTTTTGAGAATATTTGCAAGAAAATGAGCCAATGGGAGCTGCAGGGCAGCGCTTGGAGCCCCCTGGCTTCCCCTATGCTAGGAGCTGGAAGGGGGACATGCCGCTGCTTTTGGGAGCTGTGCAGAGCTGTGGCACGCACAGAGTGGGGCAAGCCCTAAGCCCTGACCCCTGACTGGAGCAACGGAGAGGGGCAAGCTCTGGACCCCGCTCCCTGGTGGGAGCTCAAGGGCCAGATTAAAATGTCTGAAGGGCTGGATGCGGCCCCCAGGCTGTAGTTCGCCCACCTCTGGCCTAGAGTATAGATATCCTACCCTGTCTGTAAAATGGGGAAGGAATCTGGAGTTTAGAGTTTGTACAAGGTCCTCTCAGAAGGAACCTAGTTACAGAACCCTAGATCTGTAACTCATTCATTTAGCCACGTTGTCTTTCAGAAAGAATATGCCAAATCTTGGCCATGCTGTCTTTATAATGCCTACTTTTGCAATGAATTTTGAGACCCACAGATGAATGAGAATTGTATAAATATAAATAACATTAAATAAACAAGAAGAACCATAACTTAGTCTGTTACTTTAACAGCTGAACCATACTCCTCACCCAAAGTCAGTAAGAGACCCCAGTATTTTATTTCTGCCTAGCATGTAGTTGCAGATGGTGGTATATCTTTATTTTCAATCTTTATTTTGAGATCCTGGAAATTCCATATAGTTAAAAGAACTGTATGAAGAGTTACTCCTGGGGGAATTCTGTGCTTGCTCCCCCCCCCCCCCAAAAAAAAATTCTGCACATAATAATTTAAAATCCTGCATACTTTTTGTCAAAATAACATAATATAATCATGCCAGTTTCAATTATTTTGGTAATTTTATTTCAAAATACCTTTGTCAGCAGGTATGTCTTCAACAGTATTTACAAGAAAAAAGATTCAGGAAATGTTTTTTGACAAATAGATTCCTTACTAGTCTATTAATACAGAACTTTGAGTAATAACTGATTTAAACTACAATACAGAAACATATTTGCCACATCCTCATAAAAAGTTACAAGGCTTGGGGAAGTCAGAAATAACATAGGAGCTGAGGGAGAGGGAAGTAATTGCTGGGAAAGAGCATGGGAGTGAACATGGAGGTTTCTTGAGTGTGGGTGGGAGAAATATGGAACAGGTTTTTGGGGGAGGAGGGAGTGATTGTTAGGGAGCTGAGGATCCTCCCCCATGGAGACCCTGGCTGAGTCCTAGCCTCTCCCATTCAGTCAGGCACATCTGGCTTCACTAGCCCTTCAGAACTCTACTCTATGTGACCACCAGCAGTCCAGTGTGCCTCACTCTGTCCTCCCCCATATCTCATGCCTCCTCATCTGGCCCCATGGACACTGTGAGGAATGCAGCTTCTCCTTCTCCCTATCAGCTACTGGCTGCTATGGCAGGTGAGCTGGCTGCCCTCTGTTCTGGTGACACAGCAGGTTGGCGAAAAGGATAACTGCAGCATCTCTCCAGCAGAATGTATTTTCTGCAGAGAAAAAAAATCTGCAGGGAACATTCATTCTGCACATGTACAGTGGCACAAAATTCCCGCAGGAGTAAAAAGTGTAAGGAGAATCACTTAGAAATTAGGAAATGCTAGAATTAAGGTAGCATATTGTGACATACTGGGGTAGATTCTGGACTAGTTGAGGGCTGTGTCACCCTTGTCCTGCAACATTGGGTGCCTTACAATACCTTGCTGTAGTAACTCCCACCTGGGCCCCTCACAAACAACCTTTGAGCATATTGGGCAACCTGAGTAGCTGTGTGTAACTGCAGTTAGTCAGCTACATCCTGGCTCTCACCAGCCTTGGTTGTACTTCCGGGTGACCCCAACACGCCCTTCATCCAGAAATGTATGTTCTGTACTGCCCAGTCCTCTCCTGGACAGTATAAAACATTGTTTGTGATTTCTTTAAGTGAATAATATGCCATTTTATTATTTTAAATAAAGTACCCAGACAATCCCATTTAAACATACCAGATTAAATAAAACAATAAAACTAGTTATTAACTACAAAGAAAGAGATTTCAAGTGAGAATAAGTAGAGGCATAAAAGTTAGAAATGGCTACAAGAAAAATAAAGATAAAACACTTAGTAGTGTCTGATTTAAGAAACTGTATTAGGCTTTGTCTACACTATCACTTTTGTCAGCAAAATCTTTGTTGGTTAGGGTGTGAAGAAAACACGAAAACTACATAAAGTTACACCGACAAAAGTGCCAATATGGACAGCGCTAGGTTGGCAGGAGACGCTGTCCAGACGACATAGCTACTGCCACTTGGGGTGGTCTATTTATGCTGGAAGGAGAGCGATTAAATGGGAGACCTTCTAGTGGTTCAGCTGCAGCCAGGGCTGGCCCACAACATTATGGCACCTGAGATGCGGAGCTCAAATGACATCCCCATACCCCCTTTGGCCAAAACTTTGAAAGGTCTCTTGTGCCCTCCTTCCTCAAGCACAACACTACACCATCTCTGTGCATCTAGAATAGAGAAAATACATATGTACCAGCAGCAGACACAATTTTCTACACTCTGGGTCCTACTGGCGCCTTCTGTCCACTCCCTCCCTCTGGCACCTAAGGCAGTCACCTCAGTTCACCTCATCATAAAGCCAGCCATGGCTGCAGCAGTACAGCTGTGCTGCTGTAAGGTCCATAGTGTAGATATGTTTCTTAGTACATGCTGGAGCAGATTACTGATTAAACTCTTAGGTCAGAACCCTCCCCTCCCGCCCCACGATTTCAATGGCTGTTTTCCTTTGTCATCTTAGGTGCAATACCAGAGAGAGAGAGAGGAGAGTGTCTTGAGTGTGGGCATTTTCTTTTAATAGTCTTGTCTCCCCTTTGAGGAGCATTTCCAGCTGGGAGCAATATGACAGGCAGTCTAGTGAAGAAAAGAAACTCCATCCTGTGTCTTTACAAAGATGTATATTTTTTTCTCCCTGTTCTCTTCCTTGCCAAGGAACAGCCACTCAGGTGGTAATAGTCCATCAGCCTTGTTGACACCTGGCTGAAGCATCAGCTTGCTCTTTAACTCCAAGAAAGTGGCTTAGCCACCCCCAGACTTCTCTGGGAAAAATACTTCAGTCATGATTTCAACTTATGTTTATAACTTTCCATATAATGTTGCTATGTGCATTTTACCATGACATTATTGATCAGCAAATTATGAGTTTTTAAATGATACCTCACAAGGCCTATCTTATACAAATGTTATTACAGTAGTGTGTAGAGTTTGGGTGCAGAGGTGTATTCTGTCATACACATGTCAGCTTACTCCTTGCGCTAGTGCGTATGCATTTTGACATAGTCTTTAGTTATATGATCACATACTGTTTTTTGCACAGCACCTCTGTGGCTCTTTGTAGAGTTGGGTATGCAAAGGTAGCCCCATTTTACAACCCCATAGCCAAGATTTGACATTTTCTTTGTTCTTCTAAATACAGGCATGTCGCGTCCTGTGCGAGGGTTCCGTTCCGCGGTTACCGTGTAAAGCAGAAACCGTGTATAGCCAGAACCCATTGACTTCAATGGCAGGCGAAATCACCCCCCCTACAGAAAGTTTTTAATTTTTTTTCCCCTTTCTTCTTTTAATTTTTTTTGCCGACTGTGTAAAGCGGAAATCGCGTAAGTTAAATACGCCTAAGACACGACATGTCTCTAGTGCATTTGAAACTTTCTCCTAAAATGCTAACCTTTTTTGAAATAATTAACTTGTATTATTATTTGTTGTTTTACAGGTTAAAATAGCAGAATTTTCTCGAACTCCAGAAGATTTTTTAAAGAAGTATGATGAGCTGAAATCTAAAAATACAAGAAATCTAGATCCTTTGGTGTATCTGCTGTCAAAGCTTACAGAGGAAAAAGAGGTAGCATGTTTGTTTCTGCATTTCTGTCAGTCTGATACATAATATATGGAAGTAGCAATAATGATTTCTTATTATAGTAAACCCTGTTAAGAAGCTGTTCAGATAAACATATCTGAACCAACTAGTTAAGATTACAATAGGGTATGTGAGGGCATTCCTTTTAACCCTCTGTTTTCAGTTACTCATGAATTTCCCAGCAACTTTTCTTTTGTGCCTAGACATGAATTTTAATTTTGACTTTGAGAAAAATCTGTTCAAGCTAATTTTGAATTATATAAGGGTAAAAACCATACAGTTGACACTCTGAGAAGATGTTAAGATGTCTTTGTGCCTAACATGTATACTACTGGAAAAATAACAGTTCTAAGCATTTAAAAATTGAATGTTTCACCAGAACAGGTCTTCTCTTATGTTCATCAGTATACTGCTAAAGCCCTGATTCTTCAATCTGTTCTGCACCGGCTAACTCTTGTGCCCATGCAGAGTCCCACTGATTTCATTTCAGTTCCATGTGGAGGTAATCATATAGATTATATTGCAGGATTTGGGGGCCTTAAGAGTCTGAACTAATATCTGTGGAGAAAGTACTCGATGTACAAAACTTGATCTGCAGATAGAATTTCTGAATTCAAAATCTTTCTTCTTAAAACTTATCTGGAAACCTTCAAAAAAGTAAACTTAATGGCTGAAAATTTTCAAAAGTAGCTTCTTATATTGGCTATCTCCATTTTTAGATAGCCAGCTTGACACATGTTGGCCCTGATTTACAAAAGCTTTAAGCATGTGCAGGTCTCGTTAATTCAATCCTAAGTGCTTCAAAGTTGGGCATCCAAAATCAGAGGTCGCTTTTGAGAATTCTGACCTTCAAGACTTTAGTAGTTAGTTTCCTGGAGAAATAACCTCATGCCCTAAAGTGTTAGTTTTCTATGAAGAAAAACTAAAACATAAATTTTAAACACTGATGTGTCTCTTTGTTGAATGCTTTGTGTTATAAATCTTAATTTTTTTTTTTTTTTATTTCAAACCCACTCTTCAAGTACGTTTCACTGCACATTACAAGTCCTGCACGCTTCGTATTCGCAGTGTGAACAAGTGAAAGAACACAATGTAGCTGAAATCATCTCTTGTGTTTTTTTTTAAATGAATTAAAAGGAGTTACGGATACTCTCCCTGCTGCTAATACCCCTGCCAATTTCTTGGTTTCAGAATCTTATCTTCTGTTGTCTTTGTTGTCATTGTTTTTAAAAAATTAATCTCTCTATTCCTTTGTGAGAAATCCAGTTTCCTCTATTGTTTCTAAGTGGCTACATCAGTGAAAGAGTAAAGATGAGTACAGGAAGGGCTGTCAAATGCACAGAGTTAACTTACAGAAAGAGACTTTTTCCCCTCTATTCTCTGTTAGAATTGTCTGGGAGGTTATTTGAAACAATAGAAGGTGAAAAATGCAAACAAAATTTGATTTTTAAATTGGTGTTTCCTTCGAAGTGCCACATTTACAGAGCTTGTAAAGTACACCTCATTGGAGCTTTTCTCCCCGCTTTTCCTTTGTGATTTCTGTTAGAGAATGAGCAGGAGGATCCAGAGGCAGTTTGAGTAGATGGGCTTCTGTGTTGTGGTACTTGTTCCTCTCTACCCAATTGTCGAGTAAGAACTGAATTAGTTATAGCAAACTTTTTTTATCTGTTAGGATCTACATTTACAACAACACCCCCCAAAACCCTTAATGAGTAATATGAATGCCCATACAATGAATATTAATAGCTATATACTGAATATGATTATCCCCGCCCCTGTTTACTGTTTATAGCATTAAGCATATTCTACAGACAATTTTACCTTGAAGATACATTTTTTTGCAGTAATAGCAGCCACAGATTCCCTTGATCAGCAGTTCACAAGGAAGGGAGGAAGGGGCCATGACCCCGAGTTCGTTTATGTAGCTGGGAAAGGAAAGGGAAAGATAACACTGCTTTACATAAAGAGTATCCTTTAGGGCCCCACATTTCTTATGCAGCTACAATGCTTATCAATCCTTAACAAGCAGAAGAGAAGGGAGAGGGATAGCACTTTATCTATCAAGTGCAGAAATGATGCCTGTGCTTCTACTCCCTAATACCATGTCAGCATACCAGCAGTTTCCCAGGTCTCTACTTAACCCTTACATAGGCCAACAGTTTCCCCTTTAAAAAAGGGGTGAGGGGGTAGAAAAACTTATGTTAAAGTAGCATTCACATTGCACATTTAATGCCCAGAAGTCAAGAAATGAAAAAAATTCTCATTAAATTTAACTCAATCACATTGTACATACAGTTCATTATAGTCCAATTTCTTTTAAAATATATATCTTAATATATTACTGCTTGTTTTATGGCATACATTTAACAGACAGGAAACTGTTTTTGAATGTTTAACTTAGTGAATTTAATGTCACACAAATGTATGTTTTTGCTTGCCATGGTAAAATTAAAAAGAGGATCTTGCATAGGGGTGTAAATAACGTTTAAAAAATTAACTGTTTAAACAATTAGAATATATTTTGTTTAAATGGTTAACCGGCTGGGGCTGATGCTGCAGGGGTTGGTGGAGGTTGGGAGTTAACAGGTAAGGTGGGTTAACCGGTTAGAATAATGCTTACCAGTTAACCACTTAACATTTTACATCCCTTATTTTGCACAAAGACAACTTATAAAATACTTGAATCAAGGAGTTGTTGAAAGAGGGGTGAGATGTGCAATGACTGTGTCCATTTGGGCGGAAGTCTCTCTCATCTATCATTTTGATATTTCTAGAGCATCTTGTCTAAATCTTTTTCTGCTGCATTCATGAATAAGTTCTTGTTGTTGTTGTGTATTTGTAGACACTCCAGTATTTACAGCAGAATGCTAAGGAAAGGGCAGAGCTTGCAGTGAATGCCACAACAAGTGGTAGTACCAGTTTTACTATTCCCTCAACCGCTTCCAAGATATCCATGCAGGAACTTGAGGAGTTACGCAAGCAACTTGGCAGTGTAACAACTAGCTCCAGTATACAGCAGGTACTATCTCTTCCACAGTCTGGAGGAACAAGACTACCTTGAGCTTGTAGGGCTTTAATCATTATCTTTTATTACCTTGTGGTGTAATTGTGGCAAAGTGTGAATAATCTGTAATATTTTTATGAACCCTATATGTGCCTCACTTTCCCTCTGTACTTTGCATTGCTTCCCAGTGGAAGAAAAAAGGATAAGTCTTCTCTTGTGTGGGGGTGTAGGGGAGAGAGGGACGAAGGAGGCAGTGGGATGCAGGACATGGTGTGGGTGTCACCTTGCTATATGGTCTGCAGTAAATAGTATAATTAAACAACTGGTTGAAATTAACGCAGATCAAAATAGGGTCCAAAGGGACAATGAAAGTCCCAACAATTGACACTGAATACTAGGTAGATGGGGTTACAAATTCAGCATGGCCCTTCCTGGAGACAGAGGACTGGGAGGACAGAAAGAGTGGGCTTTTGAAAGAAGCTGGCTGCTCTCATCTGGGACTGAAAAAGAAGTCAGAGAGACAGAGCCTACGAGATAGTCCATGCTAGAGCAATCCACCATCCAAGCTGTAATGGACTATGTTTTAACATTTGTTTCTCTGTGCTAACTCAAGGACTTCCAATTCTGTATTCCAACTGACTTATAAATCCTGTTCTGTTTTCAAAATGCTGTTTGGTGTCACTGCAAATATTTGCTGGGATGTGTCATTCCCTGAAGAATGTAGAAGTCTCTAACCAGCAGTCTATTTCAGTTGAACTCATTGAGCAGAGCTCACAATATGAAGTGGAAATTCTGGAGCCAAGAGGTTCAGTCTTGGAGGTAGTGAGGCTAGATGGCCTACTCTGAAGGAAGAGACCGACCCTTTGGTGGTCTGACACACTGAAAAGAGTCCTCCAAGAGACTGTTTAAAAGCTGGAGCATAGCACAGATTCTGGGGATCCATGTATGACTGTAACAGAATCCCAGTGCAGGAGGGCAAGGAACTGACAGGTATCTGGTAGAGAGTTTCATCTGGCCTGGTCAGTTCAATATTCCTCCACTCACCAATATCATAACCTGTATATAAAAGGTGTCATGTAAGTTACCAATAGAAAGCTAATAACATACTGATCATTAATATTATTCTGTAGTGTATATACAGAGAACAAATTCAAAATTGCAAACTGGGAATTATGATCTTGAAGTGTGTTTGCAAGGTATGGCTGAAGTTACCCCAACCTAGACAAAGGTACTTCCAAGTTACATTAAGAGACCGTGGGAATGTATTTACATAGTAGGTAAACAGAACCATCAAGCTAACAGGGGAAGGAGATAACCACTCAGCATCATGTCAGCGAGGAGATTGCAGGAACAGATCACTTTATATTTTAACAAACCAGTTGGGAAAGAAGCCAGCATGGAACTTCCTTCCCCACAAGACTCCATATCTCCTTCCTCACAGCGTGAATGAACTCTGTTTGTGAGTAGCTGTCAGGAGAATCCATTTCAAAGGTTCACTGTACTATAAAAGAGAGGGGCAAAAAACCTCCGATTAGCTCTCATCTAAGAAGACAAAAGAACGGAGCACTTCGTGGCAGATCCTGACCAAGTGGGGGGTTAGCCATGTCCTGAAAGGTAGCATGGTAAGAATCTTGCTTTGAACCAGGGCTATAGTTTTGTTAAGTCTTGGTCTCTAGAAAGCATTTTTCACTTTTATTTGCTTGTAACTATTTCTGACTCTGTCCTTTGTACTTGAACTAAGTTAAAATCCTATTTCCTTTTGATAATAAACTTGTTTTACTTTTAATCTAAACCAACCCAGTGCTGTGTTGGAATTGAAGTGATAGTTAACTCCAGTTATAGTGATAAGCTGTGAACTTTGTCTCTTTAGAGGAGCAAACAAACCTTATTCTTCTGAATGGTCCAGGAAAGGGGCTGGACATTGCAGAGTGCATAGTTATGGAAAAAATTGGGACTGAGAAGTGTTTGGTTACACCTGGCAAGATGACCCTAAGCAGGTGGAGTCCGGAATGTGACTGTGTGTAATAAGCAGCATGTTGGAGTCAGAACTGATCTGGGGCAGCTTATTACACACTCAGAGCTTGCTTGTGTGCTGGCTGGAAGCATACAGCTACAGCACCAGAGCATTTTAATGCACTCAGGGTTACAGGGCAAGTGATGACAACCTCTCACTGGTGTGGATTGCACCCAGAGTGTGACACAGTGATAGTAATATGGTCTGGAAGTACAGAAATCCAGTATAAGAGCTGTCCTCCACTCTCATAAACCATCAAGAATATAGGGAGTTTTTCTGACTGTGGGGTTGTTCCTTGAATGCACACTCCTCTTCCAGTGTCTGCATGACATTTATCCCTGGGACAGTGTGATGTGTTGTCCTGTTGGAGTCACTAGTGGCCAATGCACCAGTGCAGCTGAGTTCAGTCCGGTCTAATGAATTCAATATCATTAGAACTCCTGCCAGTGTCTAGTCCTCAGGATTATCCTTGTGACTGTTACTCTCAGAAACCCAGATTGTTCGAAGAAGAAGGGGATCAGACCATCAGCTGCCTCCTTTTCTGGTCCTAATTTTAGAAAGGGAGATTGCATGCAATAGAGGGCCCCAAGCATGTGGTTGCTTTGCTTGTGGTGAATGCTATCCCTACTAATACCAGAAGTGTTTGGAGATGGAACTGGCCAAGATGGAGGTGATGGTATTGTTGGAGGAGAAAGAAGTGGAAAAGACAGGAACGTAGAGAATTCATCCTACCACAGATGGTATTTGGAGTTGGTCAAATGAGAAGCACAGTGTCCACAAAGCCAGTTCCTACATCAGGTAGGACCTGGGATATTTTTATGAGCATCTGCATATTCTGGAGAGCACTGGGTCAGTGTGTGCCAGGGATTCCAGGGGACAGTGTACAAGGGTGGAATGTGTCACACGTTTACCAGGGAGAATGGTACATTGGGGTGGGAAAGTGCAATGCATTTCCTCAGATTCTCAGTATCCCTAGAACTATTCTGTGGTTTGTTAGCTAACATGTTGTTCTCTTCATAATTTGGAAGATGGGATTTAATTCTGGGTTGTGACCCAGATTTCAACCCATAGTAAATTGTCACAGCTGAGAAATAAAATTCTAAAATCACCAGTTTATTCTGTTGACACTAGTAAACTTTACCTGAGAATGGCAAAATGCAAAAATAACATCTTCCATGGTGCTGGCCCATCCCTTGTGGGCAGAAAAGCTAACCTGCCTTTCTGTCTTCTTATAGTAGCTGAGTCCTAGAGCTGGGAATGCTGGGAACTTTACTTAGTGAAATAAACAGAGCTTCTAAAAATGCCTATGAGCATACAAAGGAAAATAGCCCTGCAGTATTATAACTAGTAGCCAGGTCCAGCATCCTGTTCTCTCCACTATTATCCTCAGATTGACTAGTTCAGCAGTTTGTAATTTTATGTCTGGTTTGAAATGATGCTTTTCCAGGTCAGTGTTTTTAAAGAAGCCCCTCTCTCCTTTCTCACAGCCTCTTGAGCTTATACGAAAGATACTCCGAGACAAGCAAAACAAGAAGAATTCTGGTCAACCGATTCCAGTATTTCCAGCCTGGGTGTATGAGAGATCTGCTCTTAGTGGGGATTTCTTAACTGGATCCAGTTTAAGCACTGACACAACAGTGCCTATAGGTACGTATCACACAGACAAAAATTACAAGCATTTTATTCAGGGTATTTGCTCTCTGGTCTCATTCAGGTTTCACCAGATATTCAAGATGAGGAGAAAGCTTAGCTCCAGTTAACTCTGTTAAGGAAGAAATGGGCTGAGAGAAAAGCCTTAAGGCTTTGTGTACAGTATTTGTCAATACTGAATCCGAGCCCCAAAATTTCATTGGGTGCTATGTTTGAAACCAGATGATAATGCATCTGTTTGCTCCAGTCAGACTCCAGTGTGACAGGTTTCTTCAGATCCTGTAGCTCCTCAGAAAGGTGGGACCACCTGAGATCATGGCCGTTCAGATAACTCACCCCCACCCAGGTGCATGTCAGAGACATCTGGCCAAAGCACCAAGAATCAGTGTCATCTGATGGCTCTGTACAGCAGACAGCCAAGGTCCTGAGAAATTACATTTGGCTCCAACAAGAGAGACAGAGAAGGTCTCACTGGCAGTGCTAGTAGGGTTGAGATCTAGTATTGTCGAGGCCATGCTGGTGCTATTAGTATAAGGCAAGCATGGTCCTGTTTGGTCTTGCATGAGAGTCTGGACAGGAGTGGTGTCAGAGGAAAGGCATACAGCAGGAAGTTCTTCCATAGCAGCAGTAAGGCATGTAGTAAGATGAGTCCCTGAAACATAAACCCTTGATGTCAGGGGCCCGGTATGAGGCCTGAATTAAAGTAATGGTCAAGATGTTGCTACCATAAAGCAGTGTTGTGCTGTGAGCCAGAGGCAGGCCCTGCTTACAGAAGAACCAATAAGATCATCCTGAGATGTGTTCCTTTCTCTCTTATTCCATGATGAGGCTGCCTTAACCCTTTATTCTCCTCCAAATTACTCTGGGGCCTCCTGGGACATGGTGGGGAGAGCAGCTGCAGCTCTGGAGATTCCTTTCAGCTGCTGTGCCAAGCAAATGATGTTAATTGTTAGTGATCATGGTGCTCAGACAAAGTAGCCCTCTAAATCAGCAAGGGGTTTCTGGGATCTCTTTGCCTCTGCTGCATCCATTTGGTTAGTTTTAGCTGTGCAGTTCCATATTTTTAAATGTTTGGGTTCCTTTTTAAGTTTTGCCATAGCTGACTGGCTGTGGGGGTTTTAGTACTTATTTTTTTAATATAACTTCTACTTTTGTATAAGATTTTTAACTCTTAAGACATTGTGATATGCTTTCCACCTTAACTATAACCTGATGAATTGTCTTGTCTCAGGATTATTATATTGCTTAACATACAAAGGCCCCAATCAAAATTGAAACCCCATTGTGCTAGATGCTGTACAGACCCATAGGCAAAGACAGTTCCTGTCCAAAGAACATGCAAACATTCTTCCCTACTTCCGTAACCTAAGCTTTGTGACAGGGTGAATTTGATTTAAATCATGATTTAAATCACTAGTCAGAAAGACTCAGTTTATTCATGGATTTCTACATGAAATTGCATTCTTGTTGATTGTTATAACCTTAATACATATTCTTTACAACTCAGAGATAGATGTAGTTTTCATTTTTAGAAGGTACACACAGTACATTTTTAAGTGATTTATTTTGAAAGCTTTTCAGATTAGTTTTACAGCTATATCTTAAAATGAATGATTGGTTATTTCATTTACCAAAGGTAATTGTAGCAGATATTTATGAAGTCATTGCACTGGTGTGACTTTATTTAAAACATCATCAGCAAACATATATTTTTGAATGCTTCTTATTCCCAAACTGGGTCTCTTGTAACGCTTGCTGCCATTATAGATTTTCCCTTCTAATGAGAGAATGGTATAGTAGATCTCAAATCAATGAAGGCTACACTCAGAAAGACCTCAAGACTTCTGGAATATGCTGCTCAAACAGTTTCACTTTTGTTTCTACTGCCTGTCCCTCCCTTCTCACATTTATCTCCAGACTTCTGCTTGTCCAGATCTATTTGCCCCCAACAGTCTTCTATTCACTGAACTTTTTGAAACTTTGCACTTTTAGAGAGAGGTGAGGGATTGACTCTGTATACACAGATTTGCCGCAGGACAGTAGAGTTGAGGTCTGTTATTTCTCACCTCTGTATTTTATTAATTAATTTATTTATTTTAAAACATTTTTGCTGTCAACAAGCATGTTATCTGCGGAGACACAAATCCACAGTTCGAGACCTGCAAAACTAAGCATCTCTGAAGGTCTCTTCTAGACTGGGCACTGAGTCCCATTGGGTAGATTGATTGAAAGATTAACCAAAATAATCTATACAGAATCCCCTGAAACTCTGTAAAATTGGGTCTCTAATCCATGAGCTATTGGAGCTCGTTTACAAAACTTTTCTTAAAAATTACATGAATATATTATCTCATACTATAGAATTAGAATTCCTATTCCATGATGAGATATTTTTGAACTCTAATGTATCTTAATTAAAACTATCATTAGGTAGGCTTTTTCCCTCAAAAAGCATTTTATCAAAAAAATTTGATTTAATTAAAAGAAAAAAAAGCTTTTTGTCCACCTTGCTTTGTGGCTAGGTTTCTACAACCACATGGTGCTCCCTGACCATCTCAAGCCTTGGGGTACTGATTTTCTACCACTTTTCTCACAGCTGATGTGTAGTCACCTTGAGAGTGCATTGATCTGAGAGCCTGTGCCTTTTCACACTGCAATCAACTTTTGCTGGGTCACAGGCTTCTTTTGTGGTATTGTAGGTTCCTCTTCAAGTGCTTGATCATGTCCATTCCACATTAAGTGTGTGTGCTCGCCACATGCACTGGTGCTGGAAGTTTGTCCCTCAGCAGTATCCATAGGGGAGCGGCTCTGGCACCCTTCGAGTGGCACCCCCATGGCATGGTATAAGAGGTACCACCGGCTCCTACCACTTTCAGTTCCTTCTTGTCACCAGCGACAGTGCACGGAACGTTCACTGCTCTTACTAGCATTGCGTAGGCTCCGTTGGTACAGACTAGAGTTCTCATAAAGTTAGTGTACATAAACAACGAGGAGTCCTTGTGGCACCTTAGACACTAACAAATTCATTTGGACATAAGCTTTTATGGGCTATAACCCACTTCATCAGATGCATGGAGTGGAAAATACAGTAGGCAAGTATAAATACACAGCACATGAAAAGATGGGAGTTGCCTTCCTGAGAAGGAAGGAGTCAGTGCTAATGAGGCTAATTCAATTGGGGTAGATGTGGCCCATTTTCAGTAGTTGACAAGAAGGTGTGAGTATCAACAGAGGGGAAATTATTTTTTGCTGTGACCCAGCCACTTCCAGTCTTTATTCAGGCCTAATATGATGGTGTCAAATGTTCAAATTAATTCCAGATCTGTAGTTTCTTGTTTAAGTCTGTTTTTGAAGTTTTTTTGTTGAAGAATTGCTGCTTTTAAGTCTGTTATTGAGTATCCAGGGAGATTGAAGTGCTTTCCTACTGGTTTTTGAATGTTATAATTTTTGATGTCTGATTTGTGTCCATTTTATTCTTTTGCATACAGACTGTCCAGTTTGTCCAATGTACATGGCAGAGGGGCATTGCTGGCACATGATGGCATATATCACATTGGTAGATGTGCAAGTGAACAAACCCCTGATGGTGTGGCTGATGTGATTAGGTCCTATGATGGTATCCCTTGAATAGATATGCAGACAGAGTTGGCAGTGCATTTGTTACAGGGATTGGTTACTGTGTTAGTGTTTCTGTTGTGTGGTGTGTAGTAGCTGGTGAGTATTTTCTTCAGGTTGTGGGGCTGTCTGTAAATGAGGACTGGCCTGTCTCATCGTGTACATAGTTAGCAATTGAGTTAGTTAGACTTTAGCAGTAGTTTAGTTTTATCAGTCCCTTTGGGGACTTAGCTGGGGGGCATGGCATTCCCCGTTCCCCAGGCTTCAAGTCTGGTAATTGCTAACAAATGGTACATGCCCTTAAGCGATACGCATAGTAGCTGTCTCAGGTGCCTCGGTGAAGG
This sequence comes from Dermatemys mawii, assembly GCA_007922305.1. Taxonomy (NCBI): domain Eukaryota; kingdom Metazoa; phylum Chordata; order Testudines; family Dermatemydidae; genus Dermatemys; species Dermatemys mawii. Next base: position 43,156,522 of record ML677335.1, on the reverse strand, counting down.
ATAAATGTTGAATCTGCAAGTCCTTTAAACCTAAATCCAAGAAAGAGCGTGACATCAGACTCAAAGCGCTCCTGTTGGAGTTGGCGCTCACTCCAGGCCCAGAGCAAAGATCTGACTTGGCACGCAGCATCGGTGCGTAGTGCCATGCCGTCAGTGAGCCAGCACCAATCCCCATCTATGGCCCGGTCCAAGAAGTTGAAGAATGCTGGTAGAGGATGATTTCCTACTCCCAGCAAAGGGAAGGACAGGGCTGGGGGAGAACTAAGACCCGTGCCAGGTAACTCATCTCCCGTTCGGGAAGTCGGGCTTCAGCTCACATCAAGTCATGTAGCCCACCCCATTCCTTACCTGGAAGGACAGAGAGACAGGCCTTCATGAGTTTCAAGTGCTGTCAACGCCTGAAGCGCTCCAGGCTGTGCAGGAAACCCCGACTCTCCTGGTCCTGCTCACGCTGGCCCCAGCGGGGCCCAGACCTTGGTGTAAGCCTGCCTTGGGACCTTTCTGTCTGCCCTTGCCTCAACAGTACCATTCCCCATCGTGGGGGACGTCCTGCCACCATTCACCCACTTGAAGCTGTCATGCCTCGGAGTTAGGGAGGCAGCCGCATCGGAGCCCTCTACAGGCACTGGACCTTGGACACTAGCAGCAGGATTCAAGGCGGACTTCACCAGTTACCTGACAGAGACCCCTGGAGGCATGTGTTTCCCTGCAGGAACATCAGGATCGGAACCTTCGTGGCACCGTCACGCATCACCAGAACGCGGTTACAGATCCTGGGAACGATCAGAGGACCGCAGCCATGGGCCCTGCCGACAATCCCCGGGATGGGTGTCACTGTATTCAGGGGGATGCACCCGAACTGTGATACCTCCAGGTCCCGCTCCTGGTACCAGTCTCAAAATGCGAGGGATGGATTGCCAATCTCCCGTCGCAGATCCACCGAGTGCCGCTGGTCACCGTTGTCCCCGTGGAGGTGCATGTCATGCTTGGACCGGCCCTCCTCTAGATGCAATTGTGATTATCGCCAGGCACGCGATTGCCGCTCCAGTGGATCCGGGTCACGAGGCGGCATCTGAAAGATTTGTCTGATTCGTCTTTAAAAGTTCATCTGGCTGTTATTTCAGCTTACCATGTTTCGATCGTTACTTGAATGCTTTGCATATTGTTTTTTATTTTATTCATCTATTAAAGCAGTCTTCGTTACTGCTGTTACATCAGCCAGAAGGGTGAGTGCATTGCATGCCCTGATGGCTAACCTGCCATTTATGAATTTTGATAAAGATGAGGCGGTTCTTGCACCTGATCCCAGGTTTTTTTTTCAAAAATAGTGTCTGAATTTTATATCAATTAGACAATTAATGTACCAGTTTTCTTTCCTAAACCTCATGATAATAAAGGAGTGTCTGCCTTACATAGTTTCGGTGCTAGGTGAGCTCTTGCATACCACTCAGATAGAATTAAGAGTTTTAGGAAGTCATCTAGACTGTTTATTATGCTAAGAATCATGATTCATGGTGTGTCTGCTCAGACTACTTCCAGATGGGTTAAACAATGCATTGTTCAGCGTTATGAGTTATGGAAATTCCTGAGCTGCCTGTTTTGTGGTCTCATTCTACTAGAGCTGTAAGCTGCATCTTTTACTTGTTTTAAATGTGTTCCTTATAGTGAAATTTGCTATTTGGAAGTCAGTGCACACATTCATTAAACATTATGCACTGGATCTAGTGTATAGAGTGGATGCCAAATTTGGCAGAGAGGTGGCTCAATCATTATTACTGAGGGAGATTGTGAAATCCACATAACTGGAGGTTTCAAAAACAAGTTGGATAAACAACTGTCGAGTGGTCCCGGTTTATTTGGTCCTGCCTTACCACAGGGGGCTGTACTCAATGATCTCTCAAGGTCCTTTCCAGTCCTACACCGCTTGTCCATCTACCTGTAAATAAAAATATCTAGAGCCACTCTAAAAAAGAAATGAAGGTTACTTATTTGCAATTAGATTTCTTTGCGTTGATTCTGCATAGTCACACTTCCCACGCACATTCCCCTTTTTCTCAGAGTCCTATCCAGGTCTTCTGGGTTGGCAGTGGAAGGAACTGAGGTGGTAGAGGGAGCAGCATTCCCTTTTATAGTCTCACCCTTGGAATGTTCAGAGACACCAAGAGAAGGAGTAGGAGGGGGTACAGAGGTGCTCCAACAGGCACTGCTTGGAGTGGGAGAAAGCTCTACCATTGGGAGCCATCAGGAAGCAGTGTGTCCATAAGTGTGAATATTCAGTCATCTTGAAGAACTCCAGTTACAAGTAAGTAACCTTCATTTCTTTTTACTGAAAAATTTCAACTCTAGGGAAACTGCTGACAAGACTGGTACTTCCCTGGTTCCAGTGCAATTAGATTAGTGGGCAGAGTACAGGTGGGAAGATCAGAGGTTCAAAGTTAATGTAATTTGTTCCATAGCTACCATGGTCATATATGTTGGGTATGTATGTGTATCTATATAACTTATATTTTGGCACACAACCAAAGTTAAGGATTTGGTTCTCTGATTTAGAAAGCTAAGCGGATATTTTATGGATTTTACCCCAGATGATTTTTTTTCCATCCTTTACCTCATCTTTGTGTGTGTAACACACAGAGTCATAGTATTTTCTGTTGAGGTTCAAGTACTAGATCGAAATTATGTGATTTTCATTTACAGAGTCTCTTGATGGCTTCTGAACATTCAGTAAAAACTCAGTGCATTGTGGTCCATCTTCTCTGAAGATTGCTTTGGTTTACCCTTATTACAAGGCCTAATTTCACTCTGCTTGTACTAAAAGCTGGGAAGACAACATTGCCATTGAGGAGAATGATACATACTGTCCCTTTTAACAGCACCTCACCTCCATGTTCCACTGTCTTTTAATCCAGCCTGAGCATACCAATCAAAAAGCCACAGAGGAATTAAAAGGGGCTGATAATAGTTCTGTTGGGTGTTCAGATTTTGTACTTTTTGTCCTCTGTTTTCAAATAGGTACCTTACCCTTAGCTTCTCAAGAGTCCACAATTGTGGAAGATCTGCTGTATGTCTTGATTGGTGTGGATGGAAGATACATCACAGCACAGCCTCTCATAGGCAGGCAGAACCGAGCTTTCTTAGTGGATCCCAATTTGGACATGTCAGTCAAAGAGCTAGTGACCAGGATTCTCCCGGTGGCTGCAAGTTACTCCACTGTGACCAGGTATTTGATGTGGCCTTTGTTTTCTCCATGTCAGGATGTGTCTGTCTGGTTGGGCCTGACACCCAGAATTGAATTACAGAATCTCAGTTTGTGATGTTTTATGCAGATGTTTTATTTGCAAGTATGCTGCCTGGTTTAGAACCCACCTTAGTTTAGTTTATACCCATTGAGATGTAAAATAAAAATAGGAGTTCCTCAAAGTTGTTATTGCCATCTATATTTCTTCCCAGGCAATTGCCTGCTGCATAAAGCTGTCTCTGACTTGTTGCATACCAAACTGAGAGAGAAGGCTCGTTTTCTTCCACAATTACAAGGCAGCCCCTGCCTGAGTCTCTGTTGGGTCAGCACTTTAGCGTCAGCAGGGTGGAGCGGTAGTTATGATGTCCTAGCATCACAGCTGTTAATGTGGTTCAGGGCTTTTGGGGTCTTAAATGGGGGCAGAAAGTGCAGTTTGTGGTGTTTGCATGCTGAATGCTCTCTTGAACTCTGGCTAGTGGAGTCGGGGTGACTGCTCATTGGGGACATTCAGCACATACTGGTGAAGTAAATGGATTACTCCACTTTACTTGTACTTCCCCTATAAGTATTCTTCTTCTTTCATATGACATTTGAAAAGCCACAGGCTGAGATTATAGCTGTATCTTGAGAATGTGATAACATTAATCATCTGATGTGTGTGATCTGAATCATGCTTTTTTTTTTTTTTTTTTAAAAAAAGGCAAAATAAAAATCTGCCTTGATTGGGATGAACTATAACATTTATTACTTTTTCAAGCTTCTTACTTTCAAAAATATTGGCTATTTGATATCAGTATTGTTTAAAGAGATGGATCTGTACTTTTGCACAGTTACCCAGTTTAAATTGTACATTAATTAGGGCTTTCCTCATAGTAGGATATAACATATCTTTATTTAAGGCATTTTTGGAAATGTATAGCAGCTTAGTAGCCAGAATTTCTTTAAGATGTTGATAGAATACTAACAGAAACCATCCTGGTGCGAGAAGTCTTGCCCAGGCTTATTTCTTCTATGACCTTAATTATTTCCTTGAATTGCAAGAGAGAGGCCAGCCGTGCATGTCACTCTTCTGAGATTTGCGGGAGGTTGAGTTTTACCAACGTTATTTGGCTCTTATGGGTCAGGTGGTGAATTATTATTTTACTGGTAGAATTTCAAAAAATTGATTATTGAGCTCATTTTAATTAGTAATAACCTACCTTTGTTCTGATTTGAGTGATACTATTTGGGATGTTTGGCCTCTCACTTTTAAGCTGCATGCAAGAATTTTATCCTCTGTTTCCCAACTCTCAGTGTGTTTGTTTGAGTCTAAGGGCTGGTCTACACTGGGTGGGGGTGGGAGGTGCGGGGGACGAGGGGGGTCAACCAAAGAATAATGAATAATGTAGCTGAAGTCGGTGTATCTTCGGCTGACTTACCTGCCATCCTCATGGCGGCGGCGGTTGGCGGCATGCTCCTGTCTACTCCAGCTTGCGCCTCGCGGCAAACTGGAGTTCTGGAGTTGACAGGGGCACCATTGGCGATCGATTTATCGCATCTTAATGAGACGCAATAAATCAGTCGCCAAAAGATCAATTGCTACCCGCTGATCCGGCGGGTAGTAAAGACATACCCTTAAAAAAGCAAATTTGACTTGTGCTGAAGTCAATCTATTTACATCACACTGAAGATTTATTTTTTAAGATTTCCGTGGGAGGGGTAGTTTGCACATTCTAAATCTAGACCTTTAAATTGTTTGGTTCATTCCAGGAGCTGAGCCTGGTAAGCCCTCTCTCTAACCACTGAGTATGAAATGATCTTTCCTTTAATAAAAGCTTATCCTATAGGGTAGATCAGGAGATCTCTGGCATATAATTTGCTTTGAAGAAAAACCTAATTTATCTGTGACTGAGAACGTTTACCTTTCAAAAGAGAGGCGCTGAGTCTCCATCCTCTACAAATCCAGTTTGTCTTGGGAGGGGGAAATTGTAGTGTTACCGGTGCATGATCAGAGATCATGATAGACTTGATTTCGTTATAAAGCACAGAGTATGTCAAATTTGTAGAAATCAGGAAGAAATCTTTTTGTGAATATGTAGAATGTGGAGAGGAGAAAAAAAAGTAAAATCCTTCATCGTAGGGTTTTGCAACCTCTAGACATCTTTTCACCATATTTTTTACATATGATCTTTTATAAAGCTTCTAGCATGTGACTGTGTATCCCTGGGCCAGCTTGACTTGTCCAAAAAAAGAGTCCAACACCTCACTAACATCTGCTATGATAACTGATTCTAGTGGGATATTAATTAATTTGGAAAAAATGTGTTTAAGAACCCAGACCATGTCTAATTTTTGCCACTTCTTCCTGTGTAATATTTCTAAGATTCAATCTTCTCTTTCTGCCCTACACAGTTAAAATCTCATCCAGGTCCTACAGTAATCACCTCTTCTCTGCAACCTCGCCCGTCTTTAGTCCGTTCAAATTGCTGCTGCTAAGATCTTTCTGGCTCGTTATTGATCCCATCACCCTCTTTTCTATGTCCCTCCACTGGTTTCACCTTCATGGCCCTTGACAATTTAACTCCACTGCATGGAGTTGCTTTCTTAGTTTATTGCAATGTCGAGCTCACTTTCACTTTGTCGACTTGCCCAGCCCTTACCACCTAGCACAGGAGTCGGCAGCCTTTCAGAAGTGGTGTGCCGAGTCTTCATTTACTCAGTGAAATTTAAAGCTTCGCGTGCCAGTCCGGAAGAGTCAGAAGGGGAGGGGCTGAGGGAGTCAGCCCACCCTCGCTTTGGCGTTTCCCCCGCAGGCTCCTGTTAGCCAGGGTCTCAGCCCGCTGCCAGCCTGGGTGAAGGTGCTGAGTGGGGCTGGCAGGGACCCCGGCTGGCAACGTGCCAGCAGGGGGAACCCCAGAGCATGGGCGGGCTGAGCGGCTCAGCCAGCCGCAGCTTTGGGGTTTCTCCTGCAGGCTCCTGCCAACTGGGGTCCTGCTGCCTCCCCCACTCAGCTCCTGCTGCTAGCCCGGGTATAGGGAACCCGGGCTGGCAGGAGCCTGCGGGGGAAACCCCAAAGCAGTGGTGAGCTGGGCGCTTAGCCCTCCGCTTCTCTGGGGTTTCTCTCGCAGGCTCCTGCCAGCCTGGGTTCCCTACACCCAGGCTAGCAGCGGGAGTTGAGTGGGGCAGGCAGTGGGACCCCAGGGGCCAGCAGGGGAAACCCCAAAGCAGCGGTGGGCTGAGCCCTCCGCCACATGCCAGAGAAAATTGGTTTGCATGCCACCTTTGGCACACGTGACGTAGGTTGCCAACCCCTGACCTAACAGTTATTTGCTGAGTCATGTGTGACCATGACTAGGGAGGTGGTGAGCTTGGGACTACCTGTTCCTTCCTTCCTCTTCCTACTCTTTTACTCTCGCTAACTCCCCCATACTTACCATTCCTCTCCCCTGACCTGTGTTCCCAGATTAAAAACCCAAAGTGAAGCCTGTAACCAATTAATGTGTGCTAATCAGCACCATACTTATTTGCAAGTATGTTATTCCCTGATTTCATCTGTGTGTATTTTTTGTACGCTACTTAGAACAGAAAATGTTCATCTGTTTTTGCTCTTGGATGCTACTTTAATCAAAATTATTGTTGTTAAAGTCCCCCAGTGGCTAGAATCAGAAGCAAGTATGAAGTCAGCAATAGCTTATTACCCTACATTTCAGACATCAGGGGAGGGAATGCTTTAAAAAATAGAAAAATGTGATGGTTAAACAACAAACATGGACGGGAGGGAGTCAAGGCAGGTATAGCTCCTAAAGCTACTTTATGTGTATTTTTTTTAAGTGCATAGATTTCAAGATGGCAGTGCAGCTTCTAACTAGGTTGCACTCTGCCCTTCATGTTTCTATAATGATATGTAAATACAGCTCCTGAAAATATAAACACTACCTTGCCAAACAATTATTTATACATCTCTTTGCAGGTTCATTGAGGAAAAATCTTCGTTCGAGTACGGACAGGTAAATCATGCTTTGGCAGCAGCAATGAGGACCCTTATCAAAGAATACATGATTCTTATCACCCAGCTGGAGCATCTTCAGAGACAAGGGCTTTTGTCCCTACAGAAACTGTGGTTTTATATCCAGCCCACAATGAGGACCATGGAGATTCTTGCTTCACTTGGTAGGTGTCCATACTTCCTAATGATGGTTACATTTCTTATGCCTTTGTCATGAGGTTCCAAAAGCTGTATAAAACTATAAATGATGCCCACATTACATGCATTAATCTGCTTCTGTACAGTGTTCAAAGTGAACGCTAAAGATTATTTTAATTATTAAAACTATGTTATGAGATTCCAAAAGAAAACAAAGTAGCAATGGTTTAATTAGTGCTGTATTAACAGGTTTACTGACTTGTTACTGACTTGAACAAACTGTGTTATGGAGGCATATTAATGACAACCATAGTTAAGGTCAAATCAAATTTCTTCAGTTTGATGGGACCTTAAAACCTCTCTGTAACTTAACTAGAGGTTTTTGGTCAAAATAAAAATCTGTTTTTTAAAGATTCTCTGAATTTTGAAGTCGGTGGGAGGGTGTGTACTGTTTCAGGGAGACAAGATGAACTGTCTTAAAAGTGCTACTTCCTTCAATTTCTCTTCCTGGAATACTGTAGCTAACAATCAAAGTTAAGGTACCTCTTGCACTGAAACTTGCAGGTGTCCTACAGTTCCCATCTTCTTCCCCACACTGTAATACTAACCATTCATTTGCCTCAAGTACAGTATTACTTTAGTATGGTACTTTTGAAGAAGAGAGTCATTCTGGCATAGCTGAAGAATGCTGTGCCAAGTTTGGGGGTTATAATCACATACTTCCAGTCTCACATGCAGTTCAACAGATTCCTATCAGTTATGCTTAGTAGCACTTTGCATTTGCCCCATTGCTTTAGCAAAGCATCCCCTTACCCAGATTTTACTGTTATCCTAACTGAATTCAGAAGTTGAAGCAATTTGCATGGGAACTTATATGTTAGTGGAGAAAATAAACATCTGCCACCAGTGGGTACCTCTACATAGTGAGCGGCAGCAAGTCCGAGCCCAGATCAACAGACTCAGGCTTGTGCTACACACTAAAAATAGCTATGTAGACATTGCGGCTTGAGTTGGAGTTAGGGTTCTGAAGCCCTTCCCTCCCCCTGGGCTTCAGAGCCCAAGACACAACATATACATATCTATTTTAGTGTTGGAGCGTAAGTCCTGCAAGCCTGAGTCTGTCAACCTGGGCTCAGACTTGCTGCAACTTCCTGTGTAGATGTACCCTTAGAGACCAGGCTTCTCTTCCCAGCTGTGTCACTAATGTCCTATGTAACTTTTAGCAAGTCACGTTAGGTATGTCTACACTCCCCCTGGGAGTTAGTCTCCCAGACCGTGTAGAGAGACAATTGCTAGCTCGACTCGGGCTAGCATGCTAAAAACAACTGTTTGGATGTTGGCGCTCCAGTGGACACTCGAGCTATCTACCTGAGCTCAGTCCCAAAGGGTCAGGTGAACTTGAAAGGTCGAGCTGCTGCTTGAGTCACAACGTCCACGCTGCTATTTTTAGTATTCTAGCTTGAGCTAGTATGAGTCTTGTTCTACCCAGGCTAGGAGGCTGACTCTGAGCTGCAGTGTAGCCATATGTTAGGATTCTTAAATTACCCATCTGGAGAATGGACCTGTTCCTGTGTCCTCTGGGTCTAGGGAGCTTTTTGGACCCTGGTCCTGCAAACACTTGTGCATGGGCTTGATGTTAACCCTAGTGACTTGGAGGATTTGAGGGTTTTTTAACATCAGTTCTTGTTTTATTAAAAATTGTTTTCAAATCACCTTTGAATGTTGACTACATAGCAGAATGGCTGCTGAGAATCAGCTAAATAATAGCATCTGTGCACTTCAGAAGCGGTGCTGCATTCCATGTAGCAGCTGAGTTAATAAGCCACAATTCTTATGCTGAAATCTAGCCAAATAATTAGCCAATAACTCTTTCCCTAACAAGATGTTTGTGTGAATTGTCAATAGTTGAACCAGTGTTTCAGAATTCTCAGTCTGTTATTTTGAGCCTTAATAGCCTTTAACAAAATGATTCATTCTGTAAATGTGTAGATTGAAATTAAATGCCTTTTGCCTTAAGAGTCTTTGCTTTTTTTAATTGTAGCCACTTCTGTGGATAAAGGTGAGTGTATGGGAGGGTCAACCCTTAGCTTACTTCACGACAGGACCTTCAACTATACAGGAGACAGCCAAGCACAAGAGCTGTGTCTATACTTAACCAAGGCAGCCAGTGTGCCTTATTTTGAAATTCTGGAGAAGTGGATCTATAGAGGAATCATCAATGATCCATACAGGTACAGAAACTTTGAAACAAAGTTAATAAATCCTGATTGTTAGTTTTACATTTTTTAGTGCACTGTAATATCAATATGCTTTTGAGTAAATGATGGTAGCAATAAAATAGTGGCTACTTTGCATATATTAAAAACGCAGTTGTACAACGAAGAATAAGTTACCTGCCTTGCCTCTGATCCTGGGCAGGAGAAAACCCTGGAAATGAAGTCCAGTCATCTCCATTGATGTGCCCTCAGGGTAGCCCTGCATTCCCCAAAGCCTGGGAATATAGGTAATTAAATTCAAGCCATTTCCAGGGATGGAGAAGCAAATTCCAAAGTCAGGAGCTCTTGGGAAGAATATCTTGCTAACAGTGCTCACTTTCTTTTTTTGAGGGAAGTCCAGTTTTAAGTGCCTCCCCTGACCACAGCTGAGGAGATATGTCACAGGGAGAGGGGCCTCTTTGAACTGCGCTGGGCGCAAGCCATGTAGGCCTTTATAAATGAAAACCAACTCCTCAGGTTCCACATGGAAAGCAATAAGAAACCAGTACAAATTATGCTTGTTCACAGTCCAGCAGTAATTTTTTTCTTTTTTACAAATTTAGATAACTTAAAAATGGCATAAAGGAATTTTATCGTAATATGGGAAAATGACATTTTCCAGAGTTCACACTTTTTAGATTTACTTTTCATCCTAGTATAATTCAAACCAGAATTTTCTTCAGTGGCGTGGCTTTTAATTTTAAGGCTAATCTACACTACAGAGATCTGGTGAGTTTGTGGCCACACTATACAGTATCTGACTCCACACAAGGTTTACTTCTCCTGCCTGTTAAAACATGGTTTCTCAACGTGTGTAGCACTAGTACTGCTCAATAACAAGACTGAAACATGATTTGTCAGATCATGACAACCTGCACTGGAGATGGAACCAACTTGTGCCATTCCAGGGTACAATCCAGACCAGTGGGGAGCTATGTCACCATGCTCTGTAACTTGGGGTGCTGCACAATACCTTGCTGCTGTAGCCTCCAACCTAGACTATTCACAAACTGCCACCAGCATGCAGATCACTCCCAGATGTGTTTATGTAAATGCAGACTGTCAGTTGCAGCCTGGCTTTCACCAGCCTTGGTTTTATACTGCAGGCTGACCCCAACAAATTCCCAGTTCCAGATTTCCCTCCAGAAATGTGTATCCTGTACTGCCCAGCCCTCTCCTGGACAGTCCAAATTTATTAAGCTCATTATTCCTTGATGGGGATAATATACACTAGTCTATTATCCTAAATAGAGTTACCAAGACGTGCTGGATTAGACAAAACAATAAAACACATTAACCATAAAGAGAGGGATTTTAAGTGAATACAAGTAATGCAGCATAAAAGTCAGAAATGGTTACAATAAAAATAAAATGCTTTCTAGTGCCTAACTTAACAAACTCTATCAGATTCAAGCAAAATTTCTCACCACATGCTTCCAACAGTGATTACTGACCAAACTCCTCAGGGCAGGGCTGGGGGGTTTGGAACATGTTAATAAAATCATACAGAGGAATCTTTTAACTTCACATACAATTTTGCCATACACATTTTGTCATGACTATACTGAACAGCTAATTTTGAGTTTTCAAATGATACCTTACACAGCAAACCTTGCACAGCGATTACTACAGTAGTATGTGGGATGTGAATACAGGGGATTATTCCATCACACACCCATCTGGGTTTGTGTAACCAGGCTAGCCAATCTTCCTGCATCCCAGGTGTCTATGCTGAAAAATATCTGGCCTAGTAGTGAATAGCTTGCCACCCCAGGGGGGTGTTGGAGGTAGCGGAACCTGGCCCCACCCTACTCCACCAGGTCTCAGCCCAGGGCCCTAACAGTGGCAGATGGTTCTGCCACTAGGTCACTGGGGATCCCACCAAAACATGCTGACTCGTGTCCAGTGACAAAACCAGACAAAATCTGGTTTACCTGGGTTACTTCCTACCCTAGTCCAGGAGCCCTGGCCATGCCTGTCTGAGTTGGTTTCCTCTGGGGGCAGGGTGCTGCACAGTGCAGTTTCAGCTCCAGAATTCTGCAATGGACTAGAGACATCTGCCTCCTTCCATGTCTCCCGCTCAGCTGAGCTGCCTCGCCCTCCCTTTATTTGTCCTGCCCTGCTCTGGTACTTTTGGTGATGAGGGTGGGACAGATTTGTCTCTTCCTACCACTGGGAGCGTAGTGGTCCCTTGCTCTCAAGTTTGGAGGGAGGCCACTCCACTTCACTACATCCATTAACAGGATTATTTAACAGGACATGTTGTCAACAGTTTGAATTACAGGTACTCTGGGAACTGAAATGTGAAATATCCTGGATTTTTTGGAATTAAGCTTTTATTGATGCATTTTTTGTAATGTAACAGATTATGCAGTATTTTCATTATGTGTGTTTAATGACTGGATAACATTTTTAAAATGCTAGAAAAATTATAGTTCATATTGATTAGTTATTTTATTTTTTGAGAGATGCATGTTTGCTCGTGGTGGGAATGTACATATTTCATTAAAATTAATGCTAATTTCTTAGTTTATTCCAGTGTAGTTGAACTGTGTTTAGCCCTGGTAGAGATTTTCTGAAAGTATGTAGTTACAAATGGTGCTTTATATATGGCTTCATTTATTTACATTCCCCATTGGTGAAGGCTACAGATGAATATTGAGACTCACCATATTGCCATTTCTGTTGCCACAACTGAATACCAATCATCAAGACACCAATGCTCATGAAACATTTCTTAGGAAATATTCCAGGAGCCATAAGCCTTATGGATTCCCATTTCTGATAGATCACATAACTTGACCTCAAACTGGTAAAATAGTAATCTTGTTCATACTTGTTGTTGTATCTAAAAAACCTGCTTTAATTGCACAGTGAGTTCATGGTGGAAGAACATGAGTTGCAGAAGGAGAAGATACAAGAGGATTATAATGACAAATATTGGGATCAAAGATACACTGTTGTTCAGCAGCAAATTCCATCATTCCTACAGAAGATGGCTGACAAGATACTTAGCACAGGTAAATAAGTGACTGTGACTCTGAATATATAGAAATGTCTAAGATTTACAGTGACAACACAAGATGAAAGTGATTTGGTTGCTATAAATTCTTCTACAACTCAGCTCATAGTTGCACTAAACAACATTAACATTTTAAATTGCACTTGAGATGCAGACAGGCATAATGAAAGTCAGTAATCATGTCAAATTTTCCATTTCACATTGTCAGTGTATGATTTGGGGCTATTAATCAGCATTTTTTATTATGAGAAGACTACGATGTACCTTGGCATACCTCTCCCAGAGAAGAAGGATCAACTAATGGTTAAGACACAGGATTGGAACCTGGAAGTGCTGAGTTCTGTTCCTGGCTCTGGCAGTAGCATTGTATGTGACCTTGAGTCTGTCATTTCCCTTCTGTGCCTAAGTTTACTTGTCTGTCAGACTAAACAGCAGCTGCCATTTTTTCTTTTAGGGAAATATTTAAATGTTGTTCGAGAATGCGGTTGTGATGTTACCTGCCCTGAGGCTAAAGAGGTTATCTACACATTGAAAGAGCGAGCATATGTGGAGCAAATAGAAAAAGCTTATAACTATGCTAGCAAGGTTCTTCTGGATTTCCTAATGGAGGAAAAAGAACTTGTGGCTCATTTGAGGTTTGATTTATTTCCTAAATGTATCCTAATGTTTGTATTTAAATAGTGAAGTAATGATCTTTTCACATTTGTGTTTTTTGTGTGCCATATTACCATAGCATTATTGCAGTTCAAATAGAGATTCTTATCTGCAAAAATAAAGCAAATTAGATTTATGAATTTAATGTGAAAAACAAGTGGCTCTGTCAAGGATTAGGTCAAAAATATATCTCAGTTGGAATTCACAGAATCACAGACTTATTAAATCATCGGGTGTATTCCTCACGGCCAGTGCAGAATCATTCTTAATAGGATGCTTTGTAGTGATTTGTCCAGTCTGGTTTTAATGATCGTACACTTTTTATGTTGTATGTAATCCGTTCAGCCAACAGCAGATGTATTCTATCTGAAATTTTCAGTTGTCAAGCATATTTGTAGATCCCTGTGTGACCCAAGTTCTTGGTCCCTCAAAACCTTCAGAAGACACTTAATGGGGAAAGCCACCCAGCCAAAAGACCAGTGCAAAAACAACCTAGTAGAACGCTGCAATTAGCTGCTGGCCAGAAACCTCAAAAAGCATGACTTAAAATAGCTCCTTTCCCCATATTGCCCACACAGGTCACTGTGGTTCTCCAAAAGACCACAACAAATAAAGTGTGAAAGCAGAAGGCTGGAGCACCTATGGTACAAATTCTTCCTGGTCAGTCTCTGAAAAAATGTGTACTTGTGGACATCTGCTACAGCCTTAAAGGCAACTGAAAGAACCTTATACAATTACATTTGTCAAATCATGACCAGCAAAGCTGGTCCATGCACTAAGATACCTAACAGATTCGGAATTCTTGCAGACCAAAGCCCCTGTCTCTGTAGAGAGCTCTCTGCCTATTTCACAAACAAAATTGCTTGAATCTGAGGACCTCACTGCAACAAAGGTAACTTCTCCAGAGCCAAGGTTGCTTCCTGTCTTACCTCCCTGAGTGGAATTTAGACCAATGCCCTGAATTGCAGCCCTGGAAGCTCTGGGGTGTGTCTGGTCACCTCTTCTGAAACTGCTAGCTGTCATTCATGGTCAAGACTATAAAAGCTTCTTTGAAAGAGAGCTTGCAGATACTTTACCATCTTTCAGAAGCTTCCACTTGGTGCTAATATTTCTCCAACCATTGTCATGTTTCTAATCTTCTCCCCCTTTTTGGCCAAGACATTAAAAAGTTGCTGGCTTCTAAGCTCCAATAGACTATGTCCTCTGTCCATGTCCTAGGTACCACAGTCAGATTTCAGGCCAGAACACTGCTCAGGAACAGCCCTGCTGGGTCTGACATATAATCTGCTTCTTATTTTAGACAGGAAATAAATGTCTTTGCTGATACTACTAGATCTCTCAGCAGCCTTCAGTATATGAGCCCTACAGTCCTCTTGGTGAACACTAATTTTGGGGACAACCTGTGATTGAGATCCCAGAGAACTGTAATAGGGAACTGCTCCCATCACCCATCCTGTCTCATGCAGAGTCCCGCACTCTTTTCCTCTTTAACGTCTATTTGAGTTCTTGCTGAGTAATCATGAGACACCATACACTCGTGTACCAGCAACATGCAGATGACACAACTGTATGTCTCCTCCACTAATTCAGTTTCTGCAATCATGAAGCTATCTCAGCTCCTGGAAGATATCAACAGATGGATGAGAATAGTTGGCTCAGGCTCGAAAGACAAAAATGACGATAGCAGGAAGGGGCATTTTTTAGTGACTTCATATGCTAAACTCACCAGTGATTGTCCATGTGACACACGGTCTCAGGTCATTCCGGACTCATCTTTGCTCCTGCCACCACAAGAAGGCTGAAGTTGGCTCTCCACCTGGCAGATCGCCTCATTAGCAGCAAAAGCCTACACAAACATATCGCACACATTTTGTGAACTCTACTCCTTCACATCAGAGTAGTGATCAAGATACTGTGCCTAATTGACAGCTCTGAATGGATTGGGCCCTGGTTACTTTAGAGATATCCTCATCCTCCAGGACAGTTGTGCTGCACAGAAATGATGCAGTCGGGTAGACCAAGATTAGGTTGTCAGGCACTGGGGGCAGAACCTTCTCTAGGCTGAACCCCACCTGACTGTTCTGATCCAAAGGTAAAATGCATGTTTTCAAGAGAATTTTTTCCCACAGATGGGACGCATGTTTAATAAAATCTGAGCACACAAGCACCTGGATCTGAGAGTGGGGAAAAAGGAAGATATCCTAGTTCTAGATGTATGTATCACGTAGAAGATAGATTTTCCTGTGATTGGAGCCTGTATACTGGCTGAGAGCTGATGACTTTTGCTCCTTTTTTTCTAGATTTAGTATTACAGATAGTTAACTTACTTTCTAACTCTCTTTTTTTGTCTTTGCATTTTGTTGAGCAGGTCTATAAAGCACTACTTCCTAATGGACCAAGGAGATTTCTTTGTTCACTTCATGGATCTAACAGAAGAGGAACTGAAAAAGCCTGTAGATGACATTATACCTACTAGATTAGAAGCTTTGCTTGAATTAGCCTTGAGAATGAGCACTGCCAACACGGACCCATTTAAAGATGATTTAAAGGTAAGAGTCTGTATAAACAGAAAATGATCTGAAATAGAGCAGTGAGGCCTATCCATGCCCTAGAAAAATCCATATGCTTTAAAGAAAATTGTAAAAGCAAAGCAAAGAATTCTTGAAAATATAGATGGATGAAAGAGCCTTCTTCAACTATCTCAGGATAATCTCCTTTCCGCTTCCATTTCTGCTTCATTATTGACTCCTGTGCTGACAGGATGAGGTGGACGCAGTATTGCTGAGTGCGTACAGTATTTCTGCTTTTATTCCTAACTCTGAACTCCATAGCCCAAAATAACAAATTGCAGTGTTTGAGTCAATTAGTAGCATCTGTCTGCTTATTATGTTCAGAAACTTTAGCATGAAAGTCCCAAGAGATTTTTGAACCTTTATTTAGGTCTAGCTGTCCAGTAGTAACTGACATTCAGCAGAGATGGATCTTTGCTGCCCGATGTTTAGCTCTCTTGAAGTTAGTGATCGTGCTACAAAACATCAAAATGACCATTCTTCTATTTGTTCATGCTCTAATGTCACCAGAACTGACACTGCTGATTAGCTCATCAATAGCATGATATTCCTTCCAACCAGTTGCTGTTACTTAATTGGGTGTTGTTTTCAAGACTTGAGAATGAATCTAACAACACTTCATACAGTGCATTCAGGCCAGTCCTATTGCCACACATGTCTGCTGCTAATCAATAATAGAAAATGTCCAGAGGTATCTTTTTCCTGCTCTTTGTTTCTTTACAGATTGACTTGATGCCCCATGATCTCATTACACAACTCTTGAGAGTTCTGGCCATTGAAACGAAACAGGAAAAGGCTATTATCAATGCAGATCCCACAGAGCTCACTCTCAGTGGCCTAGAAGCATTTTCTTTTGATTACATTGTCAAATGGCCTCTGTCACTCATTATAAACAGGTAAAGTATTAGGCCACAAAGAAAAAACACAAACCTACTTCCGCACAGAACTCATACAGTAAAAATGCAAGACAAAACAACAGAATGTCTCTTTCTTCAAAGATGTAAACTACCTAGGTTAGTGATACGTAAAGGGACAGCACTGAAGCCATTTACTTCCATTGCTACGCCTGTTAGATCCTTAGACCATGACTTTATCTGTATGAAAATACTGCCAAATTGTTGGTTATATTACCAAAATACCCGAGACATCTTTAGAATTTCAGGCTGCTGTTTTAAACTATATAAAAAACATAAAACTTAATTGGAAATGCTAGCAACATATAACTTAAGATTGCCTTAGTATTTCCAGTCTAACCCTCACCATCCCCTGTTGTCAGTCACTCATAACTTTCTGAAATGGTTGCCTTTCAGGCAGAAATATTACCAGTTAGGTCTCTGCTTGAAGGTGATGTTTTTTAAAAAAATTTGAGCAAATGAATCAGCCATTCTCTGAATGAGAAAAGAGTTGGGGAAATACATTTCCTCCACTATTTTTAAAAAAGGAATGTCTGTAGTAGCTCTTGAAACAAAATGGAGGGGTTGTATGGGCAAACCATTGTGACTGAGAAATGCCTTGCATGTTGTGGTGAAAATTGGTTTTTATTTGACCAAGGTATGAGAATTTGAAAATTCCGTTTAAGTTGCAGCACAATCTCCTGCCTTCATCAGCAAGTGCTGATATAACCCACACTCTGTCCCATCTAGCGGCACCCCAACCATTTGAAGAGAGATTGAATCTGATCTACAGCCTTAGCTAAGGGCTTTTAGCTCATGCAGTAGAGCTCATGTGTTTAGCTCCAAAGGTCCCAGGTTTGTTCCCACCCACTGATGACCGTGGTCTTTTGGTGTTACACTCTTGCACGTGACACACACACAGGAGGTTGCTCTTTCAAAAGCAAGGAACAAAATGAGTTCACCTGGGGTCCCACAGTTAGCTGTTAGTAAATGACCAGAATGGTATATCCCTTAATCTGGGCCTCACCTTTTAAAAAACTGAACAGGCTTGTGGAACATTTTAAAAAAAGTCATGCTTATAAGAAAAGGATTTCTGTTCTCTGAAGGTGAGAGTGGGTGTAAACTAGAACCATACTCTGGGGTTTAGGCTTAAGTTAAAGCTAGATATTGGCTAAGAAGTTCATTATGCTGAGTACTTGGGAGAAGTATTGTCAGCAAAAGTATCAGCCTCCAGATGTCTGACCCTTTTCTTACATAGTTGGAGAGGTTCTAGACCAGTAGTTCCCAAACTTTAACAACTTGTGAACCCCTTTCCCTAAAATGCCAAGTCCTCACGAACCCCCTCCTAAAAATGAATATTTCCAAGGATTTTCTCCTTTACCTGAATATAAATTATAAAAGCAGCAATCTTGGAAATATAAAATGTGTTTTTATGACATGCTTATTTCATACTATTTATTATTATTTATCATTGTAGTATTTTTATTACATTATGAAAAAGGCAACACTCTTCCAAGATCTCACTTTCGTAGCTTGTATCACTTTGAATAAGCCTGTTATAAGACAAGGCTCCTATGTTTCATCAAGGAGTATCAGATGTGAAACAGCGTCAAGGTATTTAAGAAGCCAACTCAAAGAGTTTCTCCTACACAAGCATTCAGATCTTGAGCAGTCCAGGCAAACAACACACATTACAACAAAGCTTAAACTTGTTGTTCATAATAATTTAAAAAACAATACTAGCTGCCTATTTCATTTTAAAAACAGCAAAAAATATCCCATCTCCCTCTCCATTTCTTA
This sequence comes from Dermatemys mawii, assembly GCA_007922305.1. Lineage (NCBI taxonomy): Eukaryota > Metazoa > Chordata > Testudines > Dermatemydidae > Dermatemys > Dermatemys mawii. Next base: position 43,137,967 of record ML677335.1, on the reverse strand, counting down.
TAAGGAGTCTTACAGTTTAAATCTCCTCAGTGTGATAGATATGCTTACTTTGATCTGTTTAGCTCTTGGAAGTCCAGGGGCTCCAGGCTGCTGGCCCCGTGCTGCCAGGGGTTCCTATAGACAGCTCTGTCCGCCATTAGGGATTTTTTTCCCAAGAACCCACTGTAACATTTTGTGAACCTCCAGGGGTCACGAACCCTGGTTTGGGAACCACTGCTCTAGACTGAAGTCTGCTCTGTTACTTAAAAAGAACTATTCTTAAAAAGCAAATGTTCTAAGAGGTGGTCCCTTCACGTTTCTGCTTTTGGGTGGGGCACAGCACTTCTTTGTGGCACTGAACATTTGGTGACCAAAGGTATTAACAGAAGTGTCAGTCCCACCCACCTCTGTTCCCCCTTTTAGTGCATTGACAGCAAGTAGAGAAACTATCACTGTGTCCAGAGTCTGGTCCTTGACCACATGTCTTTCTCTGTTTTCTCTTAAAAATCTTGGTGAAAAGTTGAAGCATTAACACTAGTTTTTAGTGTAGTTGGTGCATTGCTGCATGCTATGGCATCTGGTAGCCTTTCAGCACTCCTTCCTCAGACAGGCATGAGTGTGGTTTTTCAGAACTGTGCAGAACAGTCAGCCGTGGGGTGGGGACGGGACAGCTGGCTGTTCGTGGTGTTGTGGAGTTTGAGGGGGAGGGTGCTGGAAGGCTAGCATCGCTACTGGAGCAATTATGATTGTGGTTGCTTTAGTGGTGAGTAGTGCATCTCTGGGTAGAGGAGTAAAAGGTATCTCATATTAGATGTCTTGTCTTTTTATTTCCTTGCTTTGGTGGTTTTGTAGTATGTGTGGTGTATAGAGCAACCGTATCTTGTCTGCTAGTTAGAGTGGGGTTTAATCTTTATTATTTTCATTCTTCCTGTGTTCTATTTCCAGGAAAGCTTTAACCAGATACCAGATGCTTTTCAGACACATGTTTTATTGCAAGCATGTGGAGAGACAGTTGTGCAATGTTTGGATCAGCAATAAAGCTGCTAAGGAGTACTCGCTGCATTCAGCTAAGTGGTATGGCTTTGTTTCTCCCACTGAAGCATTGTGAAATGTTTTTTTTCTTCTTAGTGGTTACACGTTTTAAATATCCCCTGTTCTGGTCCCTTCGCTAAGTCATTGTACATGTTTTTTCCAGACGAAGAGCAAACTGCAGTTGTTTCAAGCAGCATTTCAGCATCTGATAGAAAGCCTGCTGATTGATTCAAACCTTGTACTTGATGGTTATTCTTGTTTAAAAAGAATGTGTTGCTAGTAAAGTATTAGTAAAGTGTACACACCCCTGCTGAGGTGGTCTTAGCCGCCAGTAAGAAAGAGGACAGGGCAATAGGTGTTTACCCCGAAATCAAAATATGCTAAAACACTTAACCTGTTTGGCAGAAAACTGGCCTGCAGTCAAGATTACTAACCAACTGGCATTATTGGGGTACTATGACTTCAACTTCTGGGACAATATATTAACATTTATAGATAATTTGCCAAAGAATACAAGACAAGAATTCCTTGGTTGCTGTATGAGGGAAAGTTATTGGCTAGAACCTCATTTCATGCAGGGTTGGATGCTGCTGACTCTGCTAGGGGATGGCATTGACCATTTCAATGTACAGCTGTTCATGGCTCCAGTCATTAGGTCTCCCTCAAAAGGTCCAACAGACTTTCCTTTTGAAGGGTCATCCCTTTTTTTCTAAGCAGACCACATGACAAGCTGTATAGCCTGAAAGACTCCAGGTCAATACTCAGATCTTTGGGCACATATATACCTGCACCAAAGAAAAAGCAGTTTTGTCTTCAGCAGTCACACTGCTGTTTTGCTTTCACACCTTGCCACTAGGACCTAATGAGAAAGAAGAGCAGAGGATATAGAGGAAAACGTCTCCCTTTTTCAGAAGCTGTTAGTTCATTTTGTCAATCTGGGAGTGCAAAGCAAACACTTTGATGTGTTTATCAAAGACAGCCTACCAGTTTTCATAGTGCCAGCCTCTCGTATTCCTCTGTTTATCAACAAGCTATCACACTATCTGAGTGTTTGTTCTTGCATCATCACAGACCAGTGGGTCCGAAGCACAGTAGAATTGATATACCCTTTAGTTCATTTCTATCCCCCTTTTCAGGGACCACTCTCATGAGAAAGTTCTCCTTTGGGAGGTGCAGTGCCTCCTCCAGCTGGGAGCCATAGAGGAGGATCCGCAGGGAAGGGGTCTTATTCCCTCTGGTTTCTGATCTCAAAAGCAAAAGGAGGCCTCAACCCCATACTAGACCTATGACACCTCAACAAACATTTGAAAAGGATAAAACGTTTTGCACAGTCATACTGGCTTCCATTATCCCCTCCCTTGGTCCTGGAGACTGAAATTCTGCACTCAACTTAAGATACACATTTCCATGTAGCAATACATCAGAGCCAAAAGTGTATGGGTCCAATGCATATGTGTAATGCGCTTTGCATATGGTCGAATTACATATGGCCCAATGCAGTATGTAAATGCACTTTGCTTTTATCAACATTGAATTTCATTGGCCATTTTGTTGTCCAGTTTTGAGAGATCCTTTTGTAGCTCTTCGCAGTCTACCTGGGGCTAACTATCCTGAGTAGTTTTGTATCATTTGCAAATCTTGCCACCACACTGTTTACCCCCTTTTCCAGATCACTGATGATGAAGTTGAATAGTACTAGTCACAGTACAACCACTGGGGGTCAACTCCTCTCTCCGTTCTAAAAACTGACCATTTATTCCTACTCTTTGTGTATCTTTTAACCAGTTACCAATTCATGAGACGATCTTCCCTCTTATCCTATACAGCTTACTTTGTTTAAGAGCCTTTTGTGAGGGACCTTGTCAAAGGCTTTCTGAAAATCTAAGTACAGTCTATCCATTGGATCCCCCTTGTCTACATGTTTGTTGACCCCCTCAAAGAATTCTAATAGATTGGTGAAGCGTGATTTCCCTTTAGAAAAACCACGTTGACTCTTCCCCAACAAATTATGTTCATCTATGTGTCTGACTATTTTGTTCTTTACTATAGTTTCAACCGGTTTCCTGGTACTGAGGTCAGACTTACCGGCCTATAGTTGCCAAGATCGCCTCTGGAGCCCTTTTTAAAAATTGGAGTCACATTAGCTATACTCCAGTCATTTGGTACAGGAGCTGATTTAAATGATAGGTTACAGACTTCAGTTAGTAGTTCTGCAATTTCACATTTGAGTTCCTTCAGAACTCTTGGGTGAATGCCATATGGTCCTGGTGATTTATTACTGTTTAGTTTATCAATTTGTTCCAAAATCTCCTCTAATGACACCTCAATCTGGGACAGTTCCTCAGATTTGTCACCTAAAAAGAATGGCTCAGGTTTGGCAATGTCCCTCAAATCCTTAACCGTGAAGACTGATGCAAAGAATTCATCTAGTTTCTCTGCACTGGCCTTATTGATCTTGATTGCTCCTTTAGCATCTCGATCGTCCAGTAGCCCCACTGGTTGTTTATCACAGAGCCTATGGACAAGTCCTCCCAAAAAGACAGCTGGGCTTAAATAAATACACCAGGTAACGGCATTTATCCTTTACCTGGTCCAAAGACATGTTTTGCCTGTGAATATTGCCTTCCAGAGTCAGGTTTATAGCTGCTGACAAGGGGCTAAAATAATTTTTTACCATTTTTACTCTTCTCATGTTAGTGCTGCAGAGCCTAAACTATACGTCTATGGCAGAGGGAGCTGGGGTCTATTTTAGCTTGCTTAAACCTCAGCAGAATTGTAAACTACTCTCTTTGTAGATTACTTTATTACTGGTGACGAAATGCAAGCAAAATCCCAGCTTCAGTGTCAGAGCCCAAGTGGAGTTTGCAGGGCTGTTAGCTAGACAAGCCACCTTTCTCTAGACAGCCTGAGCAAAATTACTCTAAATGGATGAATATGGCCCCCACTGCTCCATTTTTGGCGTCATTTGTTTAGAGTATAACTGCACCATAAATGACTTGTTCAAGTATTTGAATTTCTCAGTTTTGCAAAAATCAATATTTTAAAGTCTTCGCTGAACCAGTAATATGCTTGTAATCTACCATACAAACATGACTCACTTATCTTATTAAATTCTATTCTAATAACAAAAGCACAATAATTCATGCTGGATTTATCACCAAGTTTAGAAGATAGTGACAACAAATAAATTTTTAAAGTATTTTCTTTTTATTCAAGTGTAAATAAGTATTCAACATATTTATCTACTGTGAAATCCTGCTGAAATATGTCCAATTAGTCAATGGATGGGAAATCATATAATGGCAGAAAACATGCTTTCAGTTAACAGTAAAATCCCTCTCAAACTGTAATTTCAGAAAGGGATTCTTCTTCAAGTGCTTACTTATATCGATTGCAATTAGGTTTGTGTGCACAGTTTGCCGGAAGGTTTTTCCCCTAGCAGCATCTGTCAGGTCAGCTCTGGAGTCCCCTGAAGTCACACCTTCATGGTGCTGCAAATAGGTCCCTGCTGACCTGCCACCTCTCCAGTTCCTTCTTACGGTCTGTGACGGTCATCGGAGCATTTCATCTCTCATGTTCAATGAGCAGTCCTGTAGCACAGGGGTGGGCAAACTATGGCCCATGGATTTGCCACTCCCGTGGTGCCCCGCTCCGGGAGGTGCCAGCACTACGTCCCTGCCGGCCGTTGGGGAGCGGGAGGAGAGGGCTCCACAAGTTGTTCTTGCCTATGGATGCCTCCCCCGAAGCTCCCATTCGCTGGGAACGGGGAACCGTGGCCAGTAGGTGCTTCAGGGAGGTACCCATAGGCACATGGAGCCCTCTACTCCCCCTCCTTCTTCCAGGCCATTTACATCACACAGGACCTCAAATAATTCACTATAACCACAGTAAGGAGTTACTTTAAACTCTACATCTTGCACATATGTAGTGCAACATGTGAGGCTTAGACTCAGAGCTCTCCAAGCTTGGCTGGTATTAATATATCGACGAAGCAGGCACGGTCTAGACATGGTGGTTACCCTTCCACTGGAGGTTCTCAGATCTCTTCACTGGTGGCTCAACCTGCACTTGGTGTGCACAGGGATTGTATTCTCCATACCTTGTCCATCCCTATGTCTGACCACCGACACCTCGGCCATGGAATGGGGGGCACACCTTGGGGAGCACAGAACTCAGGGCCTCTGGTCTCAAGAGGAACTGATGCTTCACATCAATGTAAGGAAGCTCAGAGCAGTCCAACTGGGAAGTTAGGCCTTTCGTCCTCTCCTGGAGGACAAGTGCATATCGACCCTGACAGACAGACAGCGATGTTTTATATCAGCAGACAGGGGGAGCACACTCCTACCCCCGTGTCAGGAAGCCCTCAAGCTCTGGGAGTTCTGCATAGCACACTCTACATTTTTGGAAGTGTCCTATCTTCCAGGATCGCGGTATGACCTAGCAGACCACCTCAGCAGGTCTTTTCACAATCACAAGTGGTCTGTTCATCCGGATGCAATGAACAATATCTTCCAGCAGTGGAGAGTTCCCCAGATAGATCTGTTTGCCACAAGAGCCAACAGGAAGTGCCTACAATTCTGTTCCTTCCTAAACAACAGCCCAGATTCGTTGGCAGACTCATTTCTGCTTCCATGGAAGAACTTCCATGCTTCCATATGCTTTCCCTCCTATATTGTTGATTTACAAGATCCTCCTCAAAATCCGGAGCAACGGAACCTTAGTGATCCTGGTGGCACTGGCCTGGCCATGTCAGCATTTGTACACCGTGCTACTGGAGCTATCAGTAGATACCTCAATCCCTCTACCGCTGGTTCTGGACCTCCTCACTCAACATCATGGAAGGCTTCAACACCCCAGTCTTGAGTCTTTCCATGTCACGGCTTGGAAGCTGCGTAGTTGAACCTGCTAGAGCTCATATGCTCAGACTCCATTAGAGAGATTCTTCTGGATAGCAGAAAACCTTCAGCTAGAGCGACTTACCTAGCCAAGTGGAAAAGATTTGTGATTTGGTGCTCACAGTCATATCCCTCCAACACAATTGTTGGTCCCCTTTATTTTGGACTACTTCCTAAAGCTGAAACAGCAGGGTTTGTCTCACTCCTCGATAAAGGTTCACCTGGCTGCCATCTCAGCTTTTCACCCAGGAGAGCGTGAACACACCATCTTCACCAAGGAAATGGTGTGGCAGTTCCTCAAGGGGTTGGACAGATTATATCCTCATATTCAGCGGCCCACACCCCACATGGGACCTTAACTTGGTACTCTCGAGGCTGATGGGGGACCCCTGTTCGAGTGCCTAGCGATATGCTCACTTCTCAACTTTTTGTAAAAGGTGGCCTTTTTAGTTGCAATAACATCAGCCAGAAGGGTGTCCAAGCTTAGGGCTCTCACATCCAACCCCCCATATACCATTTCTTACAAAGATAAGGTGCAACTGCGACCTCACCTGGTGTTCCTCCTGAAGGTGGTCTTGAATTTCCATACCAATCAAGATGTATTCCTTCCAGTCTTTTTCCCGAAACCCCATGCCAATAGCTGCGAGCAGAGGCTCCATTCCTTGGATGTGAAGCATGCATTGGCCTTTTATGTTGAAAGAACTAAGCCGTTCCGCAAGTCGAACCAGCTGTTTGTTGTGGCAGCGGACAGGATGAAAGGCCTACCAGTGTCCACATAAAGGATATAGTCATGGATCACATCCTGTACCTGGGTTTGCCACGATCTCGCAAAGGTCCCTACCCCTGCTCTGACTGCATGCTCCACCAGAGCTCAGCATCTTTGTCAGGCTTCCTGGCCCAGGTACCAATCCAGAAGATATATAGAGCGGCTACGTGGTCTTCGGTCCACACCTTCATTTCACATTACGCCATCACCCAGCATGCCAGGAACGATGTTTGGCAGGGCTGTGCTTCAATCAGTGATTCCATAAACTCCGACCCTACCTTCTAGGTAAGGCTTGGGAGTCCCCTAATTGGAATCGATATGAACAAGCACTTGAAGAAGAAAAACGGTTACTTACCCTCTCTTAACTGTTGTTCTTCGAGATGAGTTGCTCATATCCATTCCAAACCCACCTACCTTTCCCTCTGTCAGAGTATCCGACAAGAAAGAACTGGAGAGGTGGTGGGTTGGCAGGGCCCTATATGAGGAACTATGAAGGTGAGTACCCAAGGGGCTCCAGAGCCGACCCGTTGGATGCTGCTAAGAGAAAAACCTTCTGACGAACTGTGCACGCGGCGCGCATGCACCTAATTGGAATGGATGTGAGCAACACATCTCAAAGAACAAGTTATGAGAAGATGAGCAAACATATTATTTCCTATCTTCTAGGTGGTTGTCTTCAGTTGTGCTTCACCAGCCTCTCTAAAGTCAATTCCCAGTGCTGGTTGCCATTTCTGAGCTTGCTGCTTGTTTCCTCTTTCAGGTTTGCGGGTGCTTTCACTCTACGACAGCGGATGCTGAATTTTGTACAGAATATCCAGTATTATATGATGTTTGAAGTGATGGAACCAACATGGCATATCCTTGAGAAAAACTTGAAATCGGTGAGTTTAGGGGTTTGACCTGTGGCCAGTTGAACAAGAGTCCCAAGTCACCAAACTGTTACTCTTATCCCTTTTATTTAAGAAAAAATCAGATTTCAGTTACTTAAATATTTAAATGTGCTGTTCTCTGGAAAACAGTTATTGTGTTCCCCACTCTTACTGCTCCAGAAGAGATTGTTGGGAATTCTTTAAGTGTTGTTCCTGTGGTGATAATGCCAGAAATGTGACAGTGCTTCTGCCTAGAAAGGAAAGAGACTTAAGAAGGGGAAGCTATAGGAAGATACTGGATCCAGACAAGAGTTTTCCAGAAGGACACTTGTCTTACTCCCCATTATTTTATTGTCTTCTTTGAAGTCTAGATTGGAGTGACTCTCCCTAGCAGTGTTGTCTCTTGGCATGTGGCTGTTCCAGCGGTTGAAGTTTACAATGCTAGTTTGATTTTTGTTTGTATGTCTTTTGTGCATCAGCACCTGCTAGGAGAATAACAAACTCCTGCGGAAGAGTTTGCAACACACACATTTGGATGTGGGAGACCCACAAAGTAGCTGTCTTTCTTTTCAAAATTTATTCCTCCTGAGGCTGTTGCTGTGCAGGCAGACACCTACAGGGCTAAAATTGTTGATCTCAGCACACCACAGATATGCTGACTCTTCTTCATCACTTCCCAGCTTTATTATTAATAAGGTTTTTCCTCTCTTAGAACCACACTTTTCTCTGTGCTCTAGCTCCTGCTTTCACCACCATGTGACATGGTGCCAACAGTGGCTGGATCCCATCTACCAAGAGAGAAGAAAACAGGAACAGAAGAAAGATTGCAATTCCTTTGCATGAGGGGAGAATGGTCCCAGAGTACTGGGGTGCAAAGTTTTTAGACATCCCCAGGAATCACTGACACAGAGCTTTGGCTGACTCTCTGATTGTGACTATGACTAATGATCACTCTGAATTTTTTGTATGTTCACTCCACTCTTCCTGAGGGCCGACAGAACTGGACTGTTGGTCGGGAAGGTTGGGTGACATATACATTGGTTTTGTTTGTTATGATAGTTATGAAACAGAATCATCCTAATCACGAATTTGCTATGAAATGCATGCATATAGCCTTGTAAGGGAATTGTCAACAAGGATTTAGACCTCCCCAAGCATCTGGGAAAACTTCCATTGATTTCAATAAAGCATATATTACACTACAGGTTTGGAGCACAGAACTAGCTCTTAATCACACTTTGGAACTGTTTGGGCCAGTTTTTCCCTATCTGGTATTCCATGAATTAGGATCACTGAGATTTAGAAATGTCAGGAAAGGGCAGCCCCTTTCAGTCTGATGTTCTGCGTTGTGCCAATCTCCCCCTGTTTTCTCCAAGCATTCTCATGAAAAAGAGCTCTGAAATGGAAAAGGACCTCCTTGGCATAAGGAAAGACAGAAACAGCATCTCTGACTCTTCGGGGAATGGGGTTTATCACTATTCCATTCTAGTTCTGGGAAAGGTTGTGCTTTTGACCCTTGTTGGCTCTGAGAAGTGTGAGCAGATGTCTTGCATGTGTTTGCTGTAATACCCTTCTCATGACTCAATTTGTGTTTTTAATCTCTGCATGTCTTGAGATAGTGTAGAGTTTATCTAAATGTAAACGTGTTAAAACTTGAAGCCATATTTGTTGAGATGACTAAAAACTTGTAAAACCCTACAGAAACAGTTAGCATTTCCCAATCTCATTTTGTTCCTATAATGTATTTCCTGTCTGAGTTTACCTTACATTTTAAGCACTATGATCTTAATATCCAATAGCAATTTTACTTTTTCTTTTTCCATTAATTTATTTCACATCACTAATGGATATTTTAAATCTCTGGTAGAAGGTTAGTGTAAGGAACTGGTTAATGTTGCTTCTTGTTGTGTTTTCCTGTAACAGGCTTGTAATATTGATGATGTCCTGAGCCACCATACGAGCTTTCTGGATAACTGTCTAAAGGACTGCATGCTAACAAATCCTGAGCTGCTGAAGATCTTTTCCAAGCTGATGTCTGTTTGCGTCATGTTCACAAACTGTATGCAGGTATGGGGCCTCCCAGCACTCACCAGAGTGTTTGCAGGTGCTCAAAATGTAACTTCCCTCTTCTCACAGTGCCATTTCTTTTGACTTGTCCCTCTCTCCTCCCTCTGAAATACTTCGCTTCTTTCACTGGCCTCTTCTGTTCCTGTGAGCAGCCTCTTTAGCTTTCTTTTTACTATTCTGACACCTGCTTTGACAAGAAGACGATGACTGAAACATCCTACCATAGGGAAAGTTGATTTTATGTTTTTCCAAGAATACGGATAGTTTAGTACTGATGAGAATTGACTCGTAGTGCTTGTAAAGAATATAAAAATGGCCGTACTGAGTCAGGTCAATGGTCAAACATTTAATCCAATATTCTGTCTTCCACCAGTGGCCACTGCCAGATGCTTCAGAGGAAATGAACAGAACAGACAAATTACTGAGTGAACCATCCTCTGTCATCTAGTCCCATCTTCTGGCAGTCAGATACTTAGGCACATCCAGAGTATGAGGTTGCATCCCTGACCATCTTGGCTACTAGCCATTGATGGACCTATTTTCCATGAACTTGATTCTTTTTTGAAACCTCTTCTACTTTTGACCTTTCCATAATTCTATAGCTGCAAGTTCCACTGGTGGACTGTACACTGTGTGAACAAGTACTTCCTTCTGTTTGTTTGAAACTTGATGCCTATTAATTTCATTGGGTGACACACCCCGTTCATGTGTTCTGACACTTCAGTTTGGGACAGTTCCTCAAATTTGTCATCTAAGCCTGATTGGTTGGAAGAATCAGCCTACTGGCTGTTAAGCCCACCAGCATTCAGTGATCCACAGGTGCGATAGTTCCTGCACCTGTTTGTTCCCAGCTTTGTTCTAGTGCCATTCGTCCTTGAACCCAGTCTTTTAACCTACTGGTTACAACAGGAGTCAGTAGTCAGGAATATTCAGGTGTGCATTGTGCAAGTTCCCTCTATATTTCTGGCATTGCATCTCAGCTCTAACCCTCAGCACCCCAGGCTCTTCCTTTCTGTCCTCTTTCCCAAAACTCTACCAGTGCACCACTGTACTGATCTGCGACATCCTTTACTGTTGCAGTTGTGGGCACCCACAGTGCACCTCAATCTTGACCAGTAATACAGCTGTATCTGCCTATCATGACCCAGAGCTGGTGTCTCATGCAAAATGATGTTGTGTTTTAGTGAAATGCACAAATGGGCAGTCTGATGGGAGACACCAGCTTCTTCGCTGCCTTAACCAGGATTTGATCCCATATACCCCGCTGTTATGGAAGAAGGCTTTTGTGAACTATTGAAACTTCAAAGTCCTGCCTGAATTAAAACCAGTTCTTATGCTTCATTTTAACTATAGAAATGTGGCTTAACATTTACCATGTTTTATCATCTACTCTTCCCACAGAGATTTACCCAAAGCATGAAGCTGAGTAATGAAATGGGCCGGCTTACGTTAGAGCATGGCACAATGTTGGGCCCACCAACAGAACAGGAGCGTGCTGAGGAAGTTATGAAGAAGCAGCTAACTAATAAAGTAAGGCACCCACTTTTAAGAATATTTATTTGCTTGTTCTTAACTAGCTAATTCTTCCTTCCAGACAGCACCTTGGAAGTCAGGTTTCTCTTATTTCTACCTTTCTTCCATTGCACAGAAAAAGCCATAGAGGTACTTCACAATCATTCAGACAGCAGAGTGTGCTGTTCCCATTTGGTAACAGGGAGAGAATAAGTGTTCTTTAAACTAACCCGCCAGGCTCTTTTAAATGTGAACTTAAAAAGCTTGTGTAAATAAATACACTCAAAACACTCCTCAAAGAGCGGCTTCATTCTGAGAAATGGCCCTGCAAGGTTCCATGTCTATTACGCCTTTATAAATTCAGATCAAATGTGTTCAGGTTACAAGGGAAAAAAAATATTTTTCTAATTGCGAGCACTACACACTCAGCCAAGCCTCTGACAGTCAGGCTGAGCCTTTTTCTTCTCAGGGGTGGTCATCATTCATAGAAGTTCTGCAAGCTTCCAGTGACAGCCATGCAGCTGGTGTCTTCAGTGGTTTGCATAGCTGTCACTGACTGGAACTTAATACACAATTCTGATGCTAGAGGAAAGGAACAGAATCCAGCTTTCTCTCAGTCTTACCCTTACAGAGCCAGCCCAGTCAGTGGATAAAAAGCACTGAATGTTTACTTTGGTCACTAACATCAGCAGATCTGCCTCTCTATACACACGTGGAGTGTGTCTGCTGAGTAAGGGCCACTTCCATACAGCAGCTGTTCAGCACAGATCCTTGCTGAGAGACGGAATGCTTACAGACTCAGTATTACAAATCCATGCATACTTCAGAACAACACATTTCCACTAATTAATGCCTACCTTCTCATTTTACCACAAGTGTTCTTTGAGTGCTTGTGCACATGCATTCCACTCTTGGCACGTATGTGCCCAGTGCAAAGTTGCCAGAAATTTTTCCCTCAGTGATACCCATTGGGGCAGTTTGAGCACCCACTGCTGTCACATGCTTTTGGTAAAAAACACCTAGCCAACCCTACGCCCCCTCAGCTTCTTTTGCCAACCATGATGGTCTCTGGAACTATTGTTTCATTTGCAAGTTCTCATAGTTGATTTTGTTCTTTATGTATTGTAAATAATTAGTCACCAGGAGTAAAATTACTCGTGTTTCATAAGTCAGTTAGATTTTCCATGTTTGTTTGCTTTTTCATCAATTCCTGGTACCAAGAGATGCCTTGGTCACTGTGCTACAAGCCCTGTGTTTCCTATAATAAGTCTATGCCCCTGAGCAACTCACAGTTAAGTTTCTTGAAGTGCCTTGGGGAAGCTCATACTGGGATCTTTACCAAATTTGCAAGGACTTTAAGCCTTATACAAAAAAAGATGAGGAAGCCTGGCTACAGTTTCTGCTCATGGAGGAGGCACCGAGACCTCCATCTGAGCCAACCAGTCAGAATCAGCACCAAGTGCTTTGGCATCCTACCATGTCAAAGTCCTGGTACCAATCCTAGCGTTTAGGATTATACTATGGCGGGTAGTATAGATGTACCCTAAATAACTTCTCTCACCCTGCAGCTCACAATCTGCCTTGTTAGGCTGACACACCATTCCTGCAGACAGCCACTAGGGGGCCACTAAAGAGCAGTGCAGCGTAGATGCTTGAAGGTTGTCTGCTGGACATTCCTTGCCTGTATTGTCTCGTGTACAGCAGCACGAGGCATTTGAAAACAAGCCACCCACAAGATGCTCCTGAGCATAGTGCCTGTGCTGAAATACTGTGGAGGTCAGTTAAAGCCATGCTACTAATGAAAATAAGAAATGCTCTTAATGTTTATTATTGAGAAGGGACATATGTCATCAGTTCCAGGCTTTGATCAGGCATGTTCAGAGGCAGAATAACACAGCTCTAACAGGGTCCATTTCAGGCCCTTGGATTGTGTCCCAGACCAGCAGGGCAAGATTTTTAAACCCCCAGGGCATGATGTCTTCTCAGTGTCAGTACCTTGCCCAGGGAGCATGCTCTAGACCTGAGTCCCGCAGCATACCTGAGGGGCAGTATATAGAATTAATTTCACAACTGTTCATCTTGTTGTATGCCGCATGAGAAAAGGTATCTGTTCGGAGCAGTTTTGAAATTTTATGTCAATATTCTTTCATAGAAACAGTAGTTTGAAAAAGGAGAGAGAGACAGTCCTTGTACAGTATGTGTCTAGTTGACCCACAGAACTATTCTCACTTACTGTGGTCTCCTCTTGATAGCTTTTAGCGGAGCATGCAGATGCCTTCCAACTAACATCTGGCTTTGAGGCAACTATCAACAAGTTTGACAGCAATTTCTCAACACATCTCCTGGACCTACTGGATAAGCTGAGCGTTTACAGCACCAATGACTGTGAGCACAGCATGATCAACATCATCTATAGGTGAGCGGAGTGGAACTGTCTCCTAGTAACACAGGAAGGAAAGAGTCCAACTCTAGATTGGACTGAAGTTTGTTCTTTATTCCTTTTTTGTGATATCATGGCAGCCAGCTGTTCTGTCAGTGTAACACTGAAATAGCAAGAAGCTTTAGTCAGTAATTCAGCAAATAGCTTTTTTAAAATGTACTTTTGCAAGAAATAAAGTTGGGGGAATGGGAGGTTCTTTTTTAAACTATTGCAAATCTGACTTTGTAAATGATGCTAGCCTCACTGTATTTGGTCATAGCCTTGTCCTTTGTCACTGAAATGACTATACTTCTTGGGAAACTGACCTGCCTACTCCATGCCTCAGTTTCTCCATCTCCAAGATCAATAGTGCTGCCTTTGAAATGCTTTTAGATCTACAGATGAACAGCTGCTATAAAAGTGCCAAGTATTATTAGTAATACTGGGTCTTTAAGATCTCTCCGCAGCCACATTGCAACATGGTGCAAAATGTATAGGGCCTGCTGAGGCACTGCCAGCTTCTCATCCCCGCAGGATATGCACTGGGAAAATCCTTCTCGGTTGAGCTTGGGCGAAGTGCATCAAACAGAAGTGCCTCTTGCTCTCTGCACTCCTGCCAATATTTTTTTTTCCCAGAAGAACTGAGACTATTGTTGCTGTTGATGTCCACTGATGGCAAGCCATTTATAGTACTGGACGTGGGCTGTTTTTTATGAGAGAAGATTAAAATGAAATCCAAATATGTTAATATATGGAAATGCACAGCCAAGGCACCAAACTGTAGGGTTAAGGGGATGAGTGAGGATGGAGTGGGGCAAAGAGACCTGGCATTCCTAATCTGGTGTGCCACAAGAGGAAGAGCAGTGGAATTACAGCCTAGGATACTTACCAGGTTGGATTTAAAAGCATGGAAGTGTTCCTTGTATTAACATTTCTAAGTTGAAATAGCTGCAGTTACAGAATTAATGGGCAGGTGTGAGATGCACAGCTCCAGTGGACCATAGGCTGCAGCTTTGGTTCACAAAGCAAGAATCCTTGTTTTAAAGTGTATAGTCTTGTTTTTTCCCTTGAGGAGACAGTATGTTTATTGCTCATAGAGGTAGTTTTAAATGGCTAATAGTAGCTTGTAACCAAAATTTATAATACCCATTTGTTATCCAGAGACCCTTCCTAAAACACACTGCTTTCTTTGACGCTTAAGATTAATTTTTCCCTAACAATAGTTGAGACTTGGATTAGTAACCATTCGGTTTTATAGCATAGTCCAGACGAGAGGTTGGGAGATCTGAGATCTATTCACAGTTCTGACACTGATTTGCTATTTGACCTAGTGCAAATCATGCCAGCCCTCTGTTTCCCCATTTGTAAAATGGGCCTAATGCTGCCTATCTTCCTTTGTAAAGTACATTGAAAATTCCAGACAAAAAGCCTTACAACTTGCTTTCATGGCATATTTGTGCTGATTCTGTTTTAAACACAGGTAAACGTTGATGTCAGAAAAGTCTCCCAGAATCAACATTTTCATTTACAAAAATTCCAATTTTGACAAACTCTGAAACTCCAATATGCTCCCACCCCTGAGCCATTTAGATAACTGGAATTTACCTCTATAAGGTATAAATATACTGTAAGTAAACAGGTGTAAATACACTATAAATCATAAATAAGGGTAATTATGGTAACTGGTGAATTTTAGGTGTAATTATTGTAACCGGTGAATTTCTCTCATTTTTACTATGGAATTTTGAAACCCTTGAATAGCATTTGAAGCCTGTTACCACTTCTCTCTGTTTTCACACTTCTGGGCCGTTTGTGGGAAGACTATTGAACATGTTTGCTTTCCCCTAGGCTGGATTTCAATGGATTCTACACAGAACGGTTGGAGCATATTTCTGCGCAGAGGAGTCAGAAAGTAGTTTCTGAAGCTCCCCTTCTTCCCAGGGTTGTTGTATCCACCCAATGAAGCTTTTATGTTACATATTTTAGATGCTGCACCTTTCACATCAGAATACAGAGCCCATGCCCAGTTGCATCTGTGAGTAGTTTGCACTTTAAACTCCATAAAAGCTGTAAAACAGCAGTTGTCTAGTAAGATAGTGTTTGAGCTTCTGAAATCTAAACGTTGAAGGGATTTTGTCATTTCTGAGATACTTTTGTTAACTTTTTTACCAAATATTAAATGTGTGTGTGGTGTATAATATATAAAGAAATAAAACATCAGAATTATTTGGTCTCTGTTGGTCTGAACTTACAGCTCACTACAGTCATTCTGGGTGACTCAAGCTTGGTCATCTTATGTAGTTCTGTTAATACAGAGATAGAGATGTAGGTGCTTCTATGTTGTGACTTAGGGCTTGAAGAAAACTCGCTGAAGCCCAGTGGAGTCCCTCCATTGACTTAGGTTTGGACCCAGGCCCTTTTTCAGTGTCTGTCTACAATTGTGGTATAGATGCCAGAGCTGTGCAAATAACAGAGTTTTCAGTTCACTGTCCAAACTGAAAAATGGAAAGAGAAATTCACTTTCAGATGACCTGAAACAAATTTTTCTTTTTTGGGAACTGATTTTTTTTTCTTTTGGATTAAACTAAATGTTTTGTTCCATTTTTAGTTTAAAACTTTTTAAATGAAATTGAAGTAAAATTCACATCAAAAGGTCATTTTGAATTTTTGACCAAAATAGTTCAGTGGATTCCACATAAGTTTGCAAATGTTTAGGTTTCCATGAGTCCATGTTTCTCATTGGGTGGGGAAGTTGGGAGAGGTTTATCTGAAATATTTTCCCCAGGTCTAATGGAGTCAGAACATCTGTCTGAGGCTCAACCGACTCATTATTCAAGTAAGTAATGTTGCTAGGTTGGGAGGAGTGACCCAAAGAAATGGCAGAGCTCATCACCTCCATCCCTTTCTACTAAGGATTGCACATTGAGGGGCTCTAGTTATCTTTGTCAGCTCTGCAAGAGAGTTTGGGCATGCACTTCACATAGGGATGCTCCCCAGGACTGTTTGTGTATGTCATGTACCGGCAGCTGCCTACCCATGGCAAACACAAAGCTGCCTGCAATGCTTAAAGACCCCTTATGCTCTGTGGGTTTGCACCTAGTTGTTTTTGAGGTGTAACTCAGAGTGTTGGATTTGACCTGTAGAACCCTATATGGTTTTGGTTCTGACTATGTATTCTCATTTCTGCAGAACCCAGATATGGTGACCTCGAGGACATTCTATTTTTCTGGGATGGCCTAACAAGTGGAGGCTGTTTTTCCTCAAAATAGGTTCACTTGGCTTCGCTGTCCGTAAGCTAAGGGGGATCACTGACTTCAGAGTATAGAAAGGATCCAGTGAGACCAATCCCTGAAGGACTAGTGCACCTTTTGGAACCACAAGGTCAGGAGCCCTTTCCAATGCTGTCTACACCCCAAGACATTCGAGGCAGCCAGGGAGTTGCTAAACCTGTTAGTGCTGGCTTCTCCCCCATTCAGGTACCAGGATTGGAACTGCTTACTCCAGCGATCTTATCTCCAGCCTTCGAGCATCATTAAGTACCAGTATTCTGGTACTTATACTATATGTAGATAGTATTCTTCTTCATGTGATGGTCCCTATTATATTCCACTGAGGGTTATAAGTATGTGCTGTGTGTCTGGAGCCAGAGATTTTGTAATGACAGTAGTGACTCTTGGTCCGCGGATGAGCTCTTGTTCCCCTCATGGTTTCATCCAAGGTGATGAAGAGTGGGGCGGACTGATTGCACCCTCAATTCCTTCTCCCTGCTTCATGGTCCAAGTCTGAGACTTTGCTGTTCTCTCATCTCTTGAGAGACACTTTCTAAAACACAGAAAAGGGACTGTTTTGTACTTTTCTATCATTAGTATTTTTGTTATTTTTACAATAGTTTAGTGTTAGTAGTAGTTTTTAGGACTTTTTATGGACTTTAGGATACTGCTTTACAGGTTCCCTGCTTCCCCCACTCCGCCAGCACCCAGGCCTGGGCTCCCTTTACACTGTACTGCTGTGTACAGGTGTTTCTAGGAATTTCTTTGGGTGGGGAGTCAGTGAAGAACCATGATGATGCCACTCCCTTACCTTAAATAGCTTTTACAAATGGCGGGAACCCTTTGTCTCCAAGCTTGGTTCCCATGCCTTTCAGTGGAAAAACAGTGGTATTCCAAGATGGAGTCCAGCACCAGGTCATCTGGTAATGTGCCCCTCTAGTGTCATAGCAGCCATGACTTGGAGGCTGTTTGAAGGTTCTCAGGAAGGCTCCCCAGTGGGAGATAAACTCCTATTGTTTTCCCTAACGACCCTTCCCACCCAGTCATATAGACTGATTACATTCTGCCTAGTGGGCATTCCGGAGGTGTAAACACATTTGTAATAGATGCATAGACAATATTCCTAACTTAAAATAACAAAATGATACATGCATACAAATAGGATAATCATATTAAGTAAATCATAACCTTTTCAATGATGTCTCACATGACCTATCTTGCATTAAATACATCATAGTTATGCCATAATCTAACATCATAATAATGTTTCTATGAAGAATATGGGACATAGTGTCTCAAAACCCTCACTCTGTGTTTTGCCCCAAGTGCTGATCAAGGAATACACTGCTGTACGTGCCCTCATTTGCCCTGGGTGGTGTTTTTTCAGCATACCTGTCCTGGTTTTGTTGGGGTAGGATAACAGAGCCATACAAATGTTGGGCTGCAAGGGACCTTGAGAGGTCAGCTAGTCCAGTCCCTTGCACTGAGGCAAGACAAGGTATTCCTTGATCACCCCAATATGTGTTTGTCTAACCTGTTCTAAAAGGTCTCCAGTGACTGGGATTCTACATCGTCCCTTGCTTGCTGATGCAGCCTTGTGCTGCTCTTGTCTTAGGCAGTTGCCATATCTGGATTTTGGTACCGGAAAGATGAGCACATTGAGCAGTTTCCTCTTTGGGGAGGCACTTGCTCACTTTTCCAGGGATATTGCTAACAGCACAGCTCAGCTCTTTGGACATGCTGTCATTCATTTATCATTTCCTTAATCTCTCTCCACAAGCGCTCTCTCCTCCTTTAGTTCCACGTTACACACACTATCACTTCCTCTTTTTGATGGGTCAAAGTCAGGCCTGGTGAAAACAGGTGCCACTACCACAGAGTTAGCAGAATCCGAGCTGCTGCCAGCAGCTTTGCCTTTGGCCCCAGGAGATCAGCATCGGTAATGTATTGCCATTGGAGCTCTCTACTTCCAATAAAGGTCATTTCCTAAGTTAAGTGCAGTCTGGGACTTTTTGTGCTGTAGTCATCGTCATGTTTCTGCTCCAGCCCCCTGCTCTCAGCCTCTGCTAGCCTTCAGAAATGCTCCGCTTCCAGACTGAAATCCTCCATTCAAAGGCAAGGTTCCTCGGGAATCGTGAACAACCCATTCAGCCATTTCTGAGCACCAGAACTCACTTCCCCCTCTACTCCAGAAATCCTGCAAGCTTTGGAGAGCAGCTGTGGCAACAAGCCCCTTGGAGGCAGTGCTGAAGTTCAGTTGGAGGAGTCACTGTCCCCAAGAATCAGGGCCTGCTGGGTCCTGGGAAGCGAGCAAGACAAGTTCCAGTTATGAGGCTTCAAAAACTGCTGCTTGTCCTAGCTTAACACTGATAAGATGGTTTCTTTAATGAGGCGCTAATGTTCAAGAGAGAGGCAGGTGCAGTGTATGGCTCAGCATGCAGTGAGCCACACAGTACAGGCGGCTCGGGGCACCAGTCCCAGTGCACATGGCTTGGGAGACGTCCCAGCACGCAGCTCAAGCAGGTCAGGGCGCATGGCTCATGTTGCTTAGCATGGGGCTCAGCGCGTGGCTTGGGACACATAGCTCATTGCTCGGGGCATGCGGCTCAGGGCATGGCTCACATGTTCCAGGCTCAGCCCACGGCTCATCTCATGGCTTACCAGACTCAACACGTGGCTCAGTACATGGCTGTCGTGGCTCAGGGCATGTGTGTCAGAGTACAGCTCACACGGCTCAGCCCATAGCTCACTTAGCTGTGTGATCAGCTCGTGTCTGTTGTTAGTGTGACATCTTGTGGACTCTACATGTGTCTAACAGGAAGGGCAGGAGCAAGGAGGCTAGAGAGCTATGGAGAGTCTTAGGGACTTTGGCTCAGACACAGAATCCGTTCTTCTCTATTACGTGGTGATCATCACAAGTGTTAAATTTAAGTGTTTCATGCAATCTGAAGATGCTTTGCTGCTGCTCCAACACAACTAGTATTAGGTGTATTACGGTAGCACCTAGGGTCCTGCTGAGATCAGAGCCTACGGGTGCCAGGGGCTGCACAAACACAGTGAGACAGTCCATGACCGAAGAGCTCATGGGCTGAGCAGAGAAGGCAAATGTGTTGGAGGCCCGGAGAGACTGAATGACTCGCCCAGGGGAGGGAGCCGAGTGGGAGGCAGCACCTGCTGGAGCTGAAGAGGAGGATGCTCCCTGGCCCTGCCACCCCCTCCCATCTGATCTGGTGCAGCTGCCTGGGGTCCATCCTCCAGCTCACTGTGGTGACTCTTCTCTGGGCAGCATGAATACCACAGCATGGGATGGGGCCAGGCACCATCCTCCTCTTCAGTTCCAGCGGGTGCTTCTTCCTGCTCAGCTCCCTCCCCTCAGGGAGCAGATGGTCACACACCTGTTGGCTGACTGGAACAGGGCCATGGTGACTCCATTGTGCAAGGCCCTGGGCACAGGCCTGTTGTGTTGCATCTGGCCCCCATGACTGCTCATTGTCCCCAGAGAGCCCAATCCCAACCAGCAGCATGAAGGGGCCTCACTGTGCAAGGCTCTATGGCTTCTCCCCAAATAGGGTGACGACAGCAAATGTGAAAAACCAGGACAAGGGGTGTGTTGGGGGGGGATAATAGCTTATATAAGAAAAAGACCCAAAAATCGGGACTGTCCCTATAAAATCAGGACACCTGGTCACCCTATCCCCAAGGCATGGCTGGAAGCCCAGGGCTCAGGACTTTACAGTTTGCTGCTTGAAGCACTGCAGTGTGCAATATAGGCAGCAGTGCTGGCTGGAGCTGAGCTGAAAGGGTCAGGGCAGGCGGGCTCTCTGGTTGCCTAACTTCCTGGAAGGCACTGGTGATAAAATCATTCTCTCACTCTCCTCATATCCTCTGCAGAGCAGAAGTGACTAGCAAGAGCCAGGAAATGGAGGTGCTTCTGTGTGGCTTGTTGCTGGGCATGTGCCAGAAACCAACTTCCTGCCCTGCCCCAAGTTCTGTGCCCAGTGTCCTGCAGGCTGTGAGAGCTGCTTGCCAGAGATAGGGGCGTTCACGTTGCCGTGAGTTAGGGTATAGATGCAACAGGTCTTCCTGCTTTTCAAGGGTGTGGTGACTGTCCTAGGACCAGTGGGCCTGGGTTCTTTGTTTTTGGTCCTCTAGCAGGTGACCAGGTGCATAAACCTCTATGACTTGCTCCAAGAGGGAGCCAGCTAAGGCTAGACACTGTTCCCCCAGCCAGGCCAGGGGAGCTAGGAGAAGAGGAAGGGAACAGGCAGAAAACCGAGGAATTAACCGAACCCACAGCAACACAAACTGATGCCTGCAGAGCAGGTCAGTTTAATTATAATGCATGTCCCTAATCCACACCACAGGCCTTGTCCAGGGTAGCGTTGGCACAGTGAGGTGGGGTCCCTTCCAGCTGGAGCAAGTTCCTTGCTGCCGGGCGCGGCTCTCTGGATGAGAAAACCAACCAAGATGAGGTTCAGGGCTGTGCATCAGGGAGCCACTCCACAGCTGTGCAGCTGCTCTAACCCAGCACCCTGCAGCCAGTGCCCACCTTGGGCACTGGGCACAGCTGGTCCCTTGGACTTTTGGCCGAGCCCCCACAGGCTGTGTGTGTCGCTCCAGCACAGGCAGGTTCAATGCCATTCTCTGCTTCCCTCCGTGTACCCCCGGCCAGAGAGGGTTCCTTCCCTCCAGCCCTTGAGCTGGCAAGGGGGTTACATGTACAGGAGGTGACAGCCTGCCAGCTGCCATAGAGGGAGATGAAAGGGCCTGACATTTCAAGATTGGCTGAACCAAATCCAACCACTGGAACCTGCCAGCTTTGGAGAATTTGGGGCCTTGAGCCCGCTTGGAGACTAGTTACCTTCTAGCCCCTCACAGGGAGCCTTGCCTTGCCAAACACCCCTTCCAACCCCTCCCCTGACTGTGATTGCCTCTGCTCTTTGGCCTCCCTGCCTCCCACTGGGTGGACTGCAGCTGCCAAGACCACCCGTTGCTATTGGAATTGTGCACTGAGGGGCAGGGGCTGGGGACTCGGAGGAGCAGTCAGGAGCAGAGGCTCAGGGGTTGAGAATGGGCAGGGTCAATGCAGTGGCAGGAAGGGGCTGAGGGTTCAGGGGGAGTCAGGGCCAGTTGTGTGTGAGGCAGAGGCTGGAGGGAGGGGGTTGCAGAGAGGCAGAGTATGACCAAGTGGAAATATTTTTAATATATTTTTATGACTCCTGTGTGTGCCTCAGTTTCCTCTGCATTTTGCATTGCTAACAATGGCAGGAAAAGAGCTAAGTCTGCTAGTGGAGCAGTGCAGGACATGGAGGTGGGGTGTCACATTGCTGTCTGGGCCTCAGTGAACAGGATCCTTAAGGAACTGACTTGAAATTGAGCCAATGTCAATGCAGAATCCCGAAGACACAACAGAAATCAGAACATTGACTCCTAGGAAACAAGCAGGAGGAAGGAGCTGTTATCCCCACCTCTCAGCAGGGAAGCTGAGGGGAGACCAGCTTGAGGACAGAGGCCTGAGACGTGAAGCAGAGATAAAGAATAGGCTGCTGGAGGAAGCTGGTTGCTCTCTTGTGAGACTGACACGAGTCTGAGAGAGAGCGTGAAATGGAGTTCACTACAGCTTGTTTGATGGTTTGCTCTCACTCGATCTGAATGGACCATGCTTTAGCTTTCCTTTCTCTATGCTAACCTAAGGCCGTGTCCAGCTGATTAATAGCCTTTTTCAAACAGTGGGGTTTGTTTGGTGTCACTGCAAATACGGGCTGGGGTACATCAGTCCCTGCAGCATGTACAAGTCTCTACTAGGCATCTATCTCAATTGAGCTCACAGGGCAGAGCGAGTGGCATGAAGCAGGAGTGCTGGAGCCCAAAAGCACCACCCTGATACTCACTGACCCAGGCCAGATACTGATTTTCCCTGCTGACAGATCAGACACCCCACCCCAATCAGACGAATCTGTAGCCTGTTCTTTAATTTAGTCACACATGGGGCTTCCTGTTCCTCTTCTTCAGGCTGGAAGTGGTATTTCTCCTTATATGGACTTGCCAGAGTAGCTCAGCTGCATGGGCACATTCTGTGTTCTTACCTGAGCCCACCTGAGTTTGCCATTTTAACATTGGGCAATGTGGAACTGTTTAGTACGTCTAGTACTGTGAAACTACTTTGTACTGAGCTCTAGGGTCTGGTTTGAAATTCAGTTGGTGTTCACACAGTTCCATTGTCCCAAATTAATCTGTTGTATAACTTTGCTTTGTAGAGATATTAAGGGACCCAAACAGGAACTGTTCCTGCATCTACAGCCCACAGCTTTGTCTTCCAACTCTGCACTCCTGTATTCCTCGGCTGTTTGTGCTGACATCGAGGCTTGCAAAAATGGTGGTTATTACTGCATATGTGAGGGTGACGCTTCCCCACAATGCCCTTGCTTTGACCTGATTATCAGTTATAGCACAAGCAATTCAGTGTTGTTAGGTCTCAGCTGATCCCACAGAGGTCTTTAATCTAGCAGACAAAAACAGAAGAGCTAGTGTCTAGAAGGAGAAGTCAGAAAAGTTCCAACGAGAAATAAGAGTAAAATTTTTGGAGTCTGACATCCTAAAGCACTTCAGGGATGACGTGGGAATTTTCTGTAATATTTTTATGACTTCAATGAATGCCTCAATTTCCCTCTATAGTGCATTGCTACATAGTCGGAAGAGTGTGGGAAACAGGAGATATGTATGTCATCTAACTTTTGGGGGACTAACACGATAATTAAATAACTGGTTGAAACACACCCAAATCAACAGAAGATCCAGAAAGAGATACGTCCTGTCCCCCCATGACTGACCAAACAAGCAACACGTAGCAGTGGACTGAACTGGGTAACAGAGGAAAAGTTTCAGATGAGTGGAATAAGAGTGACCCTTTGGAGGAACTCAGGAGGTATCACCTGGGACTAAGGACAAAGAGACTAGGAGGGAATCAGAGAAGTAGTTCATCCCAGCTCAGCTGGCTCCTGGCATTGGCTTACAGACATGACAACTCTCATGAATTAATGGTGAGAAATGCGATTTCTAAGTAAAATTAAGCCTGAATCATGATCTCACAATAGAACTCTCAAAGGTCTCTCTTTTTCTTTTTTTTTTTCCAGCCACGGCTGAGAGTTCTATCCTGAGAAAGATCATGAGTCAGGCTTAATCTTTCTACTGAGAAATTGCTGTCAGCCCCAGCCCCGGGCAGCCAAGCTGCCTGCTGTTGGAGTTCCCCTGCCAGCCTGGGAAGTGGGAGAGGGGACCCCACTGCAGCCCCCTGGGCATGAGGAGGGTGAAGAACCCCAGTAGGAGCAGAGATGAGGCTGGGCGGGTTGAACTCTAGGCTGGGGGCTGCAGGGAAGCTGAAGTGAGAAGACATTGGGGGGGCTGTATTGGTGGTGGGTTCTGAGCAGATGGGGTGAGTGCTGGAAGGGTGCACTGAGGGTAGGGGTGGTCAATGGGGAAGGGAGACTGAGCTGATAGGGTGGTGATGATGGGGTCTAAAGGGCTGAATTGAGGGGCATTGGGTAGGGACAGAACTGATGGGGAACTGGGTGACAGGATTAATTGCTGGGCAGGAGAGGGGCAGATGTGGGGGTGAGCGCACCTACAGCAGGGGCCAAAATCATTTTATCCAGTACATGTGGGAGAGTGGGCACCTCTAATTGTCACAAGACATCCCCTGGGATGGGCAGGGGCAGTTCAAAAATCAAGGGACTGACCTAAAACCCACAATATAATTTAAAAATAATGTCATGATTTCTAGGAATCCAGGTTGTGATTTTTGATCTCTTGAAATTGGCAATACTAGGCTTAGCCAGCCTGGATGATGATTTAACCTTTGAGACTCTGTGTGCTCACTACAGAGGTTCAACTTCTGCAGCCAGGTCGCTGATCTACGGTTCCATTGTTTTGCAAAGGCTGCCTGTGTCTGTCCATACTGCCTGAGAGCACTGGGCCACATGGCTCCCACAGGACTCTGGGTGAGCTGGATTTGCTGCAGCAATTCATGGAGAAGGGAAAGGGGTCACTGGTGCCCTGTGGATTGATCCATGACAGCTTCACATTGGAGTTTTGGACCATGTTACCTGGGATCTCAATACTTCATTGTGGGGGTTTAGAGGAGGAGCTGGTTTGTGATGGTGAAAATGCAGTTGTGGACCAACACTAATTAATCCACCAGCACCTGTGCATGAACCCATGTGCTAACAGGGGAATGAAAGGGGCAAGGGGTAGGGATGGAGAGAGCCCCAGTAGAGGGCTGGGAGGGGGATAATGTAGGGTGAGAGAGAGTGGGAGTGAGATAATTCTGGCATATCTACTGCATCATCCTTGTTCCTGCCAAATATCTGCCTCTGTTCCCATCTCAGGTCCTGTTCCGGCCCTAGGGACAGGGCCACGGACTGGGAGGGGCGATGGCTCCATGGTCAGTGTGTGGGGTAGGAAGGGGCTTGGCTGGGTCAGAGCATAGGTATATGCACCCAGGGAATTTTATTTATTTAATTAGAAATAAACTCTGCATTGAAAACCACTTTTTCTTCAGACATTAGGGTGTGCCTGGGCACACCTGGCACACCCTGTGCACATGCCTATGGGTCAGAGATGTATCAGTGTACAGGATGAGGAGGAGCTGGGACATGGGGTCAGTGTATGTGGGGGGCCAGGGAGGGGCCTTGGAAGAGGAGTCAGTGTGAGGTGCAGGGGTGGGTCAGTGTGCAGGGTGGGGCCAGAGAAGGCGAGGTCTGTGTGCAGTGCTAGTGGGGTCAATGACCCGGAGGAGGGGGAGAGGGTGGATCAGTGTACAAGGTGCAGTCAAGTGCCAAGGAAGAGGAGGGTCGGTGTGGGACAGGATGCAGTGTGGGGTTGGATAGTCTGGATAGGGGAGTCAGTGTGGGGGTGGGTAGTCGGGTCAGTGGGTGGGGTGGGGCTGGGTAGTTGGGTTAGGGGGGCAGTGTGGGGAAGAGGGATGGGTAGTCGTTGCAGGGGGCAGTGTTCAGTGTGGGGAAGGGGGGCAGTGTGCAGGCTGGGGGTGGGGCCGGCCCCGGGAGGGGCCGCTGGTGGGGGGGTTGGCTCGGCCCCCTCAGTTTCCTGGGCGGGAGGCTGAGTCAGGCGGGGCTGAGTCAGACGGAGCCGGGGCTGCTGGCGGCTCCAAGAGAGGAGCGCACCGCAGCGGTCCGCATCTCAGCGCGGAGCAGCCGCGCCATGGCCCGGACCCTCGCCCTGCTGGCGCTGTGCATGGCGCTGGGGCGCCGCGGTGAGTGTCGCGGGCCGCTGCAGCCGGCGCGAGGCGCGGCGCGCTCCGTCGGGGAACGGGGGCTGGAGCCGCAGCGGCGCGTCTGGCCGGGCTCGGGCTGCGCTTCCCCAGGGGCGTCGGGGCCATGCGGTGCCGGAGGGCGGACGGCTCGGGTCTGTTCCGTGCGGGGACTGGCCGCCGGGGCGGTGCCGGGCGGGCTGCGGTCTCCGAACTGGGGCCATGTGCTGACCTTTTAGGACGTCGGACTCTTGTGCCGGGCTGGGAGCTGGGGGGTTTCTGCCCCACGCCGCCAGGGGAGCGGGTCGGAGCTGTGGAGCTGCGTGCTGGGCTGGGGGGTGGAGGGGACAAGCCGGCATGGAGCAGGTTGCTGTCCAGTGTTGGCGGGTTTGGGTTAGGAGTGTGGCAGTTGGCAAACTTTTCCTGAGTGGCACAAGTGAGAGAAGGGAAATGGCGATTTTTGAGAAGTGTGTATTTCAGCAAAGCTGACCGGAATTCATGGGACAAAGGAGAGGCGCTTTTCTAGCAAGAGGGCTTTGTCCTTGGCACCGTGCAAAGGCCGGCTGCAGCCCGTGGTGGCATTGGAAGAGCTAAAAAATTAAATTTGGAAGAATTTTAGTATAAAGGTTGCTAGCAACTGTCTGTCTGATTTCACTGCCGATAACTTTTTTCAGAAACACTTGGCTAATATATTTACCCCCTTGTTCCAAACTTCCTACAAAAGCCACAAATGCTTCACTCAGATGCCGAAACCTCTGGCTTTGCCTCCCAGTTTCGAAGGGCTTGTGTCTACATCTAAAGCACTACAGACCAGTGCTATAGCGCTTCAGTGTAGACACCAGCTCCACCAACGGGAGGGGTTCTCTTGTCACTGTAGTTAGTCTACCTCCTCAAAAGGCCATAGCTAGTTCTTCTGTCAACCTAGCTCTGTTTACACAGGGATTTAGGGTGTCTTAACTGTGCTTCTCGGGGGAGTGTGGATTTTTCACACCCTTGTGCAATGTAGTTATGCTGACCAAATTTTCTAGTGTAAATCAGGCCTCAGACGTTACTATAAAAATCTCATATTGAAAACTTAAACTATGCAGACAGCATAGAATAAATGAACCTATCAAAATAATGGGGCTGGAGCACTGAGTTTATTATACATTTTCTCACTGATTCCATTAAAAACCTCAGTTTTTTAGTGAAAAAGCTGCATAATTTCCAGTGCACTCAGAAATGAGTGGTGATAATGTGACCCCTATGGGAGACAATGCTATAGGCTTGTCTTCACAGACAAATTATGCTTACTTAACTCAAACCATTTTTTAAGACAGTTCATGGGAGGGCAAACGGCAGCCCATGGGCCAGATCCAGCTTATCAGGGCTTTCAGTCCATCCCAGGGGATTTCCAGCCACATGGCTCAGCAGGGCTAAGGCAGGCTCCTTGCCTGCCCTGACCCTGTGCCTCTCCCGGAAATGGCCAGCACCATGTCCCTGTGGCCCCTGGGGGAGAGGAGGCGGCAGAGGGTTCCACGTGCTGCCCTCCCCTGCGGGTACCTCCCCTGCGGCTCCCATTGGCGGGAGCCCACACCCTGAGCCCCTCCTGCACCGTGCAGCCCATTCCCTGCTGCATCTCTCCTTTACCCCAACCCCCTGAACCCTCTCGACTCTCTGCACCCCTTGCCCTGAGTCCCTTCCTGCACTCCACACTCCCTGTCCCAGCCCTACATTCATGGCCCTGCATATAATTTCCCGACCCAGGTGTGGCCCTTGGGCCAAAAAGTCTGCCCACCCCGGGCCTAGTCAATCTGTTGCAAACTCCTGTTTGCACACTTTTAAAGATAGAAGTCTGGCTCATATTGGTCTAACAAGGAATCAGTTTAAATTGGTCCAAGCTCAGTTTAAATTAAATCTAAATTGCCCACACAGGTTAACTGGTTCCACCCCATTTAAAACCACCCCGTTAGGTAAACTAATGCAGCTTTGTGTGAAGAGCAGGCCTCAGAAAGCAAGCTGCTGCATTCATCACTAACTGGAGTTTCCATATGGCTTATCACAATCACCCAAACTCAAGGGAACAGAGGCCTAGATCCCTGTAGCAAGAGCCTGAACCTGAAAGTAAATTCATAGATTTCAAGAGACCACTGTGATCATCTAGTCCAGTGGTTTCCAACCTTTTTAAAATTGCAGACCCCTAAAAATTTCAGACATAGTCTGTCCTCTCCTTCTCCCCCAGGGTCTGTGGGCCACAGATTGAAACCCACAGATCTAGTCTGATTTCTTGTATAACACAGGCCAGAGAACTTCCTCCAAATCATTCCTTTTAAACTAGAACATATCTTTCAAAAAAATCCAATCTTGATTTAAAAATGGCCAGTGATGGTGAATCCCTCACAACCTTGATAAGTTGTTCCAGGAATCAATTACTTTCAATGTTATGAATTTATACCTTGTTTCCACTCTGAATCTGTCTAGCTTCAACTTCAGCCATTGAAAACAGCCTTCTAGCCAGCTGCAGATGGATAAAAGCTTTTTGGGCAAGTGTTGTTCCCTTGACTTCTAGAAGCACCCAGGAGCCGGGGAGACAAAGGACAGGCTACATCAAGCAATAGCTATTTCTTCTGGTTACTTCTTCCAACTGTCAGTTACTAGCTCAGCTGTGTGTCAGCCACATCGCTCTCATCCAGCCCCATTTCTGATAGGTCTTCATTGACTGGGCTGGATGAAATGGGATTATTAAGGTGGCTGAGCTCAGTGTTCAGCAGACATAGTGAGGCATTTGCTGTATACCCAAGACCAGTGGCCATGGCCCGCAAGGTACAAGGGCTGGACAAATCAATTCAAGCCTGTTCCATGCTGAAGGAGTTTGTGTCCATGTCAAAGTGCAGCCCCGGTTCCCGATGACATAGCAGCAGCATGCGCAGTGCTTTGGTTCTAGTCTATTCTAGAGGCATTAGCTTAGGGCATGAGAGGGAAGAGTTCCTGAGTGCTAATCGTAATTCTGCCTCTGACTTGCTGGGCAGCTTTGGGCAAGTCTTGTGTCTCAGTACCCGCTCTGTTAAAAGGGGATCTCAGTATGGACTTGCCTCCAAGACACACAGTGCACATCTTCTGTAATGCATGCATCTCAAGCATTCTAAACAGGCCAAGTGCGAGCAACCACATGGTCTCAGGCACGTCTGACTTTCTACAGTTTCCTAGGGCAGGTGGGCCCTTTTCAGAGAACATCCAGCCCCCCAGCTGTTTAACTTACAGACTCTTAGTCTGTACTCCCAGCTGCTGTGGCAGTACATGTGGTAAGAAGCACTTCTTTTGATCTCTTACATGGATTGAGTTTACATCTGTTAGCCCAGCCAGTCTTTTGGGTCACCCAGTAATTCATTCAGATAGCCAGGCTGGGATAGGTAGGTACCATCTACAGCTGAGGTGGGCAAACATTTTGGCCCGAGGGCCACACTGGAATTAAAAATTGTGCAGAGGGCTGGGTAGGGAAGCCTGACTCTGCCCCTTATCCAACCCCCACCCACTTCCCGCCCCCTGACTGCCCCCTAAGAACCCCCAACCCATCCAACCCCCCCGCCGCTCCTTGTCCCCTGATTGCCCCCTCCGGAGACCCCCCCCTCTAACTGCCACCCCGGAACCCCACCCCTTATCTAAGCCCCCCTGTTCTTTGTTCCCTGACTGCCCCCTCCCGAGATCCCCCCACCCTAACCACACACCCCCAGGGACCCTACCCCCCATCTAAGCCCCCTCCCCCACTTTGTTTCCTGACCCCACGACCTAACCCCCTGCTTACCTTAATCAGCCGGGTACTCCTCAACCCGACCCCCGGCCAGGGAGCACAGGGTCCCGCGGCTCCCCCCGCTCGACCCAGCCCCTGGCCGGGGATCACAGGGTGGGCCCGGCCCCGGAGCGTGGGGCCCTGCGGCTCCCGCGCTCCACCAGGCCCCCGGCCGGAGAGCTCAGGGCTGAGAGGCTCCCCGTGCTCCACCCAGCTGGGAAGCGCGGAGCCCAGCAGCATGTGCTGCTGGGCCCAGCAAGGGTGGGTGGAGCCCTGCGGCTCCCCGTGCTCAGCCCGGCCCCCAGTGGGGAGCCCAGGACGGGCCTGACCCGGGAGCGCAGGGACCCACGGCAGGCCGGCCCGGCCCCAGCTCGCGGGCCAGATGAAAACAGCCGGTGGGCCACATGTGGCCTGCGGGCCGTAGTTTGCCCATCCCTGATCTACAGGCTGCTGTTGTGGTTTGACCAGTAAGTGCTGCCAGCAGATGGGTCTCATGTACCCATCTGATCCAGCCCAGATGAGTTGCCACTTTAGAGACAGTAGCTACATCATGACAGCCAGAACCGAGCCCGCACTGGCAGTGAGATTGTGACTCACAGATGGGTGGGGGTAGTGCGAAGAGTAGCTTTGGTTCTGGCTCAGGCACAAAATGCACAGTGGAGGAGGCTTGCTTAGCACCGGCAGAACGATGTGGTCTGCTCTTCCTTTGCTGTTCATTGTCCTGCGGGGATCCGAGTGCTCCAGCAAGATAACTAACTAACATGGCTAGCTGACATGGGGACTGTCAGCTTCTAAGGCCCTTTTCTTACTGTATGAATCAAACAAACCAATTTATAAAGAAGAAAACTGGAAAAATAAATTACATCATGTGCAGTCAGCCCTAGTATAGACTACGCTATCCTTGGGGACCAGCAGTAGGGCTGGAAGCCTGGACTTTCAGATCGCCAGCCATATCTCTACTTACTACATGAACTAAAGTAGCAGCTGGTAACAGTTTGTTATCCTCTATGTGGAGCAGACACTAGAGGGAGGCCACAACACACACTATGCCTGTGAGTTCTACAACTTCTGGCCAAGCAGCAGTAGATTCTTGGTGTTTAGGATTCCTGGTGATGGTAGAGCAGTGTGATCTCAGCAGTTGACAGCTAGCCAAGCACATAGCTCTGGTACATTTATTCTGAAAGGCAGTGTGGCTGAAGTCTTGGCTGCGTTATGTTAAAGTCCTGAGTTCTACATTCAGCTCTGCCAGATGTTATCTCGTGCAGCTCCTTAGCTAAATTGTTTGCAAAATAGGTGTGAGGGGAAGAGAGAAGATGCTCAACTTGCCTTTCTAGTGTAGGGTGTTGTTATAAGTGTAAAGCAGCCTAAAATTGTTTACCTGTAAGGGGTTAAGCTAAAGGTAACCTGAGAGGTGGACAACTGACCAATAAAATTTTTTTAAAAAAACAAAGGATTTTAAGTTTTAGGGGTTTTTTGGGGTTTTTTTTGTTTACCTTGGCTGTAAAATAAACACAGCTATGTTTTTCACTGTTCATATTTTTTCTGAAGCTTACAATATTAAGGAGCACCCAGCCAACACTTACCACTGAGAACCCTTTAAGTGATAAAAAGAAGGTAAACTTACTATGTGTTCTAAAAAAAACCGTTTTAACCCAAGCTGGTAAAATAAGCTTGGGGGGGGGGGTTTATTTCTTTTTTCATGCAAATCCCCACATCTGTACCCTAAAGTTCAAAGTAAAAAGACAATCCTAACAGGTGTGAAGCTTTGGGCAGCACTAGGGGAGTAGTGGGGTGGCTTGCTTCTTTCTCTGTCCCACAGACATTTCCTTTCTTGGGGAATCAGGGAGCCTGATTCAGCATAAATGCAAAACATCCTACAAAATCCACAATAAAGTATGGCAAACCTCAAGCATCAAAAAAATCATGAGTCAGGCCCCAGAAATCATGAGATATTTTTAAAATAATAAATCTGGGATCCTGTGTATTTTCCTTCTGCTTTTTGAACATTTGGGCGTCACATTTTCAAGCTTTGCTTTGCAGTCAAGAAGTTAACAACAGGCTTCTGAACAAAATAACCTGGGGTTATGTTGTAATCACCTTGTGACATACCCAGAGTACAGACTAATGAGTAGCTGTGTCACCCCTACCCTCTAACCTGGGGTGCCCATTACACTGCTTTGCTGCTGTAGCCTCCAGCATGCAAATCACTCCCAGCTATGACTGTGTGCATATTGCAACTAGCCGGCCACACCTCAGTTACACTGCAGGTGACCCCAACGTATCCTCAGTCCTAGATTTCCCCTCAGAAATGTATGTTCTGTACTGCCCAGCCCTCTCCTGGACCATACCAATTCATATAAAGTCCAACATTTTATTAATAGAAATAATATGTGATGTCACCGTGCGGCGACTCACCCCTACGGCACCTCCTGCTGGTCGTCCAGGAAATTAATGTTTCCAGCCTTGGAGTGCCCTCTACAGGCCGATGTCCCGCTTGCCACTGGCCCGATGTCCCTCCTGGACCCCGGTGCCCCTTTTATCTGGGGTGCTGCCCCCTGGCAGTATCCCCACAGATCTCTGGGTCTCCCCTCCCCAGGGAACCCCAACCCCCTATCCCCACCTTGCCTCTGCCTATGGGCTACTGCCAGTCACTATCAAGCCCCCTTTCACTGGGGCCAATTGCAGTCTGTATAAGCCAGTCATCATAGGCAAGGAGGGTTTGGCCTGCTGCCTCTTGCCTCTTCCTTGTGATCTGCCCCCTGCAACCCCAGTACCCCTTTTGCCCTTCAACTAGGCAGGTAGCCTGGGGCAGGGGCGTGTTCCAGGCCAGAGCTCCCCAGCTCCTCTGGCCTTCTCCCAGCCCTGCTCTACTCCAGGTACCTTTACTAGCTCCCCAGCAGCCACAGCCTGCCTCCACAGCTAAAGGAGACTGTTCTTCAGCTCCTGGCTCCCCTGGCCTTTATAGGGCAATCTGGGTCTGTTTAGGGTGTGGCCACCACCTGAGGCTGCCTCCCAGTCAGCCCAGCTTTTCCCTTGCCCCAGCCCTCTCCCCGGGCTGTTTTACATCCTTTGGGCAGGAGCGGGTGACCACCCCGCTACATGCACACGTCTTGTTATCTCAGCTGGAGATAACAGTTTACACTGAAGTTTAAACACACTGGATTAGATACAACAATAAAACAAGTTTATTAACTACCAAGAGAGAGATTTTAAGTGAGTACAAGTAATGAGGCATAAAAATCAGAAATGGTAAAAGAAAAGGTAAAACACAGCTAGCAAAGTTTTTCTCACCAAATGCTCTCAATCATCTTAGTGGCCAAACTTCTTAGGCCAGAACTCCTTCTTCTGGTTAACAGCTGCTACCTTTGTCCCTTCTCGTGCAGTGAATCGATGGATAGAGGGAGAGGGAGAGGAGGAGGGGATCTTGAGCGTTTGTTCCTCATTTTTATAGTGTCAGCCCCCGTCCTTGGGAAACTTTTCCAGATGAGATACAGGAGACACAGAAGCTACAGGAAAGGATGTTCTCTGCTGCGCTTCCTCACCTGTTTGAGCATCCTTTGTTTCCTTTTCTGCTTGATTACTCTATTTATGGCTTAAATACAAATTAAGCAGAGTGCCCATTCTTCTCTTTGGGACAGACCTGCTTGCCATCCTCAGTTTGGAACATGTGTTAAAATCACTATACAGTGGAATCTTACAACTTTTCAATGTTGTCACACACATTTTATCAAGACAGTGTTGACTAGCAAATTATGAGTTTTCAGATGTTACATTGCAAGACCTACTTTGTACAAATATTATTATAATTGTGTGTAGTCATGGAGCCTTCACATATTTTTTCACTCAGTTTAAGATTTTCATTCTCTTTTGTAAAGCATGGCCTGTCCTTATTCACTTGGGGACACCATCTGGTAAAGGTTCTGTGGCCAAAGTGTGCAGAATGCAGGACAAGGGAGCTGCTAGTCCATCTTTAGTGTTTCACTGCTGCCTGGTAGTGCCTTGGGCTCATGGTGGATGTTACATGCTTTGTGCCTACTGTAAGGAAGTAGCAAAACATCAGCCAACAATGAAATGTGAGTGCAATACTGAGGGGCAGGGAGCTACAAAGTCACCCTAACTCTGTCCTCCTCTCTGGGATCAGGAACAATCCTTAATGGGGTTATTGAGCACAGCTGCTCTATCACCCTGTAACATCATGCAGCTCTGTACCCCACTAGAGGACTCTGCAGAAAGCACTGAACCTTTGAATATCTTTACAGGAGTCTTTGCCAGCCCATTGGAGAAACTCGCACATGTGGTCCAATATGAAAGGGTGACACCTCACAGAGTACCTGCGGCTCCTGAGAAGAGAGACCTTTCTGCTCAACTCGTAAGTATCAGTCGCTTCTGAAATATCAGGGGACACTACAAGCCCAGCTCCACCAAACCCAGACTCAGAGGTGGTTAAACTAGGGCCTGGTGCCGACCCCCAGATTAGCCATGCATGCATGGTTCCAACTTTCCCAGACAGTGAGCAGTCAGAGACTAATTTTTGTTTTAGATTAAGCAAAAATAATCAAATATGAGAGAATGTACATTGTGGAATAGACTACCTTGGTGCTGCTTTGCAGAACTGTAGCTGCCTCTGTAAACAGACAGACACATGGAAAGCTGCAGAATAGAGGAGACAAGATCACAACTCTCACGTACTGTAGCTGTCAATGGCTCGAATCAGCATTGTATCTGAGCACTTTATAATGCGTAATGCGTTTATCCTTACAGCCTGTTGGAAGTGAAGTGACTTGCCTAGTGTGACACAAGAAGGGTGTGATAGTGCCACACATTGAACTCAGGTCTCCAGAGTCCCACATTGGCACCCTATCCACTGAGCTATCCCTCCCTTCCACACGTATATCGAAATCAACAGAGAATGCCCCAGGAGATGCACACTGGTTCAGAGAAAAGAATTCTCTCCCTCTTGATCTATCTAGCAGGCACTTTGAGTGCATAGTCAACAAAGATCCAGACTCAGAATCTTAGTTCCTTTAATGTGACACCCTTATGGGATGAATGACGCCAGCTTGTTTGAGCTTTCTGCATCATCTCCATCATAAATGATGGCCCTCTTGGGAGGCCAATCGAAGCAGCCTTTTCTTGTTTTTGAGGTCAAAATTAGCATCACTAGTGGTAGAATGAAATCTGTGTCAGGAAACAAATTTGGCATCACCTGGAGAGGAGTGGAACCACCTCTAAAGAATGTGGAAGAGGTTTGTGGATGATGCAGAAAACCAAAGGAGAGGAGTTGGGGTGGACCAACAAAGTGCAAGTAACAACCTGAAA
The DNA here is from genome assembly GCA_007922305.1 of Dermatemys mawii. NCBI lineage: Eukaryota > Metazoa > Chordata > Testudines > Dermatemydidae > Dermatemys > Dermatemys mawii. The sequence continues at coordinate 43,102,809 of ML677335.1, read as the reverse complement.
CAAGAAAATGGTTCATAAAGAAAATAAATGAACCCATCAAGTGTAAATGAAAGCAAATACAAAGAAGCAAAGTGAGCAGCCAAGTGGGCAATGAAGAATGGCAAAGAGAGTGCCCTAGACAACTTGCACGTTGAGCTTATAAATGACCCACAGCTTGCTGGCAGAAAGTTGAGCAGCACTGAAAAAATGAGACACAAAAGAAAGAAGGATGATAATGTGACATCGTTTGTGAATGGTGATCAGAGGAGACTGCTAGTAACACTCGAACAAGTGAAGGAGAGGTGGAAACAATACTTTGAGAATCACTTTAATGAGGCAAACCCTTTGTAGTGTTGCCAACATGTGATCCTAATGTGGTGCCTGAGCGTGACATAACAGAGGAGGAAATGGAAATACAGTCCAGGAGACAAAGACCAATAAGGCAGAGGGACCTGCTGAAGTGACAGCAAACCTGGTGAAAGTCTTGGGCAAGCAGGGCCAGTGCAAGCACTAGGCGACCTCAGCAGTTGCCTAAGGCAGCACTGTTTTTTGAGGGCAACGTTTTGGTGCTTTCAGCGGTATTTCGGTGGCAACTCTCACGGCCGCTATACGCTTCCGTGTATGTCCGCCGAAATGTTGCTGAATCAGATGAGGGGGCAGTGCAAGCAGCCACCAAAATGTCGCCGAAGTGGACGGGGGCCGTGTAAGCAGCCGTCAAAATGTCGCCACTGCCTAGAGCGGCAAAAAAGCTTATGCCAAACCTATGGGCAAGAGTGGCATGAAATGGATCAAAGTGGTTGAAGCCATATGACAAGAAAAGACCGGTGCAAGTCTATCCTGGTACCAAGACATAAGAAGGGAAGCATCCAGGAATGTGGAGCTATCGAGGGACAAAGCCGTTGTCAAATGGAATGAAGATACTGGAACGTATCTTGGATGCTAGACTTAGAAGAATGGCGGAACCCCTCATTGGCCAAGAACAGTGTAGCTTTAGGAAAGGACGAGGTGCAGGGATGCCATGTGTATAATTTGGCAAGGGATGGAGAAGCAGCTCAAGCACCTGCAGGGTAGCTTCTTATAGGCCTAGATAAGGCCTATGATAAAGTGGACGGAAGGTTTCTCATACCAACGCTAAGGAAATATGGTGTTTCTAAGGATTTAACAGCTATGGTGAATGTTCAGTATAGATCTCCTAAAACAGAGATCCAAACATGTTGTGGAACAGCAAGTCCCTTTGATTTGGAAGTTAGATTGCACCTGGGGTCTGCCCTCAACCTGCTGCTCTTTATCATTTTGATAGACTGTGTCAGCAAGAAGATATCAGTGGGAAAAGGGGAGAAGCTGCTATGTGTGGATGACATAGCAATAAGGACCTCCTCAACAGAAGACCTAGAGAAAATAATAAACTAGTGCTATGATCAGCTAAGCTGACATCTGATGAAAAGGAGCTTGACTAAGACTAAGGTCATGGGATCAGTAGAGGAGCCATGGGGAAACTTGACATAGAGCTTAATGGAGTGGAACTAAACCAGACCGACCAGTTCAAGTACTTTGACCTCTAGTTTATGGAAAATGATGAGCTTGAATGTGAGTCCCTGTCCAGACTGGGGAGTCCTGGAAAAGGATTATGTATTACAAACCTCCACCACTGAGACTGAACTGTGGCAAACAGTGGTGTGCACTGTAATGCACACTATTGTAATGCTGTATGGTGCAGAAGCATGGGCAAAACAAAGAGGCTGAGTTGAGTGCCTATAGGTGTTTGAGATGAAATGTCTTCGTGCCAGGAGAGGAGTTACACAAAGAGAGAGATGTCAAAAGAAAAGTTTTAGGATGGAAGTCCAAGTCTGTGATGTGGCTGACAAAATCCAGGAAACGCGACTTCGCCAGTTCAGATATGTGCAGAGGATGAATGAAGGGGACCTGGTGAAGATAGCATGGTAGAAAAGAAACCCTGAGGAAGTGATGGATGGATTGCATAAAAGAAGATGGTAAGCAGGTGGACCTTAATGCTCCTGCAGACAGATAAAGATGGTGGATTCTTACATGATGACCTGACTCTGGTTGATGGGATAAAGAGAAGAAGTGATGAAATGGAAGCAGAAAGGATGTTAGATTATTCTGCAGTGTTGCTATCTCTCACATTTAGCACAAGTCTCATGATACTTAGTATTTTCTTAAAGCCTCAGCGCTTGGAGTTATGTGACTGTGGGAGAATTTCAGTTTTCCTTCTGTAAAAAAAGTCAGATACTAGTTCTTGTGGTTGTGGAGACAAGCAAGAAAACATGAACCCAAAAGGGTCAGAAAAAAGAAGCCAAATACAAAAGAATCTACATTTTATTAAATTGAAAAAAATCTCATGATTTTCAAGCCAATCTTTGTTAGGGTTTGACTCATGACTTTTGAATGTTTGGAGTCAGCAGGGCTGAATTTGTGATCATAATAACCTAATGGCAGTTTCTTGGCTTCATTTTAGTCTTTAAAATTCAGAAAGCACCTGGAATCATATCTTAAAAGCATGAACATTAGCACCTCAGAAGACCTAGATATCATGTCAATTTTGAAAGATAAATTGCCTAGTAAATTCTTGGTACAGCATGTTCACTTGTGATTCAAACCCTTTCAGATAAAATAGCTTCAAAAATTCTTCCCAAAGGCATCTGGTTTTTTTGCTCCAGAAATCTAAACTTGTCTGTGAAATAAACATTCTCCAGGCTATTTAGAGATCCCATCTGTGCTGTGCACATTGGACAATTTTCCTCCTTTCTTTCTCTCTCTCAGTGTTGGTACCAAAGGGAAGAGATCACATGTAATAGTACCTCCATCTGTTAGGTATCTGTAAGACATGCATACAGTGAGAGATTGCAGTACATGATAGGATGTAACAGTGCAGGGAGGGGTGGTCTATCTGCACATGTTTAGGATGGCCAAGTTACGAATGGTGAAGCTGGCTCACATTGTCCTCTCTGCCATTTCCTCAGGACTGTTTCTGATATTGCAAACCTGATACCTTAAAAAATATAAAGCAGCCTGCCATCAACACACTCTGTTCCTTCTGCCTTGAGGGTGGAATCTCCTCTCCAATAACACTTCCTTTAGGGGTCACCTCTCTCCCCAGGCCATACTGCTACAGCTGTGGTCAACGGTGATGCCTGAGCTGGATTCCTTCATTTTAAGAGATGGGGTGGCTTGCAGGGGATTTGCTATGGCTACATCTACACTGAAAAAAAAAAAAAGACTCACAGCCATGAGTTTCAGGCAGCAGCTGCGGATCCTTTGTGTAGGGGATGATGAGCTGGGGCGCTCTAGGGCAGAGGAGGCGGGGGCAGAGTTAAGGTGTGTGCACACCAGTGATGTTGGCTCCTCTCCTCCAGCACAAGTGAGAGTGCTTCTGAGACTGCTTTAACTTATGCCAGTGCTGGTTTGGCCCCAGATAATGGGGGCAGAAAGATGGTATAAACCTCCCCTCTCCCCTGCCTCCTCTCCTGGTGAATTGACTCTCGAGGATCTAGTCCAATGTGCTCTGTAGAGCCCCGTTGTCCCTTTCACACCAGGTGAAGAAATGACGAAACCATCCTGACCTGCCATTGTACATTACATTTTCCCAAAGCATTGAAGGCGCAGGTAGCTGTTGGGCCATGATTCCCCTCTTGCTGACACTGTTGTATCTCCTGGAGTTCCTGCTGACTCACTGGGATGAGAGGTATTCCAAGAGTCCAGACCCCAGTACCTGAGCCTGCCTGTCCCAGTTTTTTGCCTGTCCAGAACTGCTCTTTCTGCACCTCAGGCCAAGTTCTTCAGCCATGGCCCTGCCCTGACTCACTCAGCAGACACTGGAGTGAGCAGGAGTTTAACCAGAGTCCAGGCTCAGTTCCACACTATTCTGAGTCATTCCTTCTGCATTTGAAACACTTGAAAAGCCCTCTGGAAGTAGGAGCTTGGGGGAAGCTTTATCAGGCCTTTTAAATGGCTTCACATTTTTTGTGGTTTTTCAGAAAGACAATTACTGCTCTTCCTTTCCCATTCGACTTACAGTCAGAGTTCTGCAAATCTGCATTTCTCAAGGATTGGTTTCTGTCTCCGAAGTTGCCAACAATAACAAAGCATCATTTTGTTGGCAGACACTAAAAGAGACAATAACGTTCATCTAAGAAGAATTTATCTCCAAGCCCTGTAGACAGTTTCTGGGTCTCCAGCTTAGGCATCATGTTTGTTTAGGTGACCGCATCTTTCAGTCTTCAGCACTTTGCTGAAAAGCCCCTCACTTCCCAGGGCAGCAGCTGGTGCCCACTTGAGGGGGAAGGGCAAACCTGGCTGCATTTTACTCAGCAGGCAAAGTTTTTAAAACTAGAAATGGATTTTTCATTCCCAGAATGAGCCCAAAGTAAAAACACAAGGCCATGGAATTAGAGCAGTTGACTCACAAGGAAAATCCTGTCCCAGCTGGTTCTGACTGTGGCACAGAAATACTTTCCATATAACCCCAGCCACCATCTGATTGCAGCTCCCCAATGCTTTCCTGGGGGAATTCCAGACTGCCATGTGGTAATTTATACCATCACTCCCACTAGAGAGGCGAAACTCCCCAACTGAAAGCAAACCCCAGCAAATGAAGAGCTGCTGAGTTTGCCGTGTGGTGCCCGAGGAGTTCACCTCACCACTTCCACCAGCCATAGCTTCCATCTGGGAAGAGCCTTAGCAAGCGACTCTGTTGTGAGACGCTTGGTCGTCTCATCAGCTGCCATTAACCAGAGAGTGTGTACACTTCCAAGGGTGTAATTACTCATTAGCATTACTGTTCAGCAGAGGTTCTCAAAGCAATTTACAACAGCAGCCAAAACTCACAATTCTTGTAATAGGTAAGTGGGGGTGTCCCCATTTTATCCGTGGGGAAGCCGAGGCAGTGAGCTGTAGTGACTTGTCCATGGTCATACTGCAAGTTATTAGTACAGGCAGGAAAAGAACCCAGGCATCCTGACTCCTGGTCCCAACTTCAGTCCCTTGCTTTAACTCCTAGATACATGTCCTCTCAACTGTGGGGCTGCTGTAAACTCCACCGCCTGGTACTGTGGGCCAGCTGGGGATTGCTGGAACACAGCACACTCTCTCCCCTGTGTCCTGCTGTGCTCCCTGCACCCAGGACAGGTGAGAATGTGGCCCAGCAGTCTGGCACACCATTGCAGAGGGCTTCTCAGATGGCCAGATTTGGCTGCTTTCCAGCTTGTTTGCATCACAAGTGAGCTCCCCAAGAAATGTAGTCCAGTATGTTCACTCATGTAGTTGACCTAGCTGCCTGTTTATTGTCCCTTTTGCTGCACCCACCCACGCTTATGCACACATCGGAGCTGGGGAGCTATCCAGAAACTTAATGGCAATGATCTGTTTTACTAGGTGAAAAGGTGTAGTGTCTTGTGTGCTGCACGAGCTTATAGGAATAAAGAATGACTCTGGAAACAGAGTTTATTTCTTCAGGCCAAGTGGCTTCAGTATAATTTCCTGGCAATCTACTTTTGAGGGCACACAGAAAGAGAAGTTGATTCTCACATAACGAGGCTGTGTGCGCGATCAGTCAAAGAGAAGGAAGACTTTATTAGGGGAATCATTAGGGAGTCATGGAGGTGAGTTATCAGGGGACTCTGTGGTTCTTGATTTTGAGTAAATGATTAATTAAATGCCAAAAAAGGCATTTAGTTGAGCAATAAGATTTTAGTTCCTTGTGCAACAACTTGTGGCCTTGTGCCAGATGTGAACACTGAGTCTTAGTTTAATCTCACTGTACTCGTCTTTAGTGTTCTTTAAGCCAAGGCATATTGGGTTTTGCAAACTGAGTTTATTTCTGTGCTGCTATGCAGGAACTCCTCACTTAACGTTGTAGTTATATTCCTGAAAAATGCGACTTTAAGCGAAACAATGTTAAACGAATCCAATTTCCCCATAAGAATTAATGTAAATAGGTGGGGTTAGGTTCCAGGGAAATTTTTTTACTAGACAGAAGACTATATTATATATATATATATATATATATATACATATATATATATATATATATATATACAGAAATAAATATATATATATATATATATATATAATATAACAATTTATAAATGGGGTCACACTCAGAGGCTTGCTATTTGAAAGGGGTCACCAATACAAAAGTTTGAGAACCACTGTGCTACATGAACTAACAATTTGCTGAGCCCTCAAGGGTTAACTCTCACACTCTTCTCCTTTAAGTATCAAGAGTGAGGTCAAAAGTACATTGTTAATTAGATCTGGAAGCCTCCATCCCTGTGTTCCCTCTCTTCTAGTGGGGTCAAAAGTACAGTTACTTAGATCTGCAAGCCTCCCTCCCTGTGTTCCCTCTGCTCTATGGAAGATGGGGTAAGTGGGGTTCAGGAGCAGGGTGAAGGGAGACACCCTGACATTAGCTCCCCTCTTCTTCCCCTCCCCTCTGCCTCAGCAAGCAGAAGTCTCAGGGAGCAGCTCCAAGGCAGAGGGCAGGAGCAGCACATTGCAGTGAGGGAAGGGACATGAACTGCTGGCAATTGACAGCCTGCTAGGCAGTTGAACTGCCTGCAGTTTATAGCCTGCTGGGCAGCTGATCACGTTAGAAGGGAGCACTTCACAATTTTAAATGAGCATGTTCCCTAATTGATTAGCAACGTAACAATGAAATAACATTAACTGGGACGACTTTAAACGAGGAGTTATTGTAGTTGGCTGTTGGTTTCCACTGGTTGTGCTATGTCTATAGTGGATAACTTGGCAGTAAGCATGTATAGCCGGATTTCCAGAGGTGCTTGGCACTCACACAAACCCTGAATCAGTGGGAACTGCAGATCCACAACATCTTTGAAAGCAGAGCAGAAATATGTCAACAGAATATTTCAACAAAATCCACATATGACTAGAGGAGCATTGAATGAGCTAGGGTAGATGAGTTTAAGGTCCCATGTGACTGTCTTGGGAGGTCTGCGCAGCGCATAGGATAGAAATCTACTTTGTACCTCTTTTGCCCGATGATGACAAGTTTCTGTTGTTGTTTTACCCCATGCAGAACACGTATCCAGACTACGTTCATTACAGCGTCCGTGCAGAAGGGAGGGACTATGTTCTCCGTTTGGAAAAGAACAAGTAAGTGTGCAGTGGCTACTGTGGCTTGCAGGGTTTCCTAATGAAAGCCCTGGGCCATTATGTTAGCTTTCTCCACAGGCAGCTTTGTATAGATTGTGTGTGGAACATTGCAGGGCATAAAGCTAGAGGAGAGTCAAGAGCTGGGCCCTCTAGCTGAGCCTTTTTGAATTTCAGAGGAACTTGGATCCCTGGATTGAAACAGGCCCTTGCAATGGCTTAGATTCAGATCAAAAACAGGAAGGGGCTTATTTTCCATTTCTTACACAGAATCATCAGATACGAACCTAAACCCAGCTCTTATTCACCCTCAGACCCAAGCCCCTTGCTTGCCTATGTTTTTATTCTGACCCCCTCACAATGGTCTAACTCTTGTTTAGCATCAAATACCGTCTCAGCCCGTCGGACTTAGGAGGAGACACTATTACTCAAATTGCTTTGAGCTCCGTATGAGTTGTGATTGCCAGGTGCACTGCTGCCTCCACTGGGATATTATGCTGCTGACACATTTACCTCTTGACCCCCATACATTGGCCAGGATGCCATGTGTCCCGGTATTGTAAAGTTGCCAGGCATCCAGTTGGCGCAGGGCTGGCAGGCTCCTAACTGGATTCATGCAGCTCCCCGAAAGTGGCGCCAGTTCCCTCTAGGTCCTAGGCACAGGGACAGCCAGGGAGGCTCTACACGCTGCCCCTGCCATGAGCGCCTACTCCGCAGTTCCCATTGCCCGGGAACTGTGACCAATGGGAGCTGCGGGGGCGGCCCCTGCGGGTGAGGCAGCACGCACAGCCACCTAGCTGTGCCTCCGCCTAGGACCCTGAGGGAACTGTCGCCACTTCCCGGGAGGTGCCTGAGGTAAGCCACACCTGGAACCTGCAACTCTTCCGCACTCAAACTCCCTCCTACACCCATACCACAGCTCCCTGCCCCAGCCCTGAGACATCCCACCCTTGCAGTGGGGACTGGAACCAAGGCTGTGTGCCCCTGACCGACACATGGCTTATAGCAAGGGCCAGAGCTGGGGCCACATACCCCCCAACCTGTGGCTTCCTAGGACTGTGCGCCCCTCTCACCTCTGGCTCTGGTGGGGGCTGTGAGCCGTGACTGCCCCCTCCTCCCACATGTGTCCCGATATTTTGTTTTTGCGATCTGGTCACCCTACCCCCAACAGAGGCACCAGCAGCTTCTTTTATGGAGGCTGTTTAGGACTCCCCTCCCCCTCCCTCTATATAGGATGCATCAGAAGTGCAAAGATGAGGAACCATTGATGGGATTTTCTGGTGGGAGTTCAAGCAGTGATGCAGTGCCAGTTCCAGCTTGCTTTCCTCAATGGTATGTTGGCACTGGGAGCAGAGTCAGTACTGCTGACTTCAGTGGCACCCAGTGCTGTGAATCAGAGAAGCAGGATTTGGCCAGAGGGGTACAGAGTAATGCTGGTTCCTCCTGCACCATGTGGTTCTCTGTCCCTCGGAGCTGCAGGTGGTGCTGTGAGTCCTCACTGCTACTATCTGTCTCTCTTTTTCAGGGGACTGATGGGGGAGCACTACACTGAAACCTATTACTCAGAAAACGGCACCGAAGTCACTGAAAGGCCAGACACTCAGGTATGAATCCAAGTACTATGCTGTATGGTCTGATGCATGTTTCTTAGTGGAGACATACTGGGGCTGGGGAGTTGTTCTGAGGCTTTGGACTCTCAAGACAAATTCACTAGAACCTGTAGTATGTCCCCCAGTCCTTTACACAGCAAAACAAGACATCTTGTTTGATGTTTCACATTTCCTTGATGCTCGGTGCTATGCTGTGGGTGCCTGAGATGTGATTGGTCAGGTATGGAGCTGAGGAGGCTCAGACCCTTGTGGTAAGCGCTTCCTCTTTACCTCTGGATGACAGGCTAGGGCTCTGTGAGCAGAGGTGGACTGAGCTGCTAATGTGATCCATGACATGTTTGGGAAATGGACACTCACCTTCTTCTCCTTCATACACCCGTGGCTACATAAGATAAATTTAGTTGGCAGTCATCCTACTGCTTCCTGTTTGCCTGCCTGCCCTCCGCGTTCTGTACAGTGCTGCACTCATTGTGGGGCAAGTCCGCAACGAGTCCTTGTTGAAGACTGCAGATGCTGATGTTGTCTGTAGGAGAGGAGCTGAAGGCTGCCGGGTGCTGACTCGCCCACCGTCCTCCCCATGAGCAGGCCATTTAGCATTAGGTCTTTCATAGAGCCGTAGACCTTAAGGCTGGAAGAGACCCTTACAGGTCAGACTGGATCACGTAACACAGGTCAGAGAACCTCACCCTAGGACTCCTGTATTGAGTCCAGTAGCTTCTGGCTGAGTTAGACCATAATATTACTTTGCCCTTCTCGGGCAAAGATCTCAAAACACCAAGGAATGCCACGCATTCCCCGAGAGAAAGAGCAATAATATTGTTAACTCCATGTCACAGCTCGGGAGAGAGCACACAATCACACAAATACCACTCATAGACAGAGCCAGGAGCAGAACCCAGTTCTTGTGACATCCCACTGTCATCTCTCACCGCTAGGCCATGCTTCCTTTTCAGTATGTGAATTGGCTTCCCATTATAGAAGTCATGCCGCAGCAATTCGCGGCGAACTTGCTTTCAGTGGTGAGCGGTCAGAGCAGCCCTCAGGAGCGTGAGGTTTGACTGGTGTCAGCTAATTATTCTTCCCTGCCCTGCTGGTGTTCTGGGCTAATGGTTTTAGAAAATGTTTCCAAAGCGCTCTGTAAACTCTAACTGTATTGGGCAAACCCTGGTGCACAGCTCAGCAGGCCACCTGGGCTCTGCATGTTGGGCAGCAACCTCAGCCCTTCACTGGGAAGTGCCGTCAGTGATTTAGCCCCAGCAAAGGAGATTGTTGGGAGGTATGTTCCTCAGCCTGCAGAGCTGGCTCACAGCTCCCCATGCCCAGGACACCTGGGAGGTAGCATAGCCCTTGTAGGTCCTCCAGACTTCAGCTAATTTTTGTGCTGCACAGCAGACACTCCTATTCTAGGCTGCGCTGCCTCTCCCTAGCAGCTGCTGCACAGTGCACATATGGGGCCTGTGTATGGAGAACAGCTAATTTGAATGAATTCCCTTCCTTCCTTCAGCAGCTCTGTAAATGCCCAGAGTGGCAAGGCCAGGGCTCCTCACACCTCATGTCTCACTGTCCTGCCCCACACTACTGCTGTAGCTGCAAACCTGCCCTGTGGAGCAGCAGGTAGAAAGGAACCTCTGTAGTTCTGTAGGGGGAGCTCCTGGCCTCTCCCCCACCGCCACACCTCTATCTGCTGTGAGGGAAAATACCTGTGCTGTTTCTTGGATGCTCCCAGGCTCCCTCTCCCCGTTGTCCTGGCCTGGCCTACTCTGGGGGACAACACCTGTGAGGTTCCTTGGACACTCCTGTGTGTCCCACACCATGCCCCAGCCTCCTTTGTTCCAGAATTCCCTCTCCCGCTTCCCAACTCTTCCCCTGCTTTCTGTGGGGATAATGCTCACACTGCCCGGATGCTTTTTCTTCCTGGGCCTTGCCTACCCTGGAGGACAATACTCCTGACCCTTGATAGTCTTTTCCCCTCCAGCCAGCCAGCTGTTACAGCTGAGAGTTCAGCGCGTCTGATTTCTAATCCCACTCTGTGACTTTGGTCAGGTTACTTCCTCAGTCTGTGCCTTGTTTTCCCCATCTGTAAAATGGGAACAGCTCTGACCTGGTTTTTCGGGGATTGTGAGGATCTGTCAGTATATTATGTGCAGAATTCTGAAATGCTAAATCTTCTGTGTGTGTGTGTATTATTGCTGATTACATTTTCTGTGCTCATGCACCATGGCAGTCAGGAGCAGTGATGTGTTGTGTATTGTGCTGATCCAGTCAAGCCTCCAATCTGCCCATAAATGTAAGGCTGTCTATGTCACTGTAGTATATGTTCATGTATGCTGTTTAGGTGTGCAGTGTTGTTGTAGCTGCCTTGGTCCCAGGTTTTTAGACAGCGTGCGTGAGGTAATATCTTTTATTGGACCAACTTCTGTTGGTGAGAGACAAGCTTTCAGGCTTATCCGAGGTCACCTGAAGAAGAGCTCTGTGTAGCTCCAAAGCTTGTCTTTCTCACCAACAGAATAAAAAGTTATAATAAAGGTTATTACCTCCTGCACCTTGTGCTCTTCATGTGGGAGCTGGGAACACGTGTTTCTTGAAAGATCTGAAAATCATGCGTGGGTAATGATTGAGGCAAGAAAGGCTTGTTTTTGACTGGAAGAAGCTCTGTAGCATATCTCTGCTTTCCAGGATCTGCACCTTGTTAGTGATTTCTCTTCTACCCTAAGTGTCCCCAGTATGGTGCTGATTGGCTTTTGACTTCTGCTTTCTCTGCTGCAGGATCACTGCTTTTATCACGGAGATGTTCACGGACACAGTGATTCAGTGGCAAGCATCAGTACCTGCAGAGGACTCAGGTATGCTCTTTAACTGACACAGGGCACGCAGAGAGGAGGGAACATCAGAACCCAAACATATAAAGCAAAAAGTTCCAGGGGACTCGAGTGTGCCTTGCCCCACACTTCTGTCATTTTCAGTAGTTCAGACTGGGTATAAAATGCTGCTAGTCTGATCTGGTAGCATTTTACATGCATTTGACAATAGTGTAAATGACTATACTCTGGGCAGGTCAATAGAGGCTCAGCCCCAAATTTGTGTTCTTGTGTTAGAAGAACTCGGTTATGTTGTGCAGTATATTGATGTCACAATACTGATGTACTTTCAAACCAGTGTTTCCAACTCTCACGACTTTTATGGCAAACCTCTTTTCATTTGGTATGTCTATAAAGCCCCACCCACTGGACTCAGGTGTCTTAGGGAGGAATTTCACCTTTCATTTAGGGAAAAAAGTCAGTTTGCTCTTGGTTTTAGAGAATAGCTTTAATATGTGACCCCTGAAGGCTCAAAAACCAAAAGGGAAATTCAATTAATGAAATTTTTATTATTTTTAAAATCTCATTATTTTTGTTTCCTGAGTCATAGATTTGTAGATTCTAAGGCCTGAAGGGACCACTGTGATGATCTAGTCTGACCTCCTGTGTCACACAGGCCATAAAATTGCCCCACAATAATTCCTAGATCAGATCTTGTAGAAAAACATCCAGTCTTGATTTAAAAATTGTCACTGATGGAGAATCCATCATGACCTTGGTAAATTGTTCCAATGGTTAATTACTCTCACCATTAAAAATGTGTGATTGATTTCCATTCTGAATTTGTCTAGCTTCAACTTTCAGCCATGGTTCATGTTAAACCTTTCTCTGCTAGATTGAAGAGCCCATAATTAAATATTTGTTCCCCATGTAGGTACTTATAGACTGTAAACAAGTCACCTCTTAACATTCTCTTCCTTAAGAGCAATAGATTGAGCTCCTTGGTCTATCAGACAAGTTTTCTAATCCTTTAATCATTCTCATGGCTCTTCTCTGAACCCCTCTCCAGTTTATCATTATCCTCCTTGAATTTTGCATACCAGAACTTGACACAGTATTCCAGCACTGGTTGCACCGTTGTCAAATACAGAGGTACAATAACCTCCCTACTCTTACTCAAGATTCCCTAGTTTGTGCATCCCAGGATCACATTAGCTCTTTTGGCAACAGTGTCACTCTGGGAGGTCATGTCCAGCTGATTACCCCCATGACCCTCAAATCTTTGTCAGAGTCACTGCTTCCCAGGATAGAGTCCCCCCAGCCTGTAAGTTTGGCCTATGTTCTTTGTTCCCTGATGTGCACATTTACATTTGGCCATATTAAATGCATATTTTTGTCTTGTGCCTAGTTACTAAGTGATCTAGATCACTCTGTATCAGTGATCTGTCCTCATTATTTGCCACTGCCCCAATCTTTGTGTCATCTGCAAACTTGATCAGTGATGATTTTATATTTTAATAGAAGAGAGAATAGTAGGACTGGAAGGGACCTCGAGAGATCTTCTAGTCCAGTCCCCTTTTTCAAGATCATTAATGAAAATGTTAAATGATTTTTGAACTTGTATTGGAGATACTGGAAAACAAACCACTATATGCTATTATAATAAGGATGCTAAAGTACTTTGCAACCTGTATCTATACAGGAATCACTTTCTCCAGCCATTGAAATGCAGCCATCTCCGGAGTGAAATACTGCCGCTGTTTTACAGTGCACAGCAGTTCAGGAGAGGAAGGGAACATGATTCTTCAATCTGTAGCTGTAGGGGAATTTGGGGGAACCAAGATGAAATTAGGCCTGGACGTTGTGATAGTATATGAAGTGTTTGGTCAGGAATTATTTGCAGTCAGTGCTGACTTGACGTTGAGCTGTGTAATCTGAGCCTTTTGAAAATGTTTGTATTAGGGATGAGCCTGAACCCAACCCCAGATGTGGATACTCAGGATTTATGGGGGCGTCTGGTTCCAGACCTGAACTTTGCAGCTCAGACCTTTTAATTTGAAGTCACCTAGTCAATGTAAACATAAACAAAGGCAGAGAATCCTGCTGGACTTGGTGTGGCTGCCCTTCTGCACAATGACAGGGATTCATGTAATAGTTGGCCCTGAAGATAGGATGTCTTAGGTGGCCATGAGACTGTCTGATTGAATCACTTATGTCCAGGCAACATGACATATCAAAAGCTGATATTCTTCTGCTACCTGAGCCTGCAGGTTCAGACTAGAGGAGCAGCCCCTTGATAGAGGATCATGCTTGATCTCTAGAAATCCCAGCTTATTCCCCTGCCACTCTTTTGTTAATTATTATGTTTATTAGTGTAGTGCCTAAGGACCAACCAGCAAGGAGACCCACTGTTCTGAGTGCTGTACAAAGTAAGAAAGACTGTCCCTGCGCTGGAGAGCTCATAGTCTGAATAGACAAGATAGACAATGGGATGGGGGAAGAACTAGAGCTGGTCGAAATATGGGGGTGGGCTCATCATGGATCCACAGGATCAGTGCTACATCCTGTTTTTTAAACCATCCCTTGGAGGAACCCTTTGGTGTGCCAGACCCTCGAGTAGTCTCACTCTTCCTTCAGGTTAGGCTACACCACCTCTGAGACTGAGCCTTTGGGCTCCAGTCCCCCGGCTTCACACCTTGAGCTCTGCTCAGCGAGTCCAGCTGCGGGTATATCTACAACCTACAGCAACTCAGCTCTACAGGATTCTCCTATCGACGTAGCTAACCCACCTCCCCAAGAGGCAGTAGTTAGGGCAATGCTACGCTGTCTACAAGAGGATTTAGGTCGGCTTAATAGCACTGCTCAGAGGTGTGGATTTTTCACCCCCCGTGACCAATGTAGTTAAACCAACCTGATTTTCTAGCATAGACCAGGTCTGAGATTTGCTCCAGATGAAAGACTTTGACCCCCTTCAGGGATCAGTGCAGTTCAGTAGGTATTTGCAATGGCACTAAGCAGCCTTTTGAAAACAGAGTAGGACTTAGTATTCAGCTTGAGTTCAGCATCAGCAAGTCAAGAAATAGAGGTTAAGATAGAGTTCAGACTGGTCAGCCCCAGAGCTCCACCCAACAAAGCTGCTGTAGACTCCATCTTGTCTTGCTGTTTGTCAGTTCTAGGTGACAGCCCCTGTATCTCAGCTCTCAGCACAGCCATCTGACTCCTTTCCGCTTTGTTCTCCAGCTCTGGCATTTGCTCTGCTTCCTGGCAGAGAGGTGGGAGGAACGTCCTTCCTCTGTGCTGTAAGTCACTAGATGTGAACATCCCAGCCACTGGAGTTTCCATTGTCTCTTCTGGATCCTCCATTCACATGGAGTCTCCATTCCAGATTGTTTGACTTTGGTCTCCAACCAGGCTGCTAGTGCAGGGATCGGCAACGCTGGCACGCGGGACCACAGGGTAAGCACCCTTAGCTGGTCCTGCTGCTTTATTTACCTAGCGTTTTGCCGATCATGGCTCCCACTGGCCCCGGCTCGCCGTCCCAGTCCAATGGGAGCTGCAGGAAGTGGTGGCCAGCACCACACTTCCCGCAGCCCCCATTGGACCGGGATGGCGAGCCAGGGCCAGTGGGAGCCGTGGCTGGCGAAACGCCAGGTAAATAAAGCAGCGGGGCCTGCTAAGGGTGCTTACCCTGCGGCCCCGCATGCCAACGTTGCCGATCCCTGTGCTAGTGAGTCAAACACCTCCTCCCTTGTCTTTATCCTCAGAGCATAGCAAAGCAAAGTACAAAGGGAAACTGAGGCATACATCAGCATAGTAAAAATATTTACCAAAATTCCCACATTCCTCTCAGGAAACAAAATTAATGGTTTTGGTATTGATTTTTCTAAACATATTTTTGTGATTACTGTCTTCCCCATCCCCTCACTTTCAGTCCTTGAAAAGGGAAATGTTTCGATTTCCAGATTGAACAGGAATCCAAAATGGAGCATGAGCTGTCTTACCTGGAGAGGAGAATGAAGGGGCTTAAGGAGAGGAGGAGCGTGAAGGGGTGATGTCTGTGAGTGAGGAGAAGGGGGAGGGAGAGTGGCAGAGGATGCAGCAGGACAGGGCCCATTCTGCTGTCTGGCAGCACTTCAGCAAGTTGGCAGGGAAAGCTTTGCAGGTGACCTGCTACCTCTACCACATGTGTAGGGTGACTGCTGGCCTGGTTGATGGCAGGCAGAAGCGTAATTAATTGTGCAAAATAATGCTCATTCCTACTATTTCATTGGCTGATAAATAACAGAGAGAGTACTGTTTTCCTCTCTTTTCCTAGCAATGGTTCACTGACACTGAATCTGGTGTGGGGCAAGGCACTCCACAGTGCAACCTTAACGCTGCCTTTTGTGCCATACCTCAACATGATATGAACACACATACTAGCACTCACCTGCTCCAGAACACACTGGGGACAGAGCACATGAGCCCTGTAGGATCCAGTCTAACATCTGTTCACTAACGCAAAATTCGTATTTAGATCAAGCATAGGGAACAGGAGCTACCTACACAGAGTCTGCACTCAAACTCTGAGCTTGCTCCACACAAACCACCCCAGATATGCTACATGTTGCCACCCCTCCGCTTCTGCACTGACGATTCCTGCTGAGACATTGCTTTCACTTATTCCTCACTAAGCCCCATCCCATAGACGTGTATGGTAACAGATGGCTAACAATCCCATGGCTGGAAGATCCCTGTGCACATCTACTGACAACCCACTAAACTCAGTGCTGAAATAAAGAGTTACGGGAAAGCAAACTTAAACGTCCAAAAACTAGGAAAAACAAAGTAAATACAATGCAACCCGCAATACAACCTTAACTCTGCCCTCTGTAACTGGCAATACCCACTAGGAATGGCTCAGTAAGGGTGGTGCCATAATAGGCGGACATGAACAACTACGAGAACATGTCATTGTTTGAGTTGGGTTCCACATATCTGAATTCCAGCATTTATCTGCAAACACTCCAGCTGTGTTCACTGTGTCAGGTATAGCTGTAGCAAAAGGTGGAGGGACTAGGTGGAGCAGGTTGGCAGAGCTGTCACTGTGATAACAGGAGAAGTGCATGTGTACCAGGAGAGATCAAGCATGTCTAATGTCCTGGCTTTGAGAGGTTTGAGAGTAACTGAGGCATTACTAGGCAACCTTAACTCTATTAACGAAGTTTTGGGGCAGTTAATTTAATCCTAGTTTTTTCTGTCGGCCACCTAGACAATTTTTGATTAATGACAATATTATTGTGGATTGGATGAAATATCAGTGAAGCAGGTAGATGGAACCACCACCCTTCATTTAAGTAGCTTTTAAGAAATGGTTACGCTCCTTTTTAGCAACCCCCATCCAAAACAAAGGCATATGAGAATCTGCGGGGAATTAGGGTTATGTGAACAGGGGCGTTGCTAGTTATTGTCTTGGGTAAGGGTGTTGGTGGGGAGGGGGAAAGAAGCACATTGAAACAAACACAGAAGAAAACTAGACATTGCTTGGATACACACATGGTAGTGCCGGCTGAAAGAGGGTTGAGGGTGTAAACAAAAAGCCGTATCTCCTGTTGTTGGGTTCCTCCTGTGTTCAGAGAAACAGGACTTTGTACTTTCCTTGTAATTAAACAAGATGGCATCAAAGGCACTATGCTCCATTGTCCACTTCTCTTCCCAACTTGAACAACCTACAAGACCCAAATTTTTGGCTAGCTGCTCAGGCCAAAAACAGATGCAAGTGAACCCCGCAATACCGTGATCGGGGTCCAAAAAAATCGACCGCGGTAAACACAGGGTTGCGGTATTGCGGGGTTCCGCCGCATCAAAGCTGCGCCTGCTGCCACCATCGGGAGCCACACACACCCCGCGTTATAAGCAAATTTGCGCTATCGTGAGGCGCGGTATTGCGGGGTTCTGCTGTAATAATATTTTGCCTCTGACCTCATAGCAACATAGCTTCTTTAGTAGCCCTTTGTGAGGGACTTTGTCAAAGGCCCTTTGAAATTCCCAATAAATTATGTTAACTAGTTTTCCATTATCCACTGCTTTGTTGACATGTTTGAGGAATTCTCAGAGAGTAGTGAGAGACAGTTGCCCTTTGCAGAAACCCTGGTGCTTAAATGCACTCCTGATCTTGTAGGTGTTTTCTTATTCTATTTTTAATTATTGTTTCCGCCAGTTGATCAGCTACAGATGCTCAGTATTTCACTAAATCAACTTTAGAGCCCTTTAAAATATCAGTACGACATTGCTACCCTTAAGTCCCCCAGTAGAATGCCTGTAAGAAAATGAGAAAGTTTCACTCCCAGGAATTTTATTTCCCATCCCTATCCCGAGCCATTGGGGGGTGCTGCGGGGGTCCCAGTGCCCCTGAAGGGGATGGGAGTTGCCCCTGCACAGCTCTGCCTACCCCTCTCTATTGCCATCCCAGAGATCAGGCACCTCTGGCTCCTTAGGCAGTATGAATGATGTTACAGAGTGAGGGGAAGGCAGGCTTGCATTTCCCCTTTTGCACCCATGTCAGTCTTTGCTCTGCTTTGGAGAGTGGAGAACAGGAGGTTCTGCCCAGCCTTGGTGCTCAAGCAGGACAGCTCCCAGTCCCACGTGACCAGACACAACATCCCAGGCTCTTGGCATGATTCACAAGGGGCCCAGCCTTCTGCTGTTTATGTCAATGGCAAAATTGTCAAATGACTTCCCGGAGAGAGAGTTTGGGCCCAAGACTGCCCATCGAATCACCTCAGAAATAAATCATCCAATGAGCCCTGCCTTCGGGGATGTGCTTTGGTGCTTGGGATTAGGTGTCTGCTAACCCCCATGGAAAACAAGCCCCATTCCAAACTGAAGTGGGTGTTTCTTTCAGCGGGGTGGATTGTGGTCCTCTTTACTCTAATGACTAGTATATTTCCCCATGAGTAGAGAATGGCACGACCTGTGCAGTAAGATGCTACTATATGTATGTATAAAGGGGCTGCAGGCTTGCCCCTCCAGAGCAGCAAAAAGTTGGATTGCCCTATGTGTTGGAAACTAGTATCCTGGGTGGAGTGCTGGGCAGTCCAGCTGGAAGTAGAAAAGTAGCAAGTTCCTGGTTTCTCCATAGACTGTACATTCTCTGTGCTCTAGCTCTCTGACATTTCAAACTCTTCCCAGATGGTTTGCTCCCACAGATAATCTGCTTCTGCACATGTCTCAGCTTTCAGCTTCTGCTCCCACCCGTCATTTTCTTGGGAGTTTGAGATTATTTCCCTTTATGGTGGGAAAGGACAATTATACAAGAAAAGATAATGGGCCAAAGTATAAACCAGTGTAATTTAGGTTCTCCTCAGCACCTCAGCTTGCATGCCCCACCTACCAAGAGCCCCATAGCATGTGTCTGCATAGACACAGAAATGAGCCTCCTAACCCCAGTCAACATACTAGGAGTAGCTTGGCTCATATTAGCACTCTAAAAATAACTGTGCTTTAACTATGCTTTGAGACAGCACTTTCAGGCTCTGAAGCCTAGGGAGAGGGGGCAGACTTCAGTACCCGAGCTCCAGCCTGAGCTGTAACTTCAAAGCTCTGTCTATGCAGCTATTTTTAGAGCACTAGCATAAGCCTCACTAGCCCAAGTGTGTTGACTTGGGCTTAGGAGGCATGTGGCCATGGACTGTACAGACATACCTTTAGTCTCCCTGCCTCAGCTCGCCCCCACTTCTGCCCTCCTTATACATCAGTTCACAGTATGGCTATGACTTTCCCAGAAGGGAGGAGCATAGCAGAAAAAGCAACAGCAATCACCCCCTCTTATGGAACATAAACTCTCCATACACCTTCCTGCTGCTCCTTGGTGTGTAAATTACAGTAATTTAGGATCTCTTATGCATGGATAAGTGTTTAAGAGAGTTAGATTCTAGGCAAAGCTAGCTTACATATCCTTACACACTGCCTCTGCGTTTGACCCATTGACTACAGTGAAGACATTTTTCTCCCAATATAGCTAATATCAGTGCGTAAGAATTGGTGATAGTGCCAGTCATGCTGTACATTGGGTCTTAAATAGACTTTCCTTAAACGATAGAGCTGCAGATTAGTTTCTCTGCTGTTGCTGGGAAGGAAAGTTCCCTTTAACTCGTAGCTGTCAAACCTGCTTTGTAGTCTTTGCTAAATGGCTCTTTGATGTGAAAAGCCCAGATTGTCTGTTAGCAGCATCAATTATCTCTGTCCGTCTTTCTCAGAACAACTCTAATGAGACCCTAATCCTAGCAGTGCAAAATCTACTGTTTATGTCTGGGCTGATAAGCCATAAAGGCCGTCTTTGGCATCTGATATTAAAAGGTACGCAGAACAAACACACGCCAAGTGGCTTTGAAATGTCTCTCATGGTTTTTCAGTGTGAGCTCAGAGAGAACAAGTAAAATAAGTCCTTCGCAGAGGGAGGGGAAATCCAATATATTCTTAGAGGAAATTGTGAATAAACTAAAACAGGAAGCGATTGTTGCTCACCGAATTAGTCATTCAGGAGCTAAATCGTTGTTAGTGACAGCGGCTTCCTTCCCAGGTGCATGTGCTGCTGCCATCTGAGTGCCTGGAGACCAGAATTAAAGTGATAATGTTATGACTAAGTCAGCTCACAACCCCACTCTTATCGTCCTTAGCAGACTGAACCCAGGAAGAACTTCCCCACGCAGGAAATTAAGAATCTCCAGAAAGTAACAGAACTGTAATGATTGTGTCCCCTTAGATCAGTTTCTGTGATAATTAATTGTTTCTAATATTGGATCAGCAGCTTTACCCCAGGCTATATTTTGCTAATAGTCTGTGTAGTTTCATGTTTGTTTAATTTTAATCTTAGTGAAGAATATAGGACTTGCTCCATCTTATCAGTCTACTGGTATATACCACCAGGTGGTCCACCTCACAGCCCTATCTGATTGGACCCCTCGCGCATCTAGTAAGGTCTTTCACTTTCCTTCCATTCTGGATCGAACCAGTTGTGGTGGTGATCTAGTCCAGTTTTCTGCCACCATTTCAGGTCAATGTGGAAGCTCCAGAGGTTCTGGTTCATCATTCCCCTTTCTGACTGTGCCATGGTGGTCATGAGCACAGCCCAGCAGGAATTTACTCCTGTCCTGTGCAGTGATTTAGCTTCCACCTGAAAACATGATTCTCCTTATCATTGTTTTAGCTTCTCTGAGAACAAATCATGTGAGTGGTCAAGGAATTACTCAGCTCTTTTAGACTCCACTGAATGTACCATTGGCCTCTCTGGCCCCGAAGCAATGGGTCTCTCACACTTTGTGGTTTGCAGTAGTTGTTTTGCTCATTAGCTTTATGTGTGCTGCCCTTTCATCAAGGGCAAAGGAGGAACCGCTTTCAGTGCCCTTCATTATCACATAACAACCCTGGAGACTTCCTGCTATTAGCCCCTTCCCCCTCTCCTCCATGCGGGTAACAAAGTTAGTTAGGTATTATGTTAACAGGATCATGTGAAGCATCTTATATGACATCTTTTAAGATTGCAGCTGACCAGTGAATAGCTTTTCAGCAGGTAATTCTCATAGGGCGGAGAAGATCTGTTTTCCCTAATTAGACCCGATGAAATTCCAGTTATCCTGCTTTGTCCTTAATCAGATCTTCTTCTCAGCTGGCCTGGTACTGAGATGAGGCTGGGGCTGACAGATAGTAATGTGTGTCCTGCTCCATCTCCAGGGGATAGGTCTGTCTTTGCGATATACTGAGCCTCAAACTTTCCTTCCTCCAGAGTCTTTGGATGATGCTGTCCAGACCCGGTGATTTGCTGCACTCAAATCTCTCCAATTGCCCCATAACTCCCCGGTTACAGACTTTGATCTCTGACAAGAACATGCTCTGATTTCCTGTGACCAGCATCCCAGAAGGGGCATTTCCCCTGTGGTGAAGAGTAATGAACAATGCCCTGGCGTTGCCCTTTCCCTACCTTTCTATTGTCCTCTCCTCCCATGGGGGCCCTGGATGACTCTTAGTCATGCTTCTTGCATTTATATATAGTTGAACCTGTGATGGCCCATGGAGATGAGCTTTGGCTCTGGATCTGGAATAATATCAGACAAAGGTGCAGGGTCGGGGTTGAGATAAACCTGGCTCAGGTTTGGGTTTGGATATGGATGGGGCTGCAGTTCAATGAGCTGTTCTCATGAGATCATGACCCAAATTGGGAAACCTCATAAGATCAGCCATTCTCGTGGGTCTGCCACATGGTGGGCTCCATCTGAACTGTATCTAGGAAACAGGCTCTGCTGTTTGAAGATTCTCTGTGGAATCAGAGCCTTAGACACTGCTGTGAGTCAGACGGGAGCCTCCCACACCAGCACATTCACAGAGGTTTGGATTCCATCCTTTGGTTTCAGTCCCTCTCCCCTGTTATGCATAAATGGTAAAGTGTCCCCCTTGAGGCAGGGCAGAAGAAGAGAGGCCCTTCTTGCTGCACACACCCTGCTCTGTAGCCTGGGGGAAGGTGCACTGAGCTACAAACTTATGAGCTCTAATATCCCAGCTTCTTTAACTGCTCTAGTTATTTCTGTGTTCTTCACAACTCATGCACCTACCTCAGAGGTAGCAGCTATCCTTCACCTATTTTACAGAGAGTGTAACTGAGAGGCTGGGTGAATTTTCCGCAGGCAGAGCTGGAAATAGACTCATAGACTTTAAGGTCAGAAGGGACCATCGTGATGGGCGCGGCCTGACCTTCTGCACATCGCAGGCCACAGAACCTCACCCACCCACTTCTGTGACAGACCCCAATCTCTGCTGAGTTACTCAGATCATGGTTTAGTGACCTGCAGTTATAGAGAATTCACCATTTACACTAGACAGGCACAGGGTTGTGAGGCTGCTAGTGCCTCCATGCTAATGTGCATTTCCTGTAGTTCAAGTGGCCACAGCTCAGGCTTTTCCCACATTCAGTCCCTGCAGGTGGCTACACTTGAGTGCTATGGTGTCTCTATCTCCTTTACCACATTCTGATCCCAGAGCTAGGACGGGCCAGGCTGCTATAGCCTGTCCATGGCCTTGCCAACGGCCAGGTTACCATGGCCTGTACGGGGCCTACTGAAATCCTGATTACATGTATATGGATAAACTGGAAACCTCCAGGGACACGTGAGGAGTGTGCTATTCTGTGGCTGAGAGAGGGGCTCTAGTCAGGTGAAAAAATGGCTACGTTCTCCCTGTAGTGTGACTCTCCCACCCTAAACTGCAGCCAGACAGCACCCAACTGCTTAAGTGCAGTGAGTCAGTCTATGTCACTGTATATGTTCGGAGGCAAGGAGAGAGTGGAAGAGACTCTCTCACACTCTGTAGCCTGGTGGTAGTAGGGGAGAACTTTAGCACTGACGGGACGCAAGTGCCTCGAGCCCTGGCTGGGGAGCTTCTGGGGAGGAGGTGACCAGCCTTCTGTGTAGAATGAAGTGGTTCAGGACTATTTAGATGAGCACAAGTCCATGGGGCCGGATGCACTGCATCCAAGGGTGCTAAAGGAGTTGGCGGATGTGATTGCAAAGCCATTGGCCATTATCTTTGAAAACTCATGGTGATCGGGGGAGGTCCCAGATGACTGGAAAAAGGCTAATGTAGTACCCATCTTTAAAAAAGGAAAAAAGGAGGATCTGGGGAACTACAGATCAGTCAGCCTCACCTTAGTCCCTGGAAAAAAATCATGGAGCAGGTCCTCAAAGAATCAATTCTGAAGCACTTAAAGGAGAGGAAAGTGATCAGGAACAGTCAGCATGGATTCACCAAGGGCAAGTCATGCCTTACTAACTTAATTGCCTTCTATGATGAGATAACTGGCTCTGTGGATGAGGGGAAAGCAGTGGACATGTTATTCCTTGACTTCAGCAAAGCTTTTGATACGGTCTCCAACAGTGTTCTTCTGAGCAAGTTAAAGAAGTATGGGCTGTATGAATGGACCATAAGGAGGATAGAAAGCTGGCTAGATTGTCAGGTTCAATGGGTAGTGATCAATGGCTCCATGTCTAGTTGACACCCAGTATCAAGTGGAGCATCCCAAGGGTTGGTCCTGGGGCTAATTTTGTTCAATATTTTCATTAATGATCTGGAGGATGATGTGGACTGCACCCGCAGCAAGTTTGCAGAAGTCACTAAACTGGGAAGAGTGGTAGATGTGCTAGAGGGTAGGGATAGGGTACAGAGGGACCTAGACAAATTAGAGGATTGAGCCAAAAGACATCTGGTGAGGTTCAGCCAGGACAAGTGCAGAGTCCTGCACTTAAGACGGAAGAATCCCATGCACTGCTACAGGCTAGGAACTGAATGGCTAGGCAGCAGTTCTGCAGAAAAGGACCTAGGGGTTATAGTGGATGAGAAGCTGGATATGAATCAACAGTGTGCCCTTGTTGTCAAGAAGGCTAATGACATTTTCGGTTGTATAAGAAGGGGCATTGCCAGCAGATCGATGGAATGTGATCATTCCCCTCTATTCAGCATTGGTGAGACCTCATCTGGAGTATTGTGTCCAGTTTTGGGCCCCACATTACAAGAAGGATGTAGAAAAATTGGAAAGAGTCCAGCAGAGGGCAACAAAAATGATGAGAGGGCTGGAGCACATGACTTATGAGGAGAGTCTGAGGAAACTGGGATTGTTTAGTCTGCAGAAGAGAAGAATGAGGGGGGATTTGATAGCTGCTTTCAACTACCTGAAAGGGGATTCCAAAGAGGATGGATCTAGACTGTTCTCAGTGGTACCAGATGACAGAACAAGGAGTAATGCTCTCAAGTTGCAATGGGGTAGGCTTAGGTTGGATATTAGCAAAAACTTTTTTAATAGGAGGGTGGTGAAGCGCTGGAATGGTTTACCTAGGGAGGTGGTGGAATCTCCTTTCTTAGAGGTTTTTAAGGTCAGGCTTGACAAAGTCCTAGCTGGGATGACTTAGTTGGGGATTGGTCCTGCTTTGAGCAGTGGGTTGGACTAGATGACCTCCTGAGATCCCTTCCAACCCTGATATTCTATGATTCTATGAACCCACCCCTCTGGTCTGCGTGAATGCACTGAGCTCCTTCTCTGTACCCTGTCCACTTCTAACATTTAGTGTTTGAGATGGGGTGACCAGAATTGCACACAATATTCATATTGTATCATGACTTTATATAGAGGCATTCTGATATTTTCTATCTTCTTATCTATCCTTTTCCTAATGGTTCATAACATTCTGTTTGCTTTTTTGACTGCCGCTGCATAGTGAGTGTATGTTTTCAGAGAACTATCTACGATGCATCCCTTAATACAGTACATGACCTATCATGCCTTATTTATAGTGTTTGACCTTGAAAGTTAGATGTTTTTCCCCTGATTCTTTCTTTTTACAGAAAGGCAGCCTTTAGCACAGTTTTGATAGATTCTTGGGGATTTAGTATATTTATTTTTAATTTAAATAATTTAGAGATTCTACTAAGTTTAGCCTTAACATATTTTGTATTACATTTAAATTTCATTTTAAACAGGTTTGGTTTTACAAAGAAAAACATATTACAATTTAAAATAACAAAATCAAAAAATCCTGTTTAAATTAAAAAAAACCTCCACCCTGCAGTGAAACCAGACCTCCTTTCAGTTTTAGTCTGAAAAACAATCATCAAGTGCCACACATGATTGCCACAAGCTCCCTGCTCTCTGGGATGCAGTCTGGCAGCACTGGGCAGCTCATCTTCTTATTTTCCTAAGGGAAAAGTAATCCCAAGTCACTCACTTCACCTCCAAAGTATGCCCCCAGAGCCTCTTAAGAGACAGCCCCATTGTGCAGTCACCCTCTCACTGGTGAGTGTCTGGAAGCAGCAGGAAGTCAGGATTGTGGGGTCAGGCCCTATGGTTTTATCATTAGCCTCTATATTTGGTAACTCTGTAAAGGAATTTAAGGGACAAAGA
Source organism: Dermatemys mawii (assembly GCA_007922305.1). Lineage (NCBI taxonomy): Eukaryota > Metazoa > Chordata > Testudines > Dermatemydidae > Dermatemys > Dermatemys mawii. The sequence goes on along the minus strand of ML677335.1, from coordinate 43,077,370 downwards.
ACAATGGCACGGAAGTTCAAAGTAGGAACTGTCCTGTCCTTCCCTACCAGTTACCCATGCTACAGTGACAGGACCTGAGTATTTATTAGGGACTGCCCTGCCCTGCCTCTTCCCCACATTACAGGGACAGATCCTGGCTGAATTTGGCAGGGCCAGGTTTGCTTCTTTCTCCCTAAATGACATTTGACATGGGGAAATGATCATTGATAGCCCAGGCTGGCCCTGAATTCAAAGCAGAGAATTCTGTTTAGATTTTCCTTTAGAAAAGATCCCAGATTGATATACGTGGCCTGTCAAGGGCCAGGCTGCCATGGCTTGTACGTGGCCTGTTCAAGTCCTGATTACACATATATGCATGAAATGTTAACCTCCAAGTACGTGTGAGGAGTGTGCTGTTCCCTGACTGAGAGAGAGGCTCTAGCCAGATGAAAAAATGACTGTGTTCTCCTTGTCATGTGATGCTCTCACCCTACACTGCAGCCAGACAGCACCCAGCTGCTCAAGTGCGGTGGGTCAGTCTATGTCACTGCTTATGCTAAACAATCTATTCAAATCTTGTATTTAGCAGTGGCACTTTGAGTTAGTTTCCCAGACCTGAAGAAGATCTCTGTGTAAACTCGAAAGCTTGTCTCTCTCACCAACATAAGTTAGTCCAATAAAAGATATTACCTCCTCTACCTCGTGTTTCCTCTGCGAATATGTGTGAAACCCTTTCTCTGATCGGATACCGGACACCGATTCATGTTGCCCCCATCTCTTTGCAGTGGATTTTTCCGGGCCGGTCAGATGGTATATTTAATTGAGCCATTGGGAGGTGATGATAAGGGGGAGCACGCGGTATACCGAGCGGAACACCTGAGAGTGAAGCGTGGGACCTGCGGAGATGCCAATGTCACTTTGGAATACGACCATGAACCGAAAGTTGCTGCCGCAATGAAACCCCATCACTGGGTAGGAAATCACCCTGTTCCTCTGTGTTGTAGTTTAATTTGTAGGAATGTAGGGCCTGATCCAAAGCCCACTGAGGTTAGTGTGAGTCTTTCCATTGGCTTTGCTGGGCCTTCGATCTGGTCCCTAGCACAGTGCCTGATTGCAAAGGTTCTGCACGCACTTGCTGGGGGCCTGCAAGGAGCTGGCTGGTCGCACAGGACCAGCTTCTCCTCCTCATTTCCAGGGGAGATTGAAAGGCGGAGCACACAGACACAGGTTGAGGAGCTTTCAAAAAGGCTAAGGCATTTCTCACACTTCAGATACTTCACTGCCTGCCACATTGCATGTCTGGCTGTGAACGTTTGCTGCAGTTGTCCCTGGAATGTCAGGGCCCCAGCACTGGGTTCAGAAGATCCAGGTTCAGTTCCCTGCTGCAGCACAGACTCCCTGTGTGACTTGGGTAACTCACATAGTCTGTCTTCCCCTCCATTCCTGCCATCTCTGACCTAGACAAATGCAGGCCTGGCTGCTAAGGCCATCCTCATTTCATTGCCACCTCCCCTTTCCCACCACATCAAACACAGACTGCATGTCTTTACCTTTACCTTTAATGACTGCTTCTTAAAGCAGCTAGTTCTGGAACCCGAAAGGGGAGAGGCAATTCTTGATTTAGTCCTAAATGGAGCAAAGGATCTGGTTCAAGGGGTGACTATACCTGAACTCGGTAATAGCAACCATAATGTAATTATATTTAACATCCTTTCAGGGAGGGGGAGTACCAAAGAAACCCACCACAGTTGCATTTAAACTTCAGAGAAGGGAACTACACAAAAATGAAGAAGCTAGTTAAATGGAAATTAAGAGGAACAGTCACAAGAGTGAAATGCCTGCAAGTTGAATGGAAACTTTTCAAAAACACCAAAATAAAGGCACAAATAAATATGTACCCCAAATAAAAATAATAGTAAGAGAACTAAAAAAATGCCAGCATGGTTAAGCAACAGCATAAAAGATATGGTTGGCAGCAAATAGCATCCTTTAAACATTTTGAAAGTCAAATCCTACTGAAGAAAATAGAAAGGAGCATAAAATATGGCAAGTCAAGTGTAAAAGTATAATTAGGCAGGCCAAAAAAGAATTTGAAGAGCAACTAGCAAAAGACTCAAAAACTAATAGCAAAAAAATTAAGTATATTAGAATCAGGAAGCCTGCCAAACAATCAGAGGGGCCCCTGGATGATCAGGGTACTAAAGGAGCACCCAAAGAAGACAAGGTCATTGCAGAGAAGCTAAATGAATTCTTTGCATCAGTCTTCACAGTGAGGATGTGAGGGACGTTCCCACACCTGAGTCATTCTTCTTAGGTGACAAACCTTAGACACTGTCCCAGACTGAGATATGAATAGAGGAGGTACAGTATGGAATAAATTGATAAATTAAACAGTAATAAGTCACCAGAACCAGATGGAATCCACCCACAAGTTCTGAAGGAACTCAGATATAAAATTGCAGAACTACTAACTGTGGTATGTAAGCGATCACTTAAATCAGCTTCTGTACCAAATGACAGGATGATAGCTAACGTGATGCCAATTTTTTTTAAAAAAGACTTCAAAAGTGATCCTGATAGTTACAGGTCAGTAAGCCTAGCTTGAGAACCTGGCAAACTGGTCGAAACTATAGGAAAGAAGAATTATCAAACATATAGATGAACACAGTTTGTTGAGGAAGAGTCAACTTGGCTTTTGTGAAGGGAAATCATGCCTCATCAATGTATTAGAATTTTCTTGAGCGGATCAACAAACATGTGGACAAGGTGGTCCAGTGGATATAATGTAGTTAGACTTTCAGAAAGCCTTTGAGAAGGTCCCTCAACAAAGACTCTTAAGTAAATTAAGCACTCATGGGATAAGAGGGAAGGTCCTCTCATGGACCAGTAACTGGTTAAAAGACAGATAATAGAGGGTAGGAATAAATGGTCAGTTTATAGAATGGAGAGGGGTAAATAACTGAGTCCCCCAGGGATTTGTACTGGGACCAGTGCATTCAACGTATTCATAAATGATGTGGAAAAAGGGGTAAACAGTTTGCAGGTGATACAAAACTACTCAAGATAGTAAAATCCAAAGCAGACTGTAAAGAGTTCCAAAGAGATCTCACAAAACTGGATGACTGAGCAACAAAATGGCAGCTGAAATTCATTGTTGATGCACGCAAAGTAATCACATTGGAAAACATAATCCTAACTATACATGCAAAATGATGGGGTTTAAATTAGCAGTTACCAGCTGAAAACATCAATTCAATGTGGAGTGACAGTCAAAAAAGCTAACAATATTAGGAACCATTAGGAGAGGGGTAGACATAAAATAGTAACTATCATAATACCACTATATTAATCCATAGTACGCCCTCACCTTGAATACTGCATACAGTTTTGGTCACTCCTCAAAAAAAAATTAGAAATGGAAAAGGTACAGAAAAGGACGACAGAAATGACTGGGGATATGGAACAGTGTCCACATGAGGAGAGATTAAAAAGACTGGAGTTGTTCAGCTAGGAAAGAGATGACTAATGGGGGATCAGTGTTTCCTCTAATTTTTGACAGGCCATGTGTGCAAAAAATTCTTCTGTGCAAATTTTTGTGTGCGCAGTGTTTTGATGTGTGTATGGGGCTTAGGATCTGTGTGTGCATGCAAACGCACACAGCTTAAAGGGAACAGTGGATATGATAGAGGTCTATAAAATTATGAATAATTTGGAGAAAATAAATAAGGAAGTGTTATTTACCCCTTCACATAACACAAAAACCGGAGTCACGCAATGAAATTATTAATAGGCAGCAGGCTTAAAACGAACTTTACACAACACAGTCAACTTGTGGAACTCATCGCCAGATAACATTTTGAAGGCCAAAAGTATAACTGGGTTCAAAAAAGAATTAGGTAAATTTATAGATGATGGGCCCATCAATGGCTGTTAGCCAAGATGGTCAGGTATGCAACCCCATGCTCTGGGTACCCTAAGCCTTTAACTGCCAGTTTTGAGGACTGGTAGACAGGGAATGGGGCACATGATAATTCCCCTGTTTTGTTTATTCTCTTGGAAGCATCTGGCATTGGTCACTGTTGGAAGACAGGATACTGGGCTATATGGACCATTGGTCTTGACCCATTATGGCCATTCTTATGTTCACTCCATAGATTTCCTTTCCTGTATTACTGAGCTGTCAGCCCTGCTTCTGCTCTGCCAGAAATGCCAGCCTGCCATGTTCATTAGTCCTGTTTCCTTGCAGATGCCACCATGTTGTCTGCCATGTTTCCCCCATACACAGAAGTGGCCCTTGTCAAAGTCCCCAGAGTTATTACATTGTCCTACTTCAAATCCCTGCAGTTGCCGTCTGCCATGACATGCGCAAAGCACCCAGGAGCAGAGGCTTAGCAGTGGGTCTGATGTGTGGCTTCTCTCCTACCTTGTCCCATCCTACCCCTTGGTTTGCTGATTTTTCTCCCCCGGGATTGTGAGCTCTTGGTGCAAGGATTGCCCTTTTATTGCCAATCTGTATGTGGCATCCATTGCTGGTGCCTTGAGCCAGACTGAGGGGCCAGGTGCTATCGCGATGCAGGTAGTCCATAAGATGGCATTCCACTTCAAAATGCCCTGAGTTTTTTATTGACAGCTCCCATCTGCACCACAGAGGAGGCTGGATCAGCTGGAGTTCTGGGCTCCTGGGAGGCAGTTTGAGTTGGTAGGGTAAGGACAAGTGTTTCTATTGGCCAGGTGTTTCTGATGAAATGATCAGCAGTGACATGATTAATTATCTTTGCACTGAAATTTACATTTCAACTGTCATCCCTGGGTTTCAGAGATACACTCCATTGAACTGACCCCTCTCTGAGCTACTGTTTCAGGCTCTGTGCAAGTATAATTTCCCATAATTTAGCTTATTGTTTTAGCATTCCCTGGGAATTGTATAGAAGGAGTTTATAAGAAAGTGTTTGCAGTACAAGCCCCGGAACTATTAGCCCAGGGACTTTGGGAATATTCATTCTGATAGACTAAGTTACTGTGTACTGAACCACTAGTGAAAGAAACAAGAAACTTGGGATTCCTCATGAATGATATGTACCCTTTGAGCTGCTAAACCATACTGACCATAGGGTTTGTGGCTGCTTGGGAACTTGGGTCACTTCTTCTGCAGTTTGGAGTGGGAGGCAGACGTTGTAAAGCAAACCAGCACCAACAAGTTTAGCAGCTAAAATAAGTCACCCAGAAACAGGTAGGCAGTGTTCCAGATTACAATGCATATGAAGGAAGATGTTCCTGTGAGAACATGGCTTGTGCGCTGCTTGTGCTCAGAACTATCAGAGATGGAATTCAAATTCTGCATGGCATTTGCTTTTGACTTTCAGAAATCGGCACCATTTCAGAAAGGGACCCGATATGTGGAGTTGGTCTTGGTCGTGGACAATGCAGAGGTAAGGGGAACAGGCCGAGACCAGCATTTCATTCTCCACTGCTGTCATGTACTACTTGTATACGGTAGGTTACAAGAATACAATTAGCAAGTCTGACTTCTGTACCAGATATGGACTTGCTATAGAGCTTCCCTGCCAGAGAGAGATACCAGAGCTGTTCAGTACAAGACCCTTTAATGCACGGCCAGGAAATGGTTGTTGTGAGCTTATGTAAGGTATGTTATACATGCCACCACTTGTGGCTGAACAGTATAACATAATTCACCATTGCATTACATCTCCCCCTTTAACTTCTACATTCCTTCCATTTACAATATTTATACTATCACACAGGCTTTGAAGTTCAGTATGGATCAGTTTGCTAAGTGTCTTTGAATTGTACACTTAAATGGCACCAGAGTCAGTACTGGGTGTCTCAGTTCTGATACCCTCCTCAGCACTGGTGCAATCAATGCCACAGATGTCACCACAGTCGACATGGAGGCACTCAGGTGCTCCAGTACCACTGTTGCTCCAGAACCGACCTTGCTTATGGCACTGACGTATTTGTTACTAGTGATTCCAGCTTCATCAGGAGCACTGAGCCCAATCTCATTCTGGTCAATGAATGAGTCAGATCACCCTTTGGTTCCCTCAAGGATTGCTCTGCCTCTGTCCCCTAGATCTCAGGGTTCCTCCGCTTCAGAGTCGGTATCATCATCCTCCCACTCCCCTTTGCCTGAGGAGGTCTTAAGGTCACCAGTGGACCAGTGTGGCTACCAGGGTTGGTATGTGCTGTGAGGCTAGGATGGAGGCCCCTGGCCTGGTGCCCACTGAAACAATGGTTCCATTAATGCCTTACCCATACCAGGGGCCCTCTGGCCTCAGTGAGACACTCTTCACTCCTGGAGATCTCATTTGTCATGCTGGTCAAAGGTGAGGTCACCCACCTGCTCTGCGTCGGTGGCTGCAGATCGGTTACAGGCCCAGGCTCCCACGTCTCCCCTTCCTCTGGAGCCTTCGGACTTTCCTCATCTGGATATGTGATCCCAGGAGCAGGACTCTGCTGTGGCTCAGCCAAGGTCCTTGTCCTTATCCCTGTACAAAATGGTGCTGCCGGGTTCATCCTCCCCTTCTACCTCAGAGAGCTTTCGGGCATACCAGCCCCTTTTATACCAGGTGGCCTCATCCCTGTATACAAGTGGAGTTTCTCTGGGAGAATACCCACAAACTCATGGACAATTATCCAACCCTCTGTTCGTGGGAGGGTTCTCCCCTCCCCAATAAATGATACAGTCCTCGAACCTGCGAGAGACATTTGGGGTATTCTGGCCTCAGTATCACTGGTGGCAAGGTGATTGGAGAAGCGCTATTTCATGCCTGTACTGTGATATGCAGGGTTCTGTTTCCATCTGGCCCCAAACTCCCTGATGGTCATGTCAATGAATGACAGAGCCCACCAGGGCTTGTTCAAGTCTGCACCAAAGGACAGAGACTCTAAGTGATTGGACCTTTTGGGTAGAAAGATATATACCTCATTGTCATTACAGATGACGATCGCGAATCAGCAAATTTTGCTTTCCAGATACGAATTTCTCAATAAGTCAGCTATGTCCCCCTATGTTTTCGCAGCATGGGGCATCCCCACAATTAATCAGTTTGCTCTGAGAGAAAACAGGAAGTATTGTCTGTTCTGCTGTCAGTGGGGACTAAGCCCAGGCTCACTCTCTGACACCTTCCACTGCAGTTGGCAGTGAACTACACGCCTTCCCTCCAATTCCATTTGATCCTCAGGTCATCACCAAGCTCAAGGAGGATTGAGTCAGACTCATCCTGATCGCTCCACTGTGGCCGAGACAGTGCTGGTTCTCAGACGTCCTCGCTCTGTCCATGCAGCCTCCCATGCTGCTTCCTCTCCACCCTGATCTCCTCACACAGGGCCATGGCTGCACCCTGTATCCAGCGAGCAGCTCCCTGCACCTTCCGGCATGGCTGCTGCATGGCAGAATGAGGAAGAAGAGCATTGCTTAAAGACTGTGCAGCCGATCCTACCTATCAGCAGGAAGTCTTCCACTACGATGGCCTACTTAGTGAAGTGGAAGAGGTTTTCTGTGTGATCCTCGGTCTGAAAGACCCATTCGGTGGGGCCTTCCATCCAGGACAGTTTAGAGTATCTGCCACACCTATAGAAATTGGGCTTGGCACTCAGTTACCTGAGAGCACACTTGTCAGCAATATCAGCATTTTATCCCCCCATCCAGGGGAAATCATTTTCTCCAGTGGTATGGTGACGAGATTTCTCCAGTCCAAGAGACAGTCCCCTGTGGGACTTGACCATTGTTTTAGCAGCTCTGAAGTGGCCTCAGGTAGGCATTTTGCATCCTGTCCTCTCCCCCTCCTGTCTCAGAAAATCCCGTTCTTGATAACCATTACCTCTGCCAGGAGAGTGGATGAATTGAATGCCCTGATGCTGGGGCTCCCCTACATGCAGTTCTTCAGGGACAAGGTAAAGCTCTGGCCACACCTGAAGTTCTTATCCAACTTAGTCTCTTAGTTTCATTTGAGCCAGGCTGAATATTTGCCTGTGTTCTTCCCTAATCCGCATTGCTTCCCGGAGGAGCAGTGCCTCCATATGTTAGACATTAGATGGTGTCTAGCCTTTTACTTGAACAGAACTGAACTGTTTCATGCTTCGCCTCGCCTCTTCTCGTCATATGCAGACCATATGAAGGGACAAGTGGTCTCTGCACAGACCATCTCCGGATGGAAGACATTTTGTATCAGGACTGCGTATGAGATAGCATCAGCAACACCTCCTCAGCAGATATGAGCTCATTCAACAAGAGCACAGGCAATGTTAGTAGCGTTTCTTAATGACATTTTCATATTAAGACATTTGCAGCCACATAATCATCCATACATACATTAACACACCATTATGCTATCACTGCATCTTCCCGAGCAGATATAATGTCAGAGCAGTCCTGCGATCCTTACTCTGATATATTCCAAGCCCCACCTCCTACAGGGGATACAGCTTGTGATTCACCTACTTAGAATATACCTTTGCATCTACTCAAAGAAAAAGAAACGGTTATTTACTGTAACTGTGGTTCTTTGAGATGTGATGCAGACGAGTATTCCAGGACCCACCCTCCATCCCCTGCACTGAGGTCTTACCCTGGACGTTCGTTGTGAGGGAACTGAGGGGGGTTGTGGTGGCCACCCTTCTACAGATATTGCTAGGCAAAAATCTCCAGCTGCGGCATAAGGGGAATGCATACACCTACCTAGAATACCCATCTGCATCACATCTTGAAGAACCTACAATTACAGTAAGTAACCATTTCTTATATTAGGTTCGTTATTTCTTTAAAAGGAATAATATGCCAACTTATTATTTCAAGTAGTTATTCAGGCACTTTGATTTAAACACACTGCATTAGATGTTCATTAACTGCAAAGAGTTAGACAAGTTCATTAACTGCAAAGAGTTAGATTTGAAGTGCACACAAGTAATGAGGCATAAAAGTCAGAAATGGTTACAATAAAAATAAAGATGAAATGTAATTAGTGCCTAACTTTACAAACTATGTTAAATTCAAAGCAAAGTTTTCTCACCACATGTTTTCAGCAGTATTACTGACCAAACTTCTTAGGTCAGAACTCCTCCCCTAATCCATCAGCTGCTTCTTTTGTCTCTTCAGGTGCAGTGAATTGATGGGCAGAGAGAGCTCACCTGTTTGAGCTTCTTTTGTTTTCTTTCCTGCTTGATGACAGTTTATGGCTTAAATGCAAATTAAGCAGAGCACCCATTCCTTTGTTTCAGACAGACCTGTTTGGAACATGTGTTCATAATACCATATAGTGGAATCTTATAACTTCATATACAATATTGCCACACATATTTTACCAGGACAATAATGACCAGCAAATTATGAGTTTTCAAATGATACTTCACAATGCATACTTTGTACAAAGATCATTACTTGGACCAGCTGGCCCTAATGTAATTTAGATCTTGAAGTTGCATGTCTCTCATGGTTGCTTGCTGTAACTGATGTAGTCTCTTTTCCGGCACTGTTCTATGCATGTCTACAGCATCCATGTATACCTTTACATCATGTTTTGGCTAACGGGTAGTTGAGTGTGATGCTGGGATATGTGACAGAGTGTCTGCTACTACCAGATTTTTCCTAGGAACATATTTAGCAATTGGGTTATATCGCATTAACCTTAGCAATAGACTTTCGTGTCTGAGTGGTCTTGATCCAAGTGCTTGATCTTTTCCATTGAGGGAGTGTTATAAATGGTTTATGGTCTGTTATCAGTATAAATGAATCCAGTCCACACAGGTAGCTGTAAAAGTTCTCACATGCCCATACACTTGCCAGACACTCTTTTTCAATCTGTGCATTTTGTTTGTCTGCTTCTGTGAGTGTGTGAAAGCAAAATGCATCTTGCCTTCACTCAGGTCCATGTTGCTACAACAATACACCACTTAGGGCATGGCTGCTTGCATGTGCGCTGACCCCCCTTGTGGGTGTGTTCACATCGCAATATTAGAGAACTTAAGCTCACATAGCATTCTCCCTAGAGAGATACACCAGAAGTGTTCACTATAGGATCCTTTAATACCCTGCCTGGAATGGCTGTTGTGAGCTTAAATAAAGTGTGTTACATGTGGCACACCCACAGGGTGAACAATCATATGGTTGAACATTCCATTACAGCAGCTTAATTGGAAATCTCTCTTTTTTCCCTTAGTACAAGAAATCCAAAGACATGCGGACGATTCAGAATCGTATGAAGGAAATTGTGAATCACATTGACAAGGTAACAATGGGGTATCCTCAGGCTGCAGTGAGGATGAGGTCCTGTCCTGTGATTCTTGCTCAGGCAAAGCTCCCAGCATGGCTAAGATCGTTCCCGCTGACTCCCGTGTAGTAAGGCTGGCAGAACTTGTCCCATTGTTTGCTTACAACAATGAACTCTTGTTACACACATTAGTCAAAATACGAGGTTACTTTCCTGTTTAAGGGACAAAAGACCGTTGCCCCAGTTTTCAGCTTATATAAGAATAGAAATTGGGGCTGACTGGAATGTCTTCCTGTCCAAAGTACGGGGCCATTTCAGTCCTGCTAGGCAACAAACCAGATGGACAATTTATTAACATATTCTCTGTATTGTGCTGTTTGCAATGGGCACTTTCAAGTTGCAGTTGTTTGCAGTGTGTAAGCAGTGTGCTGGGCGCAGTACAAAACGGGAAAAACAGCACTTTCAGGCTCAGGGCCTGGTCCAGCAGGGTCCTGAGCACTCTGGACCCGATCCAGGAGAGCCCATAAGGATGTGATTACCTTTAAGCGTATATGTAGACCCATTGATTTCACACAGGCTGGCCTAAGGCTTAGGCTGTAATGGGGATGCTGCTGCGTGCCCACTAGTACTGCATGTCATGCCATTGTCTAGCCCTAAACTAGTCTGGGAGGGTTCAGTTCTCGGAGCAGCACAAGTGTCCTTCCCGTTGCTTTCGGGATTGCCAAATCTTGTGGCCCAGAGCTGCAGGCCAAACAAGAGCAGTGAAAACTGCCGGGGTGTTTTAAGCTGACTGAAATGTGACGGATTCCTCCTGATCCCTTTGAGGGGATCCACAGGCTGAGTCTGGCCTGCGGCGAGAAGCAGCTGTAGAGGCTGTGGGTTCGCAATTGCGTTGGTCTTTCTGGATCTTAGTAAAAAATCAAGGAATTCTCCCTCTCTCAGAGGGGCATAAAGCTCAGGTACCAAGCCCCCGTCCTGAGTGCTGCCAAGTGCCATCTTTGTGTGGAGGGATTCTGTCTCCTGCAGTCCAGCTCTAATACAGTCTCTCTTTCTGCTTCAGCTTTATCAGACTCTCAATATCCGTGTGGCCTTGATAGGCCTGGAAGTCTGGAGTTACAAAGACAGGATCACTGTGAGTCCAAACCCAGATACTACACTGGACAATTTTCTTCACTGGCGAGAGACTGAACTGTTACAGAAGAAGAAGCATGACAATGCCCAACTGATCACGTAAGTGCTGCCGTTACACTGCCCGCAACATGAGCCAAAGCTGCTGACTGTGGGCACAGCCAAGGGAGCCCAATACTGGGGCTGAGTTACTTACAGTATCTGATGCGGTAGGAATGCCCAGTTGTGGTCTAGCATCAGTTGTTGGGTTTAGCGTGCAAATGCTGTGTGGGATTGATTGGTGGCCTGTGATACAGAAAGTCAGACTGGGTGATCTGGTGGCCCCTTCTGGCCTTATACTCTATTACTCTAAACTCTGTGTGGCAGTGCTAGCGTGGTGGGACTGATCAGATGCAGTGCAGGCATCCCTGATTCGGACAGGGCTGGTACCAGCTGCTTCAGAGGGCGAGGCAAGAATCATAAAGTGGCCAGTTTTGGGATAAACAGGAGAAACAGCACTTACAGGCACTGCCCACAAGTGACATGCCTTCCTGACCTCCATCAGTAAGTCCTGCTCATTCCTCAGAGCAGGAGAATTTAGATCTCTTGCAAATTTTTGGTGTAAATGGAGATGTTGCTGGGAGCTGCTGGTGGGGGTTCTGGTTTGCTGGGAGTTGCTGGTGGAGCAGGGAATAGCCTGGGGAGCACTGGGGCAACTGGGGGGAAGCTGGGAGAGTTCAGCTAGCTGGGATATGTGGGGAGTGATATGTAGACGGGGCTATAGTTGATGTGATGCACTGTGTTTGGGGGACACAGCACCAACACTAGCGTGCTGTGCCACTGGCCATGGATATGGCAATGCTGTATGAGGTCACAGGACTAAATGTGGATGATGTTTGTCCTTTTATGAGTGTTTTGCCTTCCTGCAGAGACATAGACTTCCAAGGCACGACGGTGGGGCTGGCCAAGAAATACGCAATGTGCACCAGGGACTCTGGGGGAGTAAATCAGGTGGGGCTTGATAACTGCTTCCATTCTAAACAATAGAAGAGGGGCAGAAGTGAGATCCCAGAGCTGGGGGCACGCCAGGGCCTGGTGGCAGAGAAATCACGCTCTGCTTCTGGCTGATCTGTACTGTTGGCTCCATGGCTTCGCATGCTCTTCATGTCTCCCCATCAAACTGAAGGCTCTCTGTGCTTTGCCTTTCTGGCTGTGAGTGATACATGCTCATGCAACCAGGTAGGGGCTGTCTCCAGCTGTATCCAGCTGTAGGCCTCTGTGCTGGCTCAGGGAGATTAGAGAGGCCAAATCCTGCCCAAATGGCACAATCCATTGTGATCTGTGACCTAAACACTTATGGCCACACTTAACTGCCTGTGAGCAGCTTCAGTTGGTTTGACCAAACTTGACAGTGGAGGTGCTGCAGGTACCCACCATCGACATGTACAGAGGTGTATGGCAGACGAGTGGCTCCTGAGTAGCATGGAGCTTTCTCTGGAGGGGAATGTATATTGTTCAAACTCTTTTTACAAATGTTTCAAACACATGGAAAGAGCCCAGCTACTCTACCAGAACAGCTACAGTGACACAAGACCTTCCCTCTGCTCCTTTCCCTTTTAGCTGCCTGGGACTTGATTTATATATATAAAAATATATAATGTTTGAATATTCCCCTTCACTCTTTCTCTATCCACGCCCAAGACTCACAACCAAAGAAGTGAGCCCTCAGGAACAGAAATTGTTATTAAATCTCCATTTGCGGCCGTGCTCTTGTGTTCTGTATTTATTGTTGTATTCTGTAGTTACTGGAATTGTAGTAATTGACTTCTGGTTTTCTAGCCAATTAGGGCAGCAGTGGAGCTTGATTTCAGAGGAAACATAAGAACGGCCATACTGGGTCAGACCAATGCTCCATCTATCCCAGTATCCTGTCTCCTGACAGTGGCTGCTACCAGATGCTTCAGAGGGAGTGAACAGATCAGGGCAATTACTGAGTTAACCATCCCCTGTCATCTCCCATCTTCTGGCAGTCAGATGCTTAGGGACACTCAGTGCATGAGGCTGCATCACTAACCATCTTGGCTATGAACTTATCTAATTCTTTTTTGAATCCAGCTAGACTTTGACCTTCACATCATCCCATGGCAATGAGTTCCACAGGTTGACTGTGCATTGTGTGAAGTACTTCTTCCTTCTGTTTGTTTGAAACCTGCTGCCTATCAATATTATTAGATGACCATGGACCAGTCTGCAGACATTTCACTCTTATGACTGTTCCTTTTAATTTCCATTTAACTAGCTTCCTCATTTTTGTGTAGTTCCCCTTTTTGAAGTTAAATGCGTCTGTGATGGGGGCTTCTTTGGTATTCCTCTTCCACAAGGATGTTAAATTTAATTACATTATGGTCCCTGTGATTGAGCGGTTCAGCTATATTCACCTCTTGGACCAGATCCTGTGCACCACTTTGGACTAAATCAGGAATTGCATCTCCCCTTGTGGGTTCAAAGACTAGCTACTCCAAGAAACCTACATTAATGGTGTCTAGAAATTTTATCTGTTTTCTGTCCTGAGGTGACATGTACCCCAGTCAGTATGCGGATAGTTCAAATCTTCCATTATTATTGAGTTTTCTATTTTGTAGTCTCTGTGATCTCACTGAGCATTTCAAAATCACCATCCTGGTCAGGTGGTCGATAGTACATTCCTACTGCTATAGTTTTATTATTCAAACATGGAATTTCTATCCATAGAGTGTCTATGGTACAGTTTGAACGCTATGCTTTCTTTTAAATGGAGTGCCTCTTCCCAACCAGCACTTCTCTCTATAATTCCTGTATATTTTATACCCTGGTGTTATCGTGTCCCACTGATTATCGTCAGTCCACCAAGTTTATGTGATGCTTATTGTATCAATATCCTCATTTAATACCAGGCATTCAAGTTCACCCATTCTAGTATTTAGACTTCTAACATTTGTATACAATTTGTCAGTATTTAGTTGTCTGCCTTCATGTGATGTAAATGAACGAGGCTTTTTTTTTTGTTTGACTGTTTCTCTTCAGCCACGATCTGTACTTCATAAATTTCTATCCTTTCTTTTTTGCTAGGCTATAGAGAATCCCTGTTAATAGATCCTGCCTTAAGAGATGTCTCTGTCTGAACTGTGTGCTCCTCTGCACTTGTTAGTTTTCCCACAGGCTTTAGTTTACAAACTCCCCTATGACCTTTTTAATTTTACCTGCCAGCAGTCTGATTCCATTTTGGTTTAGGTGGAGCCCATTCTTCCTGTATAGTCTCCTCCTTTCACAAAAGGCTCCCCAGTTCGTAATAAACTTAAATTTCTCCTCCCTACACCACCGTCTTATTGATGCATTGAGACCCTGCAGTTCTGCATGTCTAACTGGCCCTGCACTTGCAAGCATTTCAGAGAATGCTATTATGGAAGCCCTGGTCTTCAATCTCTTACTTAACAGCCTAAATTTATCTTGACATTGAACCAGGCAAGAAACTATGGTGATGGGCATGGTAGAAACCTGAAGAAAAATAGTACTGAAGCATTTGGTATCCACTAACCTGCATCTTTCTTGTTGTTGCATAGGACCATAGCTTCAATCCTATAGGAGTTGCCTCAACCGTGGCTCATGAGATGGGACACAACCTGGGAATGTCTCATGATGAAGACATTGGTGGCTGCAGCTGCTTGGCCCCAAAGACCGATGGAGGATGCGTTATGGCAGCCAGTGTTGGGTAAGGAGAACAAAAAGAGAATGGCTATGAGTGTTGGGCATCACAGTCCAGTGTATATATTGAGCTTGGATTGAACACATCAGGCTGGTTCCCCGATAGTTAAGATATTCACTTCCATTGAAATCAGTGGTTGCACTCTCATGGACTTTAGTGAGAGCAACTGACTCCTCATGGACATTTTCTTCTTCTGCTTTATGTCTTTTGGAAGATTAAACTCACCGATGTTTTAGATGTGAAGGGGCAGAGGGTGTTGTGCGGATAGTGCTGGTAAATGGAGCATTTATCTAGAAAGTGCTGTTTGCCATAATGCCTGTTTTCCTTTCCCTCCAGCATGATTTACCCAAAGTACTTCAGCAGCTGCAGTGTAAGTGACCTGCAGAAGTTTCTAAGTGATCCCCGGACTAGCTGCTTACTGAATGTCCCCAAGGCTGATGAGCTGTACGGGATGCCTGTCTGTGGAAACCGGTTTGTAGAGCGAGGGGAGCAATGTGATTGTGGCACACCCAAGGTATGTTGACTCCTACTGGGAGATTTTAAATAAGGGAAAAGAAGCATGGCAGTAGAACGGTGGGTTTGGTCTGGGACCCAAATGCCCTGCTGCTGCATAAGAGCTGACCAGAACCAGTGAGCTGTTTTTGTTACTGCAAGCAGATTTCCACAGTGCCCACTGTTGTAGTTGCCTGACGCATAACGCTTCCTTCCTGTGTTCTTCACTCAGTGTTGCACATATTTCTGCTTAAAAATGACTTGTGAAAGATGTTTTGCATCTTGGGGTTGCGTTCCTTGGTTTTGCTTCTTTGTGCTGGATACGGAGGACCAGAGGAGCTGTGTGTTTTGTTTTTTTGTTTTTAAATAAACAATGATTTCTTCTGCATGTTTCAACTTCACACATGGCAAATGTGGCTTCCCTAGTTGTGTCTGAGGGCTTTCTGGGTGACACTATGTATGTTACAGAAGTGCCTGAAGGCCTCAACCACGATCAGAATCTCAGTGTGCCAGGCACTGTACATACACCCATTGTGGGACAGTTCCTGTCCCAAACAGCTCACAGTCTGACCAGAGCAGACAGAGAGGAGGGGAAGGGTTCGGACATGCAGGCAGAGGCCAGGAAAGGAAGGGTTCATTAATCTCTTCACAAGTAGAAGTGCTGAATTTTGGTGGTTGTTGTTGTTCGTGGGCTCTTATTATTTGCTATTCGTGTGCATTTGGGTGGGTGCTGGATATTCATAAAATGTGCAAAAATGCCCCATTTGTGAATTTTAGCACAATCAGTCACAGACCATTGTCAGGAGTTGCGGCATTAACGCTTAGCATTGTTTCCAGCCAGTCTTAGGCCAAGCCCTCCTGAATATTTTTTCCCGTGTTAATAGAAATAGCTATTCAGAATGACTCTGCAGTCTGTCCATTCCCACCAGTGCAGTGTCTCTGCTGTAAGACCCCTTGCTGCGCACACTGGTAGATAAGGGAGAAGTTCCCTCTAGCACTTCTTGCTCAGCTGCCTGTTTTCAGCAGCTGCCCTAAACTTCTGCAGATCTTTGGTAACTTTCTGATTAGTTCCAGGAATTTGGTCAAGGGGCAGTGACTGCAGAAACCTCTCCAGGCCATGTCTGTCTTCTCTTTTTCTCCTGTGACTCACATCCTTCTTAATGCACCCTTTCCGTCCAGTGGGCAGAGGATTTGGCAATATACCTTCCTTGTTGCGGGAGCCCTGCCCTCTCTAGCAAGCAGTAGAGAAGAAGTGGTGTTTCACACCTTCCCGTGCTGTTTGTTTGTAATCTTGTGTCCAGGTTTGGATTTAGATTTTTGAACTTGTCAATTAAGCAAATCACTCCCTGGCAGCCAATCTGCAAAGTACATTCTTTCTCACCCCTGGCCTGAAAGTCAGTCAGAGGTCTATAGCAGCACAGAGTCATCCAAGGACCAGTAGACAGATGTTTTGTTCTCTTGGTGCTCACAGAAAGATGTTATCCTGCTATTTATGTATTTCCAGCTGCCCCCCACCCCCACCCCATTACTAGCAGTGTCTTTCTGGGAGGGTGATGGCCTGCTATTCTGATACCCCTTTTCTGTAACATGGGGATAACAGTACTTCCCCTTCATTATACAGTGCTTTGGGACCCATAAATAAAGCGTGTGATAGAAGAGCTAAGGATGATTATAATAACCAATAACCAGAAGCTAGTAACAGATTCCTGTGTGGGTAGGAATGTGGCATACATATAACTTCACAGTGTAGTCACGGGAGCAAACGGTGCCATTTCTGCCTACATCTCCCAGTGGTGCCACACAACAGGAGATGTACACAGCCCTTTTGCAGGAGGCCCCCTCGGTGATGTTCAAAGGGTTGCTGATTTTAGGAGGTTCTCCAGGTGACTCACTGCTCCCATCCCCAGTGTATCCACTCCCCAACCCATGTGTGTTGTGTTTGTTTGTCAGGAATGCAGGGATCCCTGCTGCAATGCCACCACCTGCCGACTAAGTGATGAAGCAGAATGTGCTCAGGGAGAATGCTGCCAACAGTGTAAGGTAAAATCAGTCTCCAGACAACGTTTGCTAGGCACTGCCTTGGGGAAGTCTGGCAAATAGACAAGACTGGGTAAAAGGGCCCAAAGAAATGAAACGAGACCAATTCCTCAGCCCTACTAAAGTGCCTAGCACATACGTGCATGAATGTGATATTTCCTGGCTTTATGGTCAGCATATTTCTCCTTAATGGGAGAGTCTAAGTGAGCCCAATATGCACATGCTACTGCAGGTTATCAGGTAAAAAGGTATGAAGCCACTGGGATGCTCAGAGATGTGAACAAACATGTCTGGCTTCTCAGGTAACCCCTGGCTACACCAAAGCAACCAGACAGCTCTCTGAGTCAAGGGCTTTGTCCCGGGGGTCCCAAAGGCTGCCAGTGAATAACATGATAACCCTAATTAAATGGATTAAAAACCGACTAACTGAATGTAGGCTAAACTTACAGGCTGGGGGCTGCTTTTTGGAAAGCAAGAGCTTAAAAAGGGACTTAGAGCCATGATAGGAACCAGCTGGACATGAGCTATCAGTGGGATGCTGTACCTAGGTGTATGTCTGCACAGCAGCTGTGAGGTGTAATTCCCAGCCCAGGTGGATAGATGAGCTCGCATGCTAAAAATAGCTGCGTCACCAGGCAGCAACTCTGTCTAGCCACCGGAGTACAGTCCCGGCTGACCCCATGGGTACATAAGCTGGCTTCTGGCCTGAGCCACCACATGTGCTGCTGTAGCCACAGTTCTGTTTTTAGCGCACTAGCTTGAGCAGAACTAGCATGCATATGTCTCCCTGTGCTGGAAGTCACACCTACTATGCAGATGTACCCTAAGGGGGTGAATGTGATCCTTTGCTGTAAAAGAAAGGGAATATTGAGTAGTAGCAAGGAGATGATGTTATCTCTGCATATGGCATTAATGTATTCTGTGTTCAATACTGGTATCCACCCTGCAGAAAGGGTATTGAAAAGGTTTCAGAAAAGAGCCACAACAATTATTTGAGTTCTGGAAAACCTGCCTGCCAGAGAAAGACTTAGGAAGCTCTATTTATTTAATTTACCCAAGAAAAGGTTAAGAGGTGACTTGATCACAGTCTGTTAGTACCTACATGGGGGGAAGACTTTTGCAAGGGATCTTTAATTTAGCAGACAAAGGCAGAATGGGATCCAGTAACTGGAAGCTGAAGCTAAAGACAAATTCAGATTAGAAATAAAGCTCTGTTTTTTTAACAGGGAGGGTAATTAACCATTGGAACAGCTGACATAGGAATGTGGTAGATTCTTTATCATTTGTAGTCTTTAAATCAATAGAGAATGTCTTAACATGAGACATCCTCTAGCTCAGGGGTGGGCAAACTTTTTGGCCCGAGGGCCACATAAGGCTCAAAATTGTATGGAGGGCTGGGTAGGGAAGGCTGTACCTCCCCAAACAGCCTGACCCCGCCCCCATCTGACCTGCACCCACTTCCTGCCCCCTGACTGCCCCCCTCAGAACCTCTGACCCATCCAACCCCCCTGCTCCTTTTCCCCGACTGCCCCCTCAAGAGACCCCCGTTCCTAAACACCACTCCCATCTAACCCCCCCGTTCCTTGCCCCTGCTGCCCCCTCCAGAGACTCCCACGCCCCTAACCACCACCACCCGGGACCCCATCACCTATCCAACCTCTCCCCCTGCTCCCTGTCTCCTGACTGTCCCGACCCCTATCCACACCCCCGTTCCCTGACAGAGCCCTGGGACTCTCACACCCCATCCTACCCCGCCGTTTCCCATCCCCCGACTGCCCCACAACAGAACCTCTGCCCCCTCCAACTGTCCCCTGATCACCCCCCAGGACTCCCTGCCCCCTCATCCAACTCCCTGACTCTGGCCCCCTTACCACGCTGCTCAGATCAGTGGCCAGAGCCAGACACACTGCCGCACAGCCCTACTCCCCAGAGCACTGCCCATGCGGCGGCGTGGCTGCGAGGGACAGCAGGGGAGGTGCCAGGGGAACCTCCCCAGCGAGCTCAGGGGCTGGGTAGGACGGGCCCGCGGGCCGTAGTTTGCCCACCCCTGCTCTAGCTGAACCTCAAGATATGGTTCTGAAACAGAAATCACTGGTGGCTATTCAGGAGGTCACACTAGATGATCAAAATGGTCCTCTCTGGCCTTAACAGCTGTAACTCTGTGGTTAAGAAAAGGTAATTGAACTCAGTTGCTTCCAGATAACATTGTACAAATTGTTAAAGCGAACAGGTTGGGTGTGACTCACTGAGGAAGGGTCACATTACAAGTGGCTGAATGTATCCAGGCCCAGCTCACATACTAAGGATGTGTTTTCACTTTCCTGGTCCAAGCAGTGTTCACCGATGACCACCTGATGTTGAAGACTGCAGGATAGGGCTTAGCACAACTCCCCAAAGTCATACTCCAACCCCAGGTAGTTCCCTGACTAAGGGTCAGACCCTACACTGAAGTCTATACCAGAGCTCCAACTGGCTTCGACTTCAGTGGGACCAGGATCAGCCCTTCCCACTCTGCTGAATCAGCAAGCCAGCCAGGGAATGCATAAACCTAGGGTGCAGCCTGACTGATGGGAACTCACTGACATCCCTCTCTCCCCGTTCCTTGGGGACTGTGTTTGTGTTTGCTAAGGTGAAGGCTGCTGGTGTGTTGTGCCGTGCCAGTAAGAACAGCTGTGATCTGCCCGAGCACTGCACTGGCCTGTCAGCAGAGTGCCCGGAGGACGTCTTCCAAGAGAATGGTGTTCCGTGCCAGTATGGGAATGGCTACTGTTACAACGGGGTTTGCCCCTCGCACAGCGAGCACTGCCGCACACTCTGGGGTGCAGGTAACATGGCTCTTTGCATGTGCTCCTTCAGCTCCATGCTCCTTCAGCTCCATGCTCTCAGGGCGAGCTCATGCCAGTGCAGTGCTCTGTGTATCCGTTGCAGAGGCTGCAGCACATAGACTGGGAACCCAGGTCTCCCTCAGTGATCTCACAGGACATGGACCCGCCCATCCCAGCAGTGTGCATGTTGAGGGCAGTGGCTTGCACTTTGAACTTTAGGACACTCGTTTAGGAAGCTACAGATGGGCTCAAGCCTGACTAGATTGGCCTTGGCACCTCTGTGATTCAGTTTCCCCACTTCACTGTGTGCAGGACAGGAGGGATCGGTGATGCTAAATCAGCCACCTTGGCCACTAAGTTTGCGGGCTTCAAGGTACCTTAAATCAGACACCTGAAATTGGAGGCTCACACATTCTGTGGCTGCTTCTGGAAGTATTGGCCTTACTGTTTGTGAAGAGCTTTGAGATCTTGGATGGAAGGCACTAGGGATGGACATTGCACCGGACCCTCACTGTAGCCCAGGTTTGGGATCCATGTGCGGTCCTACATCAACGGGGGGACGCATTGCCATGGATCCTGATTTAAATATTTAAATTTGGAATCCATCGCTGTGAACGAACCCATGCTATTGCGATGTGGGCTATAGCGAGGGTCTGGTGTATTTTATCACTAGTTTCTGACAGAAGAGTGATATGGGTTACAAGGTGCCCAGTTGGGTGGAGGGAAATGGAGAGCCCCAGAGTCACCTGCCAAAAGAAGAGGGTGAAGTTTTCAACATGCAGGTGTGGGGGAAAGGTGGGCAGAGGTGTGACCCCATGAAGTGTGGTGCTGCTCACACAGGATCAGGTTAGCTTGCCTTTGTGAAACTCCAGCATCAGCTCTTCTCTGTGTCCTTGCAGAGGCCCAAGTGGCCCCTGATATCTGCTTTGAGTACAACGGCCGCCAGAAG
Organism: Dermatemys mawii; assembly: GCA_007922305.1. Taxonomy (NCBI): domain Eukaryota; kingdom Metazoa; phylum Chordata; order Testudines; family Dermatemydidae; genus Dermatemys; species Dermatemys mawii. Next base: position 43,056,013 of record ML677335.1, on the reverse strand, counting down.
GACTACCTGCATTGCCTGACAGAGAACGGGAAAAGGCCCTGCAGCCCAAAGTAAGGAACTGAAGCACCCAGTGCCAAGCAGGTGTGAGTCTGTGTGTGGGAGTGGAGTCACTGTGAGCTGATCTGGAGCAGGAGGGAATCTCTGCTGAGGGAGGCATCGTCATTGTGAGCCAGTCCTGAGAGGAGGGGATCTCTGTGGGGCGAAGGTGGAATCATTGTGAACTAGTCCCATTGGGAAGGGGATCTCTGTGGAGAGGGGGCAGAGTCACTGTGAGCTGCTCCTGTGGAGGAGGGGATCTCTATGGGGAGGGGGCCTCCATGGGGAGGGGGCAAAGTCACTGAAAGCTGATCCTGTGTGGGGAGGAGACCTCTATGGGGAGGAGGTGGTGTCCCCAATCTGCAGTTACAGGCCAGGCTCCAGCCCTTCGCTTTCAGTGACAGGGCTCTTTTTTTATTTTAAGCCATGTCTTTATCTAGGAAGTTTTAACAAATCCCAGCTCTGTAAATATCAGAGACAATACAGTAATCATTACAGCAGTGTTGAGAGTAACACTATTAAGTAATATAATTATTGAATCTCCTTATTTAGCAGGGTGCTACGATGTTACACTGAGCACCTTTACACTACCCATGACATATTATTTCTGGTGATTTTGATCAGTGAATTCTCTGATTACACACATTTAACAGACCAATAAAAACCCAAACAAAAACAACTGGACCAGATGTGCTGGTTCTTCTGCACGTGAATGTACTTTATCTGAATAGTGAATAAATGGTGACTAAGTATCTAAGTAGCTATTTGTCCCTTATCTATTTTGCTGGGTATGTAACTGGTGTGTTAATTTTTTCATAACAACCTCAAATATTTTTTGAACCATTCTTCTATGGTTGGGCTATTTTTCCTTTTGCAAGGGAGGCTATCAGTAGCCCAGCAGCTAGGGATCGTTTGATAATAAATATCCAACAGTTGGAGATCTCTGGTTACGACTTTCATCCCAGTTCTGTTCAGCGACTGAACATGTCCACCATATATTCATAAAATCTCTTCTTTCACCACAATTTAAATCTCTCTCTCTCTCTCTCTCTCTTTCTATGTATATAGTGTAACTTGTTTGAGTTGAAACAGTATCTTAAATACATTTTCTTTTATTTTGCTACAGACTGAGGTTTACTGGTCCTCTTTTCCAGTTCAAAACCCATTACTCTGTGGTAATTTATCTATCCATGTTCTTTCTTACTGTGTCATATATGGACTTTTTTTGTTAGAAAAGTTATCTGCAGAGATGTCAATCAAAAAATTAATTATACTTGTTTGTTTCCAAATTGAACAGACCTCATTTCTTTCATTAAAGTTAGCTTTCTGTATGAAACTGTTCTAGAAAATAGAAAAACATAATGTATAACTTGAAAGTACTAGTACTTGGGAGAGGAGAGTGGTCCAGTTAAAGTTAGTTTTGATCTCTAATAAGTTAGAAAGGTTTCTATGCTGAATAACTGGACAACTGTGTGTATTCTTTTTAAGTCTTTAAGTTCTCTGGTTAGTGATTTGGTTTAAGATTTATATTGTTTCAATGAGTGTCACTGGTGAGGTAACATGATTTATTTCATCACTAGTTCCATCCAAATCCTTAGCTTACAGTAAAGAATGTGTACAGATTTCTGGAGCATGTGATTTTTTTATTAGTCCATGGTAGTCTAGCAGAGTTTACATTGCCTCAATTTTCTTGTTCAGTAAAGACCCAGTGTTTGTCTGGTTTAGAATGCCCCCGGTCAACTACTGCTTTGAGCTGTCTGGTTGGATAGAATATTTGGAACAGCTAGTCCCCCCTGTTCAATGGGTCAGTACAAAGTATCTGGACTCACTCTTGGTCTTTTCTTAGTCCATATAAGTTCTAAGAACATCCTCTGAATTCCTGCGAGGGTTTTATCTGGTCTGATCACCAGGAAGATTTTGAAACAAGAAAATTATCCTTGGAAAATGTTAGTTTTGACTGTGGCTTCTCTTCCCAACAAAGAAATTACATATTAGCCATAGCATTCCAGATCTTTTGCTGAAGCAGTGGTTTGATATTTAAATGGTAAATCCTGTCTAGATTGCTTAAGATACAAATTCCAGGATGCTCTGGGTGCCCCTAAACCTCCAGCTGCTGGAAGCTGGGATTGGACGACAAAGGATGGATTACTTAAAATTGCCCAGTTCTGTTCATTGTCTCTGAAGAATCCTGGGCTAAATGGGCCATTGTTCTGATCCCATGTGACTGTTCTTGGGTATCTTATAGAATTTGTTGCCCATTTGTACCCAAATGTTTTCTCAAGTCTGGCAAATTTAAGTCTGGCAATTCAGAATTGGCATAGTTTATTGTAAATCCAGATGCTTTCCCAAAATCCTGGATTTATTTATATACTAATTTTAGGGAAATATTTCATTCAGATAAATATAGTATTACATCATCTGCAAATAAAGCTATTTTCAGATGTGTTCCTGCAAGTTTTATTGTTGAGATATATTCATTATTCCTTATCCTCTGTGCAAAAGGCTCCACGACCAGGGCAAAAAGGAGACAATGGACATCCCTGCCTAGTTCCTCTGCATAAATCAAATGGAGGTTTAAGTCCATTTACTCGCACAGCTGCTTTTGGGCTGGTGTGAAGAGCATTTTAAGGAACTGGGGACCAATGTACACATAGGACAGGACTTGAAACAGAAAGTTCCATTCTAGTCTACCAAACGCTTTCTCTGCATCAAATGATAACAAACTACATGGATCTTTTTTTGCTGTAGCATTATGGATGATTCCAAGCACTCTTTGAATATTGTTTGAAATTGTCTATCCTTAATTAATCCAGTTTGATCTGAGCTTATATAAACCAGGAGCATGGACTGCAACTGGCTAGCTAGTATTTTTGCTAAAATCTGTAATGATTCAGCAGTGATATGGGCCTATAAGAATTGCATATGGTAGGGTCTTTTCCAACTTTAGGGTAGAACAACAATAGCTTCTTTGAATGATGGTCCCTATGTGTATTCCATATGTGGGTATACATGCCCACCTGAGTCTGGAAATTCTTCCAAGCAGTGTCCATTGGTCTGCAAATATGCCATACAGAGGCCTCAACTAATGAGCAGTGTCCTCCGAGCACATACTTAGGAGCAGAGCCTCCACCACGTGGGCCCAAAGACTCTTCTTCTAGGGCTAACCATGAGGGAAGAGGGCACTCCTTGGAGACTTCATGCATGGAATCTGGGGGACTGGCTCTGCTAAGACCCCCAGGTTGGAGGACAAAGCATTTAAAAAGAAAGATCTACCAGTTCCATTGGTCATCTGGGTACTGAAGTGTAAGGATCAATGTTCAACGGCTCCATCCACAAGCAGTGGTCCAGACCCATTGTCAGTACCATCTCATTTGTCCAAGGATTGCCCTGCTGCCACTGACTACTGGAACCTCTCGGACAACAGGGCATATGAACACTTACATAACAACAAAAGATATGTTTCTCCCTTTCATTGTTTTTGGGGAACATGAAGTTTTTCACTTGCTGTGGCCCATGCAGTATAAGGAAGTCCCTCAGGCTACTCCTCAAGTGGGTCCACAGTCCTGGATCATCTAGACTTAAGGAACTAAACTCAGCAGCAGCTGTTTCTTGTGCTTCCTTCCACCACACTCTTCTCTGATCTACCTTTTCTTCAGGAATGTGCATGGTTACATCCATGTGAGATGGAGATATGGATGCTGCAATAGCTGCCAGGTCACCTGCTCTCTAACTGGAAGATCAGGCATCTCCTCACAACTCCTGCTCACTCACTTCCTCACTGGGGCCGGAAGGATCACCGTGAACATTTGTGTCTATGTATCTCAGGAGAACTCCTCCCTACTTAGATAGAAAAGCTTCCTTTGCTTTCTTTCTTTTTTCTGAACACTGCCCCAGGGACGTTTTCGTCTTTCACTCACGACTGATGTTCTGTGCCAGCTATCGTGATTCTCAACATTCAGTTGAAGCAGGCTGGTAGCAGGCCCTGAGTGAGGGAAGATATCAGTGTCTTAAGGGCCTAACTGGCTCCTTCTGCTTCAGTTGGCTGCCTGTTCTTCTCAAGTGGGTTCAGGGAAGCAGCAGGAAACAGGAAGGTCCCTGAGAAGCTGGTGTTAATCAGTCCAGGCTCCTGGGGGTGCTAGAGAGATAAATAAGAGGTTCCTCCTCCTCTCTCTCCCTGCAGCTCCCGCTGCTTTCTGTTATTCCCTCTCACCTTTTCTCCTCCTGCCTGTTATGTCTCTTCTGCCCTCCTTCCTCCAGCACAGCACTCCACCATCTCTGTGAATCTAGAGCAGAGAGAATACACATGCACAGCAGCAGACACAATTTTCTACACTCTGGGTCCTAGTGGCGTTCCCCTTCTCCTCCCTCCCCCTGCAGTCTGGCACCTAAGGCAGCCGCCTCAGTTCATTGTATGGCCAGCCCTGGCTATCACCTCCAGGAAAATCTGACCCTACCATTATCAATTGAATTTGTTCTCCAATCTATATCTAGGAAATTAAAGTCTCCCATAATCACACAATTTCCGGTAGTGTTTTTTTTTTAAATTAAAAACATTAAACAGGTCTCTCACCATACCCAGATCAGACCCTGGGTGTCTGTAGCACACCCCAAGCACTATCTCAGAGGTAGCTTTCTTCCCTAACGTGATTTTGATCCAAAGAGACTCTGTTGTATGCATTTTCTCACTTCTAATTTCTTTGCAGTCTACCTCGTCATTAATATACTGTGCTGCTGTGCCCCCTGTTTACCTTTATTCCTGTCTTTCCTGAACAGCACACACTCTTCAATACCTGTGTTCCTGTCATGGCTACTGCTCCACCATGTTCCTGTTACCCCTATAATGTCTGGTTTCGTTTCCTGCACCAGTAGAGCTAGTTCTTCCATTTTACACCAAGGAAAAATGTGCTAAAATCCGCTCCTTGTATTAGTGTACAAACTTCCTAGTTGTTTCTGCTTGGCTTCACCCAGATTCCTCACCCAATTAGGTACTGTCAGGTTACTTCCAGTATCACCTATCCAACAGTTAGTGTCATTGATATTGGCACTCTTTCTTCTTCATGTCCATTCTTCTAGCTGCTACCGTTCCTTTCTCCATTGCTTCATTCTCACTTTCTGTATTTTCCTCCCAGTCAATATTAGAATCAGGAATGGAGATGACATGAGCATCTCCCAACCGTCTCCCCAAATTCCTAGTTTAAAGCTCTTTTAATTGGTCGTGCCAACCCCCATCCCAGAAGTCAAGTTCCTTACATAGGTGGAATCCATCCCATGAGAATAGTCTTCTGTCTGTGAATGCCTCCCAGTGGTCAAACATCTCAAAGCTCTCCTTATACCACCACTGCCTGAACCATCTGTTGATCATCATAATCTTGTCTTGCTTTCATTCTTCTCCTGTAGGGGTAGGTACAATCCTACTGAAGGTCCTCTGAGCCTCCATTTTTTAAAGCTTCTTCCCCAGTCTAGCATAGACTCCCTTGATTCTTTCCAGCAAGAATCTAGTATCATTTGTTTCACATGAAGGGCAATCAGTTGATCCTTTGCTGCTCCTGTTAGGATCCTCTTCAGCCTCAGGTCCACAACCCGTATCTTAGCTCCCAGCAGATCAGCTCTGGGGATAGGTCTGTCCATTCTTCTCAGTAGGGAATTCTTCTCACCAATCACATAGACCTGCCTCTTGCTGGTGTTGATGTGATTTTCTGGCCTTCCTCTTGCTCTTTCTGGCTTCAAGTCCTCTTGTCCTCCTTGCCAATCTTCTGCAAGTGATTCTGTATCCTCCTGGGACTCCAAACTTTCGCTATCTCCATTGACTTTTCTCCTCTTCTTGTAGGACTAGCCTTCACACTTCATGTTACTCTTCTCCCTTGCCTTCACACTTCATGTTACTGCCTGCCTACAGTGCCCTGTCACTATAACGTCTGTAGTGTAGACATAGCCTAAATAATGCTGATTTTTGAAGGTGAAAGAGAGTATGACTGGGAATCTCCAGTTGTTGTGGATTTCTGCCCTTCTGAGTGCTGATGTAAGTTTCCGCCAACTCCTCTTTTTTTAAGTTAGGGCAGAGAGATTGTGGAAAATTGAAGCTTGTAGCCTTTGAGTGTGAGTTCTGAATGCTCTCTGGCTTTTTTCATAATTAAATTTTTCTGCCGATAACCATGAAATTTCACATGTAGTTCTCTGGGTCTATTAAAAGGCCTAGCTCTGGGGGAGCAGCACTCTATGTGCTTCCTCCACTGTCACCTCTCTCAGAGAGTTCAGATTTAACAATTCCTCAATCACTGTTTTTACATGCCAGATTGGATTTCCTCCTTCAGTGTTTTCAGGCAGTCCCTTAAGTCTTGTGTTCCTTCTCCCTGTGTTTTCTGAATCATGCAGTTTTAAGCTGCATCTCTCTCTCTCTGCTCCATCTGTGCCATGCAGCTCTGTCTCTCTGAGGCCAGTCTCAAGCACAGTGACTTGCTCTTCCAAATCAGTAACTTCCTTCTTTACTGCTTGACTGTTGGTCCTCTCTCCTGGCCTCAAACTCAAGAGATCATCTCCAGAATGTCCAGTTTGGTGGTCATTTGTTTTCTCCCAGCCCTGGGTTGGCTGCCATGTATTCACTTGGAGTGTGGGATATCTCTCCATTCAGCGAGCTGGAAACACCCTTTTTAGCGAGGTATCTATGTAATGCTCAGATTTCGTTGACAAATCCATTCTCTTCAACTCTCTGCTCTTCTTTGGGGAGGAGCAGTTTCAGGGGTCAGTGGAGGCAGATTACTTTGATATCCCCACAGAGCTCAGGCTTCAGGCAGTGATGTTACTCTGGGCCCCTGCTGGTGTCTGACATGGACATTTTACAGTAATTCCTGCTAGGATCCTGGCAGCATAGTGCAGGCTGCACAGCCTGGAACTGCCCCGCTGGCTCCAAGCATATAGCCACAGAGCCTGGCCAAGTGTGTGGGGTCCAGAAGGAGAGAGGAAGGGAGCCTTTCACTACAAAGGGACCAGCCCCAGTGCGATGCAGCCGTGCTGACCTGGACTGTCAGGCGGCTCTTTGGTGGTGTGTGCAAGAGGAATTGGTGATCTCTGCCCAGATCTGCTGAGCTCGGCCTGCTCACAACCCTGCCGTCACAACTGGTCAGACTCTGAGCTCCTCTCTCCCTCTAGAGATGGTTTCCCGCAGGTCAGAGCTGGGGCCCCTAGGTGGGTGGGGGCGCCGTGCCGAGTCCAGACGTCAGCAAGGGCTGCTGAGCCAGGACCTTTCGCTAGCACTGAGCCCACCCTCCAGGCAAAGGCAGAGGAGCTGCCCCACATTGGCACAGGCTGTGGGATGTGAGGCTTTGGGGCCAGGCCAAAGCTAAAGCGAGATGAGGCCCAGCACGCTCATTCCTCCCTTTTACTTTTCCTACAGAGATGTTAAGTGTGGCACGCTGCATTGCCTGAGTGAGAACAGGACCCCCATTGGAGGGGGTGGTGTCTACTCCATGTCTATCGGGAGGGTGACCTGCAAAGCAGCTGTCACTGACAAAGAAGAAACTGACGAGGTGGCGAATCTTGCGCTGGTGCCAACAGGCACCAAGTGTGGGGAGGAAATGGTGAGCACCCTACAGAGGCTGCCACTACTCTTGTTTGCTGGGCTGGTGGTGGTGCTTGGCTTTGCGGGTGCTGGGGAAGGAGAGGTTTGCCATGGGACCTGCTGGAGAGGAGGGGAAGGTCAGCAGCAAGGAGGTAAAATTGCTGCTGAGTCGCTGTCTGTGCTGAGGCTGATGTGTGGCTGTGAGTGAAGGATGTGTGATGGCAAGGTGCCCGTATACACGGTGCTGAAAACATTGTCCCTTCTCATTCCAGGTCTGCTATGCCGGGCGCTGCCAGGACCTCCTGATTTATGGTGCCAAAAACTGCTCTGCAAAATGCAACGGTCATGGGGTAGGTTCAGGCCATGGAAAGGGCCCGGCATCCCACAGAGGTGCTGGTGTGTCCACGATCCTCTGGGTGTCCTTTGACTGTACAGGAGCAACTGTGCCTCAGCTCCCCCAGCTGTAGCATCGGAGCACTGATTGTGTTGTAGAGTGCTGAGAGGTGTGTGGGTGAAAGATGCTAAGTATTGTTCCTGACAGGGCTTTGCCCAGACACCCCATATGTCTGTGAACACACACAGCAGACATGAATATGCTGTGTGCCACTGCCATGCACTGCTGGACCCCGGGACCATCTCACATGGGTTCTTGGTGCTTCACAGACCTTCCTCTCTATCCGTCCACACTCCATTTTGCGTCTGATCTCAGAGCAGCTCTCCCTGTCCTGCAGCACCACACGTCCCACACGTAGTCTGCAGTACCTCGGTGCTGATGTCTGCTCCTGTGATCTGCTGGTAAATGTAGCCTGTCAGCCAGCGACCTGTCATGTTCCCAAGACCCACAGGGTCCATTTGCTATGTCTGTCTATGTCATTCACGATGTCTCTTTTCATGTCGCACTATCACAGCATTGTCCCTCAAAGCACATGGTCACAGGCCACCTACGGCTGGGCTGTGTGGTCACTGTGTGGCAACAGGGTCCTTGTCCCTGAGAGAGCTCCTGCAGCACTGTCCTTTTCTCAGCATGTCCACCCTGAAGGAATGGATCAGGCCACATTCCCAAGGCCTTGTGCCCTGCCTTTTGCTCGGCACTTTGGTTCGGGGAGCCATTTGGCCCAAGTTGAGAGGGAACATTTTCTGCCAATGAGTTCAGCAGAACTTCCTCTCCTCCAGCAGCTGTGATTGTGGGAGGCCCTGCCCGAGTGGGACATCTGTGAGCTGTTCACGGGTGCTGGGATGGGGCGGTTGAACTTTTCCAGACGCTGGTGCTGAGTTCAACAAATGGGGCCCAGCAGCATCACACGCTGTTGCATGTCAGACAGACAGGCACTGTCAGGGCTAATTCCCAGATGATGCCAGCGCGAGTTATTCATACCCTGCTTCAGGAGAACAGTACGCCTGCTCTCAGTATCTGAGTGGTAACTGATCCTGATCCTGAGGCCAGAGCAAATGTGCAGCAGTTACAAGAGGCCCAATCCTGCATACCTGTTCAGTAAAGCCAAACTGCTGCTAAAGCCAATGGGAGTGTGATCGGGTAGAAGCTGCAGGATTGAGCCCAAACCCTCCTCTTCTAAAGCACTGTCACAGTTGCTGCCTGGTCCCTAACCCTGCCGGCTTGGATTTCAGGTCTGCAATCACAAGCGGGAATGTCACTGTGAGCCTGGCTGGGCTGCGCCCTACTGCGAGCGGAAGCTCTCGGAGATTGCATCAGGTACAGCGCTTACTAGGGCCAGGAGGGCAGTGTTCGGGCTGGCCCTGCTGGAGGAAAAAGCTGGGCTGCAGGCAGTAGCAATGTCCTGACTGTAATGTCTGATAGGCTGGGCAACGCACTCCTTTCAGGAGCTGCTTAGATTGGCCAACGCACTGAAAAACAATGGACAGTTTGGCCCTTCCCTGCCCACCAGGGGATGGGCTGGGATAGGTGACTGAATTCCTCAAACCAAACCCCTCATAGTCACTTAGCCATGGCAGGGGAGGAGCCCCCACCCTGATCCCTCTCTCTGGCTCTCGACAGGTGGAAGCAGCGTGGTTGTGGCAGCAGTGCTGACAGTGGTGGTGCTGGTAGCCATGCTGGCCATCGGAGGCTTTGTGTTCTACAGACGCAATGGGAAGAAATACTTCCAGAAAGGGTAAGACCCCCGCGGCTGTACTGTGCCCCCAGAGCTCAGTCCCCACAGCGGGCAGCTCCTCTGATTTGCTGGGATACACAATAGCCAGGTTCCACGGTGAGGAGCAAGCGACAGGCTGACTGGACAGCTGGATGGACAGACTGAATTGATATAGTTGATTGACTCTCTCCGCACTAGTCCACTGGCCATTAGTTCTTGTGCTTGGCTCCAGATAGCCAGGTGCTTGTCTGAGTCCTGTGCTGACAGGCAAGTGTCCCCATGCTTTCCCCTGTGCACTTCCCCTATGGCCTGGGGAGAGAAGAGTTCATTCCCCCATGGCCTATCCAACCCTAGCCCTTCAGCCGAGGCTGCTGACAAGCAGCCTGTTTTGTCCCAGTGGTTTTTTGTCATTGTGACCTGCACTGACAAGCCCAGCCCTGTTCCAAGAGGAGCTGTTGTCTGGCCATCACATGGGAACTGCTGTTGTTCATGGAGCCCCTGCTCTGGGTTCTGATCAGTGACAGGCATGGGAAACTGTGTGCCCTGAATCCCTGAAATACCAGCCCTTCAACCATCCTGTGGAGACCTCGCCTGGCCAGTCCCTCTGGGTTCTTCCTTCCTACACTCCCAGCGCCTTCATCTGCTGCCTGCTGGTGGGTGTTTGGTCACTGAGCAGCCTGCTCAGGAGGACCCTGGAGGAGCAGGATGGGTGCAGGTCCAGTCCACTCCTTGTTTGACAGCAGGATGGGCCTCCCTGCTAAGAGAGCACCCCCTGGAGAGCGTGGTATGGTTCCCAGCCCTCTACCTGGGTTGTCCTGGGCAGGGCCCAGCTGTGTGGACTCTCCCTGCAGTGCTGTCAGACCCTGTCCCTGTGCTCTCACCAAACAAGGAGATGCAGGTCCTGCTTCTGACACGGCCCTGCCAGTGTCCTCTCTAGGCAGGAGGGGAATACTGAGGGTTCTGGGGAGGGGCTGGGCACAGGGCCAAATTGCTGCTCTCATTCACTCACAACTGCATTTTCTCACCAGCGTGCCCCAAGCGATGCCTGGGCCAGGTGTGACACCCCTAACATGAAGCGGTGGGAGGGTGCAGTAGTTTCGCTGAGGGTGAAAGCTCCTCTTGATGTTGAACCAGAAAGAGGTGGGCCAATGCTCACTCTCCTTCCTGCCCCATGGCTGAGAAGCCCCAACCCAAAGGCTATTTGTAGGAAGTTGCTACACGACTACAAGGAGGGCTTAGAATCGCAGGCCTCCCCGCCCCGCCCCACCACCCTTGAGTGCTGGTCCCAGCCTGGACATCGCCTGGTAGTTTTAGGGCTTCTTGGGAGAGGCAGACCAATGGGTTTTGGGGGATTGGCAGTTATGAGCCATTGTTATAAAAGCAGTAGCTCCATGCCAGGAGTGTCTGCCAAGCACCTGGTATTCCCAGCTGGCCTCTCGGCGCCCCAAGGCACAATCACACCTTGGCCACTGCTATTGCTCACAGCACTTACAGAGTGTGAGGTGGCAGAGCCAGGATGTGCCGGAAAGGGAGAGGACTGAGAATGAGAGTGAGCAGCACAGGGATGGGTTTGCTTCTGTGATTCACAGCTGGACTCCGACAGGCTTACAGCAGTCCCAAGCACATACCCACTTGGGCTTTTTCCCCAGTCAGGCATGAGGAGGCAGTCGAGACATACCCTGTCATACCCTGCATGGCAACACACAAGCCCTGTTGTGCCCTCTTTATGGGAGCACTCTGCATCCAGGTTCGGGACAGAGCAGCTAAGCATGTTCACACAACTGATGGGGCTGTTCCATGCAAAGCCCATGGGATATAAGAATATAGGACACGGGGCTGGAAGGGGCCCCCTGGCGCATAGTGTTCAGTCCCTGGTATCACAGGTAACTCCATCATCTCATCTGCTTCAGAAATTAATCCAACTTCATCCTCAAATGAGTTTGGTTTCTTGTCCCCACTGCACCTGTTGGGTGGTCGTTCCAGAACCTCACCTTCTTATGGTTTCCAGCTGCAATTTGTTCATGGTCAGTTTATCCCTATTTGTTCTTGTGCTCACACTGTGCGTTAGCTTCGATAGCTCTTCCCCCTCCCTGGTGTTTACCCTGGATGGATTTGTAGAGAACAGTCCGAGCCCCTCTCAGCCTGCATTTTGCTAGGCTCAATAAACCAAGCTCATGTAATCTCCTCTCATAAGACAGGCCCTTTATTCCCCTGATCATCCTAGTAGCTTTCTCTGCACCTGTTCCAGTGTGGAGTCGTCTGTCTCAGACATGGCTGACTTGAACTGTACATAGGATTGCAGACGAGTGCTCACCAGTGCCTTGTACAGTGGCATTAATACTTCCCTCTCTCTTCTGGGAACGCCTCATCTGATATATATGTGACTTTTTAACAGCTGCATGAGACCATTCCCTCAGAACCTGGAGTATTTGTCAATGGGTTTGGTTGATCTCTGCCCAAAGAGTCAATTAGGAGCTGGGTGCAGGATAAATGAATGAATCTCTCCTGCCAATGGCTGAGCTGTGTGACAGTGTGCAGTGCAGGATGAGTGAGAGACCAAGGCAGGGTTGGAACAGAATCCATTTTAATTTCCCCCTTTCCCTCTCTTTTAAAAAGAAATTTAAAAAAGCATCAGAAATTAACACAGCCCCCATCCCCACCCTCCCAAAACTACATCATTCCACTGCTGCAGCTGGGAAAGGTAGTTCACTACTTGCAGGAACTCTTTGAAAAATAATGCTAAATTAAACTGTCATTTAATTGGTGTAATTAAAATGGTCACTACACCCTTTAGAAATAAGAATCAGTGTTCAGAGGAGTTACAGAATGTGTTGGCCACATTCCTAAATTGGAGAAAACGCAGTCTCTGGATTCCAAGGTGATGAGTATGGGAGAGACAGACAGATAGACCTGGTAGCTCTACAGCTCAGGTGACTGAGGAGTTGAGCTGGTACAAAGTCACTTCAGGAAGACACAGGAATAGCACCCAGGTCTCTGCCTAGCAGGGCCGAGTAGCAGTCGGTGAAAGCTCTCTGTGAAATGGGGCTGTGCCTGCACCTCCCCGACCCCAAGCCACTGGGAGCCTCACAGCGTGGATGATCCCGTCTCTGCAGACGTGGTCACATATGGTCTGCTATGCAGGCTGGCTTTGTAGTTGAGGCATCAGAGATCTGCATTCTGGCCCCATCCCACATGCGCTGTGATGCTGAGCAATTGCTTTAAGATCAAGTTTCCAAAGACGGCCCCTGCCTGTTGTGGGCTTCAGTTATTTTTGCCATAAAGTGATTAAAATGCTGGTTTTTTAAAAAAAAACTGGAAAAAGAAGAAAATGAACCCCAGTGTGCCCAGTAATCAGCATTTAATGGTGACATCATCATAATCTGTGCTGAAACAGGATTGGCTGTGCTTTCCAGTACCTTGGAACACATTTTGAGGTCCCTGATATACATCCATCTTTCAAGGTCTGATGTTTTCTACGATAGGTGGTTTTTCATGAGTAGTGTTGAAAAGTGTATTCTCCTTCGTCTATGACGTACGACGTCATTAGGGCAAGGTGGCAAGAGGGCCCTGGTAAATCCTGGGCTGTTCTTTCCCTTACTGCCAAAGAGCCATTGGCTGTTTAGCAGACCTCAAAATTGGAGGCCTTTGGGTGAAATCAAACCAGAGGGAACATATCGATGTGGCTTTTGTGTGTGTGTGTTTCAGGAGGATTGTGACCAACACCACCAATGGGCTCTCCAATCCCTTGTTTCAAGAGGGAAGCAATACCAGGAATGTGAGGCATGAGCTTCAGAGTTGTGACATCGGCAGCCCCAATCTGATTGCCACAACCTCAGACCTCAAGAGTTCCAGATCTGTGAACGTGCCCATGACTCCCAGCAGGCCGCCACCTGAGGTATGTGTGGCCCAGGCAGCCTGGGGAGCAGGAGGGCAGCTCTCGTGGCTGGGGAGTTTTACTGGAGAATTCTGGGTTCTTGGTCACTGTGTCCCTGAAATGATGCTGTAGAGAGAGGAGTCAGGCTGCTTCCTAACACCCCTTTGTAACCTCGTCAGTGGACCATTGTTGTCTTTCCCAAGAGCCCTCTGCTGGAGCGGGGCAGGGAATTGCATTTTCATGCCCACACAGGAAACACAAGGCCCCTGTTACACACCAAGGCAGCACTGTCATACAATTTACGCAGTTAGGAGCCTGTTCCTGCAGAGCCGGAGAGGAGAACAAACCCAGAATGGTGTGAAGCTGAGCATAGGGATAGGCTAAGGGATGCAGGCCTGGCCCTCTGGGCCTCAGCTTCTTCAGTTGATGCTTTCTGCTATTGCTAGGCAATTGAGTGCTGTAAGAGCCCCTCAATGGAGCCAGATGCCATGGCTTGATAGTTCTTTTTTGGGGGGAGGGCGGAGGATGGTCCCGTAGCTTGACCGTATTATTCCCCTATAGCCCAGGATGTGCCTGTGCTTCCCCAAAGATGCTCCCATTTCTCCAGTTAGTTTGCTCCAGTTTAAAACGTGGGAAACAGGGCCTTATTGGGGAAGAAAGAGGACTTTACACCAGGAGAGGCCCCATAGCACATGCTGAATGGGTGAGCCCGGGGCTGGGTGAGCTCCAAGTGGGACAGAACTGGATGTGAGGAATATATCTACCCTCAGGAGTTGGGGACTGTGATGGCATATAGACCCCACATTAACGAGGAAGGTGTCAGAGAGGGCCCCCGACCTTGTCCATCAAATCTGATACGCAGGAATCCTGTAAAAGGAAAGAAACTGCAGTTTCGCTGTTTGACCCAAGAGCCCCCCATTCAACCAACACCCCTACCCCCAGCTTCTTTTAGCACTCTGCCCCTGCTTCTTCTGCTTCTAGTTCCTCCCCCATAGCAGCTCCCTTTAGTACCCACCTGCCGAGCTTGGTGCAGTTCCATGTTTGGCCCTGACAATCTGGTGGATTGCCCTTCACAATGATGTTTTTGGCCAGACACTTATTGTTTGCAAATTTGAAAATAGTTTAATGAGCTAATGAAATTAACTTTGCAAAATATGAATCTGCACAAAGCTGACAGTGATGCTCTCTGCTCTCAGGGCACTTCTCCTTTGTGCCTGCCCTCTGAGAGCGGGAGTCCTGGACCGGGCAGCTGCAGGCTGGTGTGATGGGGTTTCATGGCGGTGCTAGGGGTAGGTATGGGTGGTGAGGTTGCAGCCTTGGCAGTGTAGGGAGTCAGGTTGGGATGACAGTCCACATGATGTGGGTGACATGGCTTATGTGGGCTGGTAGGCATGAACTGGGAGTTCAGCTGGCAGGAGTGGCTGAGGGGCTGGCTGGGTGCTGTTAGTTGGGGAGGTTCATTAACTAAGTGGTAAGGGGCAAGGTACGTGAACTAAATTTCCTTTGGTTCCCCCTGGGGGAATGGAAGCTCAGATCCCCTCACTAACTGCCCCCATCATTCTGGGCAGGGACCCCCAAAAGCAGTCTGCACCTGAGCTCCAAGGAGAGCCCCATATACCGAACATGCTCTGCCCCAAAGGCTAGTTACCATGGCTACCAGTCTGTAGGGCTATTCTCTTGGCTCGATTGGGCAGGGCATTTTTACCGCCTATGTCAGGGCTGCCTCCTTCAATTCTTCCAGCAAGAAAACCACCTTCCAGACAGGTTTGAACCTGGATGGTGTTTATTGCTTGTGTCACAACAAAACCCGGTGTCCCCACTATGGCTGTGTGTTGCTCCCAGCTGGGGCTGGAGCCTGCAAGACTCTGCCTGCTGCCACCCCTAATGACAGGGCAAACCTGAGCTTCCCCTGAAAAGGCATTCCTGGATTGTCCATTAGGGCTAGATGGACCCTGCTCTGATCTGGGCTGGCAGCTCCTTGGCCTGAGTAGCTGGGTGTGCTGTGTCAGCCCCCAACATCACTCAGGGTGGGCTGGACTGCACCATGAGAGATTGGGCAGGCATCTCTCCACTCAGGTTGAGCTGAGCTGGACTGAGCTGGACTGGGCGTCTCTCCACTTAGGGTGGATTGGGCTGGGCGATGGTGGGATAGGGTGGGTGTCTGTCCATTCCAGTCAGACTAGGATGGGGTGGCCATCTCTCTACTCTGGACAGGTTGGGCTGGGTCATGGCAGGATGGAATGGGTGTCTCTCTACTCAGACTGGTTTGGATCATGGCAGGATGAGGTGGGTATCATTCCACTCAGGAAGGAGTGGGCTGGGCTATGGTGGAATGGGATGGACATCTCTCCACTTGGGGTGGGGTGGGATGGGATGGTCATCTGTTCACTTGGGGTAGGTTGGGCTGGGCCATGGCAGGATGGGATGGATGTTTCTCCATTTGGGGCACACTGAGCTGGGCTGGGGCAAGGGAAGGGAGTGGGGGGAATCTCCCCACTTGGGGTAGGACACTGCCTGTTGGGTTCGCTTTGGGTCCCATTCACACTTTTTGCAGGGGGAGAGGAAAACACTCTGGTTGATGAGAAGCAAATAATTTGTACTTGTTCCTCCTTAGCCTCCCACAGGGGCCAGCAGCGCCTGTCTGAGCGCTCTAGCATATCCAGCCAAACCTGTGCAGGTAAGTGACTGGCCTGGGACTGCTGTGTCTGATGTTACTGTTTTCCTGTCAAATGCCTGAGACAGTCACAGCTGCACTCTTAGCAGCAGTCTGCTCAATACCCCTCATGGCAGCTGAGCTGAGTGCAAGGAATCCAGCGGCCTGGAGTCACTGCTGTGGCACTCACTGTGTGACTCTGCACAGCTCACTTGGGCTGCTTTGTGCTCCTGCTCTCAGATCTGGTGGTGGAGAGTTGGCTGTGCTCCGTGGTGACAGGACATAGCGCTGGAGGGAGCTGTGTGTGGAAATGTCTGTGTTGTAGCATAGACTTTTTGTGGCTGCCCTAACTGGAGAGCACAGTGTTCCTCTTCGAGTATTGTCCCTGTGGGTGCTCCACTTCAGATGGGCATGTGCCCCATGTGCCTTCGAGCAGAGATTTTCAGAATGTCCGTGCACCCTACACTGCCTCAGACTCTATAGGGCTGCGCAAGTGAACCACCTTCAGTTCTTCCTCAACCACCTCAGTCTGAGATGGCGCTTTTGTGTATCCACCTTTGGAGTGTGCCACGGCTATACGTTTTTTCCACTAGCTGCTAGTTTAGTTATAGATAGTTTCAGTTTAGATTATCCGTAGTTTAGTAGTTGAGGGGCTTAGTTTTGTTCCTCGTCCTTCCCTCTGGGAAGCCTTGTCCTCCTTGGACACTGCCTCAAACACTGTCTCTCTTGCCAGGAGGGCAGCCCAGTTAGTGAAGATCACTCCAGCTGCATTCTCTGCCTTGGAGAGCTACATGTTCCTCAAAAGAGTAACTTCTGTCTGGCCGTTAAATTCAGGATGAGGAAGAACTATGAGATGAAGTTTACGCTACTAATGATGGAGCACTCTCCTTTGCCCCACTTCAGAACCAGATCAGGACATAGTCACCCTCTGCCCCATACACCAGTCTCTGGGCAGATTCAGTGCCTCTTCCACCTCGGGTCAGCTCTCCGTCAGAAAGGGAAAATCTCCAAAGACCTCCTAAAAGGGTTACAAAAAATGTGGTTCCAACTCCCTTCATAAGGAGCCTGCTCCTAAAAAACACTGGTCTCCCAGTAGGTCAGCTGCCTCGGACATGTCAACCTCTTGGCTGCGTACTGTAAAGGCAAAGGACTCCTTCAGTACCAGCAGGGCTGGAAAGCCATGAAGCTCTGCCAAGAGCAAACACAGCTTCTGTACCATCTGGATGTGACAAAGACAAGGGGAAGTATTCTTCCAGACCTGTACCATCAGACTCAGGTTTACTGCCAGTACCACCCCGAGGGGTTCCTCAGTACCAAGCAACCTAAATATTTCACTCTGTTGGCATCCACCTCAGAGGAATCTAAATGTTTGGTACCATCTACTCTAGAGACAAACATACCACCATGTCTGTACCACTTCTTCATTTGGTACCACACAAATTTATCAATGGCAGATGAACTTAGAGTCTCCATTGTTTCTCAGTACCAAGACCCACTCGATCACAAGACTTCCATCTATCTCTGGTACTGCCCGGTCACTACTCTTTTTAACTGGAGCTCCTCCAATGCATGACGCCCAGGATAATCATTGAGACATCCCTTCAGATTCTTCCATCTCAGTGCAGGGTTCTCCTACCTGCCCATACAGGAACCCACTCTGACACCTGGAGAGAGAGAGAGGAATTTGGGGGAAGACATCACAGGTGGAACTGCCTAGGATCCCACTGAGGAGGCTATAGTAGCCATACTGGAACCCCAGGACAGTATACTCAAAACACCTTGCCAAGACTCCAAGTCTTGCGCACTAGGAGAGACAAAGAGAATCCCCACCACCCCAGCCCATTCCTCAGGAGATGTTCAAGGAACAGATAAGAACATAAGAACGGCCATACTTGGTCACACCAATAGCCCAGTATCCTGTCTTCCAACAGTAGCAGTGCAAGATGCTTCATAGGGAATTAACAGAACAGAGCAGTTATTTAATGATCCATTCCTTGTCATCCAGTCCCACCATCTGGCAGTAAGAGGCTTAGGGACAGGCAGAGCATGGGTTGCATTCCTAACCATGTTGGCTACTAGCTATTATGGGACCAATCCTCCATGAATTTATCTAAATTTTTTTAATCCAGTTGTACTTTGGCCTTCACAGGCATCCCCTGGCAATGAGTTCCACAGGTTAACTGTGTGTTATGGGAAGAAGTACTTCCTTTTGTGTGTTTTAAACCTGCTACTAACTTCCTGTGTAACGTGAAGGAGTAAATAACACTTCCTTATTCACTTTCTCCATACCATTCATGATTTTATAGACCTCTGTCATATCCCTCACTCAGTCATCTCTTTTCTAAGATGAACAATCCCAATCTTTTTAATCTCTCCTCATATGGAAGCTGTTCCATTCCCACTAATCATTTTGTAGCCCTTCTCTGTATCCTTTCCAATCCTAATATATATATATATTTAGTTGGGGTGGCCAGAACTGCATGCAGTATTCAAGGTGTGGGCATATCATGGATTTATATAGATGCGTTATGATATTTTCAGTCTTATTATTTATCCCTTTCCTAATAGTTCATAACATTGTTAGCTTTTCTGATTGTTGCTGCACATTGAACAGATGTTTTCAGAGAATTATCCACAATAACTCCACAATCTCTTTCTTGAATAGTAACAGCTAATTTAAACCCCATCATTTTGTATGTATAGTTGGAATTATATTTTCCAATATGCATTACTTTGCATTTATCAACATTGAATTTCGTTGGCCATTTTGTTGTCCAGTCACCCAGTTTTGTGAGATCCCCTTGTAGCTCTTCAGTTACTTTGCTTTGGACTTCAGTATCTTGAGTAATTTTGTGTCAACTGCAAACTGTGCCATCTTGCTATTTACCTCTTTTTCCAGATCATTTATGAACATGTTGAACAGCAAGAACATAAGAGTGGCCATATTGGGTCAGACCAATAGTCCATCTATCCCAGTACTCTGTCTTCTGACAGTGGCCAATGCCAGGTGCCCAGAGGGAATGAACAGAACAGGCACTCATCCAGTGATCCATCCCCTGTCATCCATTCCCAGCTTCTGGCATACAGAGGCTAGGGACACCATCCCTGCCCATCGTAGCTAATAGCCATTGATGGACCTATCCATCTGGGACAGTTCCTCAGATTTGTCACCTAAAAAGAATGGCTCAGGTTTGGGAATCTCCCTCACATCCTCTGCAGTGAAGACTGATGCAAGAATTCATTTAGGTTCTCCACAACAGCTTTGTCTTCCTTGACTGCTGTTTTAACATCTCAGTTTTCTAGTGGCCGCACTGATCTTTTGAGGCTTCCTGCTTCTGCACTACTTTTTTTTTAAAGGGGCTAGATTCACCAAGTGGCTGGAGGAGGAGGTGGTTCTAGTGACCCCCCCCACACACACTTTGTAACCATTACCCTAATGCAGGGGTGGGCAGACTACGGCCCGCGGGCCAGATCCGGCCTGTGGGCTCCTCCTCTCCGGCCTCCTAGGGCCGGCTGGGGAGGCCCCTCCCCCACTGACCCCTTCCTGCACGGCCTCAGCGGGCCGCGCTGAGAAAGCTATTCTGGCCCCTCCCATGTGGCCTCAGTGGGTCGCACTGAGGAAGCTGCTCCGGCCCCTCTCGCGCTGACCCCTTCCCACACGGCCTCAGCGGACCACAGGAGTAGTGCTGGGGCGGGGGGATGGAGCTGTGCGACTATGTGTCTAGCCGGGAGCCAGACACGCTGCACGCTCCGGAAGATGAGTGCCGCCGCGCGTCTGGCTCCGGGCCAGACACAGTATTCTGAGCAGCGGCGAGGGGCCATGGGGGTTGGCTAAGGGGAGAGAGGGTTTCGGGGGTGAATAAGAAAAATTCAAAACCACAAGAGTGGCTAGCATCACATTTCTATTGGAGACCACTGCTCTAGACCATCCCTGACAGGTGTTTGTCTAACCTGCTCTTTAAAATCTCCAGTGATGAAGATTCCACAACTTCCCTACGCAATTTATTCCAGTGCTTAACCACCCTGACAGGGAGTTTTTCCTAATGCCCAACCTAAACTGCCCTTGCTTCATTTTAAGCCATTTGCTGCTTGTCCTATCTGCAGAAGTTAAGAACAACAATTTTTCTTCCCCCTCCTTGTAACAACCTTTCACATACTTGAAAACTTTTATCCTGTCCCCCCCTTGGTCTTCTCTTTTTCAAACTAAACAAACCAAAAAATTTTCAACCTTCCCTCATGGGTCATGTTTTTTAGACCTTTAATAGTTTCTGTTGCTGTTCTCTGGACTTTCTCCAGTTTGTCCACATCTTTTCTGAAATGTGGCACCCAGAACTGGACAAAATACTCCAGCTGAGGCCTAATCAGTGCAGAGTAGAGCAGAAGAATTACGTCTCGTGTCTTGCTTACATTACTCCTGCTAATACATCCCAGAATGATGTTTGCATTTTTTGCAACAGTATTACATTGTTGACATATATTTAGCTTGTGATTCACTCTGACCCCCCAGATCCCACTCTGCAGTGCTCCTGCCTAGGCAGTCACTTCCCATTTTGTGTGTGTGCAACTGTGGTAGGTCTTTCCTAAATGGAGCACTTGGCATTTGTCCTTATTGAATTTCATCCTGTTTACTTCAGACCATTGCTCCAGTTTGTCAGGCTGGAGAGTCACTCCTTACTGGCCCAATGACGATTGAACTGCTTTGGAAAACCGCTCCTGGGCTGTGGTGGCCTCTGGCATCACAATAAATGAGAGCCTTTCTAAAGCCCAAGGCAAAACCCACCCAGACAGGCAGCTCCGTCCCTAGCAAGGCTGCAGTAAGTGCAGTTCAAGACACCCTTATACCCCCGTCTCCACCCCACCTACTCTAGGGCTGTGCACAGCATTAGACAGAACATTAGCCATGAGCAGCTCCCGGAGCAGACACACTGCCTCTGGGTATAGCGCCAGGCCAAAGAACCCCTGGGACCAGGGACCAGCAGCTGGGCCTCAGCTCCCTTCGGTGCAGGAGCCTGTGGGGGGACAGGATGGGAAAAGGGTGGGCAGGTTGCAGCTAGCTTTGGGTCCTCAACTCCTTTGGGGGCAGCAGCTTGCGAGGGAAGGATGCTAGTGCTGCATGTGACACCAGGCTCTCTACCCCTAGGGAATGCATGAAGCTGGAAAGGCTCTAGCATGGACTGAGATTCCAGTCACTCCCTCAGGCCATGGCCGTGCAGCTGTGTAAACGTGGGCCTGTGAGGAGCTGCTCTCCCACTGAATCCCAGCACAGGCCGCTGTGCACTGCTGGCCTGGGAACTGACAGGAGACACGGTATTTTCATCTAAAGACGACTGCCAAACCTGAGGCTTATTTTCTTTTCTCTGCATTTGAATTAGGTTGGAGTTAAACCCAGCATGGCACCTCCCCCTCTGGTCTCTGCAAAGCCCAAAGCAGCTGCTGGCGAGGTAATGCTGCTTCTCCCCAAGCTTTGGAAAGCACACGTGTGCTAGCAGGGACCCTAACTGGCAGCATCACCACCCCTGCTGGAGGCTGGTGCTGGACATCAGATGCCTGCAGGCCTGGCCAGCATGTCACCTCCCCGCCAGAAGCCACCCTCAGCCAGGTTTCAGGCTCCAGGACAGCATGTGCTGCTCGGAGGGTGCCCCCTGCCCTCTCCTGCCAGGCCTCCTTGCAGCTTCCCATGCTGCGATACCACCACCCAGATGGTGTGTGATGTCCCAATGCAGAGCTCTCTCCCCCCATTCCCAGCCCCATGTGGAGCTGTCATGGGGAGCCCGTGGGCAGCATGTCCACAGGCCAGCCCCTAGCCCTGCAATGCTGCTGGGTTGAGTCTCAAACACCCTTGGCACCTCCCAGAGCATCTCCCACTCCCTGGTGCAGAAGCCCCCTCAGCCAAGGGTCCAACTAGGCTTCGCCATGACACTGAAAGCCTGAATCAGCATAGTTCAAAACCCCCACCGCCACATGGCCTGTGGCCCCATCAGACACAGAGCCAGGCAGGCTGAGTTACTTGGCCAGAGCTTCACTGCGCTTCCTTCCCAGCAGATCATCCTTGTTCTTTGCATGGAAAGCGTGGCCCCTCCTCTCACGCCACTGGTCCCACCAGCACTTCTGCTGAGCCCATGTGGCGGCGTTGAGCTGTACTAGGAGTTGGGGGGCACCTGGCGGGAGTTGGTTTGGAACGGGGTGACTGACTCTGTTGCATCCTGTTGTTAGGTGAAGCCGAAGCCACCGACCCGGCCTCTCCCTGAACTGCGGAGCAAACAGGTGCGTCTCCTCCTGGGGCCTCAGCGTGGACTTTCTGCCCAGTAGCCACTCAGCTCTCACTTCGCAAGTAGGGGATCTGCGCACACACCCCTGCCCCACTGAGTGCAGTCTCACACACCCACACACCCGCCCTGCTCCGTAATCAGTACTGAGGCCCATGGCTGGCAGAGAGAGGGGGGGCAGCCCACACAGGAGCTGGTGGACCTTATCCAGGTGGCTGTGGGCCTACCAGAGTCAACCCTTGGAATGGGCAGCGTGGTGTGCAGGGCCTGTGGGGGGCAGTGGCAGGAGTGTTGGGGTCAGCTGTGCTGCATCCACACCACTACAGTGGCGTGGCCTGACCTCACCTAGGCTGTGTGCCTGGTGCTGAGGAGCAGCCAGGGCTAGATACTGTATGGTTTGTGCAGCGCGATGGGCCAGTGTCTCCAGCCAACCAACCTGCTGCACTGCAGCTGCCTCCAGCACTGGAAAAAAAATGTTTCAAGTGTTTTCAGTGAGGCCCTGCCTTGGCTTCCTGGGGTTCACTTGGGGTGCATGCGTCCCTCTCATTTCTTTTCTTTCCTGTTCCCCTAGCAGCAGTTTCTGGGAGAACAGTGGCCAGTTTTTGCAGCTGAAATAGACGCTGATCCCAAAAGATTTCTAACCTTTCACATTAACGGATGCTCTTTGTCTTGCTCTTGCCAGCGTAAGGCAGATCAGCTGAATGGCTGTAGCATGGAGGGGACCAAAGTGTCAGCTCTGCCTATCCCGCCTCCCAAACCTGCTGCCCTGACGTGTCAATCCAGCCAGCCCCAGGTGAGCCCAGCAATGTGTGTCTGCGATCAGGTTGGCTATTATGTTACCCAGTGGGGCTGGGGTTGTTCCCTGTGCCTGGCTAGGCTCCCTGCTAGGCGCTCGCTCTATCATTCCCTGCTCCCTCACTAGCTGAGTAGCAGGCGAGTCGGCTTTCCTTTGTTTTACACTGTTCCTCCCCGGCCTGTGCAAGTCAGGCACTGGGCTGGGCAATGTGCCACACTCGCTCAGTCACT
The DNA here is from genome assembly GCA_007922305.1 of Dermatemys mawii. Taxonomy (NCBI): domain Eukaryota; kingdom Metazoa; phylum Chordata; order Testudines; family Dermatemydidae; genus Dermatemys; species Dermatemys mawii. Next base: position 43,032,495 of record ML677335.1, on the reverse strand, counting down.
GCCAGGGGGGTTCTAGCAGCATCTCAGGACCCAGCCCCTCCCATGGCTCCTCTCTTTCTTTTCCAGCAGGCCGCTTCTTTGAAGGTGGCACTGAAGCCTCCGGCTTCACGGAGATGACCCAGACTGTGGCGGCTGGGACAGCAAGGCGTGGCTGGCTCCAGCGTTTTGTCTCGAATGATTGAGCATTTCTGCTTCTTGCTTAATGGTACTCGACTCACTTGGCAGAGTCTTCCTTCAAGGTCTTGAGTGTTTACATGAAATGCTTGACTCAGCTGTGCCTTAACACAGATGCTGTGGCTGCACAATACAGCAGGGCTGGCCAGCAATGGTTGCTTGGATGTAGGGAAATGTTCTCAGGTTTTTACTAGTGAAAGTGCAAGGCCTTCCCAAAAGTACAAATGAGCAACGCCTCTCACACTGCAGAGCCCTCACCCTAATGCAGGCATGGGGCGGGCACCGCTTCTTATTTCCATGCCATGCATGATCTGTAGCAATGAGCCCAGCAGATCACTGTCATGGCAATGCACTGCTGAGACCACACATCCGAGCATGGACTGCGTCAGCTAGATCCAGAGGCCTAGTCCCAGCATTGCAGGTTGGCAGCTGTAATCTCTGCCCCTCGCGCGCCCCCCCCCCCCCCCATGTGGTCTGCTGGAATGATGTTGTGGCTCTCAGGTGGTGGACGTAGCAAACATGCTCCACCCCTGCGGGGGATCCAATTTGGCAGTCAGGTCAGGGTCGTGGAAGGTCATTCCCACAATGGCCTCTTAGGTAACAGCTGGCACCTTTGCATGTTCAGCGACTGTTTTTGCCCCACCCCTGAGCCCAGTGAAATGATTTTGCTGACAGTGACATACCCACAAGCCTGGGCTGGCTCCCCAGCCCTCCATAGGGCCCCCCCGCCTTACAAGCAAAACAACTGTGACAAGCTGCCAGCCAAGTCCCTCAATGATTCAAGTGTCAGCTCGTGCTATCCACAGCACAGACCCTGGTATGGCACTTTCCAGCCCATGTCAGGATGAACTGGGACTCCTGGCTGGAGCTGGTGTTTCGGATGTTCCCGGATTTGGGTGGGCTGTAGCGCCCCCCTCACCCCCATCCCAGCACAGCTTTCCAAAGCTGCCAACTGTGCAATGCATTGGTGTGACCAGCTACTGTCAATGCAGCAGCCAGCCCCCTGGAATTTCCTGCAGTAACTTGATGCCACAGTAGTACATGCTGCACTGAGCCAACAGCCCTTCCCACCTAGAGCACATCACGGGCAGCTGGTGTTTTCAATAGGCCTGAAGCTGGTTTTGGGTTATTCTGTTGGCAGCCAGTGTATTTTATCATTTAAATTATTGTCTGAGTTATGGATGTCTGAAGGGCAAGTCAGAGATGGTGTTTTTTTAATCGTGTTAATTTATAACCTTTAATGTGACCTTTTCACTCAGTGTGGTGTTAAATCTGATGCTGCTCAGTTTGATAGGCGTTGAATCAAAGGCATTGGTAACAGTAAAAGCTGCAGGCCAGCTTGGTGCAGGGTGTTTCTGTATGCTGGCTGGGGGACGGGTTGAGCAATGACTGCTAAGGGTGGAGAGGTTGGACACCTGTGGTCCCTTCCCCCTCTGTATGCATCTTTGGAGCACACAGCCAGCCCTTCGTCTTCGTCTAAACTCACATTGATTGATTGTACTTTAGCGCACTGCTCTCCTAAAGGGGCCCAACCTCGAGTTCACCGGGTTTGGCACTGATTGCATGGGGTAGGAGAGAGTGTCCCCCCCCAACACAGCTGCCTAGCACTTTAGCAGAGGTAAGTCAGCTCATACAGTAGCTCTCCCCTCCATCAGTTACTGCCAAAAGTTAGAGCAGCAGCTTCACCTCTGAGTCCCACCTGCAACAGGGCAGGTTCTGCACTTGTCCAGCAGCCCAGGGTAGGCCAGTGCTCACAGGAGGAAGGCTGCATCACTCCCTTCAATACACCTGTATTTAAGTGTCTAACTTCATCTAGTTTCTATGGAAGGCAGGGGTGCCTACTGTCTTTGTTGAATGCAGTGTAGCTGCTCCATTTTCCAACAGTGAGAAAGCACTACAGATAGTGCCTCTCTGCATCTGTCCATGGATGTGGCCCTCTGCTGTCCTGAACTGAAAAAAACAGGTTTGCTGTTTCAGCAGCCATAAATGGAGCTGGCCTAAATAGGAGGGAGTGGATTGAGGCTGCTCTCCTACTCTGTAGCCTTAACCCCTTTTGCAGTTCTTCTGACCCCCACCCCTCTCTCCCTCAGGGACAGGAAAGGCTAAACAGTGACAAGGAGGGTCCCACAGCTGACCACAGCTGCGGTGGGGCAGGGTTATGTTACTCCAGTTTGATGCAAGACAGGCCGGTAGGGGCTCCATCCCCTTGCCCTGGTGCACATACAGGGCAGAGTGCCCTGGAGCTGTGGGAGAATGGATGCCTGTGTAACAGCAGGGCAGGTAATGATTCTCCATCTGGTCCTCACTGCTCCACCCTCCTGGATCCCACCAGTGGGAAGTGCTAGGTCTAGAGAAGCCCTGGGCCTAGGGAATCTCTCTCTCAGAGAACCTCAGCTCCCAACCATGAGCAGAGCTTGCTCTTAGAGCCCTAAACAGCAGAGGCCCCACCATGGCCTCCAGCTGCGGCTGAAAGTAGGTGTTGGGCTACATAGGTTCTGTGCACCTCAGACACACTTGGAGCATTTCCAATAGGGAAACCTAGACGAGGTGGGAAATGGGGTTGTTTGATATGTTTGTGCTTTTTGTGCTGGGCTGGGTCCTCCCCTGAGTTTGAGACCACAGGTGGCTGCTAACACATGAATCTAAGCAAGGTGGTGGAAATGCTGGGTAGGAGACATGGTAAGAGGCAGCCTAGAACCAGCGCAGGCAGGAGGATGAGGGCAAGGCAGCCACCCACCACATAGTATCAAAATAATTTTATTCTTATTCAAAAATTTAACATTTTTCTGTATAAATGTGAATAATTTTTAAAAAAGTAAATTCCACAGAAATTGTCCAGGCCCCAAGGCAACCCACCCTCAGACACAATCCAGCAGCTCGTGGAGAGAAAGTTGTTTGCAATCTCAAAACGTGGACACTTCAAACTTGAATTTCCAGACCATGAGCCCTGTGAGAATTCAACCTGTAATGCACAAGTGACCGACCCTGATCAAACCAACTGTCTCACTTATGACCAGCATGTCATGGACAGGATTTTAGAGAAGGTAAAAGTGATCAGAATGTGGAGCATCAAATGTTGATCAGGAAAACAGGAGATTTCTATCTAGTGCAGCAAGTACTGATCACGTATTGCCACGCGATTGTGAACTCTTGGGACCATCTGCAGGCACTCTTTAACATACAAAAAGCAAATCGCACCAGGCAAGGGAGAGTGAGTATCTGATACACATTCTAAGCCAGACTGACTCAGTCAACCGTCACTGCTACTTGGTCCAATCTCTCCCCCCCACCCCCCACCCCCGCCAGCTCTTGCATAGGAGTACCTCACCAGAACCACCTGCAGCTCTCTCCCTCCAACCTTGGCTCTGCTGTGCGATCTCTGCAGCACTTATCAATGGTGAGACGCCCAGTGTGGGGCTCAGGCCCGTCTTACCTAGCAGACCTTCAACAACAGAGCAGGCAAGTTCTCCCTGGCCAGGATGCAGATTCAGAGGCTGTTATTTCAAACTCTCTGCTAACTCCACTGGGCCACAGGCTGCTTGGCAATGCCTGGCTTCTCTCCATGAGAAGGTGGAACTGCCAGGGGGCTGTCACCAGGACTGTGCCATTCAACTTAGAGTGGAGCCAGCAGGGTGGGATGAGCATGTAGACTCCAGTTCTGGGGGATGAGCCTGTTCTCCCACCTTCTCACAGTGGGGCAAGGGCCCTATGGTAACATTTGTCTGTCCTCGCCCCAGAAGCTGCAGGAGTGCACCAACTCCCAGCCAAGATGAAGTGCCATCTCTGCTGCTGCCTGGCTCCAGGAGGCTGCATGGGATTTTAGTCCCCAGGTGGCTAATTGTTCCTTGATTCCCACCTTAGCTGGTCTCTAAGAGACTGGCAAAGTAAACACTGACAGCCCAATGCACAGGTAATCACAGAGATTTCCCTTCCTATGGGCACCAGCTTGAAAGTATCTGGGCAAGAGAATACTCTGGCTGCCGCAACTAAATGGGAGCCAGGGAGTGCACCCCAAACAGCTGACAAGCCAACAGCAAAGCGGATGCAGAGCAACAGGTCTGTAAAGCACACCGTGTATTCATGCTGGGACACCTCCCCCAAGAGACACGCTGCACTCTGGCTGAACAAAGCAAAGGCAGAACTGCTGCAGCAGGGGCAGTGGGTTGAGAACAGTAGCTAGCTCCAGTGAGAGCCACAGGGCACATGCCACAAAGTAGAAAGGGGAGGGAGGCAGCAAAAGGACTCCCCGAGGAAGGGAAGCACGGGAGCAGTGCTTAGGAGAGAACAGCTCTTTGGCCACATGAGATGTGCAGACACGAGGAAGAACAGACATGCCAGAAGCAAAGCTCCAAGCCTCAGGCCCTGTCCACACACAAACTGCACCACACTGACAGTAAGACAGTAGGCCAGCTCCCTGAGTGTGGCCACAATTATACCAGAACAAAGGAGGTTGGGGCAGTATTGCTAGTCCTGCAGAGGAATGGGAACCTTCACACCAGTGTGGGTGCTGTTACACAACGACTCACACTCAGTTAACTATTTCAACCATGGACACCCCACCCCCACCTCTCCCCGCCCGAGTAAAATAATTAAATCAGCACAAAATCAGTGTGTGGGCCAGTCCTTGGTGAGAGCCCTGTGCCCACTCAGGAGGCCATCAGCAGATGCTAAAGCAGGTTCAGTTTTTTAACCCTGAACTGAATACTTCAGAGATCAAGGTAAAACTATTAGCATTCAGGAAAAAATACAGAGCATGTTGCCCAGACAAGCCCCCAGTCCCGGCTCTGGCCTCCTCCCCCAGGCAAGTCCCAGCTCCACACTCCCTGCAATGTCAACTGCAGGGAAAGATGCAGGTACCCAGCATCTCTGGGAAGCACTCACATGGTTGAGTTGGCTGCTGCAGCTCTAGAACCAGCAGGGTGGGACGAGCATGTAGACTCCAGTTCCGGTGGATGAGACTGCTCTTCTTCAACCTTAGCAGAGCAGGGTCAGGGCTAGAGGGGAGGCAAGACATTCTGGGCCCAATCCCAGTGATCTAATCCCATCCCTTCACACACACTCCAGGACTTCAAAGGAAGCATCTACACAACAGTATGTGAAATACCACCTGAACAGTGGCCCTAGCATGGGAGGGGAGGAGACTTCATCAGGCACAGCTCCTGTAGGAATGCCCCCCACCCGAGGACAGTGGGTGAAGGGACAAACAGCAGATGTAGCACAGTATCTCTGCCAGGGGGTTTCCTTCCTGTGCCACTAGCAGGGCAGGATCCGCAGAAGCGGTGCTGCTCAGTTGATGACGTTATGGATGGTCAAAAATGCTGCTGGACAATGGGCGGGTGACAGGAGCTGTTTCCACTGAGCGCCTGCTCTTGGGGAAGCGACAATACATCATTCAAAAACAGAATACGCTCAAATGAAATGACTCCAATCAGGAGCTGCTTCTGCAGAGCTCTCTGCAGGAGCTCAGCTGCCTGATGCTGGCCCCCTGGGGCTGAGCTGAAGAAGTGGTGGAGCAAGACTGAGCTGAAGCAGCAGGTTGAGACCATTCCTGGTTGGAGGCAGAATGACCACTGGGCCATCCCAGCACCAGAACAGCCAACTGAGTCCCTCCTCAGGTTTTAGGGGGAGGGACATTTTGCCACACACCTGGGAGCACTGTCTCCTACATCCTGCATCTGCATTTGCTCTCCTCCCTTTCTCTGTCAGATGCAGAGAGGTAGCAGCCCTCTCAGGGCAAGGAGGCAAAACTAACTGGAAGGAGGCTGGGGTCCTGGCAGAGGCGTATGTGGTATGGGCAGCTTTCATTAGTCTGTCTCCTTGCCCTCAGTACCTGGTGCCATATGCTGCCTGCTCCTCAATCCACATCTTTGGATGGGAGGAGACAGAGGCACACAGCACCAAAGAGCAGAACACTATCTTCATTGCACATAGGGCAGCTAAGGAGACAGGCGGCCCAGTTAGCAGGGCATTACCATTATAGACTAGTGTTGAGTTCAAAACAGTCAGTGTTGCTACCTACAGAAAGGATTAGCGCTATATGGTTCCTATTTAAAAAAAACAAACTTGCCACTAAACCCATCCTGGCTGGGCCTCTAGCCTCTGGTATCTAGGGAGCTGAGCAAGTGTGCACAGTGAGGCACGACCCAGATGAAAGTCAGTAGCATTTTACAAGAAGAAATTAAGATGAGTGACAGGCCTAAGAGCAGCATGAAGGAGGTTAACAAGTTGGTCCAGCCTTGGGGCATGTGCAGTGAAACCACCAGGCTTTCCCTCCCACTCACCCAGCACCCTCAAAGCACCCCTAGGCCAAAGTTCCTGCCATAAGGATAATGCAGAACACAGGCCTCCTAAAGAACTGCATCTTCTGTGGAAGACTCCCTGGCTTCTATCCTTTAATATTCCAGTATAGGCAGATTTAAGTGCAGGATTGTCCCTCATTTGGAAGCACCAGCTCAAACAGGGCATGAGAAATGGGAAAGACAGAGTCCTCAACACAGTTCATGCTTACAGAAATCAACCCAATTGTCACATCTGTGTAGAAAAAGGCTACATGTACTGTGTCCGCCCCACTAGAGCACAGCCGAGGGCAGGCAGCACCCCTGTAGCACACTAGGGAGGACACTGGTCTACAACACGCAGCCACTTCCTCCAGAGCTTGCTGAAGCTTTTCCACCTCTTGCATCAGCCTGTGATCTCTGGTTTTTTGAGGTGGCTTTCCCCAGAGAGTGCAGGATCCTCCTTTGAAAGGAGGCTGGCTTCTGGCACAGTCCTCACAGCCACATGTTTGAAGGTGCAGGAATCCAAAAACATTCTGGGGATGCTGTTACCAAAATACAGCTTGCTGTTGGCAGCAATGGCCTGATACTTCTTCAGCTCCAGATATGCTGGCGTGAGTTTCAGCTATACAGAGCAAGAGAGCAGATCCCATAAGAGGCAACGTTCTCATGCAGACAACACAGGATTTATCCCCACAGGTCCCCTCTCAGCCCGCACCCAGCAACGGGGGCTTGTGTTCAAGAATTAAATCCCTGCACCAGAAAACTGGATTGATACAGATAAATCAGACATTCCCATATCACTCGCCATTTGAAGTCCTCCCCTTCCTTGGTGGAGCAAAGAGACTAAGGAAGTCTAAGCTTTTGGTCACTGTTCCAAACACTCCCCATACCTTGTTAGAGTCAGCCATTTTCCGAGCCGTGTAATATTCTGCATCAGCTTTTGTTCTCTCTCTCGCTAGCAAAACAGCATCTAACAGCAAGAGAAAGTCAAACAGAAAAGAGCATTAAAACTGCAATAGCAACATTACTACCAGGCCTCTGGGAATGTGACGTAAGATCACTGGCTGTGCCTGGTCACAGCCAGGCTGAGCAACACACGTGTGCAGGCCCCGAAGAGCTGGCAGAACACTCGGGGAGAATTCTCCCCCTCACAGTTGAGAGCTACATTTGTGTGAGGTTTATTATTTGCAGCATGACAGCATCTAGGAACCCCAGGCTGAGGTCAGGGTGCCTCTGGGAGGCCTTGTGCTAGTGTAGGGGGAGGGAGGAGAAAAGAGGAGAGGAGAAGTGTCACTACTCAAGCTCCAGTTACCTTCAATCTCAGAAATTCTCTTCTCCGTTTCCTTCTCCATAACCTTCTGTCGATAACGAATCTTGGCCACCTCAGCCACCTTCTCAGCTTCTGCAATTACAAACAGCAGCTCAGACAATGTCCACTCAAACCTGTGGCCACAGCATCCCAGCCCGGTCTGTGGACAGTAATTTTAAATGGACTGCACTGGTTGTGATTTCTGAGAAGAGGCTCAGTACCAGGCTATCCCTACAGCTCACTTCTTCCATCTCGTCAAGATGCTTCACAAATTACATCCTATTTACACAATCAGGAAACAATAATGATAGTTCTAGCACTGCAGTAACTCAGCCACCTTTCACACGGGTGGTGCTATCAGTAAGTTATGCCCTACAAAATTCCTTGGTGTGGAGATATTCATCCTGCAGAGCTCAACCCCTTTCACCAGGACAGCTTGTGACTCCAGTCCGCAGGACTGATCTGGCTTACAAGTGTCCCCAGTGCAGTACGCAGCCCCATCCCGATGCCCTTACAATGTACCTAAAACAAACCATTTAGTGATGTGATGCGCACACCTTGGGTAGAAGCCAAACAATTAAGAAATTCACTTCCAAAGGGACGGCTCTTAAGTTCTAAACAGCTTCTAAGGGAAGGGTGTTGAGAACTCTAGCAAGCTTCTACGCCCCTGTCCTGCACCACAATGCAGCACTTTACAAGGGGGAATCTTTCATGGAAGTGGCACTTGCTCCCTGAACTACAGCTGGACAGGGCCACTGGGGCTGCTCTCCATTCCTTTCCAAAAGGGCCAGGCAATACTCTGTGACCCCAGGAGTAGGCCCTTGGTTTTACAACCCCCATGAAAGATGGCCCCTCCATCAGCACAGCACCCCTAACGCCACATGGAGAACTGGGGTCAGCACAACACGAACGGTATTGACATGATAAGAGAGAACAACACTGCCAAAGTTAAACACATGGCTTCATAGGATAATGTGCTTTTGCACCATGCGCCTGCTGGGCAATAACAGGCCCCACTGTACCATCAAATGATCGGAAGCAGCATCACCACAAAAACTGATAGCCAGTGCACCGACTGCTGCAGGGCGCAATGCAGCCTTGCGATGAGGTGCTCAGAGGTCTACTGTCCCCAGTGAGGGAGTAAGGGCTGATTCAGAAAGAGAAGTTTTATACTGAATCATCAGCTGCAGGGTTTATTCTGGATGTCTCCCACCTGATAGTGACCTAGCCTGTTCCAGCAGATTGTTCAAAGGGCCTAGCTGGGATGTTCTTTCCAGGTCCACTCCAGTAAATAGCTTGTGAGAAGATGAAATCTGGTATGCTTGTGTGTCAATGACTCTTCAACATACCTATGAGAGCCTTCTTTCTCTCAGTCTCTGCCTCCTTCTCCACAACCTTCTGCTTCTGTACTACTACGAGCAGTTTGGTCTTCTCAGCCTCCCTGCACCACAAAACAGTTTGCAAGTGAGCTTTCAGGGTATAGATTTAGAATAAACACAGCCAGCAATGTCACCATCCCAAAGGGGAGCAGCTGAGTGCAGGTGGAAGAGACATGGAGTTGCAGGTACAGAACAACTAGAGACAGCACGCAGATGAGTATGCCTTGTGAATATAGGGCGAACTGCAGGTTTACTTTACTTGTTAAAAACACCAATAAATGGGCTGCAGAATAGGAGCAGCCTGCTTATGTATTTGGGATTTTGCTTTTGTTCCTTGTTTTTTTTGTGCTGCACCACCGCAGGCTGCTCTTGGAGTCCAATGTGGAAGTAAACATCTTACTATTCATCACTTAAATCAGAATCCAACTAGAGAGATTTACTCCACGAGACATAACCTGAGGCCAGCTGACTGCTTGAGCAAAGGGCAGGTTAACCGAGCCCTCACTGAGGCTCTGCCCAGTACAAGTTTAGCAAGGGAAGGAGAAGTTTCTGTTTTAAAGATGGCCCTGAATGGTACTCTGCACGTGGGGGCCTCATTACACGGAAGCACTAAATTCATGAAAGTGGTGGAGTGCAGAAATACCTGCCCTCTGTACCTGCAATGATCTAGGGCATCAGCCAGAAGAGTCTGACACTATACCTTGCATGAGAAAGTTTTGCTGCTCATCCTGAACCAAACAGCAAGGGTGGCTTATAATTGACATGACTTATGGGTGGGGATTGCTAGGAAGTGTATCCTAGGCCACTGCAGGCTTTAAGGATCAAAGACCTGCACCAAGGAACGGGCAGCCAGTACCTGGGACAGGGCACTGAGACATTCCTCACTAGCTAGAGCACCCTACTGCTTTTCCAGGACCGCTCCAAGGTAGAGCACACTGCAGTGACGGAGCCTCTGGGTCAGAAGGGTCAGTTACCTGGAAAAAATGCTTGCAGCTATGCCACCATTGTCACCTGGGAAGCTAAACAGCCAAAGCTTCCTAAAGACCCCAAGACTAAACCACGTCCTGACAACAAGGCGACAACACCCCTTCAGTAGAGGGTACTCTCTATTCCTGGCATTCAGATGTGAACCCAGGCAAATCAGCATCATATCCACATCATCAAGTGAAGCCAAAGCCAGTTAGCTCCCTTCCAAGATAACCTGCTTCAATTCTCCACTCCACTGTCCTACCAAAAAGGAAGCACACTACCCTGTGCAAGGCCTGCGATGTCTCTGCTTTCCATTCTCCGCTAGCTGTGGTAGATGCAATTAACAACTGGCCCAAGCACCAAGTATATTCCTGCTAATACGAGCGAAGGAAATGGAAGAAATTTCATTGTTTGCAGATGCACATGAAAGGGCAGAGAAGTTCAAATGCTAGAGATTTGAGACAGGCACAAACACCACACTGGTTAAGAACAAAACAGCTGACCCAGAATATTAAAATAGGATTTAAACTCAGGAACTTCACCATGCACTGAACTTCTCCTGACCCCAGTCATCTCTTGCAGGTACATGTAAGGTGTCTACCAGTGAGCTAAGCTACTCTGGCTGTCCGAGGAACCTCCACGCAATGCTCATAGTGGAGCAACACAGAAAACCTGATGAGCCTAGAAAACAATCTGTGGCCAATTAAGAAGCTTCTCTTAAGGGGAGGCCAAACAGTCCTCTGCTTCATAGGATGGTGGTTAGAACACGGGATTCACACCAGGACCGTGGGGCCAGGAGTTCTAAGAATGAGGCACTGATAGACTGAGGGAAAGATCAGGTTCCAGGGCTGACTATTGGGACTCCTCTGAAGGTGTTCACACTAAACATTCAGACTAGCTCTCATCTCATGCATTGGTTCAGAGCCCCAGAGTGCTCTCACCACGAGCTTGTTGCTCTCTGAGGATCCCTGTGACTCAGGCTGCTGGAGTGGAAGGATGGTCTGGTGGTGAAGAAAGTGGTTCCCAAACTTTTTACTTATCACCCACCAGTTGCCTTAGCTATTAAGGAATGTGTTCAAGACTCAGGGGAGTTGGGCTTCGTTCGGTTCCTGGCTCTGCCAGACTCCACGCATCTCAGTTCTCATCCGTACGTTGGGGATAATAGCACTGTCCTACTTTCCTGGGGGGGTCTGTGAACATAGCTTAATGAATATTTGGAAGGTGCTCAGAGATGGCCCCGATGATGGGAGCACAAAGACAAAGCACATACGTAACACTGCCAAACCCAGATTATCAAAAGTTACAAGTCAGATCTCAAAAAGTCTTGAGATTTTGTTTAAAAATATTGATCTGTTTTCACTAATAAGTTTCAGGTTTGTTTGCATCCAATAATTTAGCCTACAGGGCTGCATCAGGGTCACATTTTCAAGCTTTCCTTCACAACCACAAATGCTAGAAACTTACTTTTTGGTAATTAAGCCAAAATTCTCATGTGATCACATGACTCCAGCAACTGGGGCTTGATGGAAAACAGCAAATATCATAAGACTTGTGATACGATTGCAAAAGTGAGCAACACTTCCAAGTCACCCTACCCTGCCATCGCATGGAGTGCATGCTGGCCCCAAGGGGAGCACAGCCCACAGCCAGATAAAGCTTCCAGCTGGCTGTGCATGTGCGCACACAAGAAATGTCCTCCAACATTCTCCTACCCATGCCTGGCATTAAACACCTTGCTTATTCAATTGTTCCTGCTGTCCTTACACAAGGCCAAGCAGAATGTATCTTTGCTCTCCTTATTTCAGCCATCTATCCCCTTTCTGGAGGCAATTTCTTGGGTTCATCTATTTCTCATCATCCCAGCACCAGTGCCCGCCAGCAGCAAAGACTGCCTTTCTGCAGCTGCTGCAGACAGACACCACCCACTCCCAAGCAAAGGCATCAGAGTGAGCGTTAACTATGTTGGGCAGTTTAACCGCATGCTATAGACTAGCCAACGTGAACCCTGAATGGCTCCCATGCCTCAGCTCTGCACCTAACAGTGCCTCTGGGAAAGGACAGCACGCAGGAAAGCAGCACGGTGTGATCCGAATTTCTAGAAAGCAGGCTCCTGCATGGACACTATCAGATGGGTAACACTTGAGTCTGCTAAACCCTCCCAGACAAGTTCCAGGGAGCTTTGTGACGGCTGGAGTTGCAATTGGCACAGAAACAAGTAGAGATGCGGAACTGGTCTTTAAGGTGTCACAAGTATTCCTCATTTTCTTTACAGATACAGACTAATACGGCTGCTAATCTTAAAACCATCCACCTATAGATACCTTCACAGCAAGCAGGCTGCACTGGGTTTACAGCTGCTTTACTCTTCCACACACCGGGGGAAAAGATGGGCAGGGGGAGGAAGGGGAGGCAAACAAGCCATCTCCAGGGCTCTTCCTTCTAGTCCTGCAGCAGCTGCTGCTAGTGGTTGGGAAGATGATACACCAATCAGGAAGGCAAAAAAGCAAGTTCAAATTTTATCGCCACATGAAATTAGGGAGGGGGAATCTCTCTCCTTGGAGGAACAGGAGAGAAGGATGAGAAAAGAGCCCCACTTTGCTGCACCTGAGTCCTTGGCAATCTCCATTTACATCCGAGCCAGTGGCCCTGTAAAGCCAATTAGGCCTTTTCTCCCACCAGGGAGGGGACACTCACAAAGCATGCTCAGCAGATACAGCGTTCAGCACACAGCTGCAGTGACATAGTGATCTTACAGAAGACACCTATGTAATTCAATACATATGAAACCATTAGAGCTTTGCTGAGATGAGTTCTGTTACCCATGGATAGGGAAGGAGATCCTTCCTCGAGTGTCTTCCCTTGCTGCGAGCAGGAGTTGAGTTCTAGCAACAGAAGAGGATGGTAATAGGAAGAGCCTCCTCCTCTAGTCAATTCCATTGAACTTCTCCACAAACATGGTGAGGAATAAGCAGCTCCATGGGGTCCTGGGCACCTCCTGCAGTGGGTGTGAAGGGGCCCATCACTCCCCCTGAGAGCATATTCTGGGACTATTCCACACCATAGTTATTTAGCAGGTTCGTGCTGCTCACACCAACGGGATCTGCTGCACAACTACTCACATTAGTTCGAAGTTTCTTCGGATGGCTTCTGGGATTTTGGGCTTTGTAACACGCACAGCCTGAAAAAGAAGCCAAAGACATTTAAAAAAAAACTCTACAATTAGAACTGAGCAGCTGGGAAACCACCAGGCAAGAAACACAACTTATTCTGCTAAGTTAACCTGATCCAGGCTGTGCCATCTAGTAGAGAAAGCTCTAAATCTCATGCCAGCAGCACTTAGACACCGGACTTCACTATGTGAAGTTCAGAAAGTGACTTACGGGTTGGTGGTTCCATTCAGCTTCTTTGTTCCTGTCCTACAAGTTGTCACTGAGAACAGCATATCTCCAGCTATGTGGTCACTCTGAGCAGGTCACCCCCTTTCAACTCCTCCACTATCTCCCTGTTTCTCTGCCTCTTTTTGAGCTGCCCTCATACACACAACTCCCTGCTGTGGCAAATTGCTAGCACTATTATGGTGGGTCCCACGCTTTCTCTTCTTCTGGGAGGGGGTTCAGGGAGCCATTTCTTCCCCCTGAACAGGGTATTAACTGCCCCACTAGTATCCTAGAGGAGAGGGAGTGGAGAGGGAGGGACCCAGGCCCGCCCTCTACTCCGGGTCCCGGCCAAGGGGCCCCAAGGATAGCGATAAACCACCTGAATTAGCTATTCCTTCCCCTGGGCTACTTCCCTCTCCTACCCTTGTTTGTGGGGCTTCCTGCCCTCTCTCTACACAAGTCAGGTGTCTCTTTACCTAGGGTCTGGATGGTCTTGGTTCCAAACTCTCCTCCAAACTGCTCCAACTCCTCCAAACTCCTATCTTCCTCCCCATCTGCCTGAAGCAGGGGGTTTTATTAGGTTCTTAACAGGGCCTTAACTGATTGCAGGTGTTCCAATCAACCTGCCGCCAGCTTCCCTAGTCCACAGGGAGCCACGCCCCAATTGGCTCTGAGCTTACATATCTCCCCTCAAGCACTCTGCCGCAGCTCCCTGACCCTCCTCTATCACACTCCATATCCTGGTCTACCAAGCCATCCTACTCTCCTCATTGCATTCCCTCTCCAGAGCTCCCCTCCCCAACAAAGCCAACTGGAAGGGAGTTGGCAACATTCACATATAACTTTTATCCTTCAGAAAAACCCAAAAGAGCAGGACAGTATGACTGGACACAGGCAGCTCTCCCAAGAACGGTTACTAGAAAGTAACATTTCTCTCCTTTAAGGGCCTCTGTGCATTCCTCTTGTGGGAGATTAGCAAGCAGAGCTCCACTAGGTCCTTAGCCAAATACAGACAACAGCACAGGTCTCCCAGACTCAACACTGGAGCATGGCGCTAGCATCTGATGAAAGTGTGCACCGAACTCCAGGTTGCTGCTGTGCAAGTCTCCAGCAGAGAAACTTGCCTAAGGCAGATTGTTGCTGCTGTGGTGGCTCTCATGGAGTGGGTCTTGAAACCAGGAGGTACTGGTTCCCTAGCTAAGATGTATGAATGTTCTAGTCATCTCCTAACCCAGTGAAAGAGTCTGTTCAACAATGGGTTCCCCCATGGCATCTCTCCTTATATGCTACAAATAACCTACTGTATTTTCTAAAGGATTTGGGTCTTTTCCAGATAACAAGACCCTCTCTACATCTGTTTGGATACAGAGTTGCTCTTGGATGGGAATGAGGCCTGGGGAAGAACATAGGGAGGGAAATGCACTGAGACAGGAGATGAAGCTGGGATGGGGCCTCAGTGTAAGGTGGACTGGCCATCAAAACAGAGAGCTCACTCCCCTGTCTAGCACATGTAATTTCAGCCTAGAAAGCTACAAGCCATCCTACATAAAGGGCTCTATTAAAAATCCTAATGCAACCGTAGCCAAGTGAGCACATGGTTTCAACACCACAGGATACAGAATGCTAGGCAAGTTGCACAGTAAGGAACATTTTACCAGAGACTTTAAAAGGCAATGCTATTCTGAGAAGGGATTGAAAATGCCAGGCAGGACTCGAGATGAAGTGTGCTTAGTTTACAAGTTAAACAATGTGGCTTCTAACTGCAGGTCCTGCAAACTCAGTCTGGGCTCAGTCAAGCTGGCTGCCTTCCAATTCCTAGCAAGTAGCAAAGATCTGGCAGGCCGAGCACTATCCTCAGTTGTCTTCAATATTATAGCACGTGTCTGAGAACAGGATTTAGTTCTGCAATTTAAATTCAGTGAATGGTGACCTGCAAAGAACTTTTAAAACTGTGCTTGTGCCCTTTTTGGCTCTTTTTAATGGATACAGAGGGTCTGAAAGTTCTTTAAACTTAAGAGGTTTTTCCTGCTTATTTTTCACCTTAAAAACACCAGGCCTGTTACATCCGGATGGCTTAGGTGGTTAGGAAAGGCAAGGCCTCAAGGCTCTTCCAAAGTTGACTGTGACATGATGTTTACCACAATCTGTCATTGTCTACAGGGACTGTGCAATCACAAAGATGAGCTGAGAGGTGGAAAGATGCTTTTTGTGAGCTCTTCACACCCAGTTGAAAGGCTGAGGCCAGAGATTTTTTAACATAGGCTCCCTCCACTCAAAATATGAATTAGGCAAGTTAAATTTGGGAACAAAAACAAGCAAAGTAGAATGAGTCTGACTCCTCCCGCCGACTCAACTTTCACTTGTTTAATTCTTATGATGGGGTACCAGACTAGGGGCCTCTTCAGCCAGCACACAGTCTCCCAGCCTAGATGGGACCTGATTTCTACTGTAAAATGCAAGCAGAAAAGAGACTTTTGAAAACAACCTCTCTCTGTATATGACAAAGACACAGAAGAGGAACAAGCCCAATTTTTTCCTGTTCAAGTTCCTTTAACAAATGTGCTGCTGATGATGAGTATCCTGGGACAGATTACTGCTCTCACACTCAGAGCTGGTTTGGCTCTGCAGGGATGACAGTAGTAAAAACTTATTTTTGTCACTAGTATGTTTGCAGATGTAACTTTAAGACGTGCAGAAAGAAGGGACCACTTCTCTCTGTTTCACATAGTCTCTCTTTTCTGACCATAATGACAAGTTTTCCATAGAAAAAAGGACATCTAAGTCCTAAATGGGTTTTGGGAAAAGCCAAGGTGGCTAGAATGGTCCAAGCTTTGCAAGTCTGCCGAGAGAGAATCCTATGCAGAAGTACGCTGGAGAAGCTGACTGTGGAATTACAACACTTCTCTGCTAGATGTGGCTGCATACTTCAATGCAATCCATGTAATCACACTGAAGAGTGTATAGAAGTGGTGGCAGTTGGCATGCGGAACGAGATGATATTCCTCGCAGAGAGCAGACAAATTGCCATTTGCCAGTACTTAATTGAAAGCCATATGAAACGTGGAGGCAGGAAACCATTTCCATCCCCTCTCAACTGTAAGCTTTATGGGAGTGACATATAAAAGTTTCCCTTTAGGAAGGAGCCTACCTGGATGGTGAGACCTGGTGCCATGACATTCAGATCTTTTTGTAGGGCTAGCTTCAGGTTCTCATCAATTTGATCTGTGTTCAAGGGACAAGAGAGATTCAGCAACCCTGCAGCCCGCGCTGTAAAATTTAGCATTCTTCTTGGCTAACATGCATGTAGCGTAGAGGTCCACCCAGACAGTACAAAATAAGGATAAAGAACTTCGCAAACCCCTGCAACATGCTGTTCACCTCCTGATTCCACAGTGCTATGTGCGCACCTGGGGTCATAGGCATACTACTGCCAGCTCAGTGCCTAAACTGCTGCACCACCCAGAGGCCAGCTGCTGGGGCAGTGGGAACTCTGTATGGATGCTTTTTGGAGATAACCTCTATGTTTAGTTTGATGCTGAACGTCCCTCTCACCTGCTGTTCTCTGGGTCATTCAGCACTGAGTTTTAAAGGGCACAGTGAGAAATGCCTGTGTCCATCGACAGCTCACTAGAAACCCTGTTCCCCTTCACTTCTCCAGGAGGAGACCTCGACACAGTGATCCACAGGCCAGCTGCTTCCAGGCTAGCTCCCCCACTAGCAAACTCACTGCAGCCAGTGCTGATGTTAGTCTGTGCAGACTGCCCCAGCAGGAAATACCACATGGAACTTATGGCACAAGCCTGCCCTCCACAATCCCTTGCCACCTTGACTCCAATGCCAGTTTGATGCTTGGGCCTTAAATCTGCGAGGGCGTGCAGAGATCAGGACCCATCTACAGCAAAATCAACTTCTCCATCCATCACCCCCCAATACAGCTGTGCTCTTTGGGGAAAGTGCAGCTAATAAGGCCTAGGATGAAGTACTGGAGCTGGAAATAAAAAGTCTTTGTCAAGGATGCCAAACTGTGGATCAAGCTACTGGGGAAGTAAGACTGATCCAAAGCCTGGCCATCTTTGGAACACTGTACAACCCCCACGACCCCCCAAGACTTTGAGCAATGTGTGAAATTCCAAACATCTATTTTCAGGAGCCTCCTTTTGCTGCAGTGGTGACAGGTATAACCACCTACATAGGCGTTGCTGTCATTTTATATCCAAAGTTCAGTTCTAGGCTAACAGCTACTGTTACCCCCATAACCCACAATATGACATCACATGAACTATGAAATAACCTGCATTGATAAGGACTTACAATAACTGTAGCGAACTGTGCCGTCTCAGGGAGACTGTTCTTGATGGTGATCTCAGCACAGCTGTGGCTTCCTGACAGACTCTTGTGAATGGAGACCCTTGACAATCATGGGCAGAGGCATAGCTCGCTATTGAATTACACTTCCATTTGTTGTATACTCCCTGGACCCCACATACTTACCAAACAGCTCAATGTACACTTCCTGGAGGGTATGGGCACTGCAGAACTGATTTAGCTCATGGTGAATTTTATTGAAGATCAGGGTCTTATCGTAGTCTGCAGTGTAGTTCTTCACAATATCGTACACTGAGGAAAGAGAGAGTTACCACACGGTAACATTAACGCAGCAGGAGAACAATGCTTTTCAGTCTACATGGCCATTCTAACAACCATAGCACTGTCACAAGGTAAGATACCCTCAATTCTAGACTGTCCAAACCAAACCTAGAAGAGTAGAATAATTATGCATAGATAAGAACGTTGCACAGCCCTGCTTTATTGTCTGCAACAAACAACAAAACAAGGAAGTCTGCCATGAACCAAGTACAGGAACAAGCAGTGCAGAATACAGGCCTAGTAGATGCTGGGACTCCCTGACACCCAAGCTGCAGTTCCCTTCTTAATGCTGCAGTAACACTAGTTCCTGGCATTATGTTTCCGTGCTTTGAAGGAAAAAAAGCCAGAGGTTTTCCCCTTGTGAAACTTGCATGTTCCACAGGCTGCAGCAGCAGGGATTTCACTTTCCTGTTCCACAAGTAGTGACCCTGGGGAACAACAGAAGCCCTACGCCAAGCCTGCTGTCTTCACTAGCTCCTCCACCTTGCTCAAAAACTTGTAAGCTTTGCACACTTTTGAATAGTGAGCTTGTTGCATGTGCTTGGTTCTGCAGATTTTGCTCCCTAAATTAAGAACAAGGAGTAATAGTCTCAGAACAAGGAGTAATGGTCTCAACTTGCAGTGAGGGAGGTTTAGGTTGGATATTAGGAAAAAAACTTTTTCCACTCGGAGGGTGGTGAAGCAGTGGAATGTGTTATCTAGGGAGGTGATGGAATCTCCTTCCTTAGAAGTTTTTAAGGTCAGGTTGACAAAGCCCTGGCTGGGATGATTTAGTTGGGGTTGGTCCTACTTTGAGCAGGGGTTGGACTAGATGACCTCTTGAGGTCCCTTCCAACCCTGATATTCTAGGATTCTAAGCAAATTAAGTTCTTCTGAATGTGGGCTCTTTGCAAACCAAACATGCCATTTCAAAGTCCAAATTATTTCAAGAGCAAGAGGCAGTCAGTATCTTTACAGTTTGTTTGCACTTGCACATTCACCTTCGGACAAACCACGCCTGGAAAATTTCAGTCTTGGGGAGTGTGGAAACATGGGATTAGAATCAGATTCTCTGGTGAGGGGAGCCATAACAGCATCAGGATAAGGAGAAAGGAAGCAGTATTGACATCCTATGCTATAGCTGTTGTAAGACGGCTGCTCTGATGTAGTATAAATATTCAAATTTTGCTTTTCTGCTTTTGCTCCCATTCTGTCTGGAGCAACTTGACATAAGCAATGTTCATTTTTGTCCTGCTATCTGGAAAATCAGGTAGGCAATTCCTGAAATGCTCAGGCTTAATGCACTCCCCGAGGGACGAAGGCTGCAAACACAGCTACTAGCCTGAGAGTGAGGACCAAGCCAAGAGTAACTGATTTATAAACAGGAGATAAAGAGGATGCTGCTCCCAAGAAAGGGAAGTCCCCACAGCTGTTCACATCCCTATTTAACACCACATGCAGTAACTTCACTAGCTCTGCACTCTCTCAAAAGCAGACACCATTCTGTCCGTTCACTTATAAAGTCTGTTACAGTAATTTTAAGAGTCAACTTAGCAAATAAATGCAAGCAATGAGGTCAGAGCACCACTGTGTCTACATGACTGCCCATCTTCTGCAAGACCCCCACATTTCAAGGCAAGATCTGCACAGAGCTATACTCCATGAAGCCCTCTGCACTTCTCCAGCACCTTATAAACATTAACTATGGCATCTCCCAACCACCCTGCAAGATAGGGCAGCCTCATTCTACCCATGTTATAGGTGGCCTATGGAGGCCAAAGAGAGGCAGGGACTTGGCACAAAGTCACACAGGAAGCCTGTGTTCGCACCAAAAGAGAACCTAGTTCTCTTGGCTCCCAATCCAGGGCTTAAGCACAAAGCCATCCTTCTTCACGGTTTCCTGGCCTTTGCCGGATGCCAGGCTACTTGAAGGAAAGGCTTTAAAAAGCTCAAGCACTTGGAGATGCTCATTGTTGGGTCACTCTTCTAGGTGCTTCAGAATGGGACAAGTCTAGTAGGTGAGTACTGTGTTCAAGTCACCAGGGTACTACGGCAATGATGCCTCAATCATGTGCCTCAGGTGGAGACAGGGAAGCTCAGTCCAAACACTTTCTTGGTCACCTTCTGGGTGACACATTAGAGAAGCAGAACCAGCAGGATGAGACAGCACTCGCGTGCTGAACACCCTGTCGACAGCTTGGCATCAGCACTTTTCTCTTCTGGGCTCAATTATCTTTAACCAGGGCACCTGCCGAGCAGTCTAGGGCATTCACAAGAAGGACTATCTAGGAGTTGAGCTGGATTTGGATCCTATGGGCCACATTTACAAGTAGTTGACACCCAAATTGGAGCCAGTTTTCCAAAAAAGCCCAGCTCCCACTTAAGCAGAGAAATAAGTAGCCAGATTTTCCAAGGGCTCAGTACATGCGGAGTGCATTCAGTGCTGAAGTGTTCTGAAAACAAGGCTCTCTCTCTCTGAGCATGGGCTGGGAGCAAGTGCAAGTCTTCAACACAGATTAGTGAATCTCAGGTAGAATAGATAAAACATCCTGGTCAAAAGGCAAAATCCATACCAACAGAAGGGAGACCACGTGTGTCCCACTCTCTCATCCAGGACTATTACAAGTGCTTTGGCCAGGCCAGTTTTAGATGTCCCAGACAGTGGGACTTCCTCCTCTTCCCTAGGGAGACTATTCCATTGTCCCAACAGACATACATAGTCAGGTACAACATTGCTTGATGAAACAGGAAAGAGTAAATACCTGCATATGGTGCTAACATATTCACAACTTCTATTCGGTCAATGTAGATCATAACCCCACCACTATTAAAAAAAATAAGAAAAAGCTTTGTGAGTTACATGGACAGATATTCACAGCAGCCCCAATTCAGAAACCAACAATCCTTCTTAGTGGAGTTTGCTAGAGATCTGTAGAGTTAACTTTTTACCCAGGACACTGCTTTTCCATGCTGTCTTGGAAGACTGCAGATGGCAATAAATCCCAGTTTAATATTTGGCATTTCACTCCTTCTGCATGAATCAAAGTGAGCTCCAGGATGACCCCAGTGCACTTTCATTTTTCTTTCTGATGCCTCACTGTGTTTAGCCAGAGATGTGAATAAGAAAAGGAAAATGCCCTTGGAATGGCCATGCAACTGTGAGAACTAGGAAAAGAAAAGATACAGATGGGAGACACTAGGACAGAATATCTGCTGAAAGAAGTAGAGAATTCTGACTGCACAAGTTGCACACACTTAGTGACTCCAAACAGGCCCATAGGCAAGACCACTTGCAACAAGCAGCAAGGCTGAACTGAGCTCAAAAGATACCATGTCCACTACAAAAAGATTACGGTCACAACTTAAGTCACAGGACGCCAGACCAGACATATTGCTGAATAAGTTAGGGTGGTGGTATGGTTAAAGCCCAAAACTGTGAGTGAAGTAATGTGAACTCTATTCCCAACTCTGCTATGGCTCATGGCATGACCTTGAGTAAGCTGTTTCTCCTCTGTAATACTTTATCTCACAAGGGGCCTGCAGGCTTTCCCAAAAGCTGTGACATAGCTAACCTGCTCTGCCATGCTTCTGTTTCCTAGCTGGGCAAGTCATTCTCCCTCAATCCCTTCACTTCTTAATATGATTCATAACAGAAAAATCCCACCAACTAAAGCTGAGAACCAGTACCATCCACTACAGAAAAGGGAAAGCTCTATTCTATTTTCCAATCCACTTGTTCCAGAAGCTCATAACTTTCTCAAGCACACATTCCTTTGAGGCTAGGATCTCCCATGCTTTCTCTCAGTTCAAAGGTAATATTTGGAGGGAAAGCTTTAGCAAAACAAGCTAAGCCATTATTGAATCACAGAAGTATAAACACTAAACACTGATCTTGCATATTCCAAGCTGAATCTCTGTGCTCAGATAACTCATGCATGGCTCTTACTGCAAACTTCAGACTTGGCTTGCTTTGCAGATCTCACAGACTTAAAAGACAAACCAAGTTTGAAGAAAGTCAGTTCATTAGTTTGAGTTATACATTGTTACATTTGGCAATTCTGCATGTGCCAAGAGAATAGTGTAGCTGAAGTCGGCGTATTTGGATCGACTTACTATGGCATCTTCACAATGATGAGTCGACTGCTGCTGCTCCCCCGTTGACAGCGCCCGCGCCTCTTGCAGCAACGGAGTACAGGGTCGACAGGAGAGCACTCAGGGATCGATTTATCACATCTAGACTAACCCCCACCGCCCCTCAAAAGCTACTCAAAAACCTCTGCCCATAATTCCCAGTCCCCAGGCCTGAGTGCCTCCAAGTGAATTAGCCACACGTTGAGAATGAGACCGATCACATTGGCTTGCCACATCCAGGAAGAACATACAAGAGCAACATACCTCGTCCCACAAGGCACGTTTTTTACTTCATCAGTTTGCAATGTTGTCTGAAACAAGAGACATGTAATCAGGGCTCACAGATAAGCCAGGCACTCTCCAGTCAACAGTCAAGCTCTAGACAGGCCCTCATAGAGCTTTCTAGCCCAGTTCAGACCATACTCTCAATGGAAGCTCAGCACTCATGCTCTGTAATGGTTGCTGAGAAGGTGGGGGAAGGGGGAGAAGATGCACTAGGGCGGGGTGGCAAACCTTTGGCTCCAGAGGCACATGTGGCTCTTCAGAAATTAATATGCAGCTCCTTGTATAGGCGCCAACTCTGGGGCTGGAGCTACAGGTGCCAACTTTCTGATGTGCTGTGGGTGCACACTGCTCAACCCCTGGCTCTGCCACAGGCCCTGCCCCCACTCCACCCCTTTCCACCCCCTCCCCTGAACCTGCCGTGCCCTCGCTCCTCCCCTGAACCCCAACCTCCTGCATGCCACAAAACAGCTGATCGAGAGGTGCAAGAAGGTGCTGTTTGGCAGCACTGCTGTGAGTGTGAGGTGCTGGAAGCAGGGAGAGGGGGTGGGCAGCTGATGGGGGGCTTCTGACGTATTACTGTGGCTCTTTGGCAATGTACATGGATAAATTTTGGCTTCTTCTCAGGCTCAGGTTGGCCACCCCTGCACTAGGAGGAGCACCGTTCTCCAGGCTGTTGCAGGTTCTAGCTGCTATACGCAGGGAGCGGAAGGGACTTCTCTGGCACCTACTCCCTGTTATGGGTGAGGAAGAAGGGCATGGTGCAGAGAACTCCATTCTCTTTCTCCCTTCCTCTCCTTCCCTCAGTGCCCAAAAGGACTGCAGCTCCCTGCCTGGCAAATGAAAAAAAGTGAATACTTGCAAACTCAAGCATTGGGAGGACACATGGTGTCAGCAGCAGAGGTATCCCAAGGCAGGAACCTCAAGGTCAGTGAGTAGTTTTTTGTTTGTGCCAGTGAAGAACTTCCACTGGAAACACAGCATGGAGCCTGCATTCATTTCCGTGCAGGATGTTTCCACACTACATGCTCTAAGGAAGCCACCAGCACCTCTAGCCACATTGAAGTAGATTAATTCATTCAGCCCTTCCAAATTCACTGTAGTGGTAACAATTCAGGAGAGGGCAAGGCACAACAAAAGACAACAGAGCAAATGTAATCCATGGAGATCTATTTAGTGCACAGCCACCACATGCAGTGGGGCCTAGCTTCTTGTAGCACAATGGATTATTGCATTGTGGGACCTGCAGCTACTACAGGCCATGCTGCATACTGGAATCTATAGTACTATGGCTACACCAGGGGTTGTATCCCAACATCAGAGAAGAGGGTGGCTACAGTCTGATCAGTGTGCCAAACTAGTGTGCTCTTATGCTACTGAGAATTGGCTAACATGGCTTTTATTTAGGCAAAATTCCAGCTCCACTGTTGTATTTGACAAACACCCCATACAACCCCACCCTATTACAGCTCCCCTGGGAGAAGTTACTAACCTGCACTGATCTGAAGGTGGTAACGAATGGGAGCATGATGTGATAGCCTGGTCCACTTGGGCTGGTTAACAACGCACCACCCCTGTGAAGAGACAAATGGGTCAGTTCTCAAGAAGCTGAAGAAGTAGATGTACTGACTCTTCCAGACCTCTGGTAAGTGTTCAAAGTACTGGATAGACATGGCCACAAGCTTCTATAGGTCAATAAGTCACAACAGCTCAGATAAGGTCTACTAGCCTGCTTGTTACCATGACTGTCGGTGGGAGGGTGAGAATGATTATTCTGCTCACCCACCAAAAACAAGTCACTTGCCCAGGCTTCTGCATTCCATAATTGCTGAGGAGGGCAACAATTACACTGCCATTGATTTCTGCATTTAGTCCTGTTTCAACTGGGGTCCTGGGGTCACCAACATCTTAGAAGAGAGACTGTCTGCTGGACATCTCCTCAACCACAATCACACAAAATCTCTATGGCATCTACAGCAATTGCTTATGTGGAAAACTGTAACAGAAAAATAATGTACATTTAAATTATATTAATATATTTAGTTTAGTAACTAGAAACAAGCAGCTACTAACGTTAGACCTTTTCAAATCAGCAGATCCATGTAACACTCATCTCAACATTTTAAAAGAGCTGGCTTAGGAGCTTGCTGGACAATTAATGTTGGTTTTTAATAAATTTTGGAATACTGGGAAAGTTCTGGAAGAAAGTTAATGTACCAATATTCAAAAAAATAAACAGGATAATCTGGGTAATTATAGGTCTAGCAGTCTGGCATTAATCCCAGGCAAGACAATGTAGCCACTGATACAGCACTCAGTTAATAAAGAAGCAAAGGACAGCAATATAATTAACACAGTAAATTCTATCTATATACACCTCGTTGGGAACAGGCATTCACTCAACAGATCATTGAAAAAACAACTGCACGGCAAAAACCCACATTAATCAACTTTTTCGTCTTTAAGAAAACAATGATAGAGTTCACAGAAATGCTGTGGAATATTGCTAGGAGCAACAGGAGACCAGACAAGCTATGTCTAGTAAACAGATGCCCAGTAAGATCGGTTACTGGCCTGGGTGAGAGGCTCAATATTGTGACTAGAGTTAGACAAAGGTGTGTGTTATCACCAATCTTCTTAGCATTAGCAATAGACTGGGTGATGATGTGGGCATCAAGCAGCATGGTGGACAGTATATAATGGATTAGTGGCAATGGGTTACAAGACCCTGACTTTGCAAAGTGCAACAAAGAACAGAATAATTGCCCTTCGTTTTGATGACCTCTGAGGCAGAACAGGAAGCCCTCTTCTCATCCCTCACAAAAAAGTACTGAAAGTAAAAGCAGAGAAAACCAAGACTATGAAGGTAGGAAACTGGACAACAAATGCAAAAGTGCAGGGAAAAGAAATCTAACACATAAACAGTAAAGTTTTGCTAGCTGGGGAAAGTGATGACATTTTCAGATGACCGTAATAAACATTTATATGAGATTAGGAAAAGCAAACATCATTTTTGGAAGGAGGAATGTCTGATCACACAGAGATCTGCACAAACTAAAGGTCAGATTATACCGTGCAATTGTAAGGATCACGCTGTTATACGGAGCAGACACTTGGCTGATAACAATGGCTAACAAAAAGACTGGAGGCTGTCCATTCCAGAAGGCTGAAAAGCTACTGAATGATTCACACAAGAGTAAGAGGGCTGACAGAGCAGGAGATGTTAGAAAATATAACCAAAGAGAAAAAGTTCAGGTGGTTGGGACATGTAAACCGTATGGAAAAGAGGAGGCATGCTAAGGAAGCACTGAATTGGGTACTTGTGGTAAGAAAGAGAAAGCGAGTAAGGCCAAGGAAGAATCAGCAGAAGACAATGATAGCGGAGAAGAATGTGTTGGCATCGCCTACAAAGAAATGCCACAAGTAGCAAGTTATCAAAACACTGGAACAACTGGACTTGTCTGATGTGTCTGCAGCACAGAAGGAAGGAAGGTCAAGGAATATAATTAATGCCAATCAACATGGGTTTATGGAAAATAGATCCTGTGAAACTAATTTGATATCTTTTTTCATTGACTTGGTTGCACAAGACATTTTGACTATAAAATGGAAGGTAAAATTAAGTTGGCACTTAAATGATGATAAAATAATTGTTTTCAAAATGCAATTGTAAATGGGGAGTCATCGAGTGGCAGTGCTTTTAGTGGGGTCCTGCAGAGATTGGCCCTATGATAAAAATGATAAATAGCAATGACCTGGAAGAGAACAAATCACCGATAAAGTTTGCAGATGACAAAAATTGGGAGAGTGGTAAATAGCGAAGAGGACAGGTCATTGATTCAAAGTGATCTGGACCATCTAGTAAGCGAGCAACAACATGTATTTTAACTGAGACATATGTAAAAGCATACATCCTGGAAGTAAGGATGTCAGCCATACTCTACCCTGGGAAGCAGTGACTAAAAAAAATTGGGGGGAGGGGAAGGGAGGAAGAGAATGAGTTCCCAGTACAATATTGAGGTCAAATGGGCTAACGTGACCCTTGATGTATAAACAGGGGAATTCCAAGCAGGAATAGAGCAGTTATTTTACTTCTGTATTTGGCACTGGTATGACCAATGCTGGAATACTGTGTCTAACTCAAGACTGGTATTCGTAAATTGATTCAGAGAAGAGCCATAAGAATGATTAAAGGATTAGAAAACATGCTTTTATAATGATGGACTCAAGGAAAACAATCTATTTAGTTTTACAAAAAGAAGGTTAAGGGATGATTTGATTATGGTCTATAACTATACAGAGAACAAATATTAATAATGGATGCCTCAATCTAACAGAAAAAGGCAAAAAAAAATTAACAGTGAGGATAATTAACCATTTGAACAATTTACCAAGAGTCATGGTGGATTCTCCATCATTAATAATTTTTAAATCAAGATTTACTTTTTTTTTTTTCTTCCCCCCCTACAAGCTCTGCTCTAGGAATTATTTTTGGGGGAAGTTCTCTGGCCTGTGTTATACAGGAGATCATAATGGTCTCTTCCAGCCTTTGAATCTATGAATAGGAGGAGCGAATGGCCTGCCTGCAAGAAGTCCACAGAGCAGTCTGGGGAGCTCTGTTCTAGGTAGTTAATCAGCAGCCGCAACCCATGGGAAGTTCAGCAACTGGCTAGATTGTGACTGAGGAAGCTTGTTTCCTTCATTCCCTATTCTTAAATATCAGCAGGATCAATTAGACCATCAAATTAAGGTCTTGCTTACACTGGACTTTTTACACCAGTGTTGTTGCCTTAGGGGCACCTGTGTTCAGTGTGGGATGTGCATTCTGTGTGGGTCATGGTCCCAGTGCATGACACACATTGAGTATAGCTACAAACCTAGGGCAGATAAGACCTGTGACAAATTGGCATGAATAGAGCAGTGGTAATTCGTACTCAGTTAAAAACTTGGGCAAAAAACAATTAGTGTAGACTCAAACTTTAAGCCCAGACAAGACCAACATGATCGTCCAGTCTGACCTTCTGCACATTGCAGGCCATAGCACATCACCCACACTGAAGTCCTCAAACCATGATTTAAAGACTTGAAGTTAAGAGAATCCACCACTTACACTAGTGTAAACCTACAAGTGACCTATGCCCTATACTGCAGAGAAAGACAAAATCCATCAGGGTCTGTTGACAATCTGACCTGAGGGGAAAATCCTTCCCAATTCCAAGTATGGCAATCAGACCCAGAGCATGTGGGCAAGACCCACCAGACACACACCTGGGAAAGAATTATCTGTAATAACTCAGAGCTAGTGCTCCATCATCAAACATTGGAGCTATTTGCTGCTAAGTCACAGATCTGCTATGAGCCGTTGTAGGCAGTCTGATCACATCACCCCCTCCATAAACTTATCGAGATCAGTCTTGGAACCAGTTAGGTTTTTTGCCCCCACTTACTCCTTTTTGACAGAGTGGGGAACTGACCTCCTAAAGTGGCAAGTGGCGACTAGGCACACAGAACAGCAGGGAAGGGCTCTAACCCAGAGCGCTGGGCAGGGACCAGGCACCCAAGGAAGGGTGAGGAATTCAGGATCAGGCACCTGGAGGTTCAGGAAAGGTCTGCATGCTGGGAGCTGGAAAGCATGCATAGAGGGGTGCACGAAGGAGTGGGGAGTCAGATCAGGTGCACAGGGATACAGGAAGGACTCTAGGTAGAGGGGGACATGAAGGACTTGAGAACTATGCACACAGTGGTATGGGAAGTGTGGGAGTTGTGGAGCAAGCATACAGGTATGTGGGGAAAGGCTCTGGGTACTGGGGGAGGGAGTTGGGGAGCTAGAGCCTTTGTCTGTATGCATTTAAAGCTGAATTTTAACCCTGTAATTGTTTCATGCACACTAAGGTGACAGGGGAGTTCAAACTCCAGACAGACCAGATATCATATCATATCATATATAATTTTTTACCTCTTTAGTCAGCAATAATAGTCACCCAGCCCATTCTGATATGAGGCCCAGGCACAGAACATGGAGCAGGACAATCTCTTACACAAGACCTTCGTTGGATGAACCATATGGAAAGAATTAAACCCAGAATGTTGAGAACCTTGGATGTACTCATTGGAATAGTACCTGTAATACACTGCCAGGTGGCCCTCATCAACTTTGTGAATGGAGGAGTAGAGGAGGAGAACCAGGACTCCCGCAGCAGCTGCTACTACTGCCCCAGACTGGGCCATAGTCATACTAACGTCATCTGTGGGAACAAAACACATGGTAATCCACCAATGTTGCTGGCAGTGAATGAAAAGGATTCCCTAATCCCTCTCTTGCCTGTGGATTTTTCTTAATATCAGAGGCTCCCAAAACCTTTTTATAATACAGACCACAACTTCACCGAGAACATTTCAGACACATCGCTCCCGTCCTCGATCACAGATCAGAACTGCATGACAATCCTGTACTTACATGGACAATATGAGGAGAGTACTGTATATATTTTAAACTTCATTTAATGTGGTTTGTCAGCTGGAAATGAAGAAAAGGAGCTACTACCATGTGGCTGACCAGTACTCCACAGACCCACCTACAAGAGCTTTGCCCACTCAGTTGTATTAAGGTGGCAACTCAGAGGCACAAGCTTTCTTAGCACCATCCAGCTAAATCAAACGTTCCCACATTATAAGACCTTGTGTACTAAAGCAGACTCTCGATTATCCAGGATTGGGTTAACCAGAAAATGGATTAACCAGGATGTCAAAAAAAAATATGCGTAACTCGCAGGACCAGCTCTGGCTTTGTTGCCGCCCCAAGCACACAAAAAAAAAAACCCCACCAGGGCACAGGGCAGTCAGTGAACCAACACCTACTCCCTCTGGCGCAGGGTGGCTGGTGAACCAACCTTCCCTCCCCATATTTCCTATGGATTGTGATTATCCAGAATTTTATTAGCCAGGATTAATTTTTTCCCTACCATCCTGGATAATCAAGAGTCTACTGTACATCTAAAACTCAAGAGCAATTGCTACACATATTTGTAATCTGCATCCTAGGACACAGGAGTATCAAAAGGCAGAAGGCTGCTCTGTAGCTGCTGCCTCTGTCCAGCCACTCAGGTCAGCAGCTAGAAAGGAGAAGGAGGAATATTTTCAGTGCTGTTCTTCTAGTCAATCACAAGATTTTGGGGTTTTTTTCCCCCTTATTCTTTGAGGGGGTGGGCAATGTAGACATTTTCTCCATCCCTGAATAGAAATTAAGTGGAAGTGCCCCCTCCAACTGCATGCTCTCGCTTCAAAAGCAACATTGTCAATAATGGTGCACAATTCACGCAATCAGTTATGATCAAAGTAACTAAATTCTCTGTTTTCGTCTTTGAATTTCCTTAGCAACTTAAAATTAACTCATCTTAAATAGACATGTGGAGGTTCTCACATGTTCGTTAAGCAATTCTGTATGTTACTGAGCTCAGAATAAAGACTGTAGAGTCTCTCTTTTTAATCAACCCACACACCAGCTGATTAAAACCCATGTACCACACATGGGGCATGTACTGCAGAGCTAGGCAGTGCCAGCTCAGAACTCTCCTGTTCCCATGCCATTACATAAGAATGGCCATACTGAGTCAGACCAAAAGTCCATCCAGACCAGTATCCTGTCTACCAGCAGTGGCAAATACCAGGTTCACTCCCTCTGGGACACCTTACAGGTAACGATCAAGTGATCTCTCTCCTGTCATCAATCACCACCCTCTGACAAACAGAGGCTAGGGACACCATTCCTTACCCATCCTGGCTAATAGCCATTAATGGACTTAACTGGATAAATTCATGGAGGTTCTCTTTTAAATCCTGTTATAATCCTAGTTTCACAACCTCCTCACGAAAGGAGTTTCACAGGTTGACTGTGTGCTGTGTGAAGAAGACTTCCTTTTATTTGGTTTAAACCTGCTGCCCATTAATTTTATTTGGTAGCCCCTAGTTTTTATATTATGGGAACAAGTAAATAACTTTTCCTTATTCACTTTCTCTACACCACTCATAATTTTATATACCTCTACCATATCCCCCCTTAGTCTCCTCTTTTCCAAGCTGAAAAGTCCTAGTCTCTTTAATCTCTCCTCATATGGGACCCATTCCAGACTCCTAATCATTTTAGTTGCCCTTCTCTGAACCTTTTCTAATGCCTGTATATCCTTTTTGAGATGAGACCACCACATTTGTACGCAGTATTCAAGATATGGGCGCACCATGGATTCATATAAGGGCAATAAGATATTCTCCATCTTATTTTCTATTCCTTTTTTAATGATTCCTAACATTGTTTGCTTTTTTGACTGTCATTGCACACTGCATGGATGTCTTTAGAGAACTATCCACGATGACTCCAAGATCTTTTTCCTGATTAAGTATAGCTAAATTAGCCCCCATCATATTCCATGTATAGTTGGGGTTATTTTTTCCCAATGTGCATTACTTTACATTTATCCACATTAAATTTCATTTGCCATTTTGTTGCCCAATCACTTAGTTGTGTGTGATCTTTTCATTCTTCAACCTCTTCTTCTCTCCCGCCACGACACTCACTATCACTATGATAACAGGCCACTAATGGTAAATTTTAATAATTTTGGAATACTGGGGAAGTTCCAGAGACCAGCAAGAAAGCCACCACTGTGGCAAGGCTTAAGAGTAGTTAAGATAAGATAAGATAGGAATTACAAGCCAGTTAGCCAGAAATACAGGACTATGAAAGAACTGAAGGAAGGAAATATAATTAATTCTAATCAACATTACAAGTTTGATGAAAGTAAGAACTATTGACATAATACACTTTTGTCTTCTGAGACCATTTGATTTAATACTGCATAACATTCTGATTAAAAGTGGATAAAATGGATTAAAAAGTGGGTAACTGATAGATCGCAAAAAGATATCATTAACAGGGAATCATTGCCCAGGGACAGTGTTTTATTACCATTTCACTGGGATCAGTTCTTGCCCCAACATTATTCAATACCTTTATCAATGATCTGGAAGGAAATATGAAACCATTGCTAATAACCTTTGCAAATGACAAACTGGCAGGTGGTCATTACAAGGATAAAACATTTATACAGTGCAATATAGATTACTTGGTACAATAATACCACATGCATTTCAACACTTCATACATCTAGGAACTGAGACTGTAGATCACAGTACAGGACAAAGACTTTATTCTGGAAGGCAGGATTCTGAAAGTGATCTTGTAGTCATGGCGAATAAGCAGCTGAGCATGGGCTCCCAGCACAATGCTCTAAGACGACAAACACAATTTGTGATCCTGAATCTCCAGGCTATAGCGAGGGTCCGGTGTATTTGTTCCTATGCTCGGGAATGCAGTGCTGGAGATATAAGAGGGGGCTCTGGGCTGGGATCAAGGAGTGTGAAGGGAGATCAGGGCTGTGCAGGCTCAGGGGTGCAGGCTCCAGGCAGCGCTCACCTTAAACAGCTTCCAGCAGCATGTTCCCCCTCTGGCTCCAAGGTGCAGCTAGGTGTCTGCGGATGGGGCGGTGCGCACAGCCATCACAGTTGCAGCTCCCATTGGCCGGGAACCACAGCCAGTAGGAGCTGCAGAGGAGGTGCCTGCAGACGGGGTCCATCCCTCAAATAGGCATAGAAGTAGCTGAGATATAGACTTGTTTACTGGTGGGGGAGGGGGAGGACTTTGATCAGAAGGTACAGCCTCAGCTCTTTGCTGTCTTGCTTAGGCTACTCCAGCCAAACCGCTAGAAAGTGGCAGGAATAGGCAAGAATAAACACACATAATTTCAATGAGGCCAGCAAGACTAGGCACTTCTAAACAGTCATTGCACAGAACTGAAACTAAGTTTTTCATCTTGTGGATTCAACAGGGCAAGGAGATTAACTTTCCCTTTGGTGCCAACAGTTGCTCCAGGGTGCAGAACTATCTAAAACAGTGTTAAGGAGCCTTTCTCTAAGTTCCTCACCCAGCCCAGCCCAGTTTAAACAGCCTTCTCCTGGACTAAACTGGACACTTCCTAGAACAGTGATTTCCAAATGGGGGTTTGTGAGGGGTTCACAAAATGTTACACGGGGTTCTCAGGAAAAAATTCCCTAATGGTGGACAGAGCTGTCCTTGGGACCCCGGGCAGCACAGGGCCAGCATCCCCGAGCCCCTGGACTTCCAAGAGCTAAGCAGATCAAAGAAACCATATCTATCACACTGCGGAGATTTAAACTTCAAGACTCATGATAAGAAATGGAAAGGGAGGTGGATATTTTTTTGCTGTTTTTAAAATTAAATAGGCGGCTAGTATTGTTTTTAAAATTATTATGAAGAACAAGTTTAAGCTTTGCTGTAACATGTGTTGTTTGCCTGGGCTGCTGAAGACCTGAATGCTTGTGTAGGAGGAACTCTTTGAGTTGGCTTCTTAAATACCTTGATGCTGTTTCACATCTGATACTCCTTGATGAAACATAGGAGTCTTGTCTTAAAACAGGCTTACTCAAAGTGAAGCAGGCAAAGTGAGATCTTGGAAGAGTGTTGCCATTTTCATAACATAATAAAAATATTGTAATGATAAATAATAATAGTGTGTAATAAGTAGGTCATAAAACCAAATTTTATATTTCCAAGATGGCTGCTTTTATCATTTATATTCAGGTAAAGGAGAAAATTTCTGGAAATATTCATTTTTATGAGGGGGTTCACGAGACTTGACATTATATTGAAAGGGAGTCACAGTTGTTAAAGTCTGGGAACCACTGTCCTAGAACAATCTGTGACAATCTAATCCTTCCCTGACTGAGGGCTGCTGTGATGACGACTAGCTTGGTGCAAATCAGAAGAGTGGTAGAGACTAAAGAGCACCTAGAGGAATGGCTGAGAACCAAAAGCTTCCCACTTCTGAGCATTTAGGGTGGGTAGGGGAAAGGTCAGCGATCTATTTTTGCAGAATCTATGCTTTTCCTTTGTTTAAAAAAGTGACATTTCTAGTGACTGAGGCCAGGTCTACACTACCCGCCAGATTGGCGGGTAGAGGTGGATCTTTTGGGGATCAATTTATCACATCTCGTCTAGACATGATAAATCAATCCCCAAGCGCTCTCCCATCTGGAACTCCACAGCACCAAGAGGTGCGGGCAGAGTCCATGGGGAGCAGCAGCAGTCAACTCAAAGCCGTGAAGACACCAAGGTAAGTTGATCTGAATACATCGACGTCAGCTATGCTATTCACATAGCTGAAGCTGAATATGTTAAATTTAATCCCCACACCCCCAGTGTAGACCAGGGCTAAGATTGCAAAGATTCAGCTGTAACTAATGCAGTATTAGGACTTCTGCAGCTGCTGCTCAGAATTTTGCCAAGCAACTGCAGAATGAAACTATCAAGTTTCTGGGAAAGTCTCCCTGTGGCTGCTCAGAACTGTAGGCAGCAGTGAAATTATTCACTGGGGAAGAGAGTCCAAAACAACAGCAGCTAAGGTACTCGGTAAAATGTGTCTGTGTTCACAAGAGTCAGCCTAAGAAACCCACAACTGACAAATGAGGCTATCAAGAAACGAGTGTAATGATTGCCTGCCTCAGCAAGCACCAATAAACACCCCTACTAGAACACATCCCCCAGGACATTTCACCTTCAGCTTGTGGCAGACTAAAGAGCTCTGACTATTAATCTGCTCACACTTTTTCACACAACATCACACCACCAGACTCTTCATCAGGATTAAAAATACCTCAGTGAGAATAAACTAAGACACAGCTGCAGCTTCCTAAGCACAGACCTCAGCAGTCAGGAGTCTGGACTGCTGCTTTCCTTACCCCACCTGCTGCAAATCAATCAGAGTCTGGGAGTTTCTCCAGAAGACGTGCTAAAACTCTGGAGAACATCAAGCGCAACTGTTGTACTTCTCATCCTGCAATGCAACATGAACGTTCATCCATTGCCTCACATCACCCACCGTCTCCTGAAAACACGCACCAGGCCCTATAAGCAGAACTGCTATGCATCCGATGAAGCGGCATGTAGCCTAGGAAAGCTTATGTTTAAATAAATGTGTTCGTCTCCAAGGTGCCACAAGTCCTCCTGTTCTTTTTCCTTTACCTGCTGCTGGGGCCCGTTCTACCTGGGCTCTCGAGACACGTGATTAGACAGCCGGGGCTGGCCCGGGCCAGCTGACTCCGGCTCGGGACCTCGGGCTCAGAAGCTGTTTTATTGCGGTGTCTCTGCTTGGAGGCTCCCCGCTCAGTGCCCTTGGGCCCGGGCTCCAGCCCCTTAGCCCGAGTCAGCCGCGGGGGTCTCCGCGCAGCGTCACCCACCCTCAGCACTAACGGGCAAGGCAGCAGCGCGTTACACGGGCCGGCTCCGCCTCGGACTCGCTTTCTGAAGCGGAAAGAAACGGTCCCGCCGCCTTTAACACCAGCCCAGGGGCAGGCTCTGCCGAGCGGCCCTTCCCAGCGCAGCAGGTCCCTCGCTCCGCCGGAGCCGTATCCCCCCCGCCCCCCAACACCGCGCGACCAACGCTCCCGCAGCCGCCGAACGCCGCGAGCCGCAGCGAGGAGCCCCGGGCCCCGCCCGGAGCAGCGGTTGCCCGGCCGGCCAAACATGCGGCGCGAGGCTCCGCCGCCTCCCCAGCAGCAGCCCGGGCGCGTGGCGAGCCGTCGGGCCAGCGCGCTCCCCGGACCGGGTGTGTGGTATGAGAGGGTCTCTCCGCCGCCCCCCGGTACCTGCTCCGCGCCGCCCCTCACGAGCCTCCCCGGACACGTCGCTCACGCCCCGCTAACAGCGCCCGCTTCCGCCTCCTACCAACCAGCCACCGAAGCGGGCGCAGTTCTCACGTACGGTACAGCAGCGAGGACAAAATACCCGTCGTCACGGCTCCGCGTAATACCAGGAGTCTTTCCCCCCTCCCCCCGCACCGAATCCAACGCGGGGGCGGGCGGTGTCACAGTGCGGGGAGAGACTCAGTGCTGGGGGCGGGCTCAGTGCAGGACTGGGCCGTGTCACGCTGTGGGTACGTGGGGCTGGGCCGAGTCATGCACTAGGGGCAATGTTGAGTGCGAGTGGGCAGGCTGGGCAGTGCCACACTGGGAGGAGAAGCAGGGCTGCGAGTATCACACCGGGAGGGCGATTCACTGTGCGGGGATGAGGCTTAATGCTGGGGGCAGAGGTGCGGTGAGTGGCACTGATGGATGCGGCTCAGCGGTTAGGGGGAGAGCTCAGTGCTGGGATGGCACGGAGCAGCCTTACACAGGGATTAGTCAGTGCTGGGAGGAGTGGGGCTGGGCAGCACTGGGGGTGTTACAGAGGAAAGTCAAACTCTTGGACGATACACTGTACGACACAGGTGGGGTTGGGCAATCTCACCAGGATGAGGATCAGCGCTGAGGCAGAGGTGTCACAATGGGGGAGATGCTCAGGGTTGGGGCTACCGAGCATCACACTAGAGGGGCAATGCTCAGCAGTGGATGGGGCAGTAGCAGTGAGGTTCAGTGCTAGGGGGTAAGTCTGGGCCCTGTCACTCTGTCGGTCTTCTGTAACATTGTTTAAAAGTGGTCTGGCTCCTAGAAGCTAATGTTCTCCAACGTTGTTGATCCCCATTGTTAATTTGTGGAACAGAGGGGCTGCTCCTCTAACAACAGCTAGTTATCTGAGCTACAGCCACCTGCTAAAGGGGGTTGCGGAAGTTCCATACAGCTTCAGCTAGATAGCTGTCAGGTGTTTTGTACCACCCCGCCAGCACAAACTGGCCAGAGAAAAGGCTGAAAATGAGCTGTTGTCTACATTTCTTTACATAAAGGATAAAAATGTAAAAGACACTTAGTTTCCAAGTACCAATAGCATGATATCCCACTGATGGCACAAACAAGCATTTAAAAAAGCATGACTGTGTCTGTTCCAAAATATACTGGATTCTGGCTTGAAGAATTGACCATCTAATATTTAGACCTGAAGTTACAAACGTGGTGGTGGTGGTGACAGGAAAAAACAATGCAGAGGAAGGAGGGTGGGTTTTGAGTGAGGGTATGTATAGAAGGAAGAGGACAGGCCAATACTCCCTAAAAAACAACAGAAGGAAACTCAGTTATGACCATTTTCAGTGGCTGCCATCTCTGACAGACATATTTAGCCTGCAGAATTGCACCTTGTTCTCATAAACATTGCAAATACAGGACTTGTTATTCTCCTGGAGTTGCAGATCTGCAACAACTGAGGATATAACAATTACTTTTAGGATAGTTTGCTGACAGAGACAGTGAAAAACAATTCAAAGCTGTTGGTGGCATTCATGAAGCAGCTGCATACACCAATGTGCCTGTTCTGGGCCTGAGAAACAAACAGTAAGTGGTAGGATTGCATTCTAGTGCAGGTTTGGGATGATGAGCAGTGGCTACAGAACTTTTGGATGTGAAAGGCCACATTCCTCAATGCATGTCAAGCTCACCCCAGCCCTCCAGTGAATGGACACCAGAGTGAGAACTCTACAGACCAGGGATTGGCAACATTGGCACACGGGACCGCAGGGTAAGCACCTGTAGTGGGCCCTGCCACTTTGTTTACCTGCCGTTTCGTCATCCCGGTCCAATGGGCCTATGGGAAGCAGTGGTCAGTACTGCACCACTTCCTGCAGCCCCCACTGGAGCGTGACGGCGAACCGCGGTCAGTGAAACGGCAGGTAAAGCGGCTGGGACTGCTCAGGGTGCTTACCCTACGGTCCTGCATGCCAATGTTGCCGATCCCTGCTATAGACAGTGGAGGAATGATTGGCAGTCGCCCTCTAGACGCTTGCAACCACAGATTGCTACTGATCAGTGGAAATTATTTTAGAGTTGGAAAAATAAACATGGAAGGGCTACGGTCATGCAAGTGTGTAGGGCCAGTTATCTGCTACACCGGACTGGGACTGTTGGCAATATGCAGGACATAGTGAATAGATTTGCAGTAATGGTCACTATCCAAGCTGAAGTGGGGTCATACACAGCATGCATATTCCTCTTGGGAACTGGCCACCTTGCCACAAAGCACATTACCAGAAAGGGCTATTTTTCTATGCTTATTCAAGCACTGGTAGCTC
This sequence comes from Dermatemys mawii, assembly GCA_007922305.1. NCBI lineage: Eukaryota > Metazoa > Chordata > Testudines > Dermatemydidae > Dermatemys > Dermatemys mawii. The sequence continues at coordinate 42,994,905 of ML677335.1, read as the reverse complement.
AGAAGTGACATTTCACAGATATCAACGTGGGTTGGTCAGGGAAAGTGCATGACATTAACTTCTTTAAGAGCACAGCTGTTCAGAAAGCTGCAAGCAAGGTGAACGAGGGTGTACAGCATTTGGATTTGCTACATTATGGGTTAGTTCATTTCCCCTTTGTCCTGGTGGGATTCTTGTGACTTTTTTTCCCTCATGTTAGAAAAACAAGATATGAGAATATCTTTTCCTAGACTAACCTCCGTTGCTGGAAGAGAAATGTTTGAGCTTATGTAGAGTTCTTCACACCTGACCTGAAGAAGAGCTCAGGGATAAGCTCAAAAGCTTGTCTTTTTCAACAACCAAAATTGGTCCAATAAAAGATACTACCTCACCTACCCTGTTTCTCTAGTATCCTGGCACCAAAAGACCTACAACAAATACTGCAAAATGCCAGTGGAAGATATCAAATTTTTCCATGCTATTGATATCGGTTTTTTTCATGGTCCAGTACAGCATCTCTGAGAACATGTCCTCCCTAGTTTTCTTTTCTCTCTATCAAGGTCAGGAGTTCCGCAGGTGTGAAGGGAGCATTGCTCAAGACCACCATGCCAGAAGCTGCCTTATGAAAGCAGTACAGCTGTACCACTCCATTTACAGTCAAAGGGGAAAAGAAAAGTTTCAAAGCTGCCTTCCCTTATTCTCAAATACTTTTAATAAGAAGTGCTTATTGATACTTCAGCTTTGGAGCACCTCAGCCCTGCACCACTCCCCATTCCCCACCAGGGATAAGGGGGATAAGGATTTTCTTTCACATGAAGCTGTAAAATGTTGGTCCCTGTTCCATGGGTATAAAACAAAAGACAGTTACCTTCCTGTAATTGGCGTTCAAGATGCATTGCTCATGTCTATTCCACAATAGGTGTGCATGCTTGCCATATGCACCGCTGTCGGAAGTTTTCCCCCATTGCAGTACCTGTAGGGGAGTACCCGTAGCAACACCTGGAGTGGCGCCTCCATGGCGCGGTATAAGGGGCCCTGCGCATTCCCCCCACCCTCAGTTCCTTCTTGTCAGAGAACCTCCAACAGAGAGGAAGGAGGGTGGGATGTGGATTAGACATGAGCAACACATCTCTAAGAACACCAGTTACGAAAAGTAACTGTCTTTGCTTCTTTGAATGATTGCTCATGGGTATGCCACAAATAGGTGATTCCATGTTATATCTGTTGATGGGTAGGAGTTCACCATTTTGGGGATGGAGCACAGCCCTGCTGAACCCGGCATCCTCCCTGGTTTGGGAGACGATCACATAATGCGAGGTGAAAGTATGAACTAAAGACCAAATGGCAGCCCTACAAATGTCCTGAATGGGGACATGGG
>ML677335.1:42659425-42993538 GCA_007922305.1 Dermatemys mawii | reverse complement strand
CTCACAATTGGAGGCAGAGGATTCCCGCCAGGTTGTAATAGATACAGGTGCACTACGTGATACAGATGGAGAGCCACTGAGTGGAGATTGGTTGACCCTTAATGTGTTCAGCCGAAGCGATGAACAGCTGCGACTACCACCAGGAATGGCTTAGTTCGCTCCAGGTAAAATGCCAGAGTCCATCTCACATACAACATGTGGAGGCAGCACTCCTCACTGGACACATGAGGCTCGGGGCAAAGGATCAGCAGGAAAATGTTCTGACTCACACATGATAGACAGAGATCACCTTGGGAGGAACAAAGGATGTGGTTGGAGCTATACCTTATGGAATACTGTGTAGGGAGGCTCAAAGGCCCAAGACCCGCCTACCCAACATGATCACCACCAGGAAGGCTACCTTCCATGAGAGGTGCAACCAGGAGCATGTAACTAGTAACTCAAACGGGGGCCCCATGAGGCGAGCCAGGAGCAGGTTCAGGTCCCACTGTGGGACTGGAAGAGGATGATCCAATCTCTTAAGGAATCGGCCGCTGTGGCCCTGCACAGGAGGGTTGAAGGCTGATATGGCCACCAAGTGCATCTTGATAGACGAGGATGCCAGACCCTGGGCTCTAAGGTGAAGGAAGTAGTCCAAAATTAGCTGGATCGAGGCAGCTACGGGGGGGGGAAAACACCCTGCTCATCCGCCCATCGGGAAAACCGAGACCACTTTGCCAAGTAGACTCAACACATGGAGGGTCACCTACTTTCCAGGAAGATGCATTTAACCCCTTCCATGCACGTCCTTTCATCCCAGCCTAACCATTGAGCAGCAATGCCATGAGGTGGAGTGTCACCAGGTTGGGGTAGAGGCAGCGGCCCTGGGAGAGCAAGTCCAGGCGGGACAGCAATGGGTATGGCAGGGTGACTGCCACGTCCGTGAGGATCCTGTACCAATGGTGCCTGGGCCATGCTGGGGCAATCAGGAGGACCTGGGCCCTGTCCGACTTTATCTTTTCCAGGACCTTCCTTATCAGTGGGAACAGCGGGAAGGCATAGAGGAACCGGTCTGACCAAGACAGGAGGAAGGCATTGGAGATAGTGCCCCATCCTAATCCCTCCTCCCACCCCCTGGAGAAGAACTGAGGACAGCAATGATTCTGCCGAGTCGCGAACTGGTCCACCGGGGGACTTCCCCACTCTCAGAAAAGTCTGTGCACTACCCTTGGGTGAAGAGACCACTTGTGCTGAGAGAAGTCCCTACTCAAGCAATCTGCCAGCAAGTTCCGGGCACCTGGTAGGTGGTAGGCCTGTAAGCAAATATCATGGGGTATACAGAAGTCCCACAGCCTGACCACCCTGCCCTCCAGGTGTGAATGGAAGGCCATGCATACCCGTCAGACCGCTTGAGCTCCTTAACATTTATGTGGAGGGCCAAGTCCTGCACAGACCACAGACCTTGGGCTCCCCACACCACATCCAAAGCACTGGACACCATTTGGACACCTCTGAACGGGACCCCGCAGAGCATAGGACCACCTTCGTAGGGAGGTGCTCACCGATTCGGGCACAATGTGGACTTCGTCCATCCTGTCTCCGGCCTGGGAGAACACTCAGACCAACCAGAGCTAGAGGGGCCTTATCCTGAGTCTGGCGTGATGGACTACATACATGCATGTTGACATGTGACCCAAGAGCTGGAGACACGCTCTGGCTGCTGTCAATGGAAACCTTGTGATCCTGGCAATGCGCCCTTTCACAGTCTCAAACCTGTCTGGATGGAGGGGAGGCTCTGACTGACATGGCGTCCAGAACCACTCTGATAAATTCTATTTGCTGTACTGGGCAAATATGTCAGCTGCAGACAAACTGAATGTGAATATGTGCACACACAGATCAGTGCAAGACAATTTATGTTAATCCAACTACACTGTAGCACAGATAGGGAGTAGCGTTACAATGGTGTCAGAAAAACTCCTTCCGTTGGTATATGCTGTGCCTTCACTACAAGGCTCTGCCGAGACAGTTGTATCAGCAGGGCCTGTGTAGTGTAGACCAGCACCTGTTAACTTACACAAACAGATTTACAAACAGCATGATACAATTCACAGTAAAATATTTTGTAAAATGTATTAACAATATTTCTGATGTAACATTTTGTAAGAAAATTTAGATATCAAAATCAAGACTACAAAGGGAGGTTACTTACCTGGTCTGTAACTAGAATTCTTTGAGATGTCCTATCTATATATTCTCCACCTGCCAGATACTGGAACACTTTAAGCCAGCAGTGTACATTGGTCAGACCTGCTCCCTGCGTAGCCTCAAGCCTGTCTCCTCTAGGGCATAAAAGGGGGAAGAGTGATCAACTGACCCTCAGATCTTTCATCACTACCCCGTTCAAGGTATTAGTGGGGAAAGGAGGGTGGGTTGTGGAACACATGTAAAAAAACCATCAGTAAACTGGAGTTTTCAAGAACAGGTAAATAACTTCCTGTTCTATATGTGCTTGTCTATATATGATCCACATCTGGTGGTTCACAAGGAGTATACCACACAGGCAGAGGGTACTACTGCAAGTCTAATTAGGGATTTGAATAGAACCCCACCCCCGTGAGCATCTGCATGTGACATCTTCACAATAATGTTTTGTGAATGTACGTTATTCCAAGTAGCATCCCTACAATAATCAACTGTAGGAATACCTCTAAATGAGGCTGCAGAGGTTGCCTTGGCCCTGCCTGAATGTGTCCTATGGTAGCTGTAAATTGGCTCTCATATAACAACTTTATACAACCTGACATCCATCTAGAAATTCTCTGGGTTGAAACTGTCTGAACCTTAGATCGTTCAGCAACAGAAACAGCCAAGGAGATGACCTAAATTCATAGATTCCAAAGGCCAAAAGGGAACATTGTGGTCATCTAGTTGGACTGCCTGTCTAACACAGGCCAGAGAACTTCCTCCAAAATAATTCTGGGAGCAGATCTTTTAGAAAAGCATCCAATCTTGATTTAAAAATTGTAAGTGATAGAGAATTCACCATCCCATAATTTGTTCCAATGATTAATTTCTCTCACTGTTAAAAATTTACGCCTTATTTCCAGTCTAAGTTTAAGTGGCTTCAGCTTACAGCCATTGGGTCATGTTACCCTTCTCATGGTAGACTGGAGAGCCCATTACTAACTGTTCCCCATGTAGATATTAACTTACTGTAGTCAAGTCACCTCTTAACCTTTTATTTGTTACGCAAAGTAGATTGAGCTCCTTGAGTATCACTATCAGGCACATTTTCTAATCCTTTAATAATTCTCATGGCTTTTCTCTGAACCCTCTCCAATTTATTAATATCCTTCTTGCACCGTGAACACCAGAAGTGGAGACAGTTTTCCTGCAGTAGTCGCACCAGTGTCAAATACACAGGTAAAATAACCTCTCTATTCCTACTGGAGAAGATTTTTTCCTAGTGAAATAAATGGACAAGGCAGATATAACATCTAATATGTGTAGTTCAGCTTCATCCTTGGTTGAGCGTGGTTTCAGAAGGAACACTGGTAAAGGTACAGATTTATTTAAATGAAAAAATCAGATGGTACTTTAAGAAATAATTTAGGGTGCAGTCTGAGAATACCCTTGTCTTTGCAGAAAATCATATATGGCAGAAGATGCTTACAACTCACCTTATGTGCTGAGATGTAAGCATCATGAGGAAAGCTGTATTTGTCCATGAAGACAATGGGGGAATAAGAACCCAATGGTTTGAAAGGATGATCCATGAGTCCAGTTAAGTAGTAGTGTTGGTGGACTGCCAATATAAGAATGTCCCTTGTAAAGACCAGGTCCAATAGAAGGGGATATCCTAGGTCCAGAACAACAAAGAGATCACCTGGAGTAAAGCTGTCATTGGGGGATTGAAGAGTCTTCTCCTTTGGGAGCTGGTGTTACCTTATGTGCTCACATTGGTACCATTGGTACATGGGGTTCTTGAGCATCGTTTGCCAGTACCGATTGTTATCTAAGCCTGGGCTCATGCCTCTCTTTGCTTGATATCAACAGTCCCAACATGTGGGTACTTATACTATTTTGAGTCAGTGGGATGGTATCATAATTCGTATGTGCTCTTAAGCGTCTTGCAACCAGGCACAAAGAGTCACTCGTTTGTGAAGACACTAGAGAAGCAGCCCTCATCTTAGAAGCTTGTTCTGGAGGGGGATTTCTTTTCAGGTTTTTGAGAGGCTTTCTACCCTCATGGTGAGCTTGGAAAAAGGATTCCTTAGCTCTCCCTTTGCTCGCCCCGTCTCAAAGATAATGGAGCTGGGTGGTATGTTCCGCAATGCTTCTGGGCCAGGGAGACCCCCCAACATGTACATTGGCAGATCAGGCTGGGGCCTCTCAGCACATTCCAGGAGATGTTTCCCAAGTCTGAATTCCTGAGCTCACAGGGCTCAGCTGAGAAAGGAATGGCAGATATTCCACTTAACAGAAATACGAGCTTCTCCAAAGTAATACGGGCACCGCTAATGGTCACTGCTGACCAGGAAGGATTGGGAGTTGGGGGGGGCAGGAGATGCCGTTCTTGAAGCCTGGAATCCTGGGCATAATCTGAATCCTTTACCAGGATGGCAGCAGCCCCAGACAGGTGAATCCCCCAAAATCTACCTAACTAAACTAACTCTAAACTGCTATTAACAAAATTTTATTTTTTATAATACTTACGGAAATGAAGTCGAATGATCAGCTTCATGGACACTGGAAGGTTGTGTCTCAGACAACACAGCAGTAGAAAGGAAATAGAGAAGTGGACGGTCCACATTATCCTTTATACTGTTCGTTTGGGGCACAAGGAGTGGAAAAGTGTAACCGTGGACCAACGGACACTTTTTGCAACAATCTTCCAGTCTCAAGTTCATGGAGCCCCTGTGTACCCACAGACACACCAGCACTTAAAGAACTTGATGCTGTATGAAGCACCACTTACAACTTGTACAGCGGTCTTAGACATTAACTGACTTAAGATGAGAGATGGTGTCTAAAGTACAGTGGACATTTATCCAGAAACTCCTCAGTCTTATCCCATGAAAATAGTCATAGTGAGAAAGAAGAGCCTGATAATTTGCTAATAGAAGTTGTATGCTCAAGGACAAATGACTTTTCATGCCCAGGAGACCCAACTTCCTTAGTTCTTTATTCTTAGGGTTATTTTAAAGGGTGCTGATTGGTTCAGAGACCCTATATTAAGGTGGCAATAGAAACAGTCAAACCCAACAAGAGACATGTTACCTTTTTGGACCTTTTAGAAGTTGCTGCTGTCTACCACAGTAACTGCACTGATTCTAAAATGCCCTTATGAGCAAAAGGAGTCTCAGGTAGGGACTGTCAGAGGGTGCTGGCCAGAAGGTTCTGAGCCAGCCCCTGTTAGCCCAGTCCTGAGAGCCCAACTCCCAAATAAGGGGAATTAATTAGAGCTGGCAGGGTGTGGCTCATTGCAGGGCTAAAGGAAAAAACACTTATGGGCTTTATGGGCCAGGAGGTTTTATAAAGCTAGCAGGGAGGAAGTGCAGGGAGGAGAGGGAGGCAGGAACAGGAAAGGGAGGAGCCTGTGGCTGGAGTTCCCTGCTAGCTGTCGCCCAAAGGGCTACCAGAACTGAACTGAATTGTATATACGTGGTGGTGGGAACTGATACAAGGAAATAAAGGGCACTGGTGTTTGCAAAGAAGTGGTCTCTGGCTAATTTGTGGCATGAGCAGCGAAGGACTCCATTACAGGGACGTATTTGAAATGGCCAACAACTTGTCCCTTATCTTGGACAGTCTGAATCGGGATTTCAGGTACCTTTGCCATTCACCAAATAATTCCTGGTATAATTTGTAATCATCAGGAGGTGAAGTCTGATCTGATAAAGCTGCTTCATTCAATATATGTACTGGGATGACAACAACAGCCTGATGCTGAACAATGTCTTCAATGAGAAGCCAAGATGCGGAGGAAGCAGGGACCCTGATGTGCTGAAGTAGTTGCTGATGCTGAAGCACAGATGGTTCCTGAGACCAAAAATATCTGTTTCTGCAAGCAGATGCCAAAGACTATCTGGTGGAATGTGGATAGGTACACAAGGGGGCTTATAAGGCAAGAGCTTTGACCATATGGATGTAAAGGAGTAAAGCTTTGACCATATGGATGTAATGAACATAGCCAAAAGCCTGGATATCAGGTAAGCAATTGGCTTAACCTGCTTTTGTTTGCCTTTAACCCTCGTCTTCCTCCCCAGTATATATGGATCATTGCATGGCAACCCTTGGTATGAAGGTGAGGTATCCTCCTTGTCAGAAAAGGAAGACAGACAGTGCTGCTTCATCTCCCTGTGGAGGGGCTGATCCTACAAGAGTCCCAGGCAATGTGCCCAAAGATCCTGAAGTGGCTCCCTTGGTGCTGTAAACGTCAGCAACTCCTTCCCGCTGTGCTAAGAGCAGAACTGGTACAGAGATCTGAGATACAGTTGGCTCCAAGGGCAACGGCTTCTGAAACACCAAACACTGAAACTTTCAGCACCATGGACTCCAATGTCTGCAACCTCAGCACCTGAAAGTACTGCACTGAATAAGCCAGCCCCAAGGACTCCTGTCCTGGAGCTAACAGCACTGGAGACAAAAGAGGAGGATCCAAGGAGAGCACTGTCATTGCTGAGGATAGCCCTTTTCTCACTGCCTGAGAATCAGACACCAGCACCTTCAAGATCTTCGGGGCCCGCTCTTCATGAGACCTGAAGAGACTGGAGTTCATTTTCAGAGCAGATCTTTTTGAAGAACAAGAATTGGGGGACCTTCTTTCTCTGCCTTTTTCAGCAGTTTTAATGGGTGAAGTCCTTCTAAAGTCCTTCTGGGAACTGTGTTCACTGCTGTCTTCCTGAGCATTATTAGCTGAGGTAACCAAGTCCCTTGAAGCCACAGCAGAGACACTTTCAGCTGATAACTGTCCTGCCTTCCCTTCAGGGTCTGAACCAGGCCTCACTGATTTCTCTAACAGATAAAGTTTTAAGCCTATTTTCTCTAGATCTAGCAGCTCTTTGGATAAGGACTTACAATCCTTACATTTTTCTATAATATTTCCCTCATCTAGGGAGTAAGGACAATTAGAATGAAGGTCATTAAGAGGCTTAACAGTCCCCCATGACAAACATTTAAAACCTGGGAAATTCTGAAAAGACACAGGGAAGGTTCCTTCCTGGGGAAAAAGCAAAACCGAAACACATCATTAAACTAAAAACCTATCAAATAAACTACAATATACACCCCACCTACCACTAACTAAACTATTTACAGATAAAGAATGTCTGAATGAACACTGTCACCTGGCTCTGTCTCACAGCCAGAAGTGGTGAAAGGAACTCAGGGTCCTTTGGTCATGCCATCCCCTTGTATAACCTTAAGGGGTGAGAGGCTTGAGACTACACTGGGAACTGATGAAACCAGCGGGCACTGCTGGCAAAAATGTTCTGATCTCTGGATCAGAGATCATCTCACACATGAAGAGGTATAGACACAGAAGACATTTAGACAAGTGCTCAAAGAAAAATATATTTTAATCCCAATGATCAGAATTCAGTTTGCTGTTTTGGAATGAAATATGCCTTTTTGTTCTTCATTTACTAGTGAGCTCAATTCTCCATTGCCTTGTATCCTTGGTCACTCATACTGGTGCAAACTGCATGCAGAATGTACACCCATTTTGCACAGATGTAAATGACTGCACAAGGAGTCAAGGGAATGGAGGCTCACTTACTGTATTGCTATTGTTATTTTGTGGGAGATGTGAAATTTACAATTTCGTTCACTTTTTATTTCTTGCTAGTCAGTACTTGGATTTGGTAAGTGATGTGAACTTGTTGCTTCATAGCTACCTGGTTTTGAAATGTTTTGGTTTTAGAGTAATTCAGCCTTATATGGAGAGTAATGGAAAGAGACACGCTTCTGAGTGCCCAACTTAAGACATTTAAAAAGAGCATGATTTTCAGAAAGCACTGAGCACCTGCCCTCTGTTAAAGAGGTTGGCTTGTACACCCAAAAATCACTAGCCATTTCTGATAATCTTGCCCACAAACTGAAGTACAAGTAGCCTGTTACCTTTCCCCTCCTGCATCCTGCCCAAACAGACCATTTGAGGTTAGCATCTTTAAAATGACGCAAATCTGGAAGAGAATAAGAATCACAAAGAGGGTCTACATAATATAATATTTATCACAAATTAACAAATAGAATTCTTAAATATTTTAAAAGTGGCCAGTGGATAGAAAATTCTGCAGATTTGGAATTGGGGAGCATTTCCTGATCAGTAAGAAACACCTGTCAGAACTGCTTCTTGGTGGTCAAGAGTGCACAGCAAAGGTGGAAAGCCATGGCTGTAGTGTTTTTCTTTCATCCATCAGAAACTGCATTCCCCAGACCAGGGCTCAGATGGTTGGGATATTGGGAGGGGGTTGGGGTGCAACATAATGTAAGTAATATGTCACTTTGCAACAGGATACGAAGTGTTATAGGGATTTTGAATGCGAGATGCTTGCCCCAGGAAAAGAGGGTGCAGTCGCCCAGTACCCCAGCAGGACACTGCAGATACTGCTGTAGCCTGTACTGTGCATCTTGTCCACTTAAGGCAGTGATCGGTCTGCACCTAGAAGGCACGCCCTGCCTTCTCCCTATTCAGAAGGAATAAAGAGAACATCTCCCTGGGTACCTGTCCCCTTTGCCTCCCGTAGAGCTCACAGCTGCTTTAGCACCAAACAAATTACCACCAAATGCTGAGGCAGAGTACCTCCAGCCAGGAGAGGTTCTCCATAGACAGAACATCTCAAATAGTGCCCTAATCTCAGCTCATCAGTCAGAGCAACAGCTGCCTCCCCTAGCAGTGCCTGCCAGACACAGACTGCACGGACAGGTCATACTGCTAGAAAGAATGGCCATCGCAAACATTTTCAAACCAAACCCAGGTGCCTAAAAAGCTTCTAAATATAAAAGGTATTTTCAAAACTGCTGAGCATCTGCAGTGCTCAGGGATGTAGTGGGAGCCAGAATCACTCAGCGTCTCTGAAAATCAAGCTACTTCTTTAGGTAGCTCAATATGGATTTAAAAGCTCTGACATGAGGCAGCAGGTTGGAGAACATTTGCCTCTAGCAGCAAAACATACAAGGCAGGTCTCTGTTGCTGCCCATGTACTTTATAATCAAGTCCGCTAACATCTACAAAACAAAAATGCCTCTTGCAGAACTAACTCATCCAGATGCAGTGGGAGAGAAGATTATTCAGTCCTGAATCAGCAGAATGCGGAGTCAACACCACAACGTTGATACTGGGCTGTTTCATCTCATCGCAGACTGTCAGCCAACCTTGAGCACATGGACATATTGGGGATGGCAACAATGCCCGCTGATCTTCCTTAATTATTTCAGCCAACTCCAATCAAGACTCTGAAAAAGAAGCAAAAGAGCAACGAGAGTTCAGTCAGCTTACCAGTTTTCAAAACAACAAACGACCTGCCTGGGAGCCCACATTGTCCAAAACTACTCACTGATGGCAGTCTTGGAATTATAAGGAGAGACTGAAGTGTTTTAACTACCCAAGACCTGCTGGTAACAAACACAGCTAAATCGAGGTATTTCAAAAGCTTCTGACATTTCACAAACAGCAGCTACTTTCTGGATCAAGAGCCTGAAAAGAAGTCACCCTGAATCTATGCTCAGCATTGGGGAGGAACTAATGAGAAAACCAGAAATGAGGAATTTTTGGTGCCAGGGACTGTGAGCTACTGAAGCTCAGCATACTGGCAGACAGTTAACCTTTGACCTCTAAGCTACTGGCTTCATCTGACACACATCAGCAGAGACCAAAGGTCCTTATTGTCTGAAGGCTATTGGGTAACCACATAACATGAGTTAATGGTGTCAGATCAGTCCCTACTAACACAAACCTACCACATTAGCTGGCACTAATTGGACCTTGGTGGTGGTCTTGGCAGCAATACTTGATAAAGTGTCAGAGCTATTCTGTAAATTAGCAGAAAATAAGGTGAGAAGTAGTAAGCAACACAGGATCATCAAAGCCAAACATTAAACCCTAACGGCTAGATTCTGTGCTGTGTCCCTGAAAGGTGCAGCCCAAGAGAGAAGGCCAAGGAGGCTTTAGGTAACATTTCACCCTCCAGATTCTGCCCTGGGCGCTGCTCTAACTTACAGTCACCTCCCCAGGGCTGCGTATAGCTGTTCAAGAATCCAGTGCTCACTTTGGCTACTCTACCTCCCTACCCCATCCTACTCTAAGGTTTGTGGAGTCCTCAAAGGGCAGATTATGCTGGCCATTTGCTGCTCCTGTGATGGGAAAATTCTTTACTGGTCTCTTACACAACTGCCACAAAGGTTACAGAGATCAGAGCAACGACCCCCTTAACATTATCTCAAGTGGCAGGTGAGGAGTGGAAGCATGTTGTATATGTAGCTTTTAGCATGGCTTCACAGGAAATCATCCTCAAGGAAACGTATTGAAGGGAACACCTAATATTCCAGCTAAGAGAGTTGCTTAACATCACAGTGGGAGGAGACAAGTGAAATCTTAATCCCAAGGTTACAGCAGGGACATTTAGATAAATTTAACTGCATAAGCAGCTTGCAACAGAACAAGCTGCCAGAAGAGAATGTGGCATCTGATACAGCAGATCATCTTCATTATGGACACCATACTCAGTGCTCCTGGGAACAGCTTCATTTCATCCATTAGAGATGGGTTCAAACAGGTGAGGCCTTGCCTGCTCATAAAGGAAGGACAGGAGGAGGAGAACGAGCTGACCCATATGGTTTCTGCCTAGCCCAATGACTTATGAATTCCAGTTTCTCATTATTTAGAGAAAGGTGAAATATCCTTCTGCTCAGACATTAGGTCCCAGCCTGATATCATACTTGTCCAGTCACATCACTTGTTCCTCCTGCTCCCCGCTCCCTCTGAACCTTAAGCCCATTCCTACTGCCCTTTCTGCTCTTGTAAAGTCAAACGGTGGACAGGACCCAGGAACAGGAGAAAAGGTTTACTGCAGACAGTTCTTTCTATTCTATAAAGAAGATCTTGAGAAATAATGATCCCACCACTGTACCCTGCTTGCCACATCCCCGCTTGAATAGCTCCTCTACCTTGCACATTTCCAGAGCTAGGAATAGGATTCCTTAGCTGATGCTTTTGTCAGTGCTCCTGCTATCCTTTGTGAACAACACCGGAACACTGTACACATACTTGACAGCAGTAACCTGACTAGTCACAAAGGACCAGAGATACATTTTAAGAAGTACTCAGTAAGCAAAAGCTTCCAAGCCAATGACAGCTTTGAAAATCAAGCCTTTGAATCATAGAAACAGACTTACCATCATGCTGCTGGTCTGCTCCTGCTTTGCCTCTTGAATGATAGTGCTAAAGCGGTCCAGATAGTTCAGATTCTCTTCTATCACACGGGCAAAAACTTCCCTATAAAAAAGGCATAAGGGGGCAGATTTAAACTGTGACTGATTCACTCCTCTGGAAGGAGCAGAACAGGGAGAGCAGGAGATAGAATTGCAGATAAACTGCTGTAAATTTAAAAGTTACTCTGCAGCTGTATTTGGAATGCCAATCTGCTGATGCCAAGGGAGTGACAGAGAGCGTCCAGCCACCATCCACAGGGCAAAGATTAAGTTAAGAATGGTTCACTGCACAATAATGTCCTGCACTTCACTCAGGACATGGAGGAGTTCCACAGAGGTGCCATAATACTGGAGACCTCAAAGATGAGCAGAAATATCATGAATTACCTGGGATCTAATCTGAAGCAGCCAATTTCTAAAACTCTGAGTAACCAAGTATGATCTTAAGAGCTCCTCCATGGCAAATGGCAAAACACTCACTGTTCTGTAAATACGATTACCAGGCCTGTCAAATTCATTGCATCTTAACACTGCTCTCATGCTATTTATCCAAAAAGTATCTTGTAAAAACAGGTGACCTTCTAGTCATAAATACTGCATGATGTAGAAATGGTTACTTTCTATAATTGTGGTTCTTCAAGATGTGATGCAGATGTGTATTCCAGCTAGGTATGTGTGGACCCTGCAGGCCAGAGACTTTTGCTTAACAGTACTCTTAGAGGGGTGGCACCATGAAGCAGCACCACCGCAACCCCTCTCAGTTCCTTGGCACTGAATGCCCAGGGGAAGACACTGATGCAGAGGGAACAGAGGATGAGTTGTGGAATACACGTCTGCATCACATTTTGAAGAACCACAGTTACTATAAGTAACTGTTTCTTCTTCGAGTAGATGCAGATGTATATATTCCACCAGGTAGGTGATTCATAAGCAACACCCTTCAGTTCCTTTGCACCAAACTTCCAGAGGAAGATTCTGATGCAGGGGAGATGGAGGGTCCATTGTGCTACACACATCTGTCTAGCCTTTTATCTGAGCAGGACTGAACAGTTTCATGCTTGCCTCGCCTGTTCATATCATATGCGGACTGCATGAAGGGACAAAGTTTCTGTGTAGACCATTGCTAGATGGTAACATCTTGTACAGAGACATGAGCACTACCTGTCTAAAAGTACTGCTATGCAAAAGTCTCTGGCACACACGCCCCCCTGGAACACATATCTGCTTCGTAAGCTGAAGAATCACAGTCTAACGTACAGAGGCATTACTCCTCCATGGAAGAAAGTGGCTTGGGGAAAAATACAGGCAAATACACAGCCTGGGTGCAAATAAAACCGAGTCTGCCTTGGATAAGAAGTCTGAGTGTGGTTGGAACATTGCCTTATCCTTGGAGAACTGCAGGTAAGGAGGCCCCACAACTCACCCACTCTCCTGGCAGAGGTAATGGAGGTTACTGCAGCTGCAATGGACATCAAATGCGGCTAGCTTTAATCAGAATTAATAAAAGGCCAGGCAGCCTCTGCCAACAAGAGAACTTGGACAAGAAGAGATGGTGGATTGTGGTTCACAATGTTTCACAGGCCGCCTTATTCTATTCTAGTTCTTACACCATGGCCATCACAATGGTACCTCTAACATCACAGTTACTTTATCAAAACGCACCAGGCAGCACACAGGCTGTGTGCTTTTCAAGAAGTCCAACATGTTAATGAATCGCAGTTGGAGCTAGTCTTCACTACAACTCAGTGAAGGAGGGCAAGCTTTCAGAGCTCTTGCATATAAAATAGGTACACTTCCCTCTTCAGAAAAGAGGCAGACTGGTCTTAGCAGTAACCTCCCCTCATTGGCTCTTACCCATCTCTAGGAGCTGCCATAGAAGAGAGGGGATGGGGTATGTTGCCAGAGGAGTTTGGAGGGAGCCATGTAGCAGTTGGAGGAGTGGCTGCACTTTCGATGCTGGAACTCACAAGAGATCGAGCAGAACTCTGAGTCTAGAATAGAAGCAAAATTATCTTCATTGCACATATTCAGTGGACACGCAGATTTTAGTCCTGCTTCATGTAGGTTTATACTGTGTATACAAGCCAAGAGACGTGTGATTAGTGCATTATAAGCATCATTCAAGATAAATATACATTAATGCAAAAGCTATGGCAATGAAAAATCAAGGCAACAAATTCAAGCCCCAGAGGGCGATGAATTGCCACTGTTAAAAGTTCTGACATCCACAGTAACTCACCCACATTGCACATATTGTATATTTTAAGCCAAAGTCACCTATGGCACTCACCCTCCCTAGGCCATGCACTATAGTAACCCTCCTGACTGGGGAGAGCTGTATATGGTTTCAGAACTAACAGGCAAATGGCCAGGAGATGCAAGGCTTGCACTTCTGCAGGACCCGAGCGGGTAGCCTTGGGAAGCAGAGACAGGCTCAAATAGATGTGACTGGTACTCCAGCCACACAGTTTGCTGCTGTTGTGCTGGGGAAGCAAAGACAGTGTAGGAAGCAGATGTGCTATTCCGTAGCCAAAACAAGGAAATAACCTGCTATTGAGACTAAGTTCTTCAGGGTAGTGACTGTCTGTCTCTTGCTGCTTGTCTGTGCAGCACCCAGCAAAACAAGGCCCTGATTCTGGCTGGGGCCTCTAAGTGCCACCGGAACAAATACTACACAGCATATATAAGCCACAGAACAATTCCTGTATATACTCAGCATATACTGTTTCAAAACTTCCACAACACGTTACCAGCCATCAGAGATCTAACAGGTCACACACTGCCTGGCTAGAGGTTATTGTTAGCGTTTAGGGACTTCAATCCTAAAGTCACTTACACAAGCAATTTTCAGCAAATGCCAGATCTCCCTCTGCCTTTTCCCCTGCATCTGCATCACCGAGCTGTCAGCCTCCTTGATGTTATTCAGAGCCACTTCAATCTTTGGGAGCAAATCAATAATCTTCTGCTTACAGCCTAACAGCTTGCTGTAACAAAGGAGAAATCACAATCACTTGGCCAATCAGTGCGGTAAAAGCTTTGGCAGAGTCAATGTGGCTGCACTGATTTTATATTTTGCTATCTGAGGAAAAACTGAGTAAACATGTACTTGTCCCTCAGCATTTACACCGATAGCTGCAGGCACTGATGCACAACTGAAAGATTCTTTGGGACCATGGTGGCTCCTGGAAGTCTTCGGGTCTAATGATCAAGGTACACAGTACAAAAACTTCAATGCAAGGCAGCTTCAGAACTTAGAATTTTCTATACTTTAGTCTTTCATCTCAAAGAAACCTCCTGCCACGGACCCCTCCACTACAGCAAGTGTCACATAAGTACACGGAACTCCCTTGAGGGAAGGTTCCCAGAGGAGATGTGAAATGTTCTTAGGGAAAGCATTAAGGGGCTGTGTTACAGTACGAGTCAGATGGATGTGAGGAGTATAGAGTGTCTGCATGTCCTTGAAGAGAAAAGCAATTCTTGATAGGGGGTCTGTGGTGCCGCACTAACAGACAATTTGAGACAGACCTTCCCCTTTGCTAGCTTTGAAGTTTTAGGGACAGGGATGGGAATGTGCCTTTCAGCCATTTGAACTGTCTTTGAATGAAGTTTTTGCTCTTGGACTAAGAATGCAAGGGCACTCTCTGCTACCCAAGAGAATTAGTATGTTAAAAGGCCCAGAATGACGGAAGCTGCATCTTGTCTGTTTTCCTCCAGAAAGGAAAGCTCTTCTGGTACCTAAGGTGTCCAAAGAGCTCCTTGAGAACTCGATCCTGGCTCTGCACCGTCTGCACGATAATCTTCACCATGTCAGTGCTGTCACTGTAGGCGTGATCTGGAAGGGACACCAATCATCTGGTTAGCAGAGTGCTTCTCAGCAAATAGTTCAGACACAAACCCGCAAGTCAAAAAAGGATTTCACCTAAAAAGCTCTGCAAAAGAAATAAAGACCTACATAAATATATAAGACCAGCCATACGGGGTCAGACCAAAAGTCCATATAGCCCAGTATCCTGTCTTCCAACAGTGGCCAAAACCAGGTGCACCAGAGGGAATTAACATGTAATCATCAAATGATTCATCCCCTGTCACCCATTCCCAGCCTCTGGCAAACAGAGGCTAGGGACACTATCCCTGGCCTTCCTGCCTAATAGCCATTGATGGACTTATACTCCATGAACTTATCTAGCATTTTGAACCCTGTTATAGTCTTGGCCTTCACAATATCCTTTGGCAAGAAGTTCCACAGGTTGACTGTGCATTTTGTTTTAAACCTGCTGCCTATTAATTTCATTTGGTGACCCCTAGTTCTTTTGTTTTGAGAAGGAGTAAACAAACACTTCCTTATCTACTTTCTCAGTACCAGTCATGATTTTATAGACCTTAATCATATCCCTCCTTAGTCAGCTCTTTTCCAAGCTGGGCATAGAAGAATAGTCATAAGAGTGCATGAATCAAAAGGTAAAGGGAGTATTTCAGTGTAGCACTAACTTGAGACTCATCAATGTAGTATCAATGAAAACCTGGGACTAACATGATTTGGACTTCAGGTTTGAGAGTTTGTTTAGCCCAGGATACAATTATTAAGTAAACAGGAAACACCTGTTAATGGTTTGCAAACCTCCAAAATAATAAATGTAACAAACTAGTGAATGAAGAGAATGTCACATGTCAACATGTAAATGTGCACAAGTTGGAACATCAAGAGAAGGGTGCTATAATCCCCACAGAACTCCCACTCCAGGCCTCCACCACAGCACTCCCTACAAGTCCATCTAATTTTTGACCTAGAAGTGTAACTTCCAACTCAAAGAAGCGTAACTGTGCTAGTTCTCATTTAGCTAGAGAGCTAAAAATAGAAGTCTCTCTCTAAGTAGTGGTGGTGCAGCTAGACATCTGAGTATGTGCCTGTCTAAGCCCATAGGTATATACACAGGTGCCTAGCCCCTCCTATCACTTGTGGTGCCATGGCTACACTTAGTTTTTGCATGTTACCTTGCTACATGCAAATTACTAGCTACAACTTTTCTTTGTAGGTCCTTTGCAGCCACAGTGATAAAAATATGAAGGGTCTCCATGTCCACTTGAAACAGCCAAGCACACTAACTCTGTGCTGTAAGTAGCCTGTAGAGCCCTTTTGGGAGCACTTTTGAGATTAGATCTTAGCCATGTAAGTAATCCTTTTACACAAGGGGTAATTGTGTATCCTATAAGATAGGAATAGGATTTAGCAACTACAAGCTAATCAGATCACATTGTTAGATTTCTACTGGGATGCAGGCAACTAGATACATTTAGCACTTACTCTGATTCTCTAACCATACAGGCAAAAAGGTTAGATATTCTAGTCTACTTAACGTGGCTTTGATAACTATCTTCAAGGAATGGCCCTGAGCATTTGACTCCCATGAGTCAAGTGTATGTCTGCAACAGAATTCAAGGAAACACATCCATGCTCCAGTACAGACAAATGTACTTTCTGCTCATTGGCTCAGCACAAAACACAGTAGGCTGAATTGGTGGCTGTCTGAATCCCAGAAACCAGTAATATAACCAACATTTCATGACTCCTTTATTAAAAACAGATTCGCATTCAGTGCTATTGAGACACAAAAGAAATCCATACCAATGCAAATTAAAAAACAGAGGATGTTTTCAACAGCCAAAAGAATGGAGAATATATCAAAGGGGAATATTACCATTTAGATGGGACTGGTGGTGTAACAATATTATTGTCCTCATCTCTCTTCAAAGCTTGTAATTCCACATAGTAAACCACCAAACCTATGAACTGTCTTAAAAGTTTGAATGGCTGTTGTTAGAAGTATTGTCTGTGAAAGAACCCATTGAATAGATATATCAAACTGTCAGCTCGCTTTCATGAAAGCCCACATGGTAGAGTTACCTGTCAGTGCCCTGCCTGCTTCAACTATAAAGGAAGCTTTGGGCCTGAGCCTTTTCATCTCAGGTCTGCTTAACCTTGAACAGAGAAAGTCTAAGCCATAAGGCTGAAGTCTCCAGGTTTACCCTGAAATTCTCATGGAAAGACTTGAACAGACTCTATACCTGGACTGCCTATTGGACTGTAACCTTTTATACGGATTCCGAAGAGACTTCTACAAATCAACAGCCTCACCATCTCAGTTGCAAAGCTGACCTAAGACTTTACACACATTTGTATGTATATTGCTTTCTTAACCATATTATAGATTTTTTTTCCTTTCTTTTTCATTTTATTAATAAATCTTAGATTTAGTTAACAAGGATTGGTTATAAGCATGCACTTGGGTAAGATCTGAAACATCCATTGTCCTGGGGGGCAATGTGTCTGATTTTTTCGGAGTGGTAGAACTTTAAATATAGTTAGGGACCTATCAAATTCACAGCTATGAAAAACGGTACTGTGACCTTTACTTCAGCACTGCCCTCCTACTGGATGGTTGAAGAGCAGCAGCTGCTGGCCAGCTGCCTAATTCTGAAAGCAGCGCTGTCACAGCGGCAGCACAGAAGTAACGGTGGCAATACCATGACATCCCCCACTCCCACAAAAGCCTTGCGATCCCCTGTTGGGTCCGGATCTCTGTTTGAGAAATGCTGAGTCTCTAGGGCTTTGGATGGTTATATTTTGCCATTTTTAAATTACAAATTCATGTTTTGTTACAACACTGTGAAACTTAAGATTTAAATATCTGAAACCATAAAATTCAAGATTTTTTAAAAACAAGACCATGGAATTTACAAAAATGGACCGGGAATTTGGTAGAGCCCTAAATATGATGAATAAGGTTTGCAGTAACCCCTCACTATTTTAGACTTGGATGTCTAGATGGGAGACAAAGGCTCGAATGCCTAAAGGGGGCTGTATTTCGCTTTTTGTAAACCAGCATGGTATTTCTGAAGCTATTTTGTTACTGGCTTGGTCAATCTAATTACAGAATAAACCACCAGTTTGGGAGATTGTAAGATATAGCGCAGTCTGTCCTCAATCTGAGGCACTCAATCTGAGTGTGGCCCACTAAGGCACCAAGGTGACATTAGAACATCTGTTGTTCTTCTCTCCGCTCTCACTGCGTGTCTGCTTGGCCAGTGACAGTGACCTGATAAACTAAAAGCTTTGTAAGTAGCACAGAAGGTTTTGATGGCACCATCCCACACTAAAATAAGAGCTAAGCAACAAGGCTGGGTTGGCAACCTGCATGATTTTCTAAACACCTTAGTAACTGACTGAGAAGGATTAACAGCATGCATAGCCCTGGAACAATTAAGCCTTAGACCACAAGACTAGAACTCTAACACTTTTTGCCCTATAGGTGACGCTATGTAACACAGGGCTGATTTATACATCATGACACCTACATCCTCTATCCCAGACCCAATGGTCAGGGCCAGGCCAAAGTTAAGAGGTATGGCAGTTCTGACACCACATAAAAGAAAGTGTAATGAAAAGGATCACTAAACAACTTACATTTTATGGGCCATGTAATTTTTTTGTAGTGAAATTGATATATGATGTTATTTACACAACTCACAGATGTTAGCTACATTTCTTCCACTCATCACCTATGTCTTTGCACAGGCACACCATGAAACCGCTCCCCTCAGCTCCCACCAAGACCTTGAGGTCTTCCCCATGCCACCACTCTAAGTGAATCTCCACCCCTCCCTGTCCAGCATTCCCTCTGCCCTGCTGCAAATGATAATGTGAAAAGTCTGATCTTTACCATTGAAAGCAAAGATTTCTTGCAAGGTTTGAGTTATATGTAAGTCATAGAATAAGCCTGTTCCATACCTGGAGGTCTTGGTTTTAATTGCTTGTATAGTTCTATGGCTTTTTGTTCACTGCAAAAAGAGGAAATATCACTTCATACATGTATTCACACACAGAGAAACTGATCTGTAATATTCAAGAGTAAAAAGATTTCATATTCAAGTCTTTAGTAAGATTTAAAAATTGGCTCCATCTTAATAATAGATACCTTGCCCCTTCAACACTGGAATCCATTTCAATTCATTCCATTATAGAAGTCTCCATTTCCGAAAAAGCTGTCCCCTTTTCTTCAAGATTCTGTATTTACCTTGCTGATATTCGGTCTAAATCGCATTAATTATATGCTTTCTTCAATTATTTTGAACATATTTATTATTTCCACAAAATCTACCAGGATTTTGTTCCCATACAACATTTAAACATTGAAGGTGTCATTTCAGTAACTTTGTTAGCTTTTCTTCTGTACTACTGCCTGACAAAATTCCCCGTGTGCACTCACGTTTCCCTGATTGCTCTCAGTTCCTTGGTGGACATTTGAGAAGAGTATAAGGAAGAGATCATCAAAAAGGTACATTTCTTTCTCCTTTTAAAGTAAGCTTCGCTACTCTGCCTAGTTTAAATAACTCCAAAGCAGCTACATGTAGAAGCTTCCAGCTCTGTGACAAATCCTCCCTTTCCTATTGCAAAAAGTTCAGCATAATCTTTCGCAGCAGATTACTTTCTCCCATCACCCAAACCATTTATAAACCTGGAACCTCCCAATCACTGGCCAGCCCATCCACAAACCTTTACTCACCCCCAAAGGAGTTTCAAGGGAATCACATATTCCAGTCAAATGTCTTGTACTTTGTCCCAATAATATGAGAGAGAGAGAGAGAGAGAGAGAGAGAGAGAACGCTTCTCTACAAAAATGCTGGGGACATGGGAATGGCGGAGGATATGGGAATGGCAGAGGATAAGTGAGTTATAAAGGGAAGGGATCTCAATTTAAACCAGAAATGACTAAAATACATCTTTGACTGGATCTATGAATAAATCTATGACTGGGTTTGGACAGTACTTGCTTTTTAGGCAAAACAATGAATGATGCAATCTGAAGCTGGTATTGCGTCATACATGATATAAATTGCATCATGTTATTCCTACAAGTCATGGATGATGCAATCATAACAAGGCTTACATCACTCTGCTGAACAAATTGCCCTACATCAGCTCTAGAAATCATACAGTGTCGTGCTCTTATTTGTCAGTGTTTGATTTTGCAAAGGGACACATTTCTGTTTAGCCAAAGTGAACAGAGATGCCTCGTACTTGTGTGAACAGTGCAGATAACTTCTGCTATGTTTGTGGTGAAGTGACTTTTGCATCACAAAAGCGCAGTATAACCACTATGGTTAAGAAAGCCTATCACCTTTATTTTGGCTGCAAAATTGGAGATCAGGACAAGAGGTGGGCCCCACACATATGCTGCAACACTTGTGCAACAAATCTTTGCCAGTGGTTGAACAGGAAAAGGAAATCTATGCCTTTTGCAGTGCCAATGATTTGGAGAGAGCCAACAGATCATACCAGCAATTGTTACTTCTGCATGGTGCCTCCAGTTGGGAAAGGTGTGTCAAAGAAGAAAAAGTGGACTGTGCATTATCCAAACATTCCATCAGCGATACGCCCAATACCCCACGGAGAAGGACTGCCGGTTCCTGACGCACCAGAATCACTCTCACTTGAGTCAGACGAGGAAGAGGAAGAGGATGAAACTTCTGGTCCTGAACCATCAATGTCACAGGACCCACATTTTCTCCCATCCTCCTCCTCTGAACCACACCTCATAAGACAAGCTGAACTGAATGACCTTGTCAGGGATTTGGAACTACCCAAGAGGAAGGCAGAGCTGTTGGGCTCCAGACTACAGCAGTGGAATCTCCTGGCAGGTGATGTTAGGGTTTCCATGTTCCGTGACCGTCAAAAGGATCTTGTCCCATTCTTCTTCATGGAAGGTCATCTTGTAGCCTGCAACAACATCGATGGTGTGATGGCAGCCCTCGACATCGTTCACGATCCAGATGAGTGGAGACTCTTCATTGATTCATCGAAGATGAGACTTAAAGCTGTTTTGCTGCATAATGGCAATGTTTTGCCATCAATTCCAGTTGGTCACGCGGTCCATATGAAGGAAACCTATGACAACATGAAAGAACTTTTGAGGTGCATAAACTATGACCAACATCAGTGGCAGCTCTGTGGCTATTTGAAGGTTGTTGCTCTCTTGCTTGGTCTGCAGACTGGATACACAAAGTACTGCTGTTTTCTCTGCGAATGGGATAGTCTGCAAGAGATTCCCACTACATCAAGAAAGATTGGCCACTCCGACAGTCATTGGAGCCTGGGAGGAAAAGTGTTCAGCATCCACCACTTGTTGAATCAAGGAAGATTTTGTTACCACCCTTACACATCAAGCGGGGTCCGAGGAAGAACTTTGTCAAGGCCATTGACAAAACACAAGCAGCTTTCAAGTACCTCCGTAGAAAATTTCCAAGGTTAAGTGAAGCTAAGAGAAAGGAAGATGTCTTTGTTGGTCCTCAGATTCGTGAGCTTCTTCGAGATGATGCATCTGACCATGCACTGCGTGGCAAGGAAAAGACGGCATGGAAAGCCTTCCAGTCAGTGGCAATACATTTTCTCGGAAACAACAAGGCAGACAACTACAGGTTGTTGATGGAAAACCTCCTCAAGGCGTACAAAAGCCTTGGTTGCAACATGTCACTAAAGATACATTTTTTGCACTCTCATCTAGATTTTTTTCCACTGAACTGCGGAGCAGCGAGCGACAAGCACGGCGAGCGATTTCACCAGGACATTGCAACAATGGAGAAACGCTATCAGGGCAAATGGAGCCCATCAATGCTTGCAGACTATTGCTGGACAGTGACAAGAAATGCTCCATTTAATGAATACAAGAGACAAGCCAAGAAGCACCAAGTAGACACTGAAGAGGACTAAACTATGTACATAATAGTTTGCCTTTTGTTTCATAATACATTTGATTTATATAACCCTTTTGCTGATTTTTGAAGTTGCATTAACAGGACAGGTGAAATATTATCATGTAAAGCAACCATAAACACATGAAAAGACCTAGGTTTACAATTTATGATTAAAACTCTACTATCTACACAATATACATAGACCTAAAATGTAAAAACTTAAATATCTTAGAAACAGTAGCCAATCAGTTGTTTTAATTGTCATATTTGAATTCAGCACATCAAAATACATAATAAATATCACATTTTATCTCTGAAGCAGACGACTTCTAAAAAATTGTAGACCAGTGTAATTTACAAGCACCTCAGTAAAAACAAGTTTTTGGTGTTTTGAGTGGGGAGATAAAACAGCCAGATTTCAGGAAGGAAGAAGTTCCATACCGCAAGGACCGCCACAACAAAGGCTCGACCACATGCCTACTTCAGGCATGATGGTAGAACCCCTAAGCACCAGGTGGTGTGGAAGAGCAAAATTCCATTAGAGAGACACTCAAGGAGGGAGTCTTACATATAACCAGGGCCAGTCCCATTCAGAGCTTTATACACCAGTAAGGACAACTGACTCAATCTGCCACTTAATAGGCAACTAATGTAAAGAACACAATGCAGGCTGAATATGCTCACAATAGCTCAAACCTGCAAGCTGTTATGTGGTTGAATCTGAATGAGTTGAAAGCGGTGCATCAGCTTTGCTCGTAGCCCCACAAAAGGGAATTACAATAGCTGATTTCTCATGATCGCATGGGCTTACACAGCCATTGCCTGTTCATCATGAGTTAAACACTGGAAATAGCTAAGAGATGACCTTCTTGGCACCCCAAAACCAGACAGCAGACGACTACATTGCCCCTTTAATGTATAGGGAGGAGAGCTTATTAGCATTCAATTCCCTCAATTAAGTTTTAGATGCCATGCAAACAAGTATGAAGATCCAGCAGTCTCTTTTTCCCTGATCCCAGTCCAGTACTTGTTGGCATGCACTGGTGCTTGAAAAATCAATACACAGAGAGAAAATCTGAGAAAAGGATGGAGAGAAAATCCCCACCCCATCATACCCCAGTCTGCTTCTCAGCCCTGCCAACCCAACTGCCAAGAAGCCAGGTACCCAGTCTGCTCTTCACACATGCCCCCACTTCCCTCACCTGAGGGGCTGGGTGTCCAGCCTCCCCCTCACTCCCTATGACCCCCAAACTGCTCCTCATTCCCCTCATCTCTCACTCACAAAGGGACCAGGGTGCCCAGTTTGCTCCCTAACCCCCAACCAGGAATGGATGTAGCAGAACCTGGTATGCAACCCCCCTGCAACGGAAGTAGTAACCTGGTTTGGTACATTTTCAGACACTTGTGAACAGCTTATCTCTCTCTGTTACTGAAGGGTGAAGTTGCTGCTGGTGATAGAAATTTGGACTTTGGGAATTGCAAAGAATGGCTGTTCCCATGGAGGCACTGTGACACTGTGATGACAGGTGCTAATATGAAACACTCTGAAAAAAGAACAGTACTTCAGAGTAGCATTTGCCACCTTTAGCCCTTCTCTCCGCAGGTCTTGTAATCTCCATTCATATGTTTAATACCTTCAAGCTCAATTACTGTAATTCACTACTAGTTGGGCTTCCATGGAAACAGATTCCAGTGTTTCATAGGCAGCTGCCCACTACTCCATGGTACAGATCACATGTGGTCACTTCCAGTTGGATTAGATGGCACACAGTAACTGGGACAAGGGTTCTGTAGATCTAGGTCTCTCACTGAGGCAAGTCCTGTTTTACAATTACTACCAGGAAAAGCATTTGTACTACGGGAGTGCCGAGAGGTCCCTAGCCAAAACTGAGTCCACTTTGTGCTGGATATAGACAGTCCCTCCCCAAAGACGTCACAATGTCAATAGGCACAGTGTAGGAGGAAAGAAAGATTATCATCCCCATTTAACAGATGGGAAAGCCTGAGATTCAGCAGTTCAGTGACTTGCTCAAAGTCATACAGGGAATCTCACAGAGCTAAGGGAAAAAAACAAACAAACCGTCTCCTATGCCTCTGTTCAGTGCCTTAGCCACAAGATCGTCCTTTCTTCTCTTTTCCTCGTTCTAAACATTCACTTACTCAGGAAGGGAAGGGACGGGACATTTCTTCCGGCTTTCTTCCCATCTGTGGTTTAGGTGATAATTGACTGCATATTCAGCAGTACATTTTTTTCCTTATCTTTTTCAAGTAGGCTTCCTCCACCCACACTGAACCCCAATCCTAAGCCAGCAATTTCACGATACGAATTACTCATCAACACATCAGGTAGTAGACTGCAGCCTTGATCAGACCTGTAGCACTGCTGGAGACTGCACACCAAGCTAGCTGGACACTCTACCATTATCAGAGAGTATCCAGCGTCCCTCACTGGCTACTTTCACTCCAAAGTAAATATACTGAAATGTGTACACTTACTCTGAATTGACAGCAGCGTAACTTAGAGCATATATGGCCCCAGAATGCCCAGGATGGACAGTGTGTAAGGAATCATTCAGGGATGCACACTGAATAAAGCAGAGATCAGGAAGACACCTATCTCACCTAGTACACATTCACTGAGCACTGTATAGAACAGAGTTTTTTCAGAAATAAAAGATCCAGTAACTACAGGCTATATGGTTATACAAAGGGACAAAGTTAAGACTGCATGTGCAAACTTTACTTTGGCACTTCCTAACTTGAGTGCTTCACTTTGTAATCCCAATGTTCTTTTAAAGTAGGATTTAAATGGAATATACTAACAATTTTCAAGTTCAAGTTTTTTTTTTAAACAAACATTATTGCTCCAAAACCACATCTGAAACGTTTAATGATGTTGGAGAAAATATTATTGTTTTCATACAATAATGGCTTAATGAAGCTTACTTCCCTCTTTGGGCTAAAAACAAAGCAAGAAAAACCTTAGCTCTCTCAAGTGTGCTGTTTTCAAAGAGTCTAGGTATAGAATTCTAGAGCACTGAAGGAAACACACTCACACTTACTTTCACCTCTTCAAAATGGAGAATTATTTTATATATCTATATATCTATATCTATATATATATATATAAAAACCTGTTACAATGTAAAATTATTTCAACAAGTATGAGAGAATAGCTCTTTTCCTTACAGACTCTCCATGACATCTCCCTGGCGCCTTGCATATGGACTCCTCTGCAGTTCCACAATCTCTGTGTGTAGAGCCATAATCTGTTCGTCTAGGTATCCGATATCTCCAGCCTAATGAGAAAAAAATAACTCGCCATAGATCTCAAGTTTTGACTGGAAACTGATAGTCCACATATTAAACAATCTCAGGAGCAGGAATACATAAAAATCAACAAAAAAGAGTCTCCAAATTTCTTTGTTCAACAGACAAGTGAATCTGAGTGGAATTAACATTCTGAAAGCAAGAGCCTTGCTGTCATCGAGGGACAATAATCATTCACTAAATCAGTTGCTGTTATAGTTCTACAGAAACCAGACCAATTTCCATGCAACATACAATACCCTCAGCCATCTTGGATAGACATAGACAATATGAACAAACTGCAAACATATCTTCTTATACCAAAGGATTCCTCTAGAGTCAGCATTGTTGGGTTAACCACAGCCACAAGACCACAGAATCAGGAGATATTCTCAATTTTGGTGCCGAAACTGCTCCCAAGTTGAGATGTTTCCAGAACTTGAAAACTTAAAAAGCTATAAATAAACTATGTACCTGAATAGGAAAATGCCACTGTAATGATTCCTCTGTTAAGAGAAGACAAACTTGTGGTAAGTCGAAATGGTAAGTCGAAACAGACTAGTAGAAGGAATCTACTAGTCTGGAGTCATGATTGATAGGTGAACATACTGTTACTCCCAAAGAGTGGGATATGGAAGAGACCAGGATGAGATGACAAGACACATGTAGGGAGAATGGCAAACTGAAGGACTCTGACCAAAGACATCATTGGAGGAAGGTGCTGTATCTTACCAACGTACACTTTGGTTGCCAGAGATCTGCAATTCTTCTCATAATATGTTCTGTTTCAGGCCTGCTCAACATGCGGCCTGCTTGTGTTCACTGTGTGGCCCGCAGGGGGTAAGCAGGAGCGGGGCAAGCCAAGCTGTGGGGTGGGGTGGGGGAAGCGGATGGGGGCGGGGCGGGGGTGGGGCTTTTCGGCCCGCAGCTGGTATTTTTGCAGTAATATGGCCCTCGCTGCTTTCCAAGTTGTGCAGGCCTGTTTTATTTCTTTCTTTCTATCCAGATTGTGGAATCAAACTGAGCTAACCATGCTCTGAGACTTAGGGGAAAAATCTGAACATCTACAAATGCTTTTAAGGTAGCTGAACTGAGTCATCAGGAGACGGTAGATTTTGAATCTTTTAGATCTTTGATTTGCCAGCAAGGATATGAATTAGGTATCTGAATTCCAGATGGACTGTGTCCTAATCAAATGGAATTGGATTGTTCTGCTGACATTCAGGTGATTGCATCTGTTTCCTTGGCATTGCATGAAGTTAAAGCCATAAGAAAGGAAAGTTGTCCCCTCAAAGGAGATGATACAGAACAGTTATGCTAGTTCAAGAAACCTGGGAGTAGTTTCGAGAAGTACTCTGGGTGAAAAAACCCTGAGGACAAAATAAAAATGTCACTCATCCTTCCAAGAGAAACAATGGGAGTTTGACAAGACAACCTTGACTTCTTAATTCTTAAGAAAAAGAATCCAGGTGGAGGCAAAACTTGGATCAAAGCACCGCTCCATCTTCAGGGTGCTCAAGTCAGGAACATGTAACAGAGTGCTGAGACTAAGCCCTATCAGTCAAGCCACCCAATATGACCCAAAGAGAAGTTCTGTTAGGTGCCAACTTGGTATTAAAGCTATCCTGAGAGTGCATTGATTAGAAGACTTCCAGCACTAGCTATAGACAGACATAACATCTACCAATTACTCTGGGAGATGGACCTTGAGGTCCAAGTCATCAAACTAAATGCCAGGACCCAGACACTGGACATTGCAATAGCATACCTAGGCTGGTGGGAAAAAAATACCAAGGAAACATATGGACATCCTCCTTGAGTCAGGAGAATCAGAGGAAACACTAGATGTAGCATTTTCTAATCATCCTGGACACTTGAACAAAGAATGATCAACAGGGGAAACTGCAGTAAAGACTATAATTTAGCTCAGGAGCAGGCAAACTTTTGGCCTGAGGGCCACATCAGGTTTCCGAAACTGTATGGAGGGCCGGTTAGGGGAGACTGTGCCAGGCATGGCCTGCCCCCTGCCCACTTCTTGCCCCCGATGGCCTCACCGGGACTCGCTCCTCATCCAGTCCCCCATTCCCCATCAGACCCCTGCTCCATCCACTCCTCCCTGCCCCCTGACCGCCCCCGGATCCCCCACCATCCCATCCAACCCCTCCTCTCATTCCTAACTGCCCACCCCATCCAGGACTCCTGCCCCATTCAACCACCCCTTCTCCCTGTCCCCTGACCACTCCCGGAACTCCTACCTGACTCCCCACCAACTCTCTCTTTCCTTCCTGACTCCCTCCCACCAGGACTCCTGCCCCCAATTCAACCTCCCTGTTCCCCACCGTCTGACCACCCCGCCCCGTATCCACAACCCCAATCACCGCCCCAAACTCACCTACCCTCTATCCAACCCCCCTGCTCCCTGCCCCCTTATCGTGCTGCCTGAAGCACCAGGACAGGCAGCCGTGCCACTTGGCTGGAGCCAGACATGCCACTGTGCAACATAGAGCACCAGATCAGGTTGCCACTCTGCAGCTGTACTCCCTGGCAAGAGCTTGCAGCCCCGCCGCCCAGAGCATTGAGCCTGCAGCCCAGTGAGCGGAGGCTGTGAGGGAAGGGGGAGGGGCTGGTCTAGCCTCCCGGGCTGGGGAGCTCAGTCGTCAGGCAGCAGGGTCCCATGGGCTGGATGTGGCCCACAGGCCGTAGGTTGCCCACTTCTGATTTAGATAGGGTGCTGGCAGCAACACCAAAGCACATATTTCCTGTGTCATGCAAGCACAACGATCAAGAGAGAATCCCCCACGTCTTACCGACATCCAGAAAAATCAAAGGTAGGACCCTAAACTCCCTTACCCAGAGGGGCAGGATTAGGGACGTCAGATCCTGAAGCCTTTAAACTGAGCCTTTCCTAACTGGCCCCTACTAACAAAAAAGGTTGAGCAATTTGTGGAAAGGGACGGGACTCTATATAACATCCAACTTCCACAAGATACACTTTATTTAAATAAATAAAATGCAGAGTGTTAGGCAACACCAGCACCATCTGAATGCACTGTGTAAAAGCTGCTTCAACATATTTATCCGACTGGCCCAATACTCTCAGAACACATGAAACGATGCTTTATTGTTCTGGAGAAAAAACAGTACAATTCCAAGGCAAAACAACATTGTGGCGAAGTAAAGGTTTCATAGATGTTAAAGCTAGAAGGGACCATTTTGATCATCCAGTCTGAGCTCTTGCACAAAACAGACCTGCAAACAGACTGCATTAAACCCAGATCTTGTAGTTGAGTGGGAGTTTATCTTTTAGAAAGAGCCATCCAATCTTGATTTAAAAAACTGACATCTTTAAATTCAAAGTGGAGGAACTCGATAATCTCTACCCCAGAAAACTGGAGCAACTGGCACACGACATTACAAATTCAGCAACAAAGATTTTTAATGAATCTAGGAAATGGATAGTAGTACCATATAGACTGGAGATTATCAAAAGCAGTTTAAAGGAGGGGGAGGAGAAAAAAAAAAAGGCTCCAGGCAATTACAAACCTGATAGTCTGATCTCAATAGCATGCAAGACTTTGGAAAAAAATTTAAAGAAAGGATTAATTAAAGACATGAAGGTAAATGGAAGATAGGACAAAACGCAACATGGGTTTACAAAAGGCAGATCATGCCATGAACCAGGTATCTTTCTTAGGTAAGATAAAGGATTGTCTAGACCAGGAAAATACAGTCAATGAAATCTACCTGGATTTCATGATCCACATGGGAAATTATTAGTTGAATTCGAGAACATGAATTGGCTAAAAGGGATATGACAATGGGTTATGCCTGGAGGGAGGTTATTAGTGGAGTCTTCCAACTATCAGTCTTGGACAGTTCTTATTTAATATTTTAATTAGTGATCTGGGGACAAAAAGTAGGAATGTACTAATGGAATTCACAGACAACACAAAGTTGGCAGGCATCAACACAGAGGAGGAAAGAAATATTATCCAGTAAGAACTGAATAAACCTAGAGGATTGGAACAACAGAAATGGGTGTCGTAATAGTACAATATGCAAGGTCATGTACTAATGGACTAAAAAGAAGAATTTCTGATATAAACTGTGAGCTCATAGCTGGAAATAACAGAGGAGGAGAAAGACCTGGGTGTATTGATCACAGGATGACTATAAGCCACAAATGTACCATGGCCGCGAAAAAGATAAAGGTGATTCTAAGACATATAAGGTAATGTATTTCCAGCAGAGACAAGGAAGTATTAATACCATTATAATGGAATCTGGAATACTGTATACAATTCTGGTCATCCATGTTCAAGAAAGATAAATTAAAACTGCAAGAGGTGCAGAGTACGGCTACAAGGATGATTGGGGAATGGAGAGGCTCTCTTATGAGAAGAGAGCAAGAGCTTCGCTTTCTTAGCTTTGCAAAATGATGGCTGGGACGGGATCTGATTGCTCTCTATAAACATGAGTGGAGTACACACCAGGGGGGAGAAGAGCTATTTAAGCTAAGGACAATGTTAGCACAGAGTGATAAACAGCCCATAAATAAATTTAGGCTCGGCTGGTGAAATGTTCTAGGCTGACCTGAATGGACTGTGCTTTAACCTTTATTTCTCTTTGCTAATCTAAGGACTTGGATTGTGTTCCAATTGATTAATAAATCCTACATTGTTCTATGCCGTGTATTTGTAGCCATGTCGGTCCCAGGATATTAGAAATATAAGGTAGCTAAGGTAATATCTTTTACTGGACTGAGAAAAAGATATTACTTCACCTGCCACGTCTCTAATAAATCCTACTCTGTTTAGTCTCTGAAGAGTCTCTACCAGGAGTCTCTCTCAGTTGGACTTGCTAAGCAGAATTCATGGTGTAAAGCAGGAATGCTGGAGCCTCCAATCAAGGATGCAGTGAGTCTGCATTGTCTTCCTTGAAGGAAGAATGAGACCCCTTGATGGTCTGGCATACTAAGGGGATTGATTCCTCCAAGAGATTGCTCAAAAGCCTGTGGATCCCTGACACTTACCATGGGTTGTGGTGGATTTGCCATCTCCAGAATTTTAAAATCAAATTTAGATGTTTTTCTAAAAGAGATGCTCTAGATCAAGCAGGAGTTAATTCAGGGAAGTCCTGTGGCCTGTGTTACACAAGTCGTCAGACTAGATGATCACAGTGGTCACTTCTGGCCTTGGAAGCTACGAACAGTATCATAAGAAATGCTTCTATTATGAGAAGTGAGCCTTATAAAGAAAAATCCACTTTGATGTTCTCAGGTATTTCAATTACTCTGTTGTCAAGACAAGTTTAAAATGAAGTGGTAAGATGTTAGGTGACTGGTTCCCTGTCAAGCTTGGTAAACCAAAAATATTTGTGTGGGGGCGGGAGTGGGAACGACTACAGAATCTCATCTCATTCTAGAAATGAATAATTGTTTCCTATGATCTTGTGTTTCTAATATGGACTCTAAGGAGACAAAGGAAAGAATGTCACATAGTGACAGTTGGATTGTTTCTTGAGGAAGATTCTCTGGCTGAAATAGTAATTTTGTTATTGCTACTTTGCTCAGTACATGAGGGATCTTGAACGGCTGCTTCAGCTATGGCACACAATATAGATTAAGCTTAATAAGGAATGATGTAAAATTTATGTAAGTGAATGTATTTCATTGGTCAGACTCAATGATTCAGTTCCTTTCAGGTCCTGCTATAATTGCCTGAGAGAGTCCCTTGAGTTTTCTACACCATACACAGGTCCTGTGGCTGCATAAGTTATTCCTCAGTAAAGCTTCAGAGGGGAAACTGACCCAAATGCAAAATTTTTTCAGAATCTCGGCCTGCCAAGTCCCCATCCCCCAGACATCAAGCATCCTCCTTTCACTCCCATACCTCAGCACACTGGATGGCCTTTACTTCCATTTCCTTCCAGGCTTTGAGCATCTTTTCTGAGGCTTAAAAGAAATGGAGCTTGATTAATGCACAAAAAACGCACAGATATCAAATGAACTGGGAACGAACCTAGATAAATGCATACATACACAAATAAAATTTTAGAAAATGAGTGCCTAAAGAAACACTCTGAAGTTCATAGTTAGGCACCTAAGTAAGTATCCTGAACTTCAAGAGTACTGAGAGGCCAAACAGCTTGCAATAGCTTCAGTTATCTTGAGTTCAGCCACTTTTTGAAAATCAAGCCTATAAACTTCATCTCACAACTTTAGGTTTTCACTTTTGGAAATTTTTTCGCCTGTATAACACAAGTCAAAGAACTTCATCCAGTCATTCCAGAATCTAACTCACATCTTCTGTTTGAGCTAGAGCAGGTCTCATAGAAAGTGACATCCTATTTTGATTCAAAGACTCCAAATGATGGAGAATTCACCAAATCTCTATGTCAATTGTAGCTACATTTAATCACCCTCACTATTAAAAAAAGCTCAACCAGAAGTTATGAACTTGAGGCAGGAATCATTGGATGAGGTTCTCTGGTCTGTGCTAAACAACAGGTCGGACTAGATGATCAGAATAGCCCCTTCTGTCCTTAACATCTATGAATCTAAAATGTAGGTAACAGCACTTTTCTACCTCATAGGATTGTTATGAGAATAAATATATTAGCGACAGCAAGGAACTCCAATACTATGGTAATCTTCTCTACTCCTACTCAACATGTCCATTTACACATTCCAGGATCACAGTAACCCTTGTGTCCACAGCATCACACACTGGGAGCTCATGTTCAGCTGATTATCTACCTCTCCCACCAGATCTTTTTCAGAGTTATTGGTTTCCAGGACCGAGTTCTTCATCCAGCAAGCAGGGCTTACATTCTTGGTTCCTAGATGTACAGGGAGTCCTCTGACTTATGATGCCCAACTTACATCAGACACCACTTATGACGCTTTTCAATTGACTGCCTGTTTCACCCTATGACACTTGTTACACCCTTATGACAAAAGCTGGCAGGAAGAATAGCACACATCACATGCTAAGCCTCAGCCAATCACAGATTTCATTGTTCAAGTTTTCTCAGTGGCTCCCAGCCCCAGGCTCAGCAAATCAAAAACAACGTAAGGCTAGATAGCAATAAGCTACCCTGGTTGTGGAAGGCAATCAGACAAGCAACTGCAAGGGTCTCCCTTTCAGCTCCATCATAATAACAGCTGCTACAGAGAAATTTACAAGAAGAGGAGAACATCTGTCCAAACTTCCTTGGACACTTTCTTTAAGATCACAGAGAAGACTGCAGTGAAGCTCCCAGCCAAGAGCCCTTCAAAAAGTTCTGGGAAGTCAAAGCATGTGATTTTATGTTTATTTGAATGTTGTTTGCCAAATAAATACATTGATGTTGCTACGTTAATCATCTATAATTGTTTTAGTACAAAAATCTGGGTTCTTGTGGTGAAAATAGTGTATCAAGCTTTGGTTCAGGAACCAATCCCCCTTTATACCATTGATTCCTATGCAAAAAGGAGTTTTGACTTGGAATGTAATTCTGAGGAATTAATTGTGTCATAAGTCCGAGGACTCCTTCTATACATTTAGCCATATTAAAACGTATATTATTTGCTTTCGCCCAGCTTACAAAGTGATCCACATCGCTCTATATCAGTAACTTCCTCTTTATTATTTACCACTTGCTCAATCTGTGTCTCATGTGCAAACTTTGTTTGCAGTGGTGTTGCAGCAGTATTGGTCCCAAGATATGAGAAACACAAGGAAGGTGATGTCTTTTATTGGACCAACGTCTGTTGGTGAAAGGTACAAACTTTTGAGCTACACAGAGCTCTTCTTCAGGATTGGAGAGCCCAGGCCTGAACAAGAGCTCTGTGTAACACAAAAGCTTCTACTTTCCACCAACAGAACTGGGTCCAATAAGAGACATCACTCACTTACCTTGTCTATCTGCAAACTTTATTAGAGATGATTGTGTGTTTTCTTCCAAGTCATTAATAAAAATGTTAACTAGGTCCCCTGACCTCTGTCCCCAGTTAAAAAAATACAACACACTAACAAAACCCCAATAAATTCATTCGCTTGTGAGAGTTTTCTTCCTCAAACCTCTATCTGTATCTTTTACATTACAAATTCTCTGCAGCAGGAACTGTCTACCCACCATGGGGGAACAGCACCAACCATGACCTTCTTTGGGGCCTTCAACTATTCCGAAAATACTTACATATTCCATAAGCCATCTGGTCACTGTATCTCTCCAGATCAAGATGAATACTCTGATGAAAGAATTCCAGCTTTGCTTTCAGTTGCTGAGATGCAGACACCATATTGTTTTTCATCTTGGTTAAGTTGGCATTATATCGAAGAAGACTCAACCTAAACAATAATTGCAAACAGGGCCTGTTAAAATTAGTACAAATGTAATTCTGAGAATTAGTAACAAAGAATAAACTGCTATAATCAATGCATGGAGAATCTGAATTCTAACATCTAAAGGAAATGCATCAGTGGCACTGAATTTTTTCGACCTTTTGGCATAAAGTTTCCAGCAGAGAGACAGACCCTGGGCAAGTCACTTAAATCTCTCTGGGCCTCTGTTCCCCATATGTAAAATGGGGAGCACAAGTCTTCCTTTTCCCCCATTTTAGTTGTCTTGGCTATTTAGACAGTGAGTTCTCTAAGTGAGTGGCTGGGACTGATTGCATGTGTGTTTGTACAGCACCAAGCAAAACAGGGGCTTGTTCATGGCTGGGGCCTCCCGGTACTACCATACCACCAATAATAAATAAGACTGACTATCCCTGCACATGCAAACTAGTCTGAACAATCTGTATGAGTATTATTATATTGGTCACAGAGCAAACATCATAGTTAAACTTGCAAAATCTCTCTTTATCATCATCTGTTGTCTGTTCCTTGAATATGGTGAATTGTTTTTGAAAATCTCTTTTGGCTTTTCCTGATTTATGAAAATCTGAAGTAGAGTCTTCCCTCCTGAAAATTCTACAGCTTTCATTTTCCAACATACAGGATATTTGTATTATTTCATAGAACTGATTTTTGAAACTTTAAATTTAGCCTGTAAAGGTACCCCTCAGTGAAGAGTGCTGTTTTGCTACATTCAATAAAACTGAATAAATATGAAGGACCTTCTAGTTGTGATTCCATAATTAAGGCTGAGTTGAGTTTTGCACATAAGGTGGAGATTCGACCACTCTGGCATATGAAGAAGAATGTAGTGTACCCTCACCAAACTTACAGCATTTACTCTGGACACAGAATGAATTTTCTGAGTATTTGCAGGAAAATCCAGTAGTTTAGGAGTTAAAAATTTAAATTCTGAAGTGGATTCTTTAAAGATAATATAATTAATGTAATTATGTTCCAAACAGTCTTAGAGTAACAGAAACTTTCAATTTAACACATACTTAACACTTACTGAAATCATGAGCACAGGCTACATTAAAATGCTTTTTTAAAAAAATGAACTAATGGTTTTTGTAACACCGTGAAGAAAAAAAAATCTAATGCGTCTTAAAAATCAGTTTACTTCAAACTAACCTGAGACTACAACTGCTATCATGCACTAATCTTTTCTTTTAAAGGTTAACTTTAACTTGGCATTTTCTGGGCTTATTAATGTTTGTTTTGGAGACAATTACATCATTAGGACAATGTATTTTACTCAAAATCACTAATTTGAGCTCAAACTTAACTCCAGCTCAACACAGTGGTTTATCTGAGATACAATTATGTTTGATGGAAAATACACTTTTGAAAATGCTCAGCATCTGCTGCTATGATTTATGACCTAATGAAGACCACAAAGCATTCCTTCTTACCAGACTTGACCACCAGCCATTTGAATTCTCAATCTACATTTACTGCTAAAATGTATTTGCAAGAATAAAAAGTACAGCCACCATAAACCCAGACCAGCTGCAATAAGCAATGCAACATAAACAACCTCTAACTTGTTGATTTTGAAGTTAAAGTTGCTTTTACTGATGTAAATATTAATATATAGAAGGACTGAAAATTTGAGAGATTAGGACAAGTTCTCATCTGGTTTACAATTTAAGTTTATGGACAAAAAGAACAAAGCACTTCAAAGAAATGGGTATCCAAGAATCCTTTAATTCATACATCTTTCAGTTCAAACGTCTTCCATGTCACACCTCTCTTCCTGATCTACTGAATTTGCACCAACTTACATTGCAGCTCTCTGCCCTTGGAATAGCCGGCTGTAATCTTCTTTTAGCCCAGTCACATAATGCACAGCTTCTGCCCACACTTTACGCAGCTGTGAAATTGGCAACTGGACTTTGCTGTCCTGTACTGCACACAACAGAAAAAGAAAAAAAACTGTATCAATGAAGTTTCCTGGAATATTTTTAAGAGTTTAACATTGCATTTCTGTACCACTGCTAGTGTTATTTTTCACACTGCAAAACTCTTTTAGCTATGAAAATAATCTACTTGAAGAGCATAATAAAGTAGTGGGTGAAGATCCAGTCAACAAATTAAAAAAGTACAACACATCATCATCAGAATTAAGACATTTCTAATTCAGTCAAATTATCACTGATTTCCTAGTATACTCTTGATGGTGAGAACAGCTAGGCAGGGACACACAGGACTTTGATCTGTTGTCGGCATCAACTGGCCCATGCTGGACCTTGGAGTCAATGAAATTCCCTGCTAAGAGGTGTGCCCTGAAAAGTGTCTCCTCTATGGGCATGCTCCCAAGTCTTTAGATAAGATCAACCTCTTTGCCTCCTTTGATGACTCAGGTACCAAATCCTATTTACAATGCCTCCTCTTTGGTACCAGCAACACCAATCTGCCCCTTAGTACCAGTAACACTGGAGATATACTACTAACTGATGCCAAGGCACTTGGTACCTGGACCAAGGTAGATAGTTCAGACAGACAATGTAGCAGATATTTAAGTCTGGCTGCCCTCTACTTCTTGCAGCAGCACTTGAAGCCCTTGCAAATGCTACATTTACTGCTCATGTCAGCCTCCCACAAGCTCTTAAGGGAACTGGCATGAGGGTCACTGTTAGGCATTGCCTTACTACAAGAGTGGCAGGACCTGAAAACTAGAAAGCTCAGAATATTTCTAGTACCAGGGCTGGTACCCAGACTGGGTCCCAGAGCCACAAAACCAATAAAGCCAGTTTTTTAAAAAAACTACACTAACTAACCAACCTACACTAATTGTAGAGAAACTTACAAATCGGCATTATTTACATGCTTGACAAAAAAAATGCCAAGAAAAGGGAATGCCAACAATCATCATGAGCAGCAGGGAGGAACTGAGGATGGTCGGGATGGCTCCACCTTGTTTGCCTGCGCACTGTGAACGAGGCACAGAGAACACTGGTGCTGCCTCAATGAGTACCACTGGGGAAAACTTCTGACAACTGTACCCTGGAGAACTTACAGCCCTACAGTGGAATGGACATGTGCAATCACTCACAGAAGAGCTGCTATTTGTCAGTCAAATCCCATGCACATCTATGGTGCTGTACACAATTCCAGATAAAACACTACATTTGAAGAACACTAATGCTGCACAGTTGAGCACTCAACAGTTAGGAGATGCCAAAGTTAAGGTTGCATGTATAACTTAGTCCTTGCGAGCATGGCACATAATATAATCTACTACACTCCAAAGAGGAACAGGAGGGAAAGAGAGGTTCCGGCATCTAATTCCTACCTCCGCCCCCTGACTCATCTTGGTCAATAAGGCATGGGCAAAGGTGTCCACTCTCACTCAGTTGTGTTACCAAAGGCTGTAACGCAACGCCTGGGGACTAAGAGGTGATAGTTGGAGACATGGTCAGATTACACAGGTCTTTTCCCTTTCTAATTCATATGATTACATAGCCGTCTGCTCCCATAGGAGCCCACACTAGAGAGTTTTTGGCCCCACCGATTGCGGTTCTATTTGATGGGATTTACTTACTGACAGCAGAGACGGACCGTGTTCCCTCGACGCGCGGGGATTTTAATAAAAATCTTTAAAGAGCTTAAATTGAAAATAGCTCAGACAGACACTCTATAGAATACCCATACAGATTTTTAAGGCAAGACAAATGTGGGTGTTAACTAGTTGAAGGGCATTCAGGTTCAAAGTCTATTGGAATACACTTACCAATGTAATTTACACAGTCAGACAGACTTCTGGAAGCAAAAGGTCCTTCATACACAGTTTTGCTTTTATCGAACAAATAAACCATGTAACTATCCCAGCCTCTCTGGTGAGGAAAAGAGAGGTTATAAACAGAGAGAATCCCAAACACAAAACTGTCATCAAAAGGTCTTCAACACATCTCACCGATCCAACGGTTTGCTACTGTGCAATTTTATCAACTAGTTAGAGGAGATGCTGATCTCATATACAACCATCATTTTATACATGAGAGCTGATGAGGGTTCAGCACTTTAGTGAATCGAGCTTTTCTATTTAGGTCCTTAAACTGGGACTAAGGATCCTAATGTTAAGCACCTCTTTTTTAAAATATTGGCCCCTAGCTACAGAGGGCTAGAAACATGAAGCACTGCTTAGGCTCAGACCTCACACACAAGCACAAGATTGGATTCTTTTGAATAGTAGTGTCCTTTGGGGCTGCACCTGTGCCCCCCACATCTTGTAGCTTTCCACAGCAGAAAGTATATAGGGCAGGGTGGCAGCAACACATGCTCTTTCCTTCATCAATAAAAAAATCCCATGCATAGGTCTTCCAT
The DNA here is from genome assembly GCA_007922305.1 of Dermatemys mawii. Lineage (NCBI taxonomy): Eukaryota > Metazoa > Chordata > Testudines > Dermatemydidae > Dermatemys > Dermatemys mawii. Next base: position 42,955,352 of record ML677335.1, on the reverse strand, counting down.
CATCAGGAACATTGGAAAGATATATAATACAACTGGAGTAAAATGGAAATAATCTTACCACTCCATCAATAACACATTGGAAAGCAGGTTTCCGAGGGTCCAAGGAAATTCCCATCTCCAAAAGCAACTCTTGATTTCCAGTACTTATTCCAGTATCAAGCTCAATGCGAGACTGAAGCGAATGAAGACTTTCCTCAGGATGCAAGAGAAAAGAAACAATCTTGGCAGAAGTCATATTTAGGATGTGTACTATCTGTAAAACCAAGAACAAAGTCACCTTTATTTATAGTCATCAATTCTTTCAAGAGACAAATGGCACTAAGGTATCAGGCTAAGTGATACGCTGTCCTGGAAAGATTTCCTGATGTACAGATAAATAAAAGTTAGGCTAATTAGATAAATTAAGTTTTAATTACTGTCAAAAGTGCATCCTTAATACATGGCATATATTGGTCTTAGGCCACCCTTATGTTTCCAGAATTACTACTAATACTCTGACCTTCAGATATGAACTGGATTAAGGCACAAGTGTTTTCTCTCCAAGGAAAGGAAGAATGCTTCCCAACACTAGATTTGGAGGGTACAAGGATTTCCACTCAATTAGGACACTCATAGTCCACTGAGGGGTCTTCATCATCAGTATATAGGTAGCACATTTAAAAACGTACCTTCAAATTCAATATGTGATCCATTAACAGAAAACATCTTGGTCGATTGGTTTCTGTGTCTATACCTCCACCCCTCTGCTGTGGATCCCAGTTCAGCATCAGTTGTAACCAGCTCTCCATTGGTTCCACAATTATACTAAACAAAACAAAAATAAACCATACACTGACATGTGTAATACAAACAAAAAAGGCAAGCAATCTACAATGAAAAATTCGGTTATTTCAAACGTGTTTTCTACCAGTACAGGAACTCCTCACTTAACGTTGTAGTTATGTTCCTGAAAAATGTGACTAAGCAAAACGATGTTAAGCGAATCCAATTCCCTCATAAGAATTAAGGGGGTTAGGTTCCAAGGAAAAAAAATTTCACCACACAAAAGACTATTTTTATATATATTATACACACACATTTTTTACACACAGAGTATAAGTTTTAAACAAACAATTTAATACTGGTACAGTGATGATGATTGTGAAGCTTGGTTGAGGTGAGAAGTCAGAGGGTAGGATATTTCCCAGGGAATGCCTTACTGCTAAATGATGAATTAGCAATTGGCTGAGCCCTCAAGGGTTAACTTTCACACTCTACAAGGCAGCAGGAAAGGAGGGAGGGCAGGCAGGCAGGCAGTGTGTGTGAGTGTGAGAGAGAGAGACACACATTCTCCTTTAAGTATGCCAACTCTTAAATACACTGTCTTATTAATTAGATCAACTTGCAGAGACCAGCTGCTGACAGTGAGCTCCCTCTGTCAGGTGTCTCCCCTGCTCTATAGGGGATGAGGTAAGTGGCGCGGAGGAGCTGGGGGGAAGGGAACACCCTGACATTAGCCCCCTCTTTCTCCTCTTCCCCACATCAAGCAGGATTCTTGGGGAGTAGCTCCAAGGCAGAGGGCAGGAGCAAAACATAGCAGTGGGGAGAGGGACAGCTGAACAGCCGGCAACTGATAGCCTTCTGGGCAGCTCCTGCACAGGAAACTTAGGGGAGCGGGCAGCTGTTTTGGGGGAGCTTATAGGGGGACTGCTGGTCCACCCTGGTTCCAATCACCCACCAGCTAGCTGCAACAGGCTGTTCTTCCTGCAAGCAGTGGACAAAGCAAGTGGCTGCCAAACAACATTAGAAGGGTGCATTGCACAACTTTAAATGAGCATGCTACCTAATTGATCACAACATAACAATGTTAACAGGGATGACTTTAAGTGAGGAATTCCTGTAGTAGAAAAACATACTGAGACAAAAATCCTATTGATTTCAGTGGGACCAGGATTTCACCCAAAGTATGTATCCACTGTTTTATTTCCCTCTGATAAAGTAGTTATACTTATTCAATTCAAGAAAAGTATTACTATGACATTAAGGTCAAACAATTACACCTTAGACAAGGCAGAAGTTAAGGTTTCAACAATAATATCATCTTGGCCACATTGGGAATCCAGTATAGTGTATGGTTTGCATGTTTTACATGAAACTACTAGAACTCTACATACGAAACAAGCAACAGGAAGAACAAGGCAGCAGAAGTAATGTTACTTCTGGAACATTAACTCCTGCATCTCCTGACTTTTGAATCCACTCCACTTTGATGCGGTCTCTGTAGATTTAAGGTTTTTTTAAAAAAAAGTTTACAGGAAAAACAATTAGCCCGTGTTTAATATGTGCATTTCAATGGTCCCAGTTAGTCTTTGGCATTCACACCACAGAGAGAAAAATGGAGAGGAGTGAGTATGCCTTTGCTGCTGCTCTTGGTAAGCAAACAGTCCCATCCCAGGCCCCCAATTCCAAATGGACCCAAGAGAAATGAAGATTACTCACTTGATAACTACATTTGAGGTTAACTCTATACATTCCCCTCTTGGGATGTGCTGTAGTGCAGCTCTAACAATGGAACATTCCATAGCAGTGCCAACTAGAGAGCTCTCACATCCCTCCCTTCTCCTCACTGTTGCTGTATGTTCTGAGGGAAAGGTAACGAAAGGGAGCGTGGCACTCCAGTCACCTCAGTTCCTTCCGCTACTGCCTCGCATCTGAGATTATCATTAGGACCCCAAGGAAGAGTGGCAGGGAATGTGAATGTGCAGATACCATCTGAAAGAGCCCTGGCTATAGATGAGTAACTAGAATTTCTTCTTCAAGAGGCCCCTGACACATTCCCACTCTTGGGATAGTTTGTTATGCAATATTGTCTTCTGAAGAAGGTGGGACAGAATCCTAATTAAACAGCCACTGGAATACTGCCCTACCAAAGTGCATATCAGATCTGAATGCTAAATAAGTGACATTTAATAAATGTGTTTATAGAGGTCCACTTTGTAGGTCTGCAGAATTCAGTAATGGGAATATGTCTAAGGCTGTCTTAATTGTAGTGGAGTGTGCCCATACCTTTACAGGAAGAGGGACACAGGGTAGTTTGTAGCTTTCTTCATTGCATAGTGTAACCCATTTAGACAAGCACTGAGATGAAATTGCCTGACCTTTAACTATTCGCTCGGTAGGATAGAAAGGGATCAGAATAGAATGCTAATGCCCTTTCAGCATCTAGTTTGTGGAGTTCTGCCTCATCTAAATTCATGATATCTGAGAAAATGCATCTGTAGACAAATTGATTGGTTAAGATTGAAATCAGTAACCACCTTGGGCAAGAATTTAGGATGTGGACAGAGGACCAACTTTTTTCCTTGCAGAAAACCGAGGATCAACCATCAAGACTTGCAGTTCATTTACCCTTCTGGCCAATATTATTGCTATAACAAATGCTGTCTTGACTGACAGATGAAGCAGTGAGCACTAATTTATCACCTCAAAAGGTGGTCTCATAAGCTGAGTAAGGACTAAGTCAAGGTCCCATGATAGCAAGGTGGCTATATGTTCACCACACCTGTCAAACTTCTCAATCAAGTCACGGGTAAATAAGGTTCTGTTGTCTTCTAATACATGATAGGCTGAAATGGATGCTAAATGGACCTTCAAAGAGGATACAGATGCTAGATAATATCAGGTGCAGAAAGCAGGGACTGATTTGATGCAGACAATGAAGATCAGATCCCCAGAAGACAAATCTTACCCACTTGAGGTCACAGCACTTATGAGTAGATTGCTTCAGAAGCTTAGCATGATGTGTTGCACTTCTGACAAACAAGATTCCCCCAGATCAGTTAGTCCTACAGACCATGCTGTTAAGTACAGGGACTGCAGCTATGGGTGCAAGATCTGGACAGCCTGCTGAGATAACAGATCTGTGGTCACAGGGAGAGGTGAAGGAGGACTAGAAACCAGTGTCGTCTTGCCTGTGCTAGAACCAGAATTGCAGGGGCACTGTCTGCTTTATCTTCCATACTACTCTTTGGATTTGAAGAAATGGGAGAAAGGCATAGAGGATGTGTATTCCCTAGTAAAACAGGTATAAATCTTAAATAGATAGCTTGCTAACTGTAAGCTAACTGGTAGGAAAGGTTGCTGACAGTCGGAGATACTGTGAGTGTTCCAAGTCACAAGGTGGCTGACAGGGACTAATGGCAACCAGTGCCTCTCTCTCTCTCTCACATCCCCTTTCAGAAGGGCATGACAAGACTTAAGGCACATACACTCTGAGCGAATACTTCTGACCACAAGACCGAACTCTGGCACGAGGAGCACGTGCACCACCAGTAGTGGAATGTGCACATGGAAAACTACTCTAAGGAGAAACACAATACTCCAATAATCCCCTTTTTACATTCATAAACCATAAGAATCTTCAAACGTTTTTGGATAAAGTGCTAGACAACTGCTAGGTATTAGTTTTATTGTGCTGCAACACACATTAACCCGGGGTGGGCAAACATTTTGGCCCGAGGGCCACATTGGAGTTGCAAATTGTATGAAGGGCCAGGTAGGGAAGGCTGTGCCTCCCCAAACAGCCTGGCCCCGCCCTCTATCTGACCCCTTCCCACTTCTCACCCCTGACTGCCCCCTTCAGAATCGCTGACCCATCCAACTCCCCCTGCTCCTTGTCCTCTGACCACTCCCTCCAGAGACCCCCTGCCCCAACTTCTCTCCCGGGACCCCGACCCCTATCTGAGCCCCCTGCTCCTTGCCTCCTGACCATCCTCTCCCGAGATCTCCCACCCTAACTGCCCCATCCAGGACCCCCCCCAACCCCCCCTCCCCGGATTTGTAATAAAATTGTGGCCATTTTCTTAAAAAACTACCTGAAATAATTAATCTGGTCATATTCACTATTGCCTCTCAATGGTTTAACAGAAAACTCAGAGATTAATGTGCACAAAACTAGGAATATACTTACCTACAAAGACTGTTAGGCTGTGGCAAATGGGTACTAAACCGAACCTCCCCAGTCATCTCTTCAAAAGCAAAGATGTGTTTTGGATCCTTTTTCTTGATCTTTTCATGCCTATAAAATAAAATTCTCTCTAGACAAACTGACTTTATGTACTCTTATTTTACTTACTCTAGTTCAATGGTCTCCCAAGATCACTTTTTGGATCTACCCTGCCCCTTCTCCAAAGCCCTGCCCCATTCACTCCATCCCCCGCTCTCTCCCACCCTCCTTCACTTTCACCATGCTGGGGCAGAGGGTTGGGGCTCACGAGAGGATGTGGGCTCTGGAAGGGGGGGCGGCGCTCTGGGCTGATCCTGGGACAGGGGGTTGAGGTGCAGAAGGGGGTGCAGAAGGGGGTGCCAAGTGCAAGTTTAGGAGGGAGTTGGTGCAGGAGGGGGCTCTGGGATGGGGCAGAGCACTAGGGTGCAGGAATGGGTAAAGGGTGCTGGTTCTGGGAGGGGGAGTCAGGGCTGGGATTTGGGGTGCAGGAGCAGGTTTTGGATGCTGGCTTTGGGAGGGGGCTCAGGGTGAGGTTCAGGCTGCAGACTCCAGGGGGACACTCAGGGATGGGGGATGGCCTCCCACCAGGCAGCTCCTGCCTCTGGAAGCTCCCAGTCACAGCGAGGCTAAGGCAGGATCCCTGCCTACCCCGGCCCCACACCGCTCTCGGAAGGGGCCTACAAGCCCTCATGGTCCCTGGGGGGGTTGGGGGTGGGAGGAGAAAAACGGGGGGACTCGTGGCTCCACACGCTGCTCCTGCCTGCAAGCATCGCCCTCGCAGCTCTCCTAGCCAATGGGAGCAGTGCTTGCAGGCAGGCACAGTGCGCGGAGGGAAACCCCTGCCCATGGAGCTGTGCTGGCCACTTCCAGGAACGGCTTGGGGCTGGGGTAGGTAGGAGTCTGCCTTAGCAGCAGCTATGCTGAGGCAGATCACAATCCACTGGGAGATCCTCTAGGATCAACCAGTCAATCACGATTAGCCAGTTGGTGACCACTGCTCTAGTTCATACAGTCACCTTCCTACAAAAAAGCAACTCTATCAAACCCAGGCACGCTCTCTCATACCAAGTATCTTACCAGGTAAATGGCTGTAGATTGTGTAAAAAGGGTCTAAATCCTGCAATACACTCAAACACCATTGTTCCAAAGCTCCAGTAATCCACAGTAACAGTGTAGGACTTACTCTCAAAGAGTTCTGGGGCCTAAAAAACAACATCATCATGCTATTGTTAAAATTACAACACTCCAGAGAATTTTTTTTTCTTCTATTTCTGGAAAATATATGATTTGAGGAACACATGTAAATAGAATTTATTTATGCCAAATTAATTTATGCCAAAGTAAATTGTAAACATGAAAAAAATAAATACTTACCAAATATTGTAAGGTCCCAACAAATGACGTACATAAACTTCCCTGATCCAGATCCTTGGCATATCCCAAATCTATTATTTTGTGAACTATCTGTCAATATCCAAGACAAATGTTTGATAAAGCATGAGGAAAAGGGCAAATTCAAAGTAAAACGTGCAGTGTCAAACCCAGAGATGGGCAACTGCGGGGACTGGGGGAACAAATGCATGAACAAGATTTAAAACAAACATGAAATGCTATGCAGAGCTGTTCAGCCATGTAAGCCAAGCTCATTCATTTACATCAATGTGCACATACAATTCATTATTGTCCTGAAACTAGTTGGACTGGGGCTTGACTGAACACAGAATCTAAACTTTTGAGAATTTACAAGATATACTGTATATACTTGTTCATTAGTCCATTACTTTAAAAGCTGACCCCACCCCCACGATGGATAGGTAAAAATAGCAAAATCTTTATGACCCTTTCACAAGCCAAACCTATATTTTGGGGATTGGCAAACGTTGGCTAGCGGGCCTGGATGTTTTGTTTACCTGGAGCGTCCACAGGCATGGAGCCCCTCAGCTCTCAGTGGCCACGGTTTGCTGTTCCCAGCCAAAGGGAGCTGCTGGAAGCAGCGCAGGCTGAGGGAACTGGGGGGCTCCATGCCTATGGACACTCCAGGTAAACAAAATGACAATGTATTAGATATTCAATTAATTAATTCCATAGAGCTTAAAATCAAATTTTGGTGTAGACCCGTTGATAAGCCGACTCCTGCTCTTTGATGCTTCACTTTAAAACCAAAAATATTCAGCTTATGAAGAAGTATATAAGGTAATATTTTGATATCAAGAAAAGTAAACAGAAAAATAGTAAAATCAAGAATACGCTTTTACTTTAAAAAAAAATGTATCCAACTAAGCACCAGGACAACCCTGATGTGTACCCTGCAGAAATCCAAAACATATGCCAGGATACAATTAATTCACATTGCTGATACTTGCAGAAAGCAGAAACACTGGATAATTTTTTTTTTTTATACTTCACTGTAAAGTGACAATCAATTGACAAGTCTTCAAGGATAGGGAAACAGAATTTGAAATATTAAGAAAGAATATGAACTTTATTAAAATCATGGTTGTCTTTTGCAGAGCATTACTCACTGCTATACTCAGTAAGAAAGCAGTAGCATTCTTCATTTCAATTAGTCAAGGCAAAATTGTTACACAACTTCCGGATCTGATATTTGGGATACTAAAGATGATATTCTTTGGCACAGTTATATGACTTACCTTTCCACCATCATCCTGGAGAACAATATTTTCAGGCTTCAGATCTCGGTGTATAATTCTGTTTTCATGCAAATACTGGATACCAGACCCTGAATAAAATCAAATTATTTGACATAAGAAACAGAAACAGCACCTCTAAAAATCAAGTTATAAGAATTTCTAACACCTCTATATGATTTCATGACCAAAAAAGAATAAAGATATGGGCTACATATTTCCCTTCTAGTAAAACTCTGGTTTAGCTGGTATCAGATAGAAGCTGCTGCTGCTTATTATTGAACGCTATAATGTTGTTGCCTCAGTAATGCTGTTTGAGGTGCTTGGTGCTTTTGTCCTTGGAGTTGCAGTGTTATCAGCAACAGCAAATACTGCAGCCTGCTAATTTAGCAAACCTTGATGTTACTTATAAATAAAAAAAGACAACAGGCACGGTTTGGTAACAAAGGCACTTGGCCAGATTTATTGTCCTGAAGGCATAGTACTAGCATTTTAAGTGCCCATATAAGTGCCCAGGAGCAAGGAACAGCTTAGTCAGCAGACGGAAGTTTTGCTGTCCCCTCAGCCACATAATGGGTTAAGGCAACATTTATAGACTGAAACGAACAAACAACTTACATATCCTTTTACACATTTTATCATATTTGTTTGTTACTTCCCCTTGTTCCTTATATCTTGGACAAAACATCCTTATTCAGTATTTTGTCAAACAATTTTATTTTGTACTAAATTTGAATGTATTTGTACTAGTTACAATATATTTATATAAATACTATAGCCTAGTACACTAGCATCAACTTTGCAAAATTCATGTACTGGACTGTCAACCAATATGCATTTGCTTTAATATATGGCCTGACTTTGGTTTACAGAAGTGGTTGGCAAACTATCGTATTGGCAACCCCTTTCACATAGCAAGCCTCTGAATGCAATCCCCCTTATAAATTAAAAACACTTGTTTATATATCGAACACAATTATAAATGCTGGAGGCAAAGAGGGTCTGGGTTGGAGGCTGATACCTCGCAACTTCCTATGTAATAACCTCGCAACTCCCTGAGGTGTCCCAACCCAGTTTGAGAACCCATGCTTAACAGCCTCTTGTTCAAGCTTAAATTTTGCACTAGGCTCCATGTTCCAGGCTGCATTTTCCTTTCTTCTCCTTCATGGTGTATGTATTTAAGAAGACACAGCATCAGACTAACTACAAAATCCTGAGTGCTAAATACAACCTTCTAAAAAGGTGCATCCTCTTCCCCTCTCCACACAAGGGCACCGAGCCTATCTACAAGATTATCAAAATAGGGTTTTCCCTATATGAGACTACAGAGCTGAAAACAGAAGAAAAAAGGAAATTTGTTAAAATATATATTTGCTTTTTGTGTGCATTTTGTGTTTATTTCTTTGGCTTGGTGATGGGAATACAAATACATATATCCCTTGGAGGGGAGGTAGTATTTCCTTTCAGCACACTTTGCTGTGCAGGGTAAGGAGGATGGTGTCTACCATAACACATTGACTGGCTCCATAATGGCTTCACCAATTGGCAGAACCACCTTGGCAGGGGCTGCTGATACTACAATGTCCACCACTCAGGGGATCTTAAATCTCTTGGAAATGTGACATTTGTCACAGATGTGAGATTCCCCCAAACACTTTAAAACAGACTGGATGTGGATCACTAACCAGCATGGGTTTAGTGCAATTGTGGCAGCACTTAAACCCCAGTGAGCACAGCCTCATTTTGGTACCAAGCCGGTTACCTAAAAAGAAACTTAGTCCAAAGATTTAAGACTAGACTACCAGTATAACTAGTAGAGACTAAGGTTTTTTTAGTTAATTATGTGAGTTAGCTGCATTTAATCATGATCAGTTTTAATTGCTCTTAAAAATTAGAATACTGATGGAGAATTAATTAAATATTTTTGGATGTTTTTCTACATTTTCAAATATATTGATTTCTATTACAATACAGAATACAGTTTACAGTGCTCAATTTTTATTACAAATATCTGTACTGTAAAATAACAAAAGAAACAGTATTTTGCAATTCACCTCATACAAGTAATGTAGTGCAATCTCTATTGTGCAAGTGCAAACTATAAAAGGTTTTATTTTTTGGTTACATAACTGCATTCAAAAATAATACAAAGTCCACTCATTCCTACCTTTTCAGCCAATTGCTCAGACAAACAAGTTCATTTACATTTGCAGGAAATAATGCTGCCAGCTTCCTATTTACAATGCTACCAGAAAGTGAGAATAGGTATTCACATTGCACTGTTGTAGCTGGTGTTGCAAGATATTTACATGCCAGATGCACTAAAGATTCATGTCCCTTCATACTTCAATCACCATTCCAGAGGACATATATCCATGCTGATGACAGGTTCTGCTTGATAATGATCCGAAGCTGTACAGATCACAGGTTCATTTTCATCATCTGAAAGGTTGAGTGCTGTAGTTATTTTTAGAAATCTCACATTGGTACCCTCTGTGTTTTGTCAAATCTGCAGTGAAAATGTTCTTAAAAGGAACATGTGCTGGGTCATCATCCATGACTGCTACAACATGAAATTATGGCAGAATGCGGGTAAAACAGAGCAGAAGACATACAAGGAGTTCAATCAAATTTAATTGATGCATTATTTTTTAACGAGTGTCATCAGCACGCAAGCATGTCCTCTGGATTGGTGGCCAAAGTATGAAGGGGAATACGAATGTTCAGCATATCTGGCATGTAAATATCTTGCAATATCGCCTGTTCCCACTCTCAGGTGACACTGTAAACAAGAAGCGGGCAGCATTATCTCCTGCAAATGTAAACAAACTTGTTTGTTTGAGCAGTTGGCTGATCAAGAAGTAGGACTGAATGAACTTGTAGGCTCTGAAGTTTTACACTGTTTTATTTTTGAATGCAGTTATTTTTTGTACATAACTCTACATTTGTAAGTTAAACTTTCATGACAAAGAAACTGTACTACAGCACTTGTATTAAGTGAATTGAAAAATACTATTTCTTTTGTGTTTTTACATTGCAAATATCTGTCATCAAAAATACAAAGTGAGCACTGTATACTTTGTATTCCGTGTTGTAACTGAAATCAATACATTTGAAAACATAGAAAACATCCAAGAATATTTAAATAAATGGTATTCTATTAACAATGCAATTAATCATGATTAATATTTTTAATCGCTTGATAGCCCTAATAACTAGCTAAACGAACTTACCTAACTTATTCACTCCTAACAATAAGAGGGTGTGTGTGTGTATATATATATATATATACAGACACACACACACAAAGAACTGAGGGAAGCATTTATAATAAATAATCTAAAGTTGCAGAGACAACTGTCACTGGCAGCATAAAGGAACTGAAAGGGGTACTGAGGCGGCTCCGCCCCCTTATACTAGCACACAATGGCATCAGACAGGAGAGAGGCTCAAGCTGCCCCCATAGGTATAGTTGAGGGGGAAATATTCTCTGAAAGCAGTCCATGAGGCAAGCACACACTTAAGGGGTGGAACAGATCTGTGCAAGCACTCAGAGAACACCACTTCTTCTCTGCAAAAGCAAACACATCTCTACTGGTAGATTTGACTCACCCTGTAGTCCTAAGAAAAAGAATCGTGTATATAGATTATGTGTTCACAAACTCTTTTCTATTAGTAAAGTATGCTTAGAAAGCTCACATAAGTGACTGCATACTTTAGAGAAGGCAATTAAAGTATCTTGGGTTGAATGATAAATACAGACAAAAAAAATTTGTCAATTTCTCAGGACACACAATTCTAGGAGCTTGACTACACCATAGTGAGGGATTAATCCACATTGAGTTAGCATGCAATGTGTAAGCCATGCTAATAGCATGCATCCAGGATGGCTGTGCCCTCTTTCAATTTGTAACAAATGGCAGGGGCTTATTACATATTAAGTGCATGGCATTCTCAGAGGGAATACCATAGTTCTTTGCTTTGCTGCTGAACTGTGTGCATTCTTAATTTTTTTCATATTCTGCATATTGTGGGATGCATAGCAGAATCCAGGCAAGTGGAAATATATTTTTTAAATCCCATGGTCTACACTCTCCATCCCCTGCTTCCTTTCTGGGTGGCTAGCACCATTTTTGAATTGCTGTTGGCCATCGTGGACCCTATGCTGACAACTGTGAATATGCAGACACTGCTTGGGCTGGGCTTTGTTTCAGCACTCAAAACCGGGTGGCTTTGGTTTTGGATTTCACCTGCCACATCTCCAGGCAGAAATGTGGCTGCAAAAGCGGCTCTTCCCTCTGCAGCAGCGGAGAAAGCAGGACGAGGAAGAGGATAACACTGAGCATCTGCTATTATAAGAGCTGCTCCTTGAGCTGCTTCACACAGTGCCAGCATGGACCACGTTATGTCAGCAGAAGACGCTCTCCTGCCAACTTAGCTACTACCACTCATTGGGAGTGATTTAATTATGCTGGCAGGAGAGCGCTCTCCTGCTGGCACAGAGCAGCTATGCAGGAGACCTTACCGAAGCGCAGCTGTAGCGGTACAATGTACTGCTGTAAGGTCTGTAGGGTAGACGTAGCCTTCGTGTGCTGTAACTGCACAGTGTGTATATGGGCATTTTCACCCCAGATTAACCTGAGTTAATGCAGATTAAAATGTCCAGACAAGCCAAATTATCCCAGTAAGCAGGACTAAAAGGGGCTTCCACTACTAGAGTTACCTGCTTTGACAACTTGCTTTTGCAGGGTTTTGTTGGAACAGCAGAACAGTTACATATAGCAAACATGAAAAGGCAAGAAAGGCAGCAGATTACATACCAATGTCACAAAGCAGAGAAAGTATTTGACTTTCCTTAAGTCCACAGCAATTTTCTGGTTTGTTTAACAGCTACAGAAAAGAAAAATATGTCTAAGTTGGCAATGCATTAATTATTTGTTAATATCTTCTGTCCTCAATCACCACAACATGAGAAAACAATTAAATTCACACTTAATTAAACTGAGCTATAGAATTAATCAGTCTTGTGAAAGAATAAAAGATATAGAAAGTCAAAAGGTATATAGGAGCAGGAAAGAGGTTTGCAAAGAAGATTCCAAGTGTGTGAAGGCAGTTGTAATTACATACAACAGTTTTGTAGGCAGTTTAAAGGCCAGGCAATGACAGACTCAAAACTGACAGCCATTAATGGGGAGCTCATGGTCCCCAGAGTCTGTACATTCCCCAAAATCTTGACAAATTCAAAACATTATATGAAAGCAAACAAATAACATTTATGACTGACCAGAGTCTCAGGAGCAGGATCACTGCTTGGAGGATCAACCGCTCTAATAGTCTAAACCATTTCTGAGGAGTGAAGGAAAATCAAGCCAAGTGACAAGAAACAGAAAGGACCACTTGTATACACACACAACAGCAGCATGATACCCTGTAGTACCTAGATTAGTACTCCATGAAAAGAATAGGAAGGAAACACATAGGGCCAGATTTTTCCTATGTCTAAAGTAAAGGAAGGGGCTGTCAGGGAACCAGTTACAGCACCCTGTTTTCTGCTTGACCCAGAGTGATAGCTGCTTTAATCTGAACAAGTTGGCTATGAACCTTAATGGGCTATCCACCAGCAGGGACTGCATGGCACCTTGGTCACACACACCAGCAAAGAGCTATGGGTAAGAAGGCAGAGAAGCCAGCTATATGGGCTCTGCACCTGCTGAGACTCCCCCTCCTGAACACTAGAGTATCCCTGACTAGGGCACTGCAATTAGTCTCCACTCCCTTTGAACCACCTGAGCTGTGTAAAGAGTCTGCCCCTCAGTCATGCTGGTGCCTGCAATGTATCAGAAAGAGGTGTGCTCTCTTCTGCAATGACTCTATAACCCTCTAATGCTGATCCACCCAGTGCTAGCCTTACTGCCCTTACCAGATGAACTGAATTCATTATAGGTCAGCTGGCATTTTGAACCATTTAGTAGTCTGAGTACTTATGTCACTCTGCCTAATTTCTGTTCACCTACTGTGACAAAGCTCTGTCCTTATCTTCATGGATCCTGCGTTTCCTGGCGGATTTTCAACTAGCCTCAGCGGCTCACTGTGACCCTCCACGGAGCCCTTCTCTCTCTAGAAACAAGGTCACAGCCTATTGAGCCATTTTCATCACAAACCAGTGAGGAGAAGCTATCCTTCCTGGCACAGTCTCTATTGTCTCCCAATCTCAGAGACTAATTAGGGGAGGCAGAAAGGGGGGAGCCCAGGCCCGCCCTCTACTCTGGGCTCCAGCCCAGGGACCCTAATAGTATCAGCTAAGATGGCTGACCTTTTATCCACAAAAAATAATACAATTCCCTGGGCTACTTCCCCACAGCAGTCCCCGCTTCTTCAAACTCCACTTCACCCTTACTTCAGGGCCTCCTTCCTTCTGTACGATATGTTGTCCAACGCTCAGTCTCACCAACAGCATAACTTCCTTCCACAGCTCCTGACACCCACACCCACCTGACTAACTGGGAGGTTTTTATCTGGTTTCAGCCAATCCCTGATTGGCTTCAGGTGTCCCAATCAGGCTAGCTGTTTCTACTCCTTTCTAGAAGGTTCTTAATTGGCCCCAGGTGTCTTGATTGGCCTGGAGTAGCCTTTGTTTGGCTATCCAGGGAACAGGGACCTGCACACCCTGAGACTAATATACCTGCCTTCCAGCACTCTCCTATATCCTTCTGGTCTGACTCCATCACACTACTAATTATATATTTAGCCAGGTACATAGAGAGATTGGCATTTTATCATAAAGCCTAGCTAGCATTATCATTTAGCCACTCTTCATCACTGAATATTTATTTGGGATTTAAGCATTCTGTCTCTCATTCTTGGATTTCTCATCCCACTTGATCACTACTTGAAAGTTAAGCACTTGCCTTATTAACTAACTGCCATTGGCTTGCCCCCAGCATGGCTGGCTCTACTAACCATTTGCTACCTTCTTACATGTGCTATCTTCAACTCTGCTCCAATTCCCTTACCCTCTCTACCCTTACATCCTAACACCACACACACACACCACCACTATCTGTACATTTTCATCTCTTGCCTCATCCTTGCTCTACCTCTCTCACTCTCAAAAATCCACATACCTCTTCTGTCTTCCTCACTTCCATAATCACCTGTCCCACTCCAATCCTCCTCGCTTCCTTTAACCTCAACTATTTCTTTCCTCCTGTCCCGTCTAAAATGCTAAATCCATCTAAAAGAAAAACTTCTTCCATCCACAACTTCACAATCTCCCAACTCTCACTGAGACCTGGATTCCTCCTGGCCCTTCTTCCCCCCGAATACTGCCTGTGTTGCAACGCTCCTATTGCAATCATTCCCCATCAACTCCCCTTGCACAAAATTGTTCTGTACAAGTCATAGTTGGAGTATTTGGCTCTCCTCTCTTACATCACTTCCGACGCCTTCCTGCTCCTTCTTTTCACTCATCTTTTGGACTACCCTCCTCTCTTTCTTCCACTCCATGTTGCTGTGATCTATGGCCCACCTGATTCCATCTCACTGACCATCCTCAATGATTGTCTCCTTAACCTTAACATGTCTCCTCCGGGGTCAGACTTTCAATTTTCTCCCCCTCAGAATATCCGATCAGGGACTGCTCCAATTGCTTCAAATACAGCCAGAAGTAATTAGCATAGAAAACAAAGAGAAAATGAAAGTGAAATGGAAAAAATCATGGATATGATAGAATAAAGTTATTTACTGATTAAACAGAATTCAAAGTCTCTCATTGTTAAAGCCCATTTGCCTCTCTCCCAGTCCTTAGCCTGTGGCACATCTGACTTGTCTGCTATTTACACTGTTGTGAAGAGCCTTCATCTTCATTTTAGATACAAGATCAAATTCTTGTCCAATCCCCCATTTAATTATCTTCGTTGCTTAGTCTACAGATGGAAGAGTGTCTTTCCCAATTCCCACTGCAAGGGAAGGAAGTACAAAAAGTGTACTGATTTATATCACTACCCTCCATTAAACTATTGAAAGATGGTGGTGAATACACCATTAAGAATTTATTCCAAGGTGCGCCTAGTGTCTTGCCAAATGAAAGTCACCCACGTAAATCAATAAGAATATGAGCATTCTGGTGGCTTCTTCAGCCCAGGAAGATTCTACACTGATGGAGGCCATGTGAGAATCTAAATACATTGGCAATTTATTGTGACTTCTTCCATGCTTTTACATACTCCAGAATAACTCCTCTATTATGTATCTGAATCAAACACACTGGTGGGTAAATAAGGGCTTGACTTGACTACTAGAATTTGCACCACACTGATGTAGTTCCTATGGTGTAGATACACAGCTTCAGTGTAAAAAGGCGATTGCACTTGTACTACTCACCACTGTAAGATGCTCTGGTACAAACCCCTTCTTACACTAGTGTGGTGCATCTGCACTTGCACTTGTTACACAGATACAAAAATCCCAACCCACTTAGTCCACAGTCACAACTATGAAATCGCTTATTCAGCTGTAATTTCAAACAAGCAAGTTTTACCTTCCTGAGATCACCTCCTGAACAGTACTCCATTGCAAGAAGAGGGACATCATTAACTAGGAAGTTCATCTCCTCTGGAACGTCACAGGCCTTTACTACATAGAGGTTGTTTAACCTATAGAAATGGAAAGCATGATGAAAATCTTGATACAGATATTTCAGCAGAAGTTCAAGAAGCAGAAGAATCACTAAAATGTGTTTCAAATATGTGCACAGTAAGATTTCTTTTCCCAAAACATTTAATGTTGTTAAGTGTGACAGCCAGCATGTTACGTCAGTGTTTCTCAAGGGCAACAAACAACGTTCATACTTTCTAAGAAGAAGCAGATTGAGTGGAAAGATAGCCTTATGGTTAAGGACTGGACTGGGACTCGAGATTTAAGTGCAAGCTCCCTGTGTGATGATGGACAAATGTCACTTAATCTACACTTCAATCTCTGGGGGATTATCAGGAGGATAATACCTGCTTATCTCCCAGGAGTGTTGAGAGGATACATTTGTTAAGGTTTGTGATGCCTTCAGATACTTTTCTATGTAAATACCTACATAGGTAGAAGATGTATACATAAGGAGAGGGGGAGCCATTTAGCCATCTAAAATCTATTTCCTGGTCATGTCTGAAAACACTCCTGTCAACTTCTCAAAAATAACATGAGGAGAACACTGAGTATCCAAACGGCCAAAGCTGGGAATACTGATACTGTACTTCTGATGTAACACTGAGTTGGCTGTGTGTTTCTAACATGTTACATAAAGCAAACTCTCCATAACACACTAAACATTTCCATCTCTCTATTTTTATTTTTACTTTTTTTTTTTTTTTTTTTGTTATCCCTTGTCTAGTAATATCTTCTTTTCTAGTCTCTACTTCCCTTCTAGATTTTGTAGCCTCAATCACATCATTTACCTTTCAATCCTAACTGCCCCTCAGAATGGCTTTTTCCATCATTTTTGCCCTTTTCAGTTTCCCGCTAGTTCCTTCTCAAAAGGGTCTTTGTTGCTCTCTATGAAATTTTGCCTTTTTTTATACGGTGGTTACCTTGTTATCCATTTTTACTGTCAGTATTGTCCCTCTTCTTTCCCTATATCTCCCTACCACTGTTTCTTCCCTCTCTCTTCTTTCTTCCATTTATATTTCTCCTTCCCTACTTTAACACAGCCTTGAGTGCCTTTATATGGGCAAAAGCAGTGGCCTGGCCTCTAAATTCAGATAAAAATTTCAGAGAATGAGCTCATGACAGTGAATGCACAAGTATCTGTAAGCAGGGGGGTCTCTCAACAGCCCAGGAGAGAACCATTGCCATGCCCAAATCTGTTTCAGGCTTGCATCCCCCGATTCCAACATTTTGTTCAACACAAATTTAAGAATTATACAAAAACAAAGTGATGCTCCAGCTCAACCCTGGCCTTTCTCCTTGCCTCTCTGAGCCTCCCATTCCCAAAGAGAACACAGCCCCTTCTTGAAACCCCTTTTCAGTCCTATAACAGACAGCTAGCCTTTATCCATTCCTGATTATTTCACCCTCTCACAATATTGCTGTCCAATGAGAAGGGGTTAGCAGACATATCTGAGTGAATTGAGTCAGATAATGGAATCTGCTGTGACCCTTTCAAGTAATGTGTTTTGGGCAAGTGGTAAAATCCATATCAAAAGGAATCATGCTGAAAGCAAAAATGTTAAACTACTGCAATTCTTGCAAGAAGAGTTTTTGTTCACATGTAGAAGTGGTGTTTCAGCCTGTGCAGGCAGACATTGCATGTCACCCTTCAGTTCTTACTGAACTAAGCAGGGCTGGGCCTGATCAGTTCTTTGATGGGAGACCAAAGCACATCAAGGCTAAGAGGCGATTCAGCCAGTGACACGCTTTCTCTGAGTCAGGACTGAATGTGGTATTAAACATTACTGTGCTACTGAAGGCACAGTGATTCTGATGAGATGTAGAACAGAAGTTCTGACTTTTCATGTTTATTAGGAAGTCTGTGCCATGTATGAACCCAGGTGTTTTGACTAAATTCCTATATTAATAGTAATAATTTACCCAAAATTCTCCCTGCAGTTTTAAATGGCTATGGTTACGTTCACTTCACATTCTATTCTAAAGCACAGCAATGACCTGTTGGATCGAATGTGGCCCGCCACTTAAGAGGTAGCTGAATTTTAGAAACAGATGTCATTTCTATGCACCTATTCAGGCCAAAGTGCTCTGGACTCCATTATTGAAATACAAGACAGTGCTGTATCAACACAGACCACTATATAGGTTTATAGGGAAATTCCATGGACAGGGATTATGTTAACTTAATATTGTCTTATAAAACAAGCTCTAGTTATGAGATCACTTACATTTTCTTTACATTAGAAATATACTTGTTGCATATATAATAGATGAATATAAAACTGAAAAAATGCACATCACTCACGTGCAATATTCAGGAAAAACAGGATGAAACTCATTGCAGTAAATACACATGAATCAGAGCAGTAGCAGAAAGTCTATGTAACAGAATATACTGGACACAAACATGGATCTGGCCAATATACTTCTGCTCCCATCCTCCTGCCTGAGCCTTTCATTATAGAGTATCCATCCAACTGATATTATAAGCTTCAAGAGCCAGGCATTTCACTTGTGAAAAGTGAAATGCACACCTCTAGCTCTATATAGTAATAATTAAAACAATAGTTACTATTAGGATGACTTTGGCTTACTGTGATTCATATATGTCTCAGAAATGCACTGAGGACACAGAAGAGTTAGGTGACCAAGATGCATTAATAATAGCTTCACAATTACAGAACAGCTGCTGAACTTCTGTAGGTGCTCTCAAGACATGTACTACATACATAGCAAAGCCATGAGTTGCACTCGTGTCAAATGCAGCTCCAGCTCTGCCCTGTGCCCTTCCTTATGTTGAATGGTCAGGAGTGCAACTAATAGGTCAACTAAGGGGTCTGTTCACTACAGGTTACCTTAAAAACACACCACCCTTTAAGAAAGTCAATCATCTTTCCAGGTTTCAAATTATAGAAAATCTTGTCCTTAAATGTTAACACTATTTGAAGTTACATTTATTTACAGCTTCCGAGCATCTATGGCACCTTCAAATAAAAATTTAGTTTCTATTTTATTTGAGACTGAGGATGGAAATATATTAATATTAGATCACTAGTGCATAGCCAATAGTTCTCAACATACTAGGCTTGTACCTGGGTGTAAAAGCATTTCAATATATTTGTAATAAAGAATATTCTGTCCTGGGTGAAACCAGAGCTAAACTAAAGCTGGGAGCTGATAGGGCCCCCCTTCCACCCTCGGACTGAAACAGAAAATGTCACAGAGGTCATGGAAGTTTTACAGATTCTGTGGCCACCATGAAATAATCTTAGCCTTAATTATAGACCATTAAATTTCATCTAGTTACCTCTATACTGAGTCCAATAACTTGAGAGTTAAACTATACTGCTGTGTGCCACAAGCAGAAGACAGGAGAGACTGAGGTGCCACAAATGCAGGAGGCACCTGCAGTGGCAGGAAACTGATTAGGTGAATTGTGCCCAGATGATCCCTGTAGGTGAACCATATCCCATAATACCCTGCCCAACCCCAAATCTGGCAGTCAATACGAAAGAATAAAAATTTTTAAAGACTCCAAGCAATGGTAGGTGCCCACTCCCCACAGTAAGCTGTTACTTCCAATACTAGAAACCATGTCTTGTTTCAGGATAGAATTTGTCCAATTTCAGCTTCCAGGCCTTGAACTCTGTCAGCCAGGGTTTTTTTAAAGAAAAAAAAAAATGCTCAAGTCTCTTTTCTGCATATCAGTGCCTATATGCATTGATCAAGTCACCTCTCAACCTTCTCCTTGATAAGCTGAGTAATTTGAATGCAAAACAGTCAACAGGAGTTCTATGAAATCCTGTCACATATAAAGTACACATCTAGACCAGGAGCAAACAAAAGATATCACCGCAGAGGGTAATTTTTCCATAAAACTATGAGACTGTGAAAAGAGAAACAACTTAATTTATCATAATCATAGTGTTTCGCCTTTACAATATCAGTGTAAAGTTGATTTTTTTAAATACAGCTTTCCTTCCAGGGGGCTAAAGATGCTCACTCTCACCTCTTAAGGTTAAGACCAAAAGAAAAGTCTATGGTCTGGTTATGAGTCTGAAACACAAATGCTCTCCAATTGATCTGAGGACACCACCTCCAAAAAGCAAGGGAAAAGGACATGATGGAGCATACTTACTTCTTCATGATTTGGATTTCATGGCACCACCGGTCTTTGTTTTTCATGCTTAGTTCCAGACGACAAGATTTAATAGCTATCTTATCACCTGTATCCTACAACAAAAACAATAAATGTGCTATGGCACAACAATCAGTCAGTCTGGGAATTAGCCGGGTTTCAATACCCTGGAATCAGAGGGGTAGCCGTGTTAGTCTGGAATTGCAGAAGTGACAAAGAGTCCTGTGGCACCTTAAAGACTGAAATTTTTTCAGAGCATGAGCTTTCGTGGGCTAATACCCACTTCGTCGGATGCATGCCTGGAGTGGGATTGTTGTAGCAGAGGGGCATGATCAATGGGGGGAGATCAGTGCAGGGGCAGAACAAGAGGGCATGAGTGGGTCAGGATGGAGGACTATTAGTTCTGGTGGGGTCAGTTCATTAGGTTATCAGGAGTGTATATGTGGAGCTGGGATGGGAGGGTTATGAGGTATTTGGGGGCAGCAGCGTGGTCAGGAGTCACTGAGATCGGAGAGAGCTGGGAAAGTGGTGGGGAGAAGAACATGGAGTTACCAAAATCCCAGAATGAGGTAGATGGGGGTAGGGAATTATCAGTGGGGGAGGGGTTTTCCAGGGGTCAGTGGGTTTGGTGGAGGGATATTAGGAGGAAGAAATGATGAGCAAGAGCTACCCAGGGGTGGGGACACTACCCAGGGATCCCGTGGGATTACCCAGTGGTTGGTGGATGAGTTACCCACACAGGGCTTGGCAGGGGCTACCGGTGGTGGGGGTGGGGTGGGGTGTAGCTATGGACTCGGTTGGCGGGGGGAGCAGTACCCAGGGGAAGGTTACCCGGGGAAGGGGGGGGAGTCAATGAGAGTGACCAGACAGCACCTCTGTACGACAAAACCCCTAATATCGGGCAATGGCTCACGCGAGGGCCATGGGGGGATTTATCCGGCGGAGCTTCAGTTGGCACCGCGCGGGGGCAGGGCGGCTACCCGGGGTGACTATTGGAACCCCTCCCCCCCCCGCACCTGGTGCTGGTACAGACAGACGTTGCCGAAACCGCCAGTTCCCAGCCGCTCCCGCATCTCCCAGGGGCCGCAGCTGCCCCCGGGCTGCCCCCGCAGCGCCGCGCCCACCGGGGGCCGCTCCATGCCACGCCAGGACCCGCAGCAACCCCCGCCAGCCCGGAAACCGGCGCTGCTCCCCAAGTTCGCTGACGTCACTTCCCGCGAGACTCGGGGCGGGGCCGGCGGGTAAAAGCATCACTCGCTCAACGCCCCGCGGCTAACGGCCCCGACCCCACCCGGCTTACGGGGGAGGGGCCCCCTTCAGGCCAGACCCCCACTAGGACCCGCCCCCAGCCTGGCAAAACACCAAATCAGCGACGCAGAAATGCTCCCTGAAGGCCGTGGCAGGGCACGTTACAGATTCGGCATCTAACTGCGATGTCACACAGGCGGTGTCGTGTCGTGTCGTGTTGAAGCACAAGCCCTGTTCGTGGTGAATACGGTGACAAAACTGCCCCTGAATTCCCGGGGGAGTAGATCCACTGGGTCACACTCAGGAACAGCGTTGGCAGGATTTGATGGTTATTAGAGAATGTCTCGTTCACCAAAGGGCCATAAATCTAAAAAAATCTCTCTAACAATAGTCATTAAAGATTACAGAGGATCAGCCAAGTAAGAAAACGCTACTTAAGGCTATTGGGTATATTTTGATATGCGAGTTTGACAATTTGTGTTTTAGAAATTATAAAGTACTTTTTGAATAAGTCATTAAATAATTGTCTGACAATTCTCCAACCGCCATAGTTTCCTTTAACTGAAAATGTAAATAAACATCTACAAGTGTTTAAGAATAAACTCAGTCTGTCAAAATTATAACAAAAATCAAAATCTGCCAAGCCTACCTATAAACAAACCCAATTCCTAGCCAAAATCATTATTAAGGCAGAATTAGGACTACTCAGATGCACCCCCCACTTTTCGTTTAAAAAAGCATTTTACTATGGAAAATAAAATGTAAACCATAGAGCATTACCTTATACCAAATGTCATACATACCTGATTTTGCATCACTATGTTAACCTCCTCATTTTAAGTACCATGATTTTATTACCTGAAGGTAGCTACATAGGTAACTCATAACTAACTGGAAGCACATGGAATCTTTGCAAACAAATATAAAACTCCAGGCCTCATTCCTCAAATGGAGAAGAGAAAGGATGGAGGGTCTTCTGATTAAAGCACAAGACTGAGAACCAGGATATTTGTGTTCTATTCTTTGTTCTGCCACCATGCTGCTGCCTGACCTTGAACAAGTGACTTCTCATCTAAGTCCCTCAGTTTCCTCATCTTTAAATATTTATATTCCTGTTTTGTAAGTGACTTAGATCTATAGATGAAATAAGCTTTTAAAAACAATGTTATTTCACTAAAATATTACTTGGTTAGGAATAGCTCATTTTTCTAGGCAAACACCTAAAGTAGCCCCAGCTCCCCACTCAACTGGTGTATTTTCTTTGAGGGTAACATCATGAAACTGACCAACAAAAGCTAGCAAATTAAGTTCTAGGTTAACTCAATTTGTTATTGTAGAACAAGTGTTAAAGGGAGAAACACAGTGATGGTTCTTGGCTTAACACTGTTTAGGCACACCATCGAGAATTAGTGACTAGGCTGGAAAGCAGAAGTCCTACAAAACACATTGGGAGCAAGTCTTCATCAGGTTGCAGCCCAGCTACAAAGAGACTTAACTGAAGTTTTTAATCAAAAACCCCGTAATTGGTTTAACTTTAAACATTTGTGTGTTGGTTTGTGACACAAGCTTAAAATGACAAGTCTAGTTTATGTGCACTCAGATTAATGGAATACCTGTACTGTAGTAGTATCACGTTCTTTTTCCCTAGAAAATCATACAGCTGACTAGTAGCAGAAAAAGTAGTAACACAGGCAAAACAGCATTTGCTTAGACCAATTTGGGCCTAGGTACTGGATCATGGCTTTTACCATATTTCTTTATGCACAACCTCAGAGGTGCTGGAGGCATATGCCCACTCCAGCACTATTCTGCCAAGCTGTTGACTGGAAACAAGGACTTACTTGGCAGCTCTACACCTTAGAATCAAGGTTGGTCAAGAAATGTTTACCCATTAACACCACCCACGGGGAAAAAAAATAGCATCTATCAACAGCCCTGCTGAATAGCTCCTCTGATCACCTTCTACCCATGATCAGCTGTTCAGTGGTGTGCGAGAGGCACTGGAGGGAAGGGGAAGCAGTGGGGTCAGCAAGAGGTGGAGTAAGAGTGGGGCATGCTCAGGAGAAGGGGCAGAAAAGGGTGGGAAGAGGCAGAGCAGGGGCAGGAATGGGTAGAGACAGAGCAGCAGTGGAGCCTTGAGAGAAGGGAGGGGCTGGGGCAGGGTCAAGGATCCCCAGGGAAATTAGAAAGTTGGTGCCTCTGAACCCCTGGCTCGGGGAGGTTAGTCCCCAGTCCCTCCTGCCAAAGCTCAGAGCCCCATGTGGCCACCAGCCCCAGCCGGGGACAACCTAAGTACTCCCCTCCCTCAGCCCAAGTGCCAAGCTGGTGAGCAGGCAGCATGTTCCCCCCACCCCCAGTCCTGGAGCACCAAGTGCCAGGCAGGAGGGCTGGCAGCGTGGCCTGCCTCCAGCCTTGGAGCACCAAGCAGGTGGCACACCCCCACCCTTCCCAGCCCTGGACTGCAAGTCAGCCCCCAATAGCCCCAGCCTGAGGCCCTGGCAGGAAAAGCCCCTCACAGCACAGTGCCAGGAAACAGGAAGGAGCCTGGGTGGGGGTGTGAGCAGGGCCATGCAAGGCTGTTTGGGGAGGCTCAGCCTTCGATACCTGCCACCCAAGCTGAGGATGCTGCCATATGTGGAGAGACAGAGATTTTCAGCTGTGCCCTTTGGCCACCAGCACTATGCTATTAAAACATCTCGCGGCAGAAGATCAAGCGTCAAAAACCTCAGGGCATGTCTACACTACAAAATTAGGTTGACCAAAGTTATGTCAACATACAGCCGCTGCAGTAACTGAAATCAATTTTCCACAGCCACACTATGCTCCTTGTGTCAGCAGTGTGCGTCCTCACTAGCAGCTCTTGCATCACTGCAGAGAGTGCACTGTGGATAGCTCACCATCTGGTGCAGGGTTTTTTGAGGCAGGGTGTTTTGGGAAGGGCTTTCAAAGCCTCATGGGGGCAAACAAGTCATGCAGGGGTGACAAGGAACATGGTTTCAACATCCCATGATGGTTTTCTCCATCCATTACAAACATAATGTGCCTGGAAGCAGCAATGTCTTCTGGACTGGTATTCAAGGGGGGGTCAGAGAGCGCTCTCGCTCAGGACTGACCCAGATAGACTTTGTTTTAACATTGTTCTCTTGTTCAACACAGACTTGCTACACTGTGTACCAGACATCTAATCAATCCTTTCACTTTTTACAACACTGTCTGAGTGTCACTCCTGATTAAGAAATTTAGGAGTGCATTGCTCCCTTTGAATGTGCAAGCCTTCACCAGGAGTGTTATAAGTGTAAAGTAGCCTAAAATTAGTGTTTACCTTTAGCTTAACCCCTTACAGGTAAACACTAATTTGGGGTATTGGTTTTTACAACCATTAGTCCCCAGGACAGGTGGCTGCTGGTGGTGATACTGGGAAGCTGAAGTGTCTAAGGGAATTGCTTGTGTGACTTGTGGCTAGCCAGTGAGGTGAAACCAAAGTCTTGTCTGTGTGGCTGGTTTGGTAACCCTTTAGGGTGGGGAAACCCCAGCTTTGGGCTGTAATTGCCCCTTGTAAAGCAATTTGTCCTAATCTAACACTCTCAGTGGGTCACACCAGGTACAGCACCGTCACAGTGGCATAGTCGTGCTAGGATCCACAAAACCAGGTCAATTATGCTTTGGGTCAAAACCCCACGCTGTCCAAATTTAAATTTTGGGTGTTGAGAGTTTGATTGGTTAAAAAGTGGGTATAATGAGTAAGCAAGGAGCATTTAAGGGACTTGACAAAAAAGCCCTGGAAGATTTGTGTGCAGAAAAGGGAATAAGCTTTAAAAAGAAAGCTACAAATCAAGAACTGAGAAAGCTGTTAGTGGCCCAGCTGAAGAAAAAAGCCAAAACAAAAAAGGTTTGGTTAAAAGAACTAGCCATAAAAAAAAAATGCTTAGTTAAAAAAAATAGCCAAAAAAAGAACAGATAAATTAAAGAAAATTGCTGCTAAAACAAAAAAAGGAATTCAGCAAATGCAACAAAAAAAAATTAAGCAAATGCAACAAAAAACCGCCAAACTTCAGCTCCAAGTCAAAAAAGCAAAAAAAAACCTAAAACTTAAAATCCTTTCTCTCCTAAAAAAATTTTTTATTGGTTAGTTGTCCACCTCTCAGGTTACCTTTAGCTTAACCCCTTACAAGTAAACACTAATTTTAGGCTACTTTACACTTATAACAAGGAGTCCATTCAAATAGACTCACTGAGGGGAGCTCAGAGTAAAACCACGGTGCTGAAGGCTCAGAGGTTTGGTCCCAGGAGGCAGAAAAGCCAAGGGGTTTAACCCTCTGAGAATGACCCACAGAGGGGATAACATATTTAAGGGATCCTCCTAGGCAGTGGTTCTCAAACTTTTTGTATTAGTGACCCCTTTCCAACACTGAGCTTCTGACCACGACCCCCTCTAGAAATTAAATACACATTTTTGATATTTAATACTGTTAAATACTAAATGTAAACCCCATTGTTTAAAATGGATTTACCTTTTCTCACTGCTTTTTAAATTAAGACTAAAACACATTTTTAATTAAAAATAAGTGGAAAAGTTATTTTTAAATAGAAAAAGTACCTGTTCAGCTGTGAATGTTGTCTCCTTACCAGGGTCAGTCACAGGCAAAATGGTGCCTGGCCAAACTTCTGTTTGGCACCCTTTGTTTGGAGGTGGTGTGGAGTTTGGGCTGGAGCTGGGCTGGAGGAGCTTGGGCCCAGCAGCCCACCACAGGGGCTGGATCAGCAGCCCACCACTGGGACTGGGGTCAGGGCTGGGGCCAGCAGCCTGCCCCGGGGATCGCAGCTGGAGCCCGCCGCCCACTGGGGTCGGGGATTACAGCTGGAGCCCACCACCCGCTGCGGTCGGCGCTGGGGCCAGTAGCCAATCCCGGGGATCGCAGCTGGAGCCTGCCACCCGCTGTGTTCAGGGCTGGGGTCAACAGCCCACCAGCAGGTCGGTGCAGGAGCCAGCAGCCCACCCCGGGGATTGCGGCTGGAGCCGTAGCCCGCTGCAGGGGCCAGGACGCCAGCCCCGGGGATCGTGGCTGGAGCCGTAGCCCGCTGCATGGGTTGGGCCTGGAGCCTGCCGCCCGCTGGGGTCAGGGCTTGTGGTCAGCACCCCCAGTGGGTTGGGGTAGGAGCCGGCAGCTCGCGGGGATCGCGGCTGAACCCAGCAGCCGGCCGCAGGGGCCGGGTCGCCTGCCGCAGAGATCGGGCTTGAGCCAGCAGCCCACTGCTGGGGTCAGGGCTCACAACCCCCACATAAGCAGGTCACAACCCCCACTTTGAGAACCAATGTCCTAGAGGCTATTCCACAGAGCACAGACCTCTGGATTCTGTCACAATCACATCATTATGCAGGTTTGGGATGATGAGCAGTAGCTACAGAACTTTCAGATGCAAAAGACCACATTCATGGAATAGTGCAAGAAGCTCACCTCAGCCCTCCACTGCAATGACATCAAAATGAGAGTTTCATTCATGGTGGAAAAAGTAAGTAGTGATCACTGTGGGAAACCTGGCCATACCAGATTGCCAGCAGTCAAGAATTAATTTAGAGTTGGAAAATCCACCAGGGGGAGTTGATGTAAGACAAGTGTGCAAAGCCATTGTGTCCTCTTGGCAATGCACAGGACCATCTGAATCAATGTTCCCTCTAATTTTTGACAGGCTGTGTGCGCAAAAAAAAATTTCTATGCAAATTTTTGTGAGAGTGGTATTTCGCCATGTGCACAGAGTTTAGGATCTGTGTGCGCACACACACACAGCTTAGAGGGAACAGTGTTCTGAATGGTTTTGCAGCAATGGGGTTCCCAAATTCCAATGGGGGCAACAGGTGGCACGCGTATCCCTCTTTTGGCACCAGACCACCTTGCCAAAGAGAACATCATCAACAGAAAGGGCTATTTTTCTCTGGTATTGCAAGCACTGATGGATCACCAGGGATATTTTGCCATCAACACGGGCTGATCAGGGAAAGTGCATGACACATACATCTTAAAAAAAGAGAAAAATGTTCAGAAAGATGCAAGCAGGGACTTCATTTCCATACCAGAGGATTACCGTTGGGGATATGGAAACGCCAACAGTGATCCTTGGATCCAACCTACCCCTTACTCCCATGGCTCATGAAACCTTACACTGGCCACCTTGACAGCAGCAAGGAGTGCTTCAACCACACACTGAGCAGGTGCAGAATGACTGTTGAAGGTGCCTTTGGTCATTTGAATGGGTGGTAGTGCTGTCTACTCACTGGATTGGACTTTCATAAAAAAAATATCCCCAGGATTATAGCTGCCTGCTGTGCACTTCATAATATCTGTGAAGCAAAAGGGGAAAGCTTCCAGCAGAATGGAATGTGAAGGTGTGGTTGCTGATTTTGAGCAGTCAGATGCCAGGGCTATAAGATGAGATCAATGGGGAACTTTCCAGCTCAGAGAGGCTTTGAAAGACCATTTCAAAAAAGTGAACCACAGAAATGAGTGTTGTTCCAGTGTGCTCTACTTGGCATTGTTTTTTAGCACTCCAGTCTGAACCTTACAAGTGCTCTGTGTGTGATAATAACACATTGCAAATGCACCTATTGCTGTTATGTTTCAATGATGTCAGCCCCAGCAACCGTATGTTGTGAACTATTAAAGATGAATTAAGTTTCCATAAATAGACTTTTATTCCAAACAAAAATAACTAACTGAATGAAACTACATAAATACTGGGAAAAGAACCTTTGAAGGGGAAAGAACAGTCATTTTCATTTAAAACACAAATATATCAACCGTCTCTCTCATGGGTCAGTGTATGTGCGGCTCAGAATGTGTGTATTCTCCCTCAGAGTGGAGTGGTAGGGGTACTGCAGTGACCCCAAAATATATGTGGAACATAGGGGCAAGAAGCATAGGGAGGACCCAGAATGCAGTTATCGATAGACTGCAGAGGGAGGCAAGCAAGGGTTACCTGGACCTGAAGGTTATAAGAATCTCTCTGTCTGTCTGGCACTTGAGAAGCACTATCATGACCTGCTGCGTGTCTGTCCTTTTCTTGTGTGTTTCTCCTCTATGCCTTATCCCTTTTCATTTTGTCCACAAGGGTGCTCCTCCAAACCCTCTGCTCGGTATGTGCAACACCAGAGGCTTGCAGGATCTCTTGGAATATGTCGTCCCTCATCCCCTTTCTTCTCATCATCTGAGCCACTCCAGTGGTGTGTGGATGGAGGGACCCTCAAGGCCACATTTCCAGCTGTAAAAAGCACAAAGCATAGAGGTACTATTATAAGAGTTTTCACTCCCCTTGATCCACACAAGTTACAAGCACTACATGCTCACTTGGCATTCAGAGCATGGCAGCAGTCCCAGCTATGATTAAGGCTGCAAGTCTGTCACGGAGGTCATGGATTCTGTGACCTCCTTGACTTCTGCAGCGGCTGTTGCTGGCTCAGGGACTGCCCAAGCGAGGAAGCCCCTGAGCCAGCAGCAGTAGTTTGGGTGTGTGGGAGGGGGCTCAGGTCTAGGGGCAGTGGGAGCGCAGGGCGAGGGGCACTTACCTCAGGGTGGAAGCCCCCCTGCAGCTCGTAGGCAGCAGAACGGTGCAGACAGGCAGACCTTGCCCCCGCAGCTCCCATTGGCCGCTATTCCCAACCAATAGGAGCTGCGGCAGCCAGCACTTATGGCAGGAGCAGCAGGGCTCCTGCCTCCACTACCTAGATGCTGCAGGGATACGTAGCTGTGTAGGAAGCCCGTCAGTCCTGCCAACTCCCCGCTCCCATCCTCCCAGCATGGGTCCTGGGCCACCTCCCGTGGCATCCCTGGACCACCCCTCCCAGAGCACCCATGGCCACCCACCCAAGTTTTAGATAGGATAGGTATTTTTAGTAAAAGCCATGGACAGGTCACGGGTCAAACAAATTCACAGCCCGTGACCTGTCCATGACTTTTACTAAAAATACCCATGACAAACAGCCTTAGCCATGATGATTATCGCCCGGGGAGGAAGGGGGCAATTTTGGACAATAAAGGGGTGAGCACACGGGCATCAGTATATGTCAGTAGGGCAACTGAATGGAATACCGGCACCGTTTTCCACAGGAGATGGTAATTTGAGCTGATATCTCACTCCCAAGGGTGACAGGGGCTGAAAGGGAACAACTCCTGAACAAGTCTGGCTAGAGACTGGATCTGCACACTGCGAGCCCGTGTGCTGCACTGGTGTCTGCTGATGTAATTGCTTGCTAGTATGAGAAAGTGTCCTACTGCACTGGAAGAAATAAAGTAGTCCTTCCCAGAAACCTTCAGCAGAGGACTGCAGACTACCTCCAGGAAAGTTCTCTTGAAATCTCTACGGAGGATTCCCGGGACATCCCGGTGCACGTAAACAAACACAGGGCCCCCCTCCTACCTAGCTGTACAGGGGAATGAGAGGTAGACCATGAAATAATTAGTAGAGGTAGAGCTGCTCTCTCTTCTTGCCTGATTAAAAAAAGGAGTAAATGAACAGATGTGTCCCTGCAACATCAAAACAAACAGCAAACTTATCAGAGGTTCCTTTCCCTGCATCAGGCTCGCCGGTGCTGGACAGTAGGGACTCACTTGACTGCTCCAGTCAGAAAGAGGTCCTGGCTCATTGTTCCACTAGATTCCCCGTTGCCTGTCCTCAAACTCCTCCTTTTCGTCCATCACCTCCTCCGCCTCCTCGTGCACTGCAGGGGCCTCTGATTCCAGCTCCCGCAAAGTATCTATGGGGCTCTTGGTGGTGGTGTTTCCCCCAAGGAAGACTCACAGCTCCTTGTAAGAGCAGCATGTCTGCAGTTCAGCAGGAGAGTGTCAGTTTGCCTCCCTTGCCTTCTGGCACACCTGCCGCAGCGCCTTGATTTTCACGTGGCACCACTGCATGTCAGCATTGTAGCCTCTCTCACCTATGCCTCAAGTGATCTGGCCACAGATGTCAACGTTTCTACGGATGGATCAGAGCAGTGCCTGGACAGCCTCTTCTCCTCACAGACCACACCACCTACTGTGTGCTCCATGCAAAAGCATGTTTGCTGCATGGGGTTGGCATGGTCTGCTGGGCAGCTGCTATGTGAGCTCCCTACATCAACCAAACATGAAATAGATTTAAAAATTTTAAAAAGGGAGGGGCATGTATATGAGTACTTGACTGCCATGCAGCAGAGTTCTAAAAGGTGACCAGAGCAGCTATGATAGGGCATCGTGGGACACTTTCTGGAAGCCACTAAAGTAGACATAAGTAACAGTGTCACTGATATTGCATCAGCCAAACTATGCTGACCTAAGCACTATGCCTCTCACAAAGGTGGAGTTAAGTCGGCAGAGGCAGCAAGTTACATCAGCAGAAGCAACATTTTAGTACAGACATTTACAGAATTAAGTCAAAGTAAGCTGCCTTGCAAATAAACAAACTCTGTAGCATAGACCAGGTCTCAGAGCTGGGCCACCAGAACCCCTGGTACAGGTGGGGACGAGTTCAAACGGGCACAGCAAACTGGACATCCACTGAAGAATAGGTCTCACTGCCTCTTGAATGAAGCCTATTTCTCACCTACAGATGCAAAAATATTTCTGCATTAAGACAAACTTCAGGACCTATGAAACCTGTGTACTGCCTGCACTGCTATATGGGTCAGAAACCTGGACCGTCCTAAAAGCAGACTTGGGAGCAGCTGGAAGCATTCAATATACGCTGTCAGCATCAAATGCTGTGCATAAAATGGTTCAACTTTGTGCGAGATTTGGCCTTCCTGCAATTGCTTGCTCTTTGGTCATTTAGGCAACACGGCCAAAAACATCCCAGCTCATTGTGCTCTCAAACGCTCCATTGATGCACCTTGACCCTACCTGGAATTGCCTGTGGAACTGCCCCAGAGATTCACAGAACTGAGCCAGATCTGGACACTTCACTCTGTGATGTCTGGTACGATGCCATCATCCAAAACTTCTGACCTGTCAAGAGTGATTAAGCACTGGAATAAATTGCCAAGGAAGGTTGTGGTATCTCCATCATTGGTGATTTTTAAGAGCAGGTTGGACAAACACCTCTCAGGGATGGTCTAGATAATACTTAGTCCTGCCTTGAGTGCAGGGGATTGGACTAGACGACTTCTCAAGGTCCCTTCCAGTTCTATAATTCTACGGTCACTCCACCTACGCAATGGCCCTCAGTATATTGTGCACACTTGAGGATGAATTTATAACACCCCGAAGGGGAAGACTGCGTGTCTAAAATTTGTTACCAACTTACTGGGCCTGTTTTTCTGTACATTCCCAGACACACATGCACGCATTGCATGTACACCCCCACTTTCTGCATGCACACAGCAAGACAGGCAGCTAGCTTACTCTCTGTGTGTGTCAAACCCAATTTGGGTGGCCTTTGTCATGAAGACCTTCATCACTTACTAGTGCAATATGGGGCTACAGTACCTTAAATCCATTTGGAAACTAAAGTTGCTGCAAAATAAATAGGGTAACTTGCCAGGAGCTCCTACCACCAGTGTTCTGTGATCTGCACCAGCTGCTTATTGACAGCTGGGTGGAGTTTCAGGTGTTTGTTCTGGCCTATAAAACTCTAGATGGCCTGAGCTTGTCTGCCTGAAATGCCTTTGCCCTTGTGAGTTGCTGACACAAGATCAATGGAAGTGCTCAGGAGTACAGCCTCCTTAGTTTACCAGAGAGGATGCTGCTCATAGGACAGGGTCCTCAACTTAGAAATTCATTCCCTCGATTGAAACTGACTGAATATGCTCACTATTAGTGCATGGTGAAAAGCATTTGGAGAATGCTGAGTTTGTAAAGAAGCTGTGGTGTTAAGGGTTCTGCAGGATCCAAGGACAGAGAAAGTTAAACTCCTGCTGATGTTCGGTCTTGTACGCTGCAAGGCAGTTGGTCTGGCTAAGGCTGTTTTTGTCTCAGTTGAACTGAGTTTTACAAAGCCCAGCATGAAGCATCTTTAATTATTATTTTAGTTTGGTTTCAACATTTAAACATAATTTGCACATCCTAGCCTGCTGAAAATGAAGCCCTTATACTTCCCAATGCACAGAGTGTATTATTAAACTCTTGCATTCCTTAAATAATAATACAAACATCTGTGCCATTGTCTAGAAACTAGCCAGCCAACTCCTCAGGATTATGAGGTAAGATCTGGCCCTTCCTGTACTGAGAAAGTGTTAATACTCAGTGTGCAGAGCAAGTCTGGTTTTATTCATAGCATCTAGCTCCTTTACAAAGTTAAGTATTTTTGTTCCCATTTCCTCACAGCAGCTTTCTCTGAGCTAGACTGAGGAAAGCCTCAACTTTGCTTGAAGTCAGGCTTCTCTGTGTAGTGTTGATCAGGCAGCTTGCATGAAGGTAAACCAGTATATGCCCAAGTTAAAAAAAAAAAAAAAGCAATTTTTGCCTTGTGCTTACTTCTGCTGCAGATGTAATTTCCAAGGAGTAATGAGTCCATAGGACACAGCAAGCTACACTGCTGTTAGTTATTACTCATTGATCAAACAGGAAAGGAAAGAGCTTTCTAAACTCTACCCAGGTTAGACCACCAAAAACGCAGTCAGCTGGCGTAAGCTAATACTACTCCACTGAAGCAAAATGGAGCTGCACCTGCTCTTCCAGCAACAAATTCAGCTGATCATGTGCACATGACTGGCACACCAGACAAAGACTTATTTCTTATATCCCCTCACCTCAGACATTTCTGACTACCCCTGGCTTCTGAGCTTTATTTACAGAAACCCTGTAGCAGAGAGGTGACTAATCTACAAAACATGAAGTGTGTTTTTATAAATTAAATAGTTAGGAAAATCACTGAGAAAACTACACCTACCTCAGGGAAACCTCAGAGGTTTTGTTCAAATAAAAGGAATAGGAGATCGTACAATCAATGTTTAATTAAACACTACACCAAACCACCTACCTATGGCAATTATTGATACAGAGCTTAAATGTTCAGAGATGCAGGGCACTTGCAGCTCACAATGTTTTCACCTGGATGAGTATGTACTCAGCACCTCTGAAAATCAGGCTGTCAGTATTTTCTGTTACAACAACTGCCTACAGCTTAACTCTGGTCATGTAAGGATACGTTTCAAAGAAATGACAAACCTGAAAGGAGAAGTAAAAAATCTTGTTTCATACTTGCGTGATATCTGAGTGCTCTGAGATTTCTAGTAATTCGATCTGTTGTTCTTGCGCTTTATAATAAAGGACTCTTTAATGTCTTCAGTAACACAACAGTGAGTGGAACAGGAATCACCTGGAGATGGAGGACACAATAAGAAAAGGATACAAACCAAACTATTCTCCTGGATAAGGCAATAAATCCATCACAGGGGTTTGCACACCCCTCAGTACTGCTTGTCATCATGTGAGACAGATAATCACCTGTCTCTACAGACTTAAACTTATGAGGCAGGTCTGCCTTGTAGGAGCTGGAAGAATAACCGAAAACTAAAAGTTCTGGAAAAGTTTTCATGACTGTCCTTCTCCTTTATACTCTCTGTGGTAGGTTGAGACCGCTCTGACACTGTCACAGATCCGTCAGGCAGAAAACCACCACAGTGCACCCTTCCATAATCAATTCAGCAGAAACTGGTCACTGAGCATCCATGTTTGTGGACACTGACCAAAGATTTATGCATGTTACAGCACACACTTAATTTTTTCTGCCTTCTCAGTACCCGTAACAGAGAGGAATACCTCCTCGATTATACGAAGCCTATCTGGTCTTTATCAGCTGAAGACAAAAACATTCCTGTCTGTTGTCATTGTCCTCCAATGAACTCAGCTCTCTGCATTTGCTGTAACAGGAAAAGTTACATGGCCACTTGAACATGCTACGTGGCCACAGGGGTTTTACTTTTGTCCTGTTCCTTATCTGCTGGTCAGGGATTTTTATCTACAATGTGGGATGCCAAGAAAGGTGGGGGGGGGGGGGGAAAGGTGGGAAGTTTGCCTATGCTTAGGTTTAAATGTGACCTGCTCCCTTTCAAAGCAGCTGAAGTTTTCTTCCACTGATGTGCTATAACCCCACCTGCAATTGTAGTGTGGACTCTGGTAATTTCTTTCAAACAACTTGTTCAATTCTTCCACTACTTCTACAAAATGTTCAACAACTGACAAATCAGGACATGATCTGTTGATAAGCCACCCTTAACCAGGACTAGACAGCAGTTGATCATAACAAGAGGTCAGAATACATATAAATAGCAACTCACGGCAAACTAATTCAGACCTTGCTATAATTCCCCTCCTGCACACAAAATACAATGAGTGACTTACATGGCTAAGCTGGCCCATAGTGGCAAGATTCAAAACACAAAAGCCACAAAACCTCCCCTGCCCTACCTGTGAAGAGATTTTGTAGCAGTGTATCAATTATCAGCTGACTTAGAAAAGGGTAAGGAACTGCAAAACATTACTTTGAATGCAGGTGAGTTGGGCTTCAGCCAATGTGGCAATGAACGGGGTTTATGGATAGGATGCAGCCTGAAAGGAAATCCACTTGGGAATTTATGGTTGGATATAAATTAAACAATGAATTAATTTGATCCTATGATAGTTCATATTCAACTCAAAATTTGAATTATATTCCACAGCAGCAGTAGTTTTAGGCAAGTGTAATAGATTCCTACTAGCCCAGTTTAACTTACAGTAGGTCACCAA
Organism: Dermatemys mawii; assembly: GCA_007922305.1. NCBI lineage: Eukaryota > Metazoa > Chordata > Testudines > Dermatemydidae > Dermatemys > Dermatemys mawii. The sequence goes on along the minus strand of ML677335.1, from coordinate 42,919,988 downwards.
ATCAGGGCTCAGGTGTTCTTACACCAGGGTCTCTATCTAGATAGTAATTAAAAATAACCAGAAAAACAACACCCCCACACCAGACCACTTCAGACTATAAACTAGAAAGTTTAATCCTTAAGAAATGCATTTGATTCTCATGATTTCAGTTGGAATTTTGTTGAAAGCCAGTAGGTTCTACTCAACAGGTTCCTAGCTCAGGACTGAGTCTCAAAACCCTAGGACAAAGTGAGAATTTTCTGTAATATTTCTGTGAATCCTATATGTGCCTCATTTTCGCACATGCTTTGCATTGCTACCCAGCATGGGGGCTGGGGGAGAGTATTAAGTTTGCTCTCAGGACAGATCAAGATACATCGGTGGGGGAGGGTGTCACTTAGCTGTCTGAGCAGACTGAATGGGTCATTAAAAAGACTGGCCAAAGCTGACCCAGTTCAATGGAAAATCCGAGAAGATAATGGATAGCCCATTCATTGACATCTAGCAACCAATGATTCAAAGGAAGGAGGATTTTCCCCACCTCACAACAGGGAATTGTAGAGTGTTGGAAAGGTAGATTTGTTCTGGCTGGTTAAGACATTAAAGAGAGATGCAAGGGAGGAATAAAATAGGGTGAAAGTCGATGCACTAGGAAAGAAAAATAGCAAGAACCTCAAGTTTATATTGTAGTTACTCAAGACAGAGTCATGAGATGGTGAAGATGATCTGTTCCCTTTTTTCACAGCATCTTTCAGAATTAGGAAAAAAGGCCAGAGTCCCATGTTTCTCCTTCCCATTTATTTCAAAATTATGTTCATTTACTACAAGAAGAAAAAATGGAAGATGTCAAAACGCACCCCAAGAGATGCAAAAACATAAAACCTCTTAAAAAAAAGGCAGTAAAAGGTACAAAGTGACAACACTGTACACACCTGTTACATCACTTGCTATACCAAAGCCCTTCAAAACAATATTTACTTGTCTAGAGATTATCTCATCTTACTCTCAAGTGGGCAGTGTAACACGTCTATTAAATACGATAAATGTCTATTGCAACATATCACAACTACCTTGGCTCCAACACAAAAAAATCAATATTCTTTCATCATCAGTCTCTAAATATAAATGTGTCTGAAAAATAAAGCCATCAGTAACACATTAATGAGTCTCAAATGGAAGTCCACATACATTCTTAATTTTATTAAAAGTCAATACTATTTTATTACTTATTTGTAATCCTATAGCATTTAGGAGCCCTTGTCATGGACCAGGATCTTATTGGGCTAGACATGGTATAAAACACAGAACACTTTTCTTATTTACATACATTATTCTCAAGAAACAAAAATTAGAAACACTTCACCCAAAAATACTGATGCCAATTGATAACGAAAACAAGTTCTCATTTAACAGAATCTGAAGAAAGTACTTATCAAAAAATATTTTTAAAAATGCATTAATAAAACAAATCAGACTTCAAGGTGATGTGTTATAATGAAATATTTTCAAATACAAAGAAATGCATAATAGGAGAAAGATTTACAATATCTTGCAGCTATTAATTTCTGCACTCTTAAGTGTTTGGGGTTCTAAATGAAGTGACAGGTAACACATGTCATTTAACTCACATTTAAAAAACAAATATAACTTACAGAATGTTTACAAGTAAAGACACTCTTCCTTTCTCCCACTTTAACTCCAACATTGCTGGGTTTTATGAAATAGTCACCTTTGTACAAACTGCCACTCAGAAATCAAAAATAAATTTTGGTAAAATAACCCAAGTTCTACATTTTGGTTAATGTAGAATGAGTATGAGGGCCAAAGACCAGATTCCTGGGTTCTATTTCTGGCTCTGCCGCTAACTAAGGCCTGCTATATACTTAAAATCAAGGCTGTGAAAAAGCCACACCCCTGAATGCCATAGCTAGTCATCCTAAACCCCAGTGAAAATGCACATAATGTCAATTGGGGAAGTGGTATTCTTATGACAACAGAAAAACCCTTTTCATCAGTGCAGACTGTGTCTACACTACATGATTATGCCAGCATAGTTACAGCACCACAGCTATGTCCATGCAGTCTCCATAATGTAAACATACTCTCAGTGAGTGACCTTGAGCAAGTCACTGCATCTCTTTGCTTTGGTTTCCCAAACTGCAAACATGAGGATGAGACGTATCCAGAGTACCAACTTTAAAGAAGTTGTGAGCCTCAATACTGTTCAATGTTTTAAAGATAGAAAGCACTACACACGTTCACTAAATGTAATCTAAATTAGAAGCACAATGGTTGAGTTTAATAAAATAAGCATTTGGCTTAATTTAACATTGTTGTAGACCAGGAATGTTTTCACTTGCCAATGGGAGGCACTATACAGTAATACACTTCTAATATCATAGACCACGATGCAGAAGCAGAAATATAAAAAACTTACATCAAATTCTCCACTTTTCTTCTGAACAGCTTGCACTATGTTGAACGTTAAATTTTTCTTCAACATCCCCAAAGGCCAGTCTAGGAGAGAAATAAAGTAGAAATAAGAACAAGATGATGCCATAAGGTGTTTGTGTATCTATAATTTTTGAATTAGTAATATTAAAAATTGTGACACCCATCGTGCTTACAACCAAGGACTCTCACACCCAATTCACCCATGTGGCTGGAGAAAATCCTGCCCAAAATGTCACTACTGTCAAGAGACTGATTAACTCAAACACTTTCCTAGAACAAGAGTCCTAACAGTCACCAGGAGACAGACTGCCTGAAACCTCTGAGGATCAGGAAAACACAAGTGCTGCCTCATGTAATGCACATCTCCCCAAAACAGACACAAATTTTCTACAACCCGTCAACAACTTTATTACATAATATCACATAATTAAAACTTATACTGAAATGCGCACACACAAAAGGCAGAGTTAGAATTGCATGAGCAGCCATAACACCATGTTAGGTCTTTAAACCAGGGGATATTAATGTTTTCTTTACAATTTTTTCTGAAACGTGCTACATTTTTGGTTTTAAATAAACAGAAAAAAGTTTGATGCCATTGGAAGGGCTCCACCATTTGGCCTACAATCTATGGAGCCCTTTAGCTCAGTCCTTACACACCTTCAGGCTTAGGACAGTCAGAATCACACCCCATCCCAAATGGTGATTAAAACCACTACAACAAAAGTTATCCTGCGCCAGCACAGCGCCATTTTCCGTCAAGAGGTATTAAAAAACAAAACTTTGCAGAAGCGTTTTATTTACCGAAGTCAGATTGGAAATACTTAGGCAACTTCTGAACGGTGTCATTACTTTTCCGGTTATCCTAGCGAGCAACAACAGCACGGTTGACACTGTAACACAGTGTCCATTATGCAGCCTGTTTTCCAACAGCTTCCTCCTGAAGACCTCGCTCCTTCCGCACGGAGACCGGCCCGGCTCCTGTAGCTACGAGAACGCGGGGAACGGCGCCAGGAACATGTCAGGAGGGGACCGCGCGGCTCGGGCGCAGCCAGCACAACCGGACCAGCGGCCGCAGTCCCCGGCGCTGGGTGGAGCAGCTCGATCGGGGCCCCGCCCGGCGGGCGCTGAGACCGAGATACCCCCAGCACCTCGCCTAGCGCCGACAGACCGGAACTGGCCACCGCCGAGCGCGCGTCCCTGGAACGAACCGCCCTGTACATCACTCAAACCCTTCCCCTGAATCAATAGCCCGGCTTGTTGTGTGCGTCAGCTAAATACTTCCCCTTCGGAACCCACAGCCCTGATCGCTGTCTGCGCTCTGTCTCACCTGGGTGCACTTAATGCAAAACCCCCAAGGTTAGCTTCGAAGCTTGACCTCTTGGATAATAGGCAGCGGGAAGGTTTTTCCTGTTTTCAGGAGACATGGAGACAAGGCAATTGGTATAAATGGGTGGGTTTAAGCAGACTCAGTGTCATTGTTTAGGTTTGGCAAACAGAACTTTTGGGCTTGGGACCCCACCCTTTCCTGAAGGTTTGGAAGGCTTACCAATGGCCCACATGGAAAATGGACTACTGCTGGTATGTTTAGTGTTTATGTAAATCTATTTATTGCTCTTTATATATCTTCTCTATAAAACTTTTGCAGTAAGAATAAATATACTTGCTGAGAAAGCTGTGTGGTAAGTTGTAACCACTGGTGTACACATATCATCCCCCTCAGCAAGAAAACAAACGCACTAGCAAGGGCACCATGAAGCAGGACACTGCACCCTACCTCTGCTCCATTCCCTGAATGTTTTCAGGCTGGCCCAAAGATTGCAGCTGGTACTCCTGGCCCTGAGGATCCTCTGCCTCTCCAATGAAGCCCACACCATCTTTGCCTCCATATATGTCAGGGGCTGTAGGGTATTTGCAAGTGCCAGGTGCTCTCCTTCCTTCGGACAGGGGGGTATTTTGCAATCTTCCTGCAAGAGATGCTCATCCATCTGGCTGCCGAAGCCAGCAGGCATCTGCAGGGGGGAGACAGGGTACATTTCAGCCACTCCACCATGCTCTTAAGCAGAGTGGCCACCCTGTTCTCCCCAAATCTATGTTCCAAGGTGCTGGAGGTTGCCAAAATCATGCCAGGATGCCTGCTGCACCTCCAGGTGTGTGTGGAGGAGCTGATTCTCAACCTCATCAACATCTATGCCCTGATACAGATGTGCTTCTATTGCCAGGCATCCAGTGCTTTGGGTCCTCATGAATGCCTGGTTCTGGCAGGGGATTTTACCACCACCTTGGATGCATGAGACCGCTTTGGGGCAGAGATGAGCCAGGCCACTGAGGACATCTTCTGAGAAACTGTTGCCCATCATTCCTTGGTGGATGTCTGGCATGACCACCACCCAGACAACTCCACTGTTTTCCCCTGTGAACAGGTGGAGGATACTCAGTTGTGCCACTCATGGTTAGACTCCATTTACATCTCTCACTTCCACATCTTATGGACCCACCAACTCCACTAGCATTAGGCCAGCCCCGTTCTTGGGCCACCATCTAGTGGCGGTGACAGCTTCCCTAACTGTCAGGAGGCCTCATAAGGTCACAGTGAAATCCATGTAGGAAAACTAGGCTAAGTTACATCAGATTCCAGTACCCACTGGAAGGGACTAAAACAAAACAGACTGAGCAGTCCTGAGCTATCTTTGATATTTGGAGGAACAAGATAAGCATTTCCGCAGGTTTTCCAGACAGGACAATTTCCAGTCTATTAACCTCACCTATGCCAAGCAGTCAGTGAAGAAAGTCTGCTTATCCTAGTTTAGTAATGTTGCTGACTTTCTAATCGCACTAAGCCAAATACCCTGCCCCAGCTCTTCTCCAAGGCCCCACTCCTTCTCTGAGGCCCTGCACCAACTCACTCCATCACCCCCGCCCTCACTCACTTTCACTGGCTAGTGAAGGGGTTGGGGTGCAGGCTCTAAAATCCCTTGATCACTCCCACCACCCTGAACCCTCAAAATTAGAGCAAATGGGCAATAGAACACCCAGAAGCACACAAGTCCCAACAGAAGCCAACACTGCACCCATGCTACTTGATTTCCAACAAACTATAAGGCAACTATATACTCTCAGGCTGATCTCTTTATACCTTGCAGGCAGCTGGGACTGGACAGAACTCCACATTACAATTCCTACAGTGTCAGGTGAGAGTCTATAGTCCTTCTCCATCCATTAACACCCACCCAGGGTCTTCAGCTGTGTCTTTTAGACTCATCACAACTTTTCCCAGAGACAGGAGGCCTTTGAGAAAATGGAAAGAATCTCACTCAGACAGCAAATTGGTTGCTGTTTCTGCAGAGATTTATTGGCATGCTTTCTTTTCTCTCTTATTTCCCTCTTAAGCCTAACTGAATTTTAAATTCTGCCCTTCCCTAAATCCCAAGCCCCCTTGTGCAAGGTGCATGGCTCTGTCCCAAAGAGATCCCTTTTCCCATTTGCTAGTAGACTTCCTGTGTTGTTATTAGGCCACAATCCTGCAAGCTGCTTTGTGTAAGTGGAGGCCACAATGAACTGATTAGCACAATCATTTAAAGAGATTTATATGAAAGTGTAAAATCCATAGGAAAACCAGAGAAACGTTGGCATGTCCAAAGTGAGGCCTTAGAGTCAGAAATCACTTGTTTTTGGAGTCTATTTATCTAGGAGGCCTGTGCTGCAAAAAGTGCTGGAAAGTGGCACAGATTACATCAGACTGCCCAAGAAATAGAAAACTTTTCCTTACTTGCAGCTAGTCTGGAAGAGAGCAGCTAGGGGAATGAACTCCATGGAACAGTCCTCACCAGTGAATGCACTTTTACTTTGCATTGCTTGTGTGGTAGGAAAGTTTTCTAAACTTCTCAATAATTAGACTACAGAGTCGCTGCTGCAGTGACAGCTCAAATCCTCCAGATGTCGCATTTGCATCAGATCCAATTCCAATGTGCAGGAAGCATCTAAATTAGGAGGCTGGTAGTGAGACATATTAATTAGTCCCTCAGGCTCTCCTATGACTAGCGCACTGAATTGCTTCCTACAATATATGCTTTAGAGGAACTTCTTTCAGTGGCAAATTGATGACAGCATCTCTTTGGGAAATGATTTATGTCCTGCCTCCATTCCCAGTGCACTATCCATTGTAAACTTTACAGAGTCTGTCATACTGTATGAACTCTCCAAAGCAGCTTGTGAGAATCTTCCTATACTTGTCATCATTTTAGAAATACAGAGCAAGCAGATTGATGCCATCTTGGGTGTCAAGTCATTCGGCATGACATTCAGAACTTGGCAGGACTTAGATAAAAGGACTAGACATTAATATGGCTAAGGAAAGCAGCCAAAGTCACACTGGAAAGGATAAAAATATTGCAAGGGATCTCAGGGCATCAACCACTATCAGATGAACATTAGGAAGAAACTTTCCCCGTTGGCAGGTTATTTCCAAGTGCAAGTTGGGTTACTTGCACCTTCCTTTGAAATTGCAAAAAGGCAATTTCTGTATTTCTATGTTGCATGACCATGCCATGACATGCTGTCATAAATGACAATGAGGACAGATCAAGTCCCTGGCCCAAACATCCTGACCGAGATCCTCAAAGGTATTTAGGTGCCTAACTACCATAAATAGGGAGCTACCAAATTCATCATGGCCACGAAAAACTCCTCATGGACCACAAAACCTGGTCTTCCCCTAGTGAAATGTGGTCTTTTGTGTGCTTTTACCTATACCATACAGATTTCACGTGGAAGACCAGTGTTTCTGAAGATGGTGGTCTTGAGTTGCATCCGAGTCACAAGGTTTTTTTAGGGGGGTTGCAATACTGCCACTCTTACTTCTGCACTGCTGCAGGTGGTGATGCTGCCCTCAGAGCTGGGTGGACATGGAACAGTGGCTGTTGGCCAGTTGCCCAGCTCTAAAAGCAGTACCCAGCCAGCAGCAGAGCAGAAGTAAGGCTGGCAATACCTTATCATGCCATCCTTAATTCTGCATTGCTGCTGATGGTGGCTCTGCCTTCAGAGCCGGGCTGCCGACCAACAGCCACGGATATCCAGCTGCCCAGCTCTGAAGGCAGCACTGCCGCCTGCAGCAGAGCAGAAATAAAGGTAGCAGTACCGCAACCCTCCATACAATAACCTCGCAACCCTCCCACAACTTCTTTTTGGGTCAATACCCCTACAATTACAATTACAACATCGTGAAATTTCAGATTTCAATAGCTGAAATCATGAAATGTACAATTTTAAAAATTCTATGACCATAAAATTGACCAAAATGGATTGTGAATTTGGTAGGGTCCTAATTATTATCATTATTATTGATGTAATGCCATTGAACCAATTAATAGCAGTGCATGTGATATTCTGGGAAAATCTGCAGCTGGTGGGGAATGAACAATAAATATGGGTGTGCCAACGATTAGTGTTTATTTCTATGAGTGTTTAATTTTTTTGATGGGACCTAGCATAACAGGATCCTGTCTTCACAGATTATTTCAGTTTTAAAATGAAATCAAATTCTGCAGGTTTTTGGTCCCATAAATAGCCTGTGCAAGACAAACAAATTCAAATGCAGAGATGCTCAGTTGTGTTTGTGTTAAGCCTGAATGCATAGCCCTCTGGCAAACAAAGGGAATAACTACTATCTGGAATCTAAAATTCGCTTGTTGTCTGGCCATGAGTGGAGAAACTATTTACTGCATCTGGAATGAGCTGCATATTGTTGTTTTTCAATATTTTCCAAAAGTTGGAAATGAAATTACATCACAAATACTCATAACAAAGGAGGGAAGAGGCAGCTGTTTTGGAGCTGGCATAGTACAAAATGTGTCACGCAAGATTGCCACTGAACTCTGCCAATGCCCCAGCTATGCAGTGTCTGAAACAGTAAGTAAAAAGAGGGGTGGGGAAAGAATAGGTTCCTGGAGTACCTTACACAGCCAAGGAGTTTTAATTAATAATTTACCTTGGAGCTGGATTAATGGCAGCCTAGGTTTTTTGTCATAGGCTCATACATAAAGGACATCTAGCTAATGAGATACAGTGGTAACCCCTTATTTTGAATTGAGATACAGTCAAACACCAGTTGTAGAGGGCATGCAGGAAAAGTTATTTGGCCAAACTGTGAAATCACCTAGAAATCAAAGACTCTATTTAGAGTGGAATTAAGTAGCCAGAAATCCTTCTGGGCAAAGCACCCAGAGAGCCTTCCTGACACCTTGGTGAGTGAGTCAGTCCCAGACTAAAGTACAGCTGTGAGTTAGTTTCCCAACGGTTTCCTAGAGACCTTTGGCCAGTTGGAAATGTATGAATGTATTTTTATGAATATTTCTAATTCACGTCTTTTCATGGGGAGTTCATCTGTATGCTGATCCCCTGGAGAATGGGACTGCTCACTCCCCCAGACAGTGAGTGGGAGACAGCCCAGTGTGGAAGCTCCAATCACAAGTGGGTACAGTTGTGTGATGGGAAATGATGCAACACATACATTCCTTTCAGCCATTCAGAGACTGCATGAGTAAGCTTTTCCCTGGGATTAATACAGAGTCACAGTCCTAAACAAGGAGCAAACTCCTCACCAGTTAATGTGACATGCATGAGGGTGAGCCAGCCTTTCTGCAGCTGGGCTCTGCTTTGCAGCTCCCACAGCCAGTTAATTCCACAGATGCTCGGAAATCCAGAACCAAAACTGGACAAGAGACCAGTTAAGCAACTTACTGGAAACAAGCAACAGATACAGGCAGAACAGCAAGAGTAAAGCTGCAGCTCTGAACTTGTGGGTCATCACATCAGTACTGAAGTGCATTAAAGTAGAACCTGATGTAATAAAAAATAACCCTTCCAGATTTGGAGGCAGACCCTCAGTTAGTGCCAATTGGCCTAGCTCTGTTGAAGTCAATGGAGCAATGCTGATTTGCTCTATCTAAGGATAGTCCCCTGCCAGCAAGTGAGTGGCAGCTCTGCCAATAAAACCTAGCTCTCCTAGACCATTCCCCTCTGCACTGCACCATGCTGGCTATAACTTTGCACAGTTGTTTAGGTTTTATAATGACTTAGAAGAAAGAGAGCTACTGTGCTGTCCTTTGAATTTTCAGGTACAGAGCAGTTAAAGAAACAGGATACCAAACCTGATGAACCAGGGTTTTTATCTTATGATCCTATGAAATAGCCAACCTACATAAACCTGCGTGGGTGGTCATGCTAATGGTTAGAGTCAGGCACCTAGAACCAGAGCTGGACTGAGAGCCATGGTTAGAATCAGGTGCCAAGCTGAAGGTCAGAGCTGGAGACAAAGAAGTCAAGCCAAGGGTCGAAGCTGGAATTGGCATGGGGGCACAATATAGGAGCAGGGACCTGCAAGAAGGCAGGAAAGCAGGAACTGTGAATAAACAGAAGCCTGGGACAAGGTGGGGCAGAAGCAAGCTGGGAGGCAGGAACTAGGAGCCAGGAAAGTAGGCAGCGTCCACAGTAGCAGCCAGCCAGAGATTCACCTAGTTGCTTAGACAACTTCCTGTGCTTCTTTCTGTTTTAAGCGGTGCATTCCAGCCAATCAGTGGGGCTGCACATCTCTACCCAAGATGAACTTTGTGAGTGTGGCCCTTTGAGAGCCAGAGCTTCTCTAGCCTCCTTGTTGACTGGTTTGGGTGAGCTGTTGGTCACTTCCTGGGGATCTGCACTCCCTCACAATCTGCTGGCTCCACAACAAACCACAACTAGGTTAGCCAGGTAATCTGACTAAGTGGTGCCCCTACAACTGTGTGTTTGGTGTTTGGTATAAAAAATTTGACCTGTTGTGATTGCAAGCTGCTTCTAGTGTTATTTCCTCAGCATTCCCGCTTCATGTCCTAGCATGAAAGAAGAGGAAAACCCCACTGAAACATGAGAGAGCAGGAATATAGACAGAACAAAAACACATGGTTGCTTAATTAAGCTGAGAAAGGAGGAGGAGGAATAGAATGCAATGACTGGCCGCTCTGTGTTTATAAGGCTGTTACGCTAGCACGGTGGTTCTTAAACTTTTTGTATTGTTGACCCCTCTTCAACACCAAGCCTCTGAGCACAACCCCCTTTGGAAATTAAAACCACATTTTTGATATTTAATCCTGTTAAATGCTAAATTTAAACCCTATTGCTTAAAATTAATTAATCTTTTCACATTGCTTTTAAATTAAAATATATTTTTATTGAATTAAATATAAGTGGAAAAGTTATTTTTAAATAGAATTTTATTTTAATACTTGACAGCTCGGGGCCGACAACTCTGTGTGTGCTCCCAGCTGATAACCCTCAACATGGCCAGGCTCTGCCTGACAATCCCAGTACAGGGATCGGGGCTCACAGTGTCCTGGATGCCCCAGCTCAGGGCTCACAGCCACTCTCCTGGTTGGGGTCAGGACTCGCAACCCCGCGTGGCGGTCGGGTTTGGACATCGCAGCTCTGTGCCTGTCCAGAGCTCGCTGCCCCGTGCCTGGCCGGCGCTCACAGCCCTGCTCCTGGCCTGTCGGGCTCAGGGCTCACAGCCCAAGATCAGAGCTCACAGCTGCACGCCCGGGTCGGGGCTCGTAGCCCTGCAGCTCCACACAGTGGTCAGGACTCACAGCCATGCATCGCAGTCAGGGCCCCAATTGGGGCTCACAATTTGCAGCTGCCATGGGCGGCGACTCTTTGGGTGTTCCAGGGCTGGAGCACCCACGGAGAAAAATTGGTGGGTGCAGAGCATCCATCGGCAGCTCCTCTCACCCCAACTTGCCTCCACCTCCTCCCCTGAGCACGCTGCTGTGTGCTGCTTCTTCTCCCTCCCCGGCTTGCCACGTGCCTAGGAGGGAGGGAGGAACAGCGGTGCGCTTGGGGGAGAAGGCAGAGCGAGGGGGAGTGGCCCCATCCCCTGGGCCGCAGGGTTATTTCCTGCAGCCCGCCAGCCTTCCCGCATGCCCCCCTTCCCCGCCCCAGATTACCTCCACTCCGCCTCCTGCCCCAAGCACGCCACTTGCTCTGCTTCCTCTCCTTCCTTCCTAGGCTTGCCACGCCAAACATTTGGAGTGGCAGGCCTGGCGTGTGGTGGGGGAAACACGCCGTGCTCAGGGGAGGAGGCAGGGCCAGGGCGGGGAAGGGATGTGGTTGGGGCAGGGGCGGGGCGGGGGTAGGGGACATGAGCACCCACCAGCGCCAGGGAAAGTTGGTGCCTATGCCAGCCGTGCACTGGGGTCAGGGCTCACAACCCCTCACATAACAGTGTTGCGACCCTCCAAGGGGTCAAGACCCACAATTTGAGAACCAATGCACTAGCATGTCTGGAGATATGGTACCAGCTTCAGTCTTCAAGCTGTCATACAGGAAGCCACTGGGGAGCACATTCAAGCATGGAGCAGACCAAGTTATGTTTTTAAAATGCATTGACTGTGTTGGTGTCAGGTCCATGCACTGAGATCCGGTTTACACAGAAAGTTACACCAGTGAATTTGATTTTTCCTTCTGAACTGAAGTACTTCGCACTTGTCTTTATTGAATTTCATCTTATTGATTTCAGACCAATTCTCTAATTTGTCAAATAATTGTTTTCAGTTCTAATCCTGCCCTCCAAAATCCCTGCAACCTCTTCCAGCTTGATGTCATAAACAAATATTATAAGCATATTCTCCATTTCATTATTCAAATCATTAATGAAAATATTGAATAGCACCGGACCAGGACTAATCCCTGTGAGATCCCACTAGATATACCCTGTCAGTTGGACAGTGAACCATTAATAACTACTCTTTTTAAACCAGGTGTGCATCCACCTTATAGTAATGTCAGCTAGACTACATTTCCCTAATTTGCGTATGAAAATTTCATGTGGGACTGTATCAAAAGCTTTACTAAAATCAAGATATATCACATCGACTTCTTCTTCCTTATCCACTAAGCCAGTAAGCCTGTTAAAGAAGGAAATTAGGTTGGTGTGACATGATTTGCTCTTGACAAATCCATGCTGGCTATTCCTTATCATTATAATTAATTAACTCAAGCTCACCCAACGAATAGCTAGCATGGATTTGTCAAGAGCAAATCATGTCAAATCATGTCCGGGCTCCGGGAGTGTTCAAATCCCCAGGTCCCACCCCCTAACCAACTCCTTCCCCCAAATCCCCACCTCTGCCCCACCTTTTCCTGCCCCTGCTCTGCCCAAGGCTGGAACACCCATGGAGTCGGCACCTATGCCCAGTGCAATGCAGTTTTAAATAACACTGAACAGGAAGAGCACTGAGTCACTTGAGAATTTGACAAGTTCACCTCCTAAATGTTGCTGACTTTCAGAGAAAAATCACCCTGACTCATGAACAGATGTTTCTGTGGTGGTGTTATGCTTATGGCACTTTCATTAAGGGTCCAATCTAACTCCCATTAAAAACAATGTAAAGACTCCAGTACACTTTAATGGGAATTGGATCAGGACCTAAAAGCAGTTCCTGATAGCCAAGGAGCAGATGCCTAGATGATCTGCAATTATCCCGATTGGATGCAGTTGGACTGGGAAGCACCTGCAGAGAAAGCCTGCCAAGGTAAGGAGCTGAGGTTGTGGTAGGACAAGGCAGCTAGCTGCTGTGCCAGGAGGAATGTAGGGGGCCAGCACTGGACCAAAGTGGGCTGCACCATAAATGGACATGGGATAGGCTGATTTAACAGCTCCCTGCAGAGAGAGGTGTAGGGTGTGTGTGTGTGCGCATGCTTGTTCCATGCAGCAGGAACCCTGGGGAGGGCTGCCAGCTGGTGGAAACAATACTGCCTACCCTCCATGGGGCTGAACACCCCTTATAGCAGCCCTGCACAACTTGGAAAGCAGCGAGGACCATATTATTGCAAAAAAACCCAGCTGCGGGCCTAAAAGCCCCGCCCCCATCCGCTTCCCCCCGCCCCACCGCTTGGCTTGCCCCGCCCCTTCTCACCCCCCGCGGGCCACACAGTGAGCCCATGCGGGCCACATGTGGCCTCCGGGCCGCATGTTGTGCAGGCCTGCCTTATAGCGTAAGGGGCCTCAGTACATTTGTACAACCACTTCCAAAGAGGAACCATTGCTCAGCACCAGGTGTCTTGAGCTTTCAGAAATCAATCTGTAAGAAAGCTCGTGGGCCAAATTCCCTTCTGGTGTAACTCTGTTGATCTAAGTAGTTTCTCCAGCAGAATATCTGATCCCTTATTTATTGAGTGTATCTTGTAATGGTTATGAATTATTGCTGGCCGCAGTGTGGGTTGTCAAAGAAGACTAAACATGGGAACAAAAACAAGTGGTACCTAGCATGGATGTTCACAATCCTCTCTATTAATATGTGTGGTTCTTATCATCAGTAAACTTCAAAGCATTTTATAAGGGAGGTCCACTTTACAGATGGGGAAACTGAGGCAGAATGAAGCAAAATGACTTATCCAAGGTCACTCAGCAGGCCAGTGGCAAAATTAAGAATAGCACTCAGGTCTTCTGAAGTCCAGTCCCACAATCAATCCATTATATCGTACTGCCCCTTCCATTAGTAAGTCCTTTTACATTGCACTTCTGGAGCATCTTCCATTCCAGGCTGGCAAGTCACTCATTGTTTAAACCTCACAGTGTGCCTGGGAGCTGGGAAGCCTTTTTAATCCCCGCTTAACAGACATGGACACTGTGGCATGGAGGAACTGAGACTTGCCTTAAGTCAGACATCAGTACAGTGATGGGGAAGGGCAGAACCCAGGAGTTCTGACGTAGTAGATAATGCTCTCCCATTTGATTTGAGCAAGTGAAGTTATTCTTTTCAGTAACTAGTAGAGCTCATGAGTCTCCTCTCCAAAGATGGTTCCCTGCATTCCATACAGGTCAGGGTGTGCATGGGCTCCAGTCATCTCACCATTCTACAGCGGATAAATTGAAAATCACAGGCTCTCATCAACAGAGGAATCTAACTCTATTCCATTTCAGACTCTGGGCTTGTCTTCATTGCAAGCGAGCATGGGTTAGTACTCTCAAGTTACTGCACTCCAGTTAGCTCAAGTGCAGTGACATGAGAGTACTAACCCAAGTGTGTCTAGTTTGAGTGAGAGCAGCCACCCTGCAAAACAACACTGAGAGCTGCACAGACTGAGGGTATGGTTACACTTACAAGATTATAGTGCTATAGGTTATAGCGGTCCCCTTATACACTAATATGTATAGCGCTATTGTATGTCCACACTCAGATGCTCCTGCGGTATAGCATGGCCACATTTGGGGCACTTAATGCGGCATTAAGAGCAGCGCATTAGGGCAGGTATCCCAGCATTCAGCTGGGTGCAACGTGCTTTTTAAACGACGGGGGTGAGGGAGGACGCGTTGTGTGTATGCGGAGGGAGAGAGACAGTGGTTTTTCCGTTTTTCTGAAAGCCTGTCAGTGAGCCTCCGTTCACAGAAGGCTTTGTTTTCACACAGGCTCCCTCCTTAAACATTTGCATTGCTTATCTGCCGAGTTAAGAAAGAAACTCTAAAGAGGTACTTCCGCATTCCTCCAGCCCAGTTCAAAACAAAGGGAAGAGACGTCAATTGCCTTAAATGGCTCTAGGCATCTCCAGAGATTACTTGTAGCGCAGTGGGTGTCCACATCCCTGCTGTAGCGCTACAGCAGCTGCGCTACAGCCCTTATTCCCCATGCGGAGGTGGATTAATAATAGCGCTATAACTCAGCAGTTATAGCGCTCTACATGCCTTGCCAGTGTGGACGGGGAGGAGGTTATAGCGCTCGTGGGGGCTTTATAGCGCTATAAAGTGCCAGTGTAACCATGGCCTGAGTGGATTAGCAGCTGGTGAATTGTAACTCAAACTGCTGCAGGACCATACAGAGCAGTGAAAAACATTGCCACTGTTTTTAAAAATGCAGGAGCTCATCCTAATTTCCTGCCCAGAATTCACTTCTTGTTTTAATGTCCCCATAAACCACTTGGCGCTAACACAAAGATTTTTATAGATTGCTGTGGGATGTTCCTGCGCACTTAACACCATTAGCTGTGCTGTAAATTCCTCAACCACTGTTCAATTAAAGGCTTTAGGAAGTCCAGCAAGGTGTTTGCCTACTTGGAGTGCTGCACCCTTTCTCTTAGGTCAAACTAATCTGCATCCAGAGAAATGGTTAATTTTTAGCAAAACTTTTATCTGCAAGGGTGGATTCCTTAAGAATGTCTCATTCGTCAAGGAGCCCCAGTCCACACACCAGCCGTGTTATTTGGTTTTAATATGCCCAGTCCCCTCTGTGAGCTGTTGTATCTCCGAATTCACACTCTGCTACTATTATGATCCTCACTTGGTGTAAATCAGCTGAACTCCCTTGAAGTCAATTGAGCTGCATGGATGTACAACAGCTAAAGATCTGGCCTGAAGAAAGTGTGAGTCTCAAAAGCCTGCCTTCATGACTCTTTCCAGTTATTTGAATATCATCTTTAATTTTTTTTTCCTCAGTCAAAACTCAAGTCAAGGATTCCCTTGGGAAAAAAACACTGAAGTCTCTCCTGCACGGTGTGCGATTCCTTGTTTTCCTGCTGATAAGCTGAATGGTTGGTGCTGACTAGTAATAATTTTACACTTGATGCAATGGGGAAATGACTGGCCATCTCTCAAGGAATAAAGGCAGGAACTAAAACATGTACATTGTTTTATCTGCTACTGCAAGAGCCACATTTAATTGATAATGGCCTATTTATATACAGATCTTTATAGAGCTCTTTTCATCCTGAAAGATCTCAAAGCAAGTTTAAAACTTATTCACAAACTTAAGCTTTGATCCCACAAAGTTACGTGAGTGCTACTTATTCATGCAGCATCTCTCTAAAATCAAACGGATGACTTGTGTAAATGTCTGCAGAAGCAGGCTTTAAACACCCATTCCTCCAATTTCATGCAAATAAAGCACTCGGAGAGTTTTGCTTGCATTAAGGCTGCAGGATTGAGTGTTACTTGAGTAAAATAGTGATTAGGGACATCTATGCAGTTTTTAAACAAGACATGTAGTTGAGGTCATGTGTCATCTTCAGACATATAACTTGTCCTCATACACATTACTGTCCATCCCATGTGCTTTCCAACAAAAATTGATGAGATTCAACTGGTGACAAACAACTGAGCTGCAAATTTTCAGTTCATCATTATCAGTTGCCTACACCTACACATAGCAACAGGCTCAGAACTTTTAAGCAGTTCTTCTAGATGGAATTCTGAGTCTCAGCATATGGAGAAGGATAGTAGAGGATGCCTAATAAGATTTAGCATGGATTTTCTCCAAACTTCTATATTTGCTCATAATGGAAGCAAGCAATTTGTTATCAGGCAATATGTTAGATGTAACTCCTCATACAACATAATACTGGCACAACGTTCTGGCCAGGTACGGGGATCACAGACTGGCTGGTTCAGTAAAAATGACTGACTTACTTTCTGTGTTGACTAAAGCTCTTTTAGGTTCAATGTAATTTGGCCTGCTTTACTTGGAGGTATATTTAATTAGGTCTTGGCCACAATTTTTTTTTTTTTAACAGATGATGAATTAGCCAGCAAAGCATCCTACCTTTTCTCATGCAGATGGAATAAACTGTAATGTTTTCCCATGAGAGGGTTTTGTTTTTGTTTTTTCCAAAACGGAACATAACAACGGCTATAGTGGGTTAGACAAAAAGTCCATCACGCCCAGTATCCCGTCCTCTGACAATGGCCAATGGCAGATGCCCCAAAGGGAATGAACAGACAGGTTATCATCAAGTGATCCATGCCCTGTTACCCAATCCCAGCTTCTGGCAAACAGAGGCTAGGGATACCATTCCTCCCATCCTGGCTAATAGCCATTGCTAGACCTATCTTCCATGAATCTATCTAGCTCCCTTTTGAACCCCGTTATAGTATTGGCCTTCACAACACCCTCTGGCAAGGAGCTCCAGAGGTTGACAGTGCATTGCGTGAAAAAATACTTTCCTGTGTTTGGTTTAAACCTGCTATCAGTTAATTTCATTTGGTGGACCCTGGGTTCTTGTACTACGAGAAGTAGTAAATAACACTTCCTTATTTACTTTCTCTATAGCACTCATGATTTTATAGACCTCTGTCATATCCCCCCTTAGTCACCTCTTTTCCAAGATGAAAAGTCCCAATCTTAATCTCTCCTCATACAGAAGCCATTCTATACTCCTAATCATTTTTGTTGTCCTTTTCTGAACCTTTTCCAATTCCAATATAATTTTTTTGAGATGGGGCAACCACATCTGCATGCAGTATTCAAGCTGTGAACTTACCATGGATTTATATAGAGGCAATATGATATTTTCTGTCTTATTATCTATCCCTTTCCTGATATTCCCAACATTCTGTTTGCTTTTTTGACTGCCAATGCACATTGAGTGGATGTTTTCAGAGAACTATCCACAATGACTCCAAGTTCTCTTTCCTGAGTGCTAACAGCTAATTTAGACCTCATCACTGTATATATATAGTTAGGATTATGTTTTACAATGTGCATTACTTTGCATTTAACAACATTAAATTTCAACTGCCATTTTGTTGCCGAGTCACTAAGTTTTGTGAGATACTTTTGTAGCTCTTCATAGTCTGCATGGAACTTAACTATCTTGAGTAATTTTGTATCATCTGCAAATTTTGCCACCTCATTGTTTATCCCTTTTTCCAGATCATTTATGAATATGTTAAATAGGACGGGGCCCAGTACAGATCCCTGGGGGACACCACTATTTACCTCTCTCCATTCTGAAAACTGGATGAATAACAATGCAAAACAGAAGCAAAAATCAATCTGGATTTCTTAAAAACATGCCATTGTGGAGAAAGCTGAGATTTAGCCTTATGTGAACTGAAGTGAGGTCCCCACATACAATCTGTTTATACATGCAAAGCATTATGGACAGGATTTTGGCTATCCACTTCATCTGCAAAACTGGGCATTTCCCCCCTTACACTGTGCTTTTCAAAGAATAAAAAACCCTACATATGAAATATAAAAACCCATTTATTTCTTCAACATGTGCTGAATGCCCCCACTCACCAGGATACAAATATAGTATTAAAAATAGCTAGATTAAAGTTGCTGGTTGGCTCCTCTCTCTTTAACTAGAAAGGATAGTCTTGAGAGGCAGGCATGGGGTTAAAACTCAAGATCTGGATTTGATTCCTGACTTTCCCATAGACTCCCTATGTGATATTTAGCAAATCATTTACAGCTTGATCCAAAGACTACTGGAGCAAATGATAGGAACTCCCTGTCTATAAATGAGAATAACAATCCATCGTTTCTTTCTCCCACTCTTTGTCTGTCTTGTCTGTTTAGAATGGAAGCTCTTCAAGGCAAGGGGTGACTTTTGCTAAGTGTTTGTACATTCCACGGCACGAAGGAGACTGATTTCAGTTTGGCCTCTAGGTGCTAAATGTAAGGCTAGTAATAATAATAAACTCTGTTGTAATGTCCCAGTGAAAATCATGGCAGATATCTATAGTATTTGTATGACTATTATATGACTGTTTGATAGTTATTGTGTTGCTTGCTAAAGAATAATTAATGGTTGTTAGTCTTAGGTGATTTTGGACTTCTGCAGGAATCAAGGTCAATGGCTTTAGATAACCCAACCACCATTACTAAACTGACAATACAGGTGTCAAGGCCTTTGAAGTTTTGTTTCTGCAAAAGTGAGACACAACACCCGTAGCTGGGACAGGGCCAGGAAACATCAGACAAAGAGTTTGGGAATGGTTAACAGAGCAACCTTAATGACCAGAGGGAGAGAGGCAGGGTGCGCAGGAAGTAAGATTGTACCCTGGTTTCCAGCAGTAAGGGTGCCTGGGATCCGTTGGGTCTTTGGTGGCTTTAACCCTTTTCTCTGATTACTATGCTGCTAGGATAATCATAGTTTGTTCCAAAGAAGCTGTTCTGAGACACTTTGTCATCTTCTGGCTTCAGCTCCCAAAGGGAGTCTGTGCAGATGTATGAACACATCAGGCCTGGGGAGTCATCATGGTTGGTGAACAGAGGTATCGTAGTCATAAAACCCAGTTTAAAGTGGTGTGAATTGCAGGATTTTATCCTGAGAGAAATAAAGATGCTGGGCCTGTCACTAGGCCCAAGAAGGAAAGAAAAAGAGGTCAAAGGTACAGCTAGTCCTGGACTGTAACTCTCCTAGAACACATTGCTCTGTGATGGCACATTCGCCTTTACTGTCCATCCTAAACTTGTATAGTATTGTTGTGTGCTTTTAAAGAGTTGCCACTTCCTATTCCACAGAGCAGGGAATTCATGAACTGATGGAGGAATTCTGGCGTATACTTGGAACATAGGACTCGTAAAATGAAGGAGGACCCTTTGGGAGGGAAAGCATTGTATTAGTGTAAGATATTATTATAAGACCCTCTGACAGAATGTACAAATCCACCACCAGGCAAGAAGGAGTTAAAGAGCAGCTTTGAGCTCAGGTAGCACTGTCCCTCTGCATCCGCAAGGCATGCTGATCTTGGAAGAGGAATCTTAAAAAGGGAGAAGCTCCATTCAGAAGAGGCTAGCCTGGAGAGGAGGACAGACATCTTACTCTCAGCTCCCAAAGAGGAGCACAACAGAAACTCAAGCACCTCAGACAGATTGTGAGCACAGTCAGTTGGAAGATCCGAAAAGGACAGAGAAGGTGGAGCTACCTATTTCTGTTACCTTATTTTCTTTTTCTTTGTTACCTTAAGGGCTGAGACTAGGGGCTGAGCCCCAGAGAAGATCCCAGCTGAGAAAACGAGCTCCCCCGAGGAGAAGGTGGAGACATTGTAGGAAGCAGCCCAGGGAAGAATCAGGAAGTCTGACCTGACAGACCTTGATCACTTGCTACAGGGTCCCTGGTGTGGAACCCAGGATAGAGGAAGAGACGGAGTTCCCCTATAGCCTCATTGGAAGGAATAGAGAGAACACCCAAGACAGAAGGGGTCAGAAAGACTATTAGCCCTGGGACTATTGGGTGAAAATCCTAGTTTACCCTGAAACAGGTGAGACCAAATTTGGCCCTGCCAGAGGAGAGTCACAAGGCAAAAGGGGACCACCAGCGGACCTGACAGGACCACAGAGGATGAACCATGCATAATAGGATGCTCTGGCTGGTGAGACACTTTCCTAGGAAGTAAATGGAGTTTTTATTTTCTCTTTGCAGTTCACTTTTCAAAGATATGTTGTGTTCCCTCTGAGTACACCTGAAAGCAGCTAATGATCCAAGCAAAAACTTACCTGCAATAGCAAAACCTGTTTCTGCAGTGAGTTATTTTATGGATGCTATCTTAAAATACTGTTATCTTTATGTATGTGCTAACTGGAAATTCCCTGCTGGTAGTTCTCTAACAATAAATGCAGCACATTACCCAGCTGCTGAGCTGGGTTTTATTTTCAGTTTTATCTCCCCACACTCTAGTCTGTGGCAAGAGGAGACAGGATGCCAGGCTTTCCGGTAATGGGAATTTTACCTGCTGGAGTTGTTCTAACAGGTAGTAGCATGCTATGCTACTTTTACATGTAGTGTGTGGCTCACTGATCATATCCTCAGTGTGTGCTCAGAAGTACTACCCTTCCATGCATGGATTAATTGCCATTTATTATTATGTATTCGTATTGTAATAATGCTGAAAGGGCCCCAACTAGGATTGGAGCCCCATTGTGCTAGGTGCTTGTACAAACACAGAGTAAAAGATACACCCTTCCCCAAAGAGCTTATAGTCTAAACAGACAAAGGGTGGGAGAAAGGAATTATTAAAAGTCCCACTTTACTGATGAGATACTGAAGCCCACAGAGATGAAGGGTCAGATTTGCAAATGTATTTAGGTGCCTAAAGATGCATATGGATGCCTAATGGGATTTTTCAAAGGCATCTAAACAGGTTAGGGCACAGATTTTTAATGGTATTTAGGTTCCTAACTCCCAAGTGAAATCTGTCTCAGCGGGAGATCAGGCTCCAACCAATATCCTTTTACAGCCATAACTGGAGGCTGGATCTGAAGCAAGTTAAAATCAGTTCAGGACTCATGCCCGGGGGTGCATTAGGGACACACAGAAGCTTAACACACTAGTTGATCTTCAAGGCATCCACTTGGCACTGATGATGGTTTATGATGGGTAGCCAGGTTCTTTTTATTTCCCCTCCTCCCCTGCAGCACTGAGACCCATCCCCCACAAAGCAAAACCATGTTCCTAGCAGAGGAAGGCACAACGCACCTCTCCTTGAGTTCCAGCAGGTTTCATTCGTAAAGTCCAGACTTGCTTGCTGTGGAACACTTGCTGTGGGTTGCCTAGCCAAGCCAATACTAGTAATATCCTAAAGGATGCAAGGAGAGTTAGAGTCTATTTTCTTTCTCCTCTGATGTTTTATAGTTAATGATCATGCCAAACCCATGAAGCTCTTTCAAGTTAAAACAACTCCTTTTCCCCTCCCCCCAGATAAGTTTCCATGGCCCTATCAATTCTGGCATCTCCCTACATCTTCCCTCCCAAAGCCTGGGACCCAATCTCCATACACTAGTCCCCACAACTGTGAATGAGCCTTGCTGCCTTGACCCCCTGGGGAGAGATCAGTGGCTCAGCCTCTGTGTACTCCAGCAGGCTCTGCTGTGTCTATGCCACTCCGCCTATTAAGTTTGTTTCCCAGGCGTTGGCTAATTCTTCTGATCTACTGACATGTCATATATCCATCCACAGCAAGCTGTTTTGAAATGCCTTCAGGTAAATTCTACTAGCAGACCTTCTGTGGCAAGCCCATTATATAAGTCACATCAGACAGTTTCAGTTCTCTCATGTTGTGGGAAGATGCTCAGTCCCAGAATAGCACTGCAGAGCAAAGAGGCACATAAAGATGCCAAGGATTACAAGAGGCAGCCACACCCATGTCAACACCGCTGATTGTTTGACCATGTATAAAACAATTATACTTTGGTGCCTTGCATTAACTGGAATAAAAAAACTGTATTCCCAAGTAAAGTGGTAACATGCCCAACTCTGCACTGCAAGGAAGGATGGGAGAGACGGGTCTGAAATCAGTACCATGTACATATACAACCTTCCTGGCCCAAAGCCCAGTGTGTGGGACAGAGAACCTAGGACACAACCTGAGCTTCATCTTGCCAGATTTCCTGTGAATGCCCACCTTAGAGGGAAAGGATATGGTGGTGACTAAGGGCATGCCCCCCATACAAGCCCTGCTGGAACAGAAAGCTGCATCCACATGGTATGCAGATGATAGCTGGCCATCCTGTCTGCAGCCAAGCTGCTACTGTTCCTCAGCCTGCAGGTCTGCCATCCCACCCCATCCCACCTCATCCAGTAGGGATATAGGCAAAGATTTGGCATTAATGCAGCTTCAAGAAGCACTGACTCCTGTCAAGGCTGATTCCCCACTCTGGAACTTCGAGTGCAGAACATGGGAGCCCACAAGGGCTCTAAAAATTAATACTGGCCACGTCAGGCTTGTATTAAACTCCCAAGCTTACAGCTTCTCTCTCACCTTTGATGGGTAGATACTGCCACCACCCAAATGAAAAAAAACCCCTCTGAGCCCAAGAAGGCGTGCTTGGGAATTCCTCCCTATGGGGTACCCTCAAGCCATTTCACACACACATGAGGAAAGAGTTGAGAAAGAAAACAAAGGAAATCAGCTGTTGCCACCAGCTAATTAAACAACATATGCACAAAGCTCTTAGGACACAAAAACTCAATCCTGTTCTTAAAAATGGTTAATGTTATTAAAAATAAAAAGATAAAAATAAATCTAAAAACTCTGACTATTGCCAGATTTTAAAAAGCACCACTTACAAGGATTAAGCATTAAAATAACTTTCTTGAGGTCCAGCTTAAACGTTACAAGCAAACAAAAGCACCTGGGGGTAGCAAAGAGGAGTCCACAAGCCTTAGAGAAATTAAGGAGATAAACCTAATCACGTCTTCCAAGACATTTTCTGATCTACCTTCATATCTGTAGTTTTAAATACGTGGTTTCTAGGCATTATTTGATGATTTTTCATACCTGGTGCAAGCTTCTTACAGCATTGCTGCTCTGTGTCTCCTCTCCGGAGAGAACAACAACAGAAAAATAAAGGGAAAGTTTTTTCCCCAAGTTTAAAGAGTTCTAGCCCTCCCATGGTTCTTATGGTCAGGTGCCCACTCCCTTCCTTTTACCTGTGGGCTTTTTTAACTCTTTACAGGTAAAACAAACAGAGAACAGCTACTAACAGGGATTTCATAGTTAAGTGGCTGGCTGGGTGCCCATAAAAAGGAGCCCCACACCTTCATTTATCACAACTCCCATGTGGATCCAGCTTGGACATTGCTGTGGAGTGTATCTGCTCCCCTTGACTCTTCTCAGCAATCTGCTCCCTGATCCAAGCATCCTTGACCCAATGGGTTGAGGTGTTTGGGCTTCCATGGGATCAGAAAGGTTGGGGATTATGCTAGGGAACTGCTGAACCTGGGGAACAATAGACATTCAATGTGGGAGAGAGACATTAAAAGCAGGACACTTAAAGATGGAAAAATCTAAGAGAAGGGCCAGAGATATTTTATACTGGCTTTTAATGAACAATGACATTGAGGAAGTAATTAAGGCTTGTCACATAGGCCAAAAATTCAGCCGGTGTCAAGCAAAAGAGCCCAGAAGGGCTGAGCATCTCAGACAGAGACTCTGGGCTGGTTGCTGTGAAGCTCTTGTTATTATGCACAGCCAGTTAGAACCAGGTGAGAATAAAGCAGATCTCTTGCAAGCACTGAGTGATCACTGACTACCACAGAGATGACCTGCTCAGGTCTCAGGAAGCCTCCCCTTTAAAGAACTACTGTTGTCTCCATTCCCACAAGATTTATTAGTCCCAACACCCCTTCCTAACGCATGCTTGTTTATCTTTAAACTCTCCCCCACTGCTCTGAAACCCAGGCTGCTGTTGAGAATCCCTAAAGTAGCACATTAATTTTCTCTCATTCCCCTCTCTGATTCTTTCCTGCTTTGCACAAATCTTTTGGGAGTGGCTTTCAATGCTTTGGCTTCTCTTCATTCTGTCTCTCATAACCTGGGATGTCTTAAGTGTGATGTTCAGTTGGGAAAAAATCTCCTCCTGGGACCCAAGCAGGTTTTCACAACTTTTCTGGCTCATTGACAGCAGGGTTGAGAAACTCCTTAATTATGATGAATTATGATGCGTGAAAAGGTTCTGTTAGAGCAAACTAGCTCTCTAACCTTCTCTGGTGTATTGAACAGTGCTATAGCATCATAACTCTTCCCAGAAAAGAGAGGGGACTCCAGAGGGAGGAGACTTAGCCTCTCCTCTCAGAATACCACTCTCACACTTCTGAGCCACAAAGCCAGGGACATTGCAGAGGGAACTCAGGGGAAGTGGTTGGGACATGGGGGCTATGTAATAACTCACCGCTTATATATTGCAGTGCCAGACTAGACAAGTCAGTGCATCACTCAGGACTTCCTGCTGGAACTGGGTGTTCAAAAATCCCAGAAGTGGGGGCGGGTGGGCCCATGTCATTAAGTTGTCTGTGGTGGTCATAGCATCACCTGTTGAGGGAAGCAGCATGAGAATGATTTTGTGGCTCAAGAGATCGATGGAGACAGAATGTGTATTGAATTGCCTATACAGTCCTTTAGATGCTGCTTCTAGTACATTCCTTTCTCTAGTCTAGTGCATCACTGCCAGGATCTGTCTCTCCTGAGAATAATACACCATGAACAATTCAATGTTTTCAGCTCATTCTAAACATTTTCTATGTTTTTTGGCTTTTCCTGTTGTGCTGTGAATCTGTCCCACCCACTCCCGGCTGTGTGTCACATTGTCACTGCAAGTGATTGGGACCAGTACAGAAAGCCATGGACCAGGTAATCAGTCACAAAACTCATCTGTCCAAACCCCAGCTCCTTCCTCTTGCCTGCAATCCATGGATGAATATCTACAGCACAGGGTTCTTCTCAGCTGGCTACAGGAAAACCCTTGGCCATCTCCTGCCACCTTCCCTGTGGGCTTCTGGGCTGTGATTTTCAAAGGAGAGTTACAGAGTTAGGCACCCAAGTCTTATCTAAATTCATGGGGAATCGAGTACCAAACTCTTGGGATACAGCTACTTGGCCTGCAGCAGCAAGGCTCAGAGCTGGAATCAACAGACTTAGGTGCTAAATATAGCAATGTGGACATTGCAGCTGGGCTGTGAAGTCCAACTGCCTCCGTAGGCTTCACAGCCTGAGCTCCAGTTCAAGCCGCAATGTCTACAAAGCTATTTTTAATGCCACAGAGTGAGTCCAGGTTGTGACTTGCTGCTGCAGGCTGCCACTTGCTGTGTTGACATACTTTAGCAGGCATCTTTGAAAATCCCAGACTTGGAGTAGAGGTATCTTCTTGGGCAGTCCCCGGATACCGCCACCCATTGCTTCTTGTGCTTCTGTCTTGGGGACCAGAAGCATGGTTTCTTGACTGAAGCACACTACTGGGAGTCCAAAGATGTGGGAACTGGTCCCAGCTCTGCCACTCACTTACTATGTAACCTTTGGAAGTCACCGACACGATGTTCAGTTTCCCTAGCTGTGAAAGGATAAGAACAACTGCCTATGATGATGGAAAGTTGTGGAGTTTAATTAATTAGACTGCAAAGCACTTTGGGAGCCCCAGTAGAAGATGCTATTATTTATCATTACTGCTAGTCTCAGAGACAGGGTTCTTCCTTGGGTGTCAGAAGCAAATGACTGATCCTCTCCTGCCATCTGCATCCAGCTGTCTCCTGACACTTGCTCACTGGGGATGGCTTCTCACCAGAGAGGATTGTTCTGCATTAGCCTCTTTGAGGGGTGGTATGATGGAGAGATATTTGCTATGTCCTAACTTAGTCTGCCAGGTTGAACTCACAGGGCCTGGGAGCTTCTCACTTATACTGGTGTAAATTAGGAATAACTGAACAGAGCTATGCTAATGTACAAGCTGAGTAAATGAGAGGAGAAGCAGGACCACAATGCCTGGTCACTAAGATGGCTGGTGGGGAAGGCTCACAGTTCACCCCCAGCCAAAGTCAGTCCATTCTAATTCTCACTTTTGCAGTCAGTGTCTCCTGCTGGTTACCCACCATTTGGATATGGCTATTCATTATGACCAGGAGCAGGCTAAAGGTTGATGAAAGCAGGCAGAAAAGGAGCCCTCAATAGATATTTGAGTGGAAAACTTGTGTATAAAGGGGTGGTGGTTGCTAAAATTGGAGAGAGATTTGCATCAGAGATATTCCAGTAATACTGGCCCCAGAGAAGGGTTTGGATTTTGGCTGAGATGGCTGGCTCATCTTTTATTATTTGAGCAACCCAAGAGCCTCTGGCAAACACTGACGTGTCACAATTTGAGGATAGTAACTATGGTGCATAATTCCTGAATGTTGGACAAGTTTCATCCCCATGGGGCAAAGATGTTTTCTGAGAGGAAACTACAGCCTGCAGTGTGCTAAGGGAGAATGGAGAGAATGTAAAAAGGGGAGTGATGGGAACTTGTGATGGGCCAATTTTTATCTTCCAGGCACGGCCGTCCTTAGGCATATGCAGCATACGCATATCCCTCCACCGGCTCTCCCGGCTGCGACCACTGGAAGGGCAGGGCCATCCCTAGGAGGGTGTGGGACCTCCAACAACTCCCTCTGCCCCACTTCTTATCCATCCTCCCTGTTCCGCCCCGGCTTTCCCCCATTCCACATCTTCCCCCAGTGACCCTGCACTCACTGGCAGTGGTGGCAAGCAGAGTAACCTGGCCCCAGCCTGCTCTACTCCGCCAGCTCCCAGCCAAATTGCTCCACTTCCCACCACCAGTGAGGGCGTGAAAAGGATCGCCCTCAACACTCACTGGCGGCGGGAAATGGAGTGGCGTGGCCCCAGCCTGCTCCACTTCCCTTGCCCCAGCCCCAGCCATGTCACTCAAGATGGGGAAAGGACCATCCCCGACTCTCACCGGCAGCGGGAAGCAGAGCACCACGGCTTGGAGCTGGCAGAGTAGAGCAGGCTGGGGCCGGGGTGCTCCGCTTCCCACTGCTGCCAGTGAGTATGTGGGGGTGGATCCCTTTCCCCAAGCCCCCTCTCCCCAGCCACACAGCTGTGGTTGGAGCGAGGGAAACAGAATGGGCTCCTCTTGGCCCCTCGCTAATGCACCGGGCCACTCTGGGCCTATGGGCCCGCCAAAACTGGCCTCCCACAGTTCCTGCATCCCAGGCTCTGGGTGGGAGGAGGCCTGGGCCTGCACACAGCTCCCCCGTGGGGTGGGCTACATAGGGCACCCAAATGGCTAGGGACGGCCCTGCTTCCAGGTCTAGAAATGTTCCCAATTCCAAGACGTGTAACTCCCAGGGGTAAGGCAAAGAAAAATAGATCATTCTGCCTGAGAAAGGCTGGATTTTGTTTGAATGCAGCTAAAGTTTCGCTCCCTAGCTGGTAGCATCCACTGGGTTTGAATTGAATCATAGTCTATAGTGGATTGGCTAAACCATAATTTGTAGCTTCTTCTGCTACCAGATTCTCCTAATCTCTATGTTCCACAAACCACAACACTACAATTATCGAACAGTTGGAGATGCATACTGTGTATTCATGAGTCACTCCCTACAACATAGCTGTATGATGCTCCCTCCTCCAACAGTCCTTGACTCCAGATATCGTAGGCCCTTGATCTCAAATTTGTTTCCTTGCCTATTTATAGTCTTCATTTTTTTAATCTTTTTTCCACACTATGAATCAGGATATTGGATCTTGCTGATTTAAGAACAAAAGTAACAATTTGTCAATCAAACTACATGGTGCAGAGAAGTAATCACTGGGAATTAGCCACTCTGTGTACTATTGTCCTACCATCTAATCATTATCAGAACTAACAGGAGCCCAAAGGAAAACCACGGAGTTGATCATCTTCCCATAGGAAAAATTCACATCGGGATTGCCCTTTGCAAGTTAGGCTCATCCTTACTGCTAACTGGAAATATTCCCAAAATATTGGGG
The DNA here is from genome assembly GCA_007922305.1 of Dermatemys mawii. Lineage (NCBI taxonomy): Eukaryota > Metazoa > Chordata > Testudines > Dermatemydidae > Dermatemys > Dermatemys mawii. The sequence continues at coordinate 42,891,544 of ML677335.1, read as the reverse complement.
AAATGTCATGGGGTAAATGGTATCTACACAGCAGGACTGGGTGGCTGGACAATGTGATATGGGATACTGAATTCTGAAAGATTCTACTTTTTGCCCCATGTATGAGCCATTCATTCCCAGAAATGAGAGGAGCAGCAATGACTGTGGTGGATCCTATGGCTGGCATGCAGAGCAGCACCAGTAACTACTGTGTGTAACTCCTGACTGCTGTGGTTGTGAGAGAAATATCGGTGTCAGTGATCTCGGGTTGTTGTGAGGAAGTAAGAGAAGCCCCAGAAGTTGTGGTATATTTCCTCTACCAGCAGTAAGAGCTCATATCTGTCATAGTGAGACCCAGTGTTGTCAGACAGAGCTCTTCTGCACCCTAGAGAAATGGGCCATGGGGTATCACAATTAAAAATACTTTATGTACAGTTTGAAGTTTTGCTCTTCTCTGGACATGCTGCAACAGTAGGAAACAGCATAGGAAGCACCTGCAAAAGGAAACTATTTCCACATAGGTTTGGCAAACCCAGAATGATCACTATGTTTAACTGTCACTGCGTAATCCAGCCAGAAAATGAAAACGCTTTCTGAAAAAACATGCCAAAGACTTGCAGAACAAAGGTGGTTTGTGCTGTGCATGGATTCTCATCCTGCTCACACTTTTGCTTATGGTTAAAGTCCAAGCTCTGACAAATGCTACATATTCTGCAGGCTACAATCAGTCTGAAAAATATGCTTGATAGGCTGTGGCAGGGATAGTTTATTGTGTATCCAGCTCCTGACATGGATTCCTTATTCCATTCTCAGCACTAAATGCATTCAGTAATTGGAGTTTTACCTCAAATCTTCATTGTAACAAATGCATGTTTGTCTGTGCATGAAACAGTCATCAAAGGTCACATTAGTGGTGAGAAGTAAGGAAAACTAAGTGAGAGAAGACAAGGTAACATGATAGTTTTATGGCTGTGCGGCTTGAAGGTAAAACTCTCTTCTTGGGGCTTGTTTACACTTACATTTTATAGCGCTCTAACTTGTAGCTGAAGTTGCGTATCTTAGTTCAAAACCTTCCCGCCTCCCGGCACTCTGCAATGTAGCCCAGGGCTGATGGTTCTGACAAAGAAATACAACAGAGAAACAATCCTAGTATCAACACAAACATTATAGCATTTCAACAGGACACTGGTACAATCTTTTAAATGCTATTTTAATTTTTTTAAGCCCTCATTTTCATTCATTCTTTGTACATTTGAATATGAAATCTGTTTCTTTCCCAGAATGTTTTTTTTTCCATCACACATTCATACTGCTTTGTTATTGTAGCATGTCTGTGCTGAGTTGCACACTCTGATTTGTCAATATGTGACTGCCCTAAAGTGCTGGGCTTTCCCCGACGATGTTTTTACTGCAGTGTCTCAGAACAGGTGGGCTGTTTGCATAGGTTTGTTATGGTAGGGTTGTTTGTAAATGCTGAGCTATGCAGAGGCACTGGTTTGTCACTATATGAACGCTCCTAAGCAGAGATCAGATTTTTATTGTTTACTGTAATGGAAAAAGTGATACTTTTCATGAAAAATTCTACATCTAGAAGAAATGTGTGAACTTTGTAATAAAGAAAATGACAGTAGTTTAAATTTGGTGCTGGTTGGTTTGACAGTGTCACATCAATCACTTGATACACACGTTTCCTTGGGCAAAACTCCCATTGGAGACAGGATTTCATCCTAAGGGCTTCGTTTTCAGAAGTGCTCAGCACCCACAAATCCAGTTAAAGGCAATGGGACCCACAGGTGTTCAGCATCTTTCAAAGTCAGGTCATAAAGGCATTTGCGTAGACCTCTCAGCTACTAACACATATTATGTACATGTGGCTGCCTACACAACACTAGCATTTTCCTAGCTCACTTGTTGTTTCATTCCGCCATTCCCTCGTCATGCCACATGAGGGTTTGTGGCTACATTTTTAGTTTGAAGTGCAATAACTGTTATCCTCCCCACCACCAGGGAACAAAGGAAAATAGGACAAGGTAATGGAATTTTTCATTTAAATTGCTGGCCAGTATGATAGGGTGGGGTCTGCATAATGATAACGTATTTCTAAGGCACAGCTCCCCATACTCTCTGGACATCCATTATATAGTAACCTTAGACATGACAATAATTCCCTCCAGACAGAAGAATAGAACCCTCTAATGGGCCCTGCCAAATGCAGCTTTGGACCAAATTCTGCTCTTATTTACATTATGTAAACCCAGAGTAACTCAATTTAACTTAATGAAGTTACCCCAGCTTTACATGGTGTCTCTGAGAGGAGAATTTGCTCCTCAGTTGGAAGGACTCAGAACTTGGTGATACAGTTTATATAGGCCACAGTTGGTTATCTTGCTAGCAAAAACAATGATTCTTGGCTCCTATCATAAAGGATGGCATGACCCAGAACCCACCACTGACAAAGCACTGCTGGCCACCCCAGTATGCAGAAATCTGGCTTTCATCAGGCTTAGCATCCTCCCATGAAGAGAGGTTAGAATCAGAATACAGAAATGAGCCACTACATGTGATTTGATCTAGTGCACAAGGCAGGTATGAATTTAGGTTGGGATTTCCACAAGCACCTAAGGGAAATAATTGCCCAAACACCACTGAGTTTCATCTAACTCCCTTAGGCATCTTTGAAAATTTCAGCTTTAAAAACCAGGCTAAAGGAAGTCAGCTGGGATTGTTTACATAGTGGGCAGTTCATTAAGCAATGAGGTTAAGTCAGACAAGTAACCGGAGACATAGGTGCCAAGTTTCCCTGGCGCCAGTGGGAGCTCACACCCCACACCCAGGCCCCGCCCCAGCTCCACCCCTTCCCCGCCCCCATTCCAACCCCTTTCCCAAAGATCCTGTCCCAACTCCGCCCTTCCCCCACATCCCCACCTCAGCCCCACCTCCTCCCCTGAGCGCGCTGCATTTCCCCTCCTCCCCCCTTCCTCCCAGCCACATGAAACAGCTGTTTCATGGCGCAAGCGCTGTGGGGGGGAAGGGGAGAAGCAGGCACATGGTGCACTCAGGGGAGGAGGCAGAGCAGAGGTGAACTGGGGTGGGGAGCTGCCACCACGTGGGTGCTCCAGCCCTGGAGCACCCACGGAGTTGGCGCCTATGACTGGAGAAGAAACATACACACAGTAAACTTAAAGAGACTCACTTTTAAATACCTTAACTTCAATATTTAACAGGATTCCATATATTATATGGGGCAGATGGATGTCTGACAAGAGGTCTAGTTTCACACATGCACAAAAATCTTCCACAAGCTACTTATTCACTAGGGTATTCCCCTCTGAGTTAGGTCAGATCAATCATGGTAGCAATTTGGTGGGGTGGCACTAGTGCATCAGAGCACACTTTGACCCAGGCACAACAATTCTATTATTTTATGTTGAAATCTTTAATCTCCTCTAAACCAGAATAATATTGTCATGGGATTATTTTCCATCTAAACATGATGTTACATTAACATTGACGAATATTTCCCCTCTATTTTCTGTTTTCATTTCTGTGCAGTTGGAGTAAGATTTTATGACATCTGGTTGCTCTAGTATGCATGATTCATTGGATTTCAGGTTGTTTTCATTGGCTAGCAATTTGGTGGTCAAGCTGTGAGTGTTTAGGGTGTGAATGGCTATTCTGTTGTAACATTTGCTTTTCTCTTGTTTCCCCAACTAAGCAGATTCCCTTCTACCCTCCACCTCTTCCTCACAGTGTTTCTTGTGACTTGGCAGGTTGGCCTTCTCTCACCAAGAGGGCAGCTACATGCAATTCAGTAATAAACAACAGCAATTTTCATGGAGTTTTGTATGGATTAATGAGGTATTTTAACTGCAGCTGTGAGCTAAGAATTGCTAATGTGCCAGATTTGTGGGAGCATTGACAGGAGGGACAAGAATGAGTCAAATCCTCCTCTCAGTCTACAGCAAGTGACTCCAGATTTACACCATTGTAACTGAGAGGAAAAACTGGCGTATTGTTTTTAAAATGGATATCAGACAAGAGACTCAACAGAGGAACGGGAGGAGACAGACAGAAGCAGGTGTTTATCTTGTATGCAAAACCTACCATGGAAATAACTGGCTTAGAAAGCTGCGCTCAAGCTGTTGTAGTAGGAAAAGCAATGCGCACTGTAGTATATCAGCAATGAGGTGGGGCCGATTCACTCTGAGGTCTGTGATAGCAGAAGCCAGGACAGAACCTGCTAGATGGTCCCTAGTGTCTACATCCATAGCTGCCCATGCACTGAGGACCTGTGGATAGCATTGAAGATGAGGGAAGGCCAGGGTAGCCTGGGATGCATTTCTTTATTGAAACTATCCTGCTGCCAGCCACAGTCTGCCAAGTCCCCAGAAGAACTTACTTCTAGCCCCTGGAGAAACTTCCTGGGATAGGGCAGCTGTGGATCTACCAGCACTCACCCCTCAGGGCTGAATCCCCTCTGTGTGCAGTGGAGGAGACTGGAGCAAGGAGGCTGATTTTACAATCCCGTGTTGTAAAACTAGGTCAATCGTGATTCATCTCGAGCAGTTGAGATGATTCATTGTGGTGTCTGTTGGTTATACTGCAATTTGGTGGCTGCACTTCCTTAAGAAGCACCGCTGCAGAGTCAGGCCGCCACGCAGCATGCTCCTTGGAGACACCCTGGAGCAGATTCATCCCTGTCAACTCATTCGCTGACCCCACTGGTCTTCTCAGACAGAAAGGTGGCTCACCAGTTCCAAGCTTACAACCTGATCCCAAAGCACAGTGGGCTTGGCTTGACAGGCATCTGTTTCGCTGCCCTATCATGATGTCACATTACCCTGCAAACACCCTGTTTTGTGCTGCATCAGGAGCTCATCCACAGGATGCAGGAAGCAGTATTGCTAATTCCAAGTGCTCAAAACAAAAATGAGTCAGGCTCCTACAATCATGAGATTTGCTTAGAGGTCAAGATTTAAAAAAAAATAAATGTTGGGGTCTTCTTATTTGCCAGCTAGTTTTTGAGCCTGTAGTGTTCACATTTTAAAGTTTTCTCTACAACCATGAGGGCCCCAATCCTCAAAGGTATCTAGTCTCTAAACTTCAATTGAAATTGAGCCTCAATGCCTTTGAGCATCTGGGGTAGGCTTTACTTATTTTTTCAAATGAAAGCTGAGATTTTTCACATAAATCACATGCCCCCAGAAGCTGGAGCTTTAAGAAAAAACACCAGAAATGCAAGACTTCCTATGAAATCATGAATGCTGGCAGCACTGAGGAAAGAAGAGCGGGTGGGCTACTTCCTCAGAGCTGGCTCAAAGGAGCCCACATGCTGGTGAATGATCTGACTACCCTGCCTCTTCCGGGCTTGCTTTGTGACACTGATGGCAACTGTAATACAAACATTATCATGGCTTGTTCAGTATTTGCCAGCCTTTCTGCCTAGCACCTGAACATGAGCCCAGCCTCAGATCTCATTGGTTTTCTCCTCTCTTAGTTGAATCCTACACTCTTTTTGTTCCTCTGAACATAAGTTATATACCATTCATTCTTTTTTTTCTGGGAACAGGCTGCTAATCCTCCACCTTGCACTCTGCAATGCTAGGGGATCTGCTCTGCTTTTGGACTCCCTTGGCACAGCTGTGCTTGGTAGCTGTAGAGAAGCCGAGAGTTCAGCCTCAGGGGTAGAGGGAAGGAGTGCCTTGCATGACTCGGCCATGACTGAGTTAACTGTGTCTGCTCCTCTGCCAGAAGGATGGTACTAGTATTAGGCTTAGGGAGCAGAAGGTGAAAGAGGGGGATTGTCAGGCCTCTGCATCTCTCTCTCTAGCCCAGGAGAAGCAAGTGTGTACTGGGATGGTGGTTGTAGGGAGAGCCATGGCTCATAAATCATGTGGAGCAAGTGCACTGCAGCAGGGTATGAAATCCTAGGAAGCTGAAAGAGCAAAGCAAGGAGGAGTCTTTTACAACGGCTGCTCTAGAGCTAGCATGGCAGCAGAGTCTAGGGGCAGGAGAAGTTAAGGCCTCTGAAGTGAGTAACTGATAAAGTGGACAAAAAAATTTCAAGGAATAAATCCTTTAGCTACTGCCTCTTCTTATCTGTTTGTCAACAACAGCTTCTGGCTGTGAACCGAAGCAAAGCGTGAACAGAAGGAAAGGTGATTTGGTGAGGTACCAATGGAATTTGCTACAACTCTGAAGCAGTCCTGACCAACTGCCTTCTTCATGGGCTGTTGGCAACATACCAACTCTAGAGAACTGAGGCTAGGCCTTTCAGTCTCACGGCACATCCCTGTGTCTGTGACATTCCCTCCCCCCATCCCATTAACAAACTGAGGTTACATGGTCTAAATAAAATAAAAGGATGGCATGTGGTTTCCCTGTAGAGAGGACAAGCCCTCTCAAGTTAGTGCTCAGCCTCCCTCTGTCACTCTCTTTCTCCACACCAGTTCTTCCCTATCAAGATCTTCTGCTCCTTCTTTCCCTTAGGAGTAACGGGCACCATGGTAGTGTCATCACTACCTTCTCTTAAAGGATTTAAAGATTCCCAGGTCAGAAGGGACCACTGTGATAACCTAGCCTGACCTCACGTATAATACAGGGCAGAGAACTTTCCCAAAGAAATTCCTAGAGCAGATCTTGTAGAAAAACATCTAATCTTGATTTTAAAATTGCCAGTGATGGAGAATCCACCACAATGGTTGGTAAGTTGTTCCCATGGTTAATTACTCTCATTGTTAAAAATTTACACCTTATTTCCAGTCTGAATTTGTCTAACTTCAGCTTCCAACCACTTGATCATGTTACATCTTTCTCTGCTAGACTGATGAGCCCACTATCAAATATTTGTTCCACATGTAGATATTTATAGACAGTAATCAAGCCGCTCCTTAGACTCCAGGAGCTTAATCTATTTAGCTTAACAAAGAAGAAGGCTATCACTATAAGGCAGGTTTTCTAATCCTTTCATCATTCGCATGGCTCTTCTCTGGACTCTCTCCAATTTACCAACGTCTTTCTTGAACTGTGGACACCACAACTGGACGCAGTCTTCTAGCAGTGGTAATAGCAGTGCCCAGTGCTGAGGTAAAATGGCATCTCCAATCCTTCTTGAGATTCCTCTTTTTATGTATCCAAAGCTCACATTAGCCCTTTAGCCACAGCATCGCTCTGGGAGCTTATGTTATTGTCCATCACGACCTACAAATTTCTTTCAGAGTCACTGCTTCCCAGGACAGATATCTCCATCCTGCAAGGCTGTCCTACATTATTTGTTTCTAGATGTATGCATTTACGTGTATCCGTATTAAAGGACATATTGTTTACCAACCAATTCAGATTGCCCTGTATTGATGACCTGTCCTCCTCTTTATTTACCACTGCCACAATTTGTGTGTCATCTGCAAATAGTATCAAGCTCAGCACACCTATGTCAAAGGAGGTGAGCCCCCATTGAGCCACTTAAAGGGTGCTGCAGGGATACACTTCGTCTATAAAGAGAAAGGAAGAGTGATTGAGACAGGTTGTGCCTACGGAGAGAAACCACAGAAGAGTGATGCTAATTGGCTGAAACTTGGAAGCTGCAAGACATATTACAACAGACCCCCTGGGAAGGGAGGCTGTGAAATCCTAGGACTCAGTGTGAGCTGCGGGACTGTTTTTTTGTTTCGTTTTATTTGGCTGTTTGGACAATAATCCTGCTTAAAGGAGACTGGCATAGCAGTGTATGCTTGGAAGCTGGGAAGAAGCCCTACCAGGTCACATGATCTAAGTCTCTTCACAAACAGAAGGATGGCTGAAATTCATTGAACAAGTTTTTCACTAGAAATTGTTTTCCCATGTCTGGAAATCAATAGGAGCCTTAAGAAAAGATTTTAAATACCACTCATCTTCCATTAAGGTGTGTCAGTGCCTCAGTTCCTGTTTATGGTTAATGGATTTGTTCTGCTGGGAAGGGCTGAGAAAGGGCAGATAAATGACCTTTCATACCAGCCTCTCGTGTATGAATTTACGGTGTCTTGGCAGATCTGCAACACTGCGGGAGCATTTTACCCTGGCCCTTCGGCCTTCTCAACCCTAGTTACTTTGGGAAATTCTCCAACTTTTGCATTACCACCAGTGCGGCTCCACCAGTCAAGTGCCATAGTCATGGATTCGTAGTTCTGACCATTTTATCCTCTAGGCCTGCACTGAGCACATTTAAGCTGGGTGCACCTGAACCTGCCTACATTTGTTTGTCCATGGGTGGAGAGCTGCAAGAATGAGCAATTTCCCTAAAATTGCCATGGTTATACAGACCATTATGAACCAGAATAATTGCATAATAATTGTAAGATGAATAAAACTGACAAATTATTCATATAGGCCATGATTCAGAAAAGCACTTAAGTGTCTGCTTAAGTCCCATTGACTTAAATGCAGGCCTGAACATAAGAATGGCCATACTGGGTCAGACCAATGGTCCATATAGCCTGGCATCCTGTCTTCTGACAGTGGCCAATGCCAGATGCTTCAGAGGGAACGAATAGAACAGGGTGATTATTGAGCAATCCATCCCCTGTCATCCAGTTCCAGCATCTGCAAAGCAGAGGCTTAGGGACATTCAGAGTATTGAGTTGCATCCATGACTACCTTCGAAAGGATTCCTTTTCAGGAATCCTTTCTTGAATTGAGGTCACATGCTGTATTTCTACAATACATTCCATCTAAGAATCAATGATTTAGGCCTCACAGGCAAGCAGTAATATTGTTGTCACCTTGGGGAAACAGAGGCATAGAAGTGTGGTGACTTGCCCACGAGACAGGCAGTCTGCGGCAGAGCTAGGAATAGACCTCAGACATAAGACTCCCAGTCTTGTGCTTTAGCCACCAGACTCTGCTTCCCCACTACATGCACGGAACTAAACCTGGTCTGAGTGATTTGAGGCCTTTCACACTGGGCTGTGTGCTCATGGGGAAATTCCTCAACTTCCCCCTACCTACACTGTACATTAAACATGAAACAAAACTGCATCGAAAAAAGCCACCCCTTTCACCAGCACAGAATACGTTATCCTCAGTAGTTATCATTGAAGGAGATAATATTTACACTATGAGTTAAAGTTTGAAACGGGTAAACATTTTAGTGTTGACGACTGTTGTAAATGATATTTCATCTTCATTTCTGGAGGGATGGAATATTTACATGTATTGCCCTCCAATTACAGACCATCAAGGCATGTTAGACTGACTTTCAGTGCTGCTAACACATTTTTCTGTAGGTTTTATAATGCCACCCACCACACTAGTATCTGAGTTCCTTCCTATGTAAGATCATTGGCAACAGTGACGTCTCTAGCAGATTTCATGGAGACCCAGCCTCTTCTCCCATTTTGGGCTCACAACTGCTTGGGGTCAGGTTTTAATTTTTGATTTTTTAAAAGTTTTTTATTAATCTCCTTTGGTGCTGGTCGGAGTTTAACGGGCAGAAGGGGGTGTTAGTGTTGAGAGTCATTCTTATGGTGGGAAGGCTGTGAGCACAAATCTAATTAATCTGTGTGTAACATTTAGAAATGTATCAGACCAGATGGGGCTTTAAGTCACTGGCTGATTTGGGTGGGGAGCAATTTGGGGTTGTGCTCGGTCACGGATCATACTGAACATCTCCCACTAGGGCTGCTGTGCTGGAAATCCAAGCCTCTGCAGCTCAGTTCAGGCTCCAGAGGCTAGAAGACTCATGGATTCTGAGTCCTGCCACTGTCCCAGTCCTTGGGTCTCAGGACACCCTGAGAGCTGGAACCTGCCATCCAGCTGCCTAGCTCTTTTGGATGCAGCATGGACCTTTCAGACTCCCTGGTACTTAAACACATCCCTTTCCCAGAACTCTACCCCAAATATATGAAGCTTCTGGTTTAGTTAAACTCAACAGGGGCTCACAGTAGTTGTGAAGCAGCCAACACACACACCCCCCATTCCAGAGTCTAACACATCTATGCTCCATTATAGCTAATCATATAAAGCACAAGTGCATACACCTCATATAAAACAATAAACATGACATGCACATCCCATTCTATCTCACCCTTCCCTAGGGTGCCCTGAAGGACCATCAGTGTCCAGAAAGACAGAGAGGCAGGGTGTTCCCTTCCTCATGCAGGCTGTCAGATGGTGAGTGGTCTCTCTCTCAGAGAATCAATGTGATCATCTCTCTCATTGACTGGAGAAAATGGGCCCCTGAATAGAAAAGCTTCTGCCCTTTTTAAAACCTTCAGCCTGTGTCAGGCTGTGCCCTTGTCAGCTGCCCTACATGAGCACACACTCCTGCCAGGTGACTTGCTCTCCTGCTAAACCAGTTTTTCTGGGCCGGAAACAGCCTTCTGTCTACAGCGACTAGATTTCCAGTGACTGGGTCCTTAGTCAAGTACCCTATATTGTTGTTCTCCTGTGACCAGTCTCTGGAAACTCAACCTAATGTGGAGTCACACAGACCAGAGAGAAGGCAAAAGGCTGAACATTCAAAATGGAGTTTGCAGCCTGACACAGACACCCAGGGCTCATACAGTTCATAAATTGTACAGAGGTATTCCCAACTCATCCACATACTACCACATCAGCCCCGGGAGGAATTTCACCTTCTCACAGGACTCGTCACTTATGGTAAGTGTAAGCCTTTGAGAAGGTGCAGCATGAACAATGTACCTGCTCCATCTCCAGAGCCAGCTGCAATCTAGACAATAACACAGAACACATCACTGAAAATGGCACAACTTAGGCCAAATTATGAAAATAAGGGGCTGCAAAACTGAGGGTAATTGAAGTGACAAATTCTGCCTGCATTCCCTCTCTCAGATGACTTCCCATTACATGACGTGAATCTTGCTGATTGCTGCCAACATGTACATAAACACAAAACACATTGAAAGGGGAACATGAAGCCAAATCCTCTTCTTCCTCTCTCATTTTTGATACTAAATCCTTTCTTTCCAACAAGCAGTAAGGGCAAAGTGTTTCAACTTTTATTGCCAAATATGGGAATGTAGAAGGCCCAGCATGATCTAAGGTTCACTGTCTTAACCACAAAACCTTCGCTTCTCCAGCAAGATATTACTTCTTCCAGAAAAGATCTGACTCTTTGTTTGACTCACATCGCACTCCATTCTGCATCCTTAGGTTCTTGTAACACATTATTCCTTTGAGAGGAAGGCTGGGTTTGTAGTCACTGGCACTCAGGAAGTATGGATTCTCTTTACTGATTTTCTGTGACCTGGGGCAGGTCACTTAATTTCTTTCCACCTTGTCCCTACCTCCTACGGGTGTTGCAAGGACAAATTCATTAATGTATGCAGTATACTCAGATACGGGAGTCATGAGTGTCATAGAGAAGTCTATAAGGGAATAGATGAACTATGATGTGCTCCTAACCATCATTTCCATGCCAACATATCTCACCTGGGTAACAACCTATGAGATTAATTAGACGGTACAATAGTTGGGACTAAGTATCAATGTCCAATACCATTCCATCCATCTATGGTAAACCAAGAAACTTTTATATGGTTTTATTTGGAAATTACTTACATTTGACATGTAGTCTGAAAAGGAGCTTAAAACCAGCTAAAACCCTCTCCCTTCAGTCCCTTTTGCATCAACAAAAAAGCCACCATTGTTTGTTTAAAGAAAACTATAAGTAGATATAATTGGGCCAGGCTTCATGCTGGAATGTCTGTTAGAATGTCCTTTCCACCACTGGGGGCTTTATTGGCAGTGAGATGTCTAACATAAGCATTTGGGCCTCTCCAGTTTGGGACGCTTCCAGTTCAGTGCCTACATTTGGAAACAGGATTTTATGTCAGACTAGCCCTCCTTTGCCTACAACTAATTCTGTCAATTGCATTATATGCCACAAAGTATTCAACTATTTAAAATAAAATATAAGCCACAGATCCATATAAATCTGCAACAGAGTCTTCTAAACCAGAGCCAAGATGCTGCCTCTATCTTGAGACAGCAGAGGAACAAAAGCAGCTTTCCTTTTGCCAGAAAGTGAGGTGAAGGGCAAGCATAAACACCTTCAAAGTGGGATCCTATTGGCCTATTATCCCCTTTCAGGACAGGTATAGAGAGTGTTGTCAGACGGCACGAGTGTGGTGCTCTGCTCTATCCAATGTTGCGTGCGTGCATGCGTGTTCTCCCTGTGTGCTGTCCCAGCTCTGCACAGATAGCTGGCACAGCAGATCTCAAGCGAACTGCCCAATGACTACAGACTCCGATAAGGAAGGAAGGCACCTGGCCAGGTTTATTGCCAAATGAAACACAGTCCCTAGCTCCCCGGATCAGATATCAACAGTTCTGCTAGTATATATGTGCTCCCTGACAATGGACCGGCTCAGTCTGTGGTGGATTTATCAGTGCCCCCTAGGCCAGACCAAGACAACTTCTCAGGGGTACATTTTTATGCACAGGTAAACAAATTACATATTACTCCTGACATACCGAGGTGCAACACCTCTACATAGTAAGGTGTTGACTCTCATCTTGTATATGTTGGTTCAGATAAAACAACTCTACCCATCATATTGCCCTTTTGTCTGTTTTTAGGATGGGTCAGCCTGTTCCTTGTTATCTGTGTGGAATGTGCAAGTATCGGAGTGTTCTGGTACCTTTTAGGTATGTGTGTTTTTGCAACATCAGCCTTCTTCTTGCCAGCTTCTGTGAACAAGCCTGCCTTTTGCTCACAACTTAACTTTGCTTTATATTAGCAAGTCTTGACCATTATATTAATTCAGGCCTTGGGCCTCATACTGGGCCTCTGATACAAGGATTTATGTCTCAGGGCCACATCTTACTACAGAGAGCAAAACAGTATGATATCTGCTGTGTCACTGAGCACATCCTCTAGGCTAGAGAGAAGAAGAGAGCACAGAGGCCCTCCCTGACTCCCAGACAGACAGGCTGCAGAGTGTAGGCGCTGTAAGGAAGTAGCTAGGCTCCTGCAAAAGACCCTAGGTCAGAGGAAAAAAGGACAAGGTTGATATGCTGAAAGTGTGTTAGAAAAAAGGGACTGGAAGTCTGTGGCTGGAGGCTGTTCTATGGTGCATGGGCCGGTGAGAGAGCTCAGTGCTTTCCCCTGCTTTCAGTCTGTGTTTGCAGACACTCTCATTTTGCATTCAGTTCAGGCAGGAGTGGCACCAGCTTTTTTGCCGCCCTAGGCAGCGAAGGGGGAAAAAATGGCAGAGAAGCTGCCTTCGCTGAATTCCCACCGCCGGCATCACTGGCACTGAGCTGCCGCCAATCAGCGGCAAAATCAGCGAGCAGCCCCCGCTGCTGAATTGCCCCCGACAGTTTCAGTGGCATGGAGCTGCCGGCGAATTGCCGACAAGGATGGCAATTCGCCACCCCCCAAAGCCTGCCGCTCTAGGTAGCCGCCTAGGTGGCTTATTGGCTAGCGCTGGCCCTGAGTTCAGGTCAGCCTTCCAGACACACTGTGACCAAATAGAAATTTGATTTTTATTCTATTGTATTGTTCACTTAATCTGAAATACTCATTAACTGACCTTTCGCATGTGTTCCTTCCGGACCGCATTCAGCAAAACATTTCAATATGTGAATAACTTTTAACGTGCGTAAAGTTAACCATCTGCATAAGGGTTTTCTTGAGCAGGGATTGATTGCTGTAAATGGGATTATATTTGGAAAAGCATAACCGAAATTCTTGGCCAAGGAGGGCTTACAAAAGACTGATCCAGCGCCATTAACTCTCACAACATCAATGCCAGAAACTACACAGGAGCCCTTGAGTCATGGAGAACGGTTTAGATTCCAGGGTAAACTACTGCACATTTGCATTACGTCCTTGTGAGGAGTCAGACTGATGCAGATTGCCTCCAGTCAGGTTACAAGTCACGCTCAAAATGAGTCCCCATGAAATCTAAAGCTAAAATTGCTCACAGCCCAGGGAACATAAGTTTCAATGTTGGTCATTGTCAAAGTTCAGGGAAATTGCACCTATATTTCCCCTCAGTGGTCCAGCAAGGATACCCAGGCTTCTGGCTTCCCAGCATCATCCCCATCTCTCTCCCTCCTGAGCAGGGTATTTCCAGGCTGACCAGTTCCCTGCCTTCACTGTGTTATTTCCAGCAAAAGTCAGTTTGTCTAAGCAGACTTGCTTTGCTTCTCTCCTCAGATGGTACACAGTGTAACTGGCACCGTCCTTATAAGTTACCACACACATCTTTCTATGCAAACGAATTTTACTTGTAAGGTAAAAACACGTCAGAGAAAAAATTTAAAAGAGCCCCATGCTAATAACCTTATGAGAGATCTTCCCTCCCTGCCCTCAGTCTCCTCAAGGGCTCTTGTGGCATCAGTCTTTGCAACCTTTCCCAGGAAGGAGTGGGGCCCTCCCGCTGGGCAGGTGGTCCTGTTTGATGAATCAGAATAAAGGCCCTGAGTCAGTTTAAACTCCGGTTTTGTATTCAGAAGCCCTTTCTTTGTCTGTTTGGTCCTGGGAGAACCCAGTTTGGGTCTTTGAACTGATCTCACGGAACAGGTGATCCCCAAACGGTCCACCCCTCAGGGTCAAGCTTCAAAGGCAGAATCCGTAGATGGGGTTGCAATGCCCACCTACCCAGTACTTCCTAGGAATTCCGCTCCATACATATTGCCCTAAAAGTTCCATTGTGTCTATTACATTGTTCAATAGTCTCTTGAAGTTCTCAGTACTTCCCAGATGTTGCATTAATCCTGTCTTTCTCCTAAAGTCCCATATAATCCCACAATAGGACATAAGCATTTGAATTTTTAACACAGTGGGCTCTAAAATACTTAACTCCACTGGCTAAGTGAGAAGGGAGAGGATTGGCTGAAGGAGCAGTGCCAAACTTGCCAATTTCAATTATAAAAAGTTTCAGCAAACCTTGTGTGATGGGGCAAGTCCAGATGGCTATAGGAGGATGCTAGGGAACAGATATATTAGATCCAGGCTAAACAAATCCCTGGTACCTTTGGAATCAAATGGCAGTTGTTCAGGTAGTCAAGACACCTGTGGCCAATTAAGAAGCTTCTAGAAGGCAGTAGAAACAGCTAGCCTGACTGGGACACCCGAAGCCAATCAGGGACTGGCTGAAACCAGATAAAAACCTCCCAGTTAGTTAGTTGGGTGTGGATGTCAGGAGCTGTGGAAGGAAGTTGTGCTGTTGGTGAGACTGAGTGGTAGACAACATATCATATGCAAGGAAGGAGGCCCTGAGGTAAGGGTGAAGTGGAGTTTGAAGAAGCGGAGACTGCTGTGGGGAAGTAGCCCAGGGAATTGTATTGTGTTTTGTGGCTAAAAGGTCAGCCATCTTAGCTAATACTATTAAGGTCCCTGGGCTGGAGCCCGGAGTAGAGGGTGGGACCGGGCTCCCCGCTTTCTGCCTCCCCTAATTAGTCACTGAGATTGGGAGACAACGGAGACTGTGCCAGGAAGGATAGCTTCTCCTCACTGGCTTATGATGAAAATGGCTCAGTAGGCTGTGACCTTGTCTCTAGAGAGAGAAGAGCTACATGCAGGGTCACAGTGAGCCTCTGAGGCTAGTTGAAAATCCACCAGGAAATGCAGGATCCACAAAGATCACAAATCCACAGAGCTTTGTCACACTTGCCATATGGTATTGTGTGTTTTGTGATTCATTTCCCAAAGGCCAAGAAAAACCTTTTTGTCCTTGCAGGACTCAAAATGGCAAAAATGGGATTTTCCCACAATTTTTTTTTTTAAACTAACCAAACACTCTCCCCCTCCAAGGAAACATACGAACACTGTCTCACTTCTGGGCCAAGACCAAGCATGGAAAATTTTAACCTAACACAAATGTTCCAGCATGTTCTGAATGTCAATAACAAATTGTTTTACATTTTCACTAATACATGGAAGTTGTCTGAACATGACCTCACAAATTATAGTAAACCAAAGTTGGTGCTTTTATATGTAAAAATATTTATAAATCAGATTTACTCTTCTATAAGTGCCAGTTGTCCCCTTTCACGAGTTGTCCGATGGAACTAAAATTGTTACTTCATGACGCTACAGCATCATGCAGCCTTCACCTAGAATTGAATTTTGAGAGGTTTCTAAAATGTCACACAAAGTTTTCTTGCAGGAAGTACAGAGATCTGTGAAAATCAAGACTGTCCCATTAAAATCAGTGCGGGTAACAACCTACTGGATTCTATAGTGTAAAAATGAGTGAATTTTCTGTCCAGCCTTAGGATAAAAGTCTGTAGAGATTACATAAACAGTGCATCCTCCCTATCATTTCTAGGAACGATTAGAAGAACCCAAAGCAGAACAGAGAGAAGAAAGTCTGTTTACCATCACAAAAATTGTTTCCGTGATCTAAGAAAACAGGAAGACCATAATTATATTTTGCAGTATTAGTCAATAATATGTCAATGTTAACAAAACAATGTCACGGTGTCCCCTAAAAATCCAGATGGCTCTTAACTTGGCAAAGAAAACCACACAGAGAACAGAAATTCTTCAGTTGTGTATTGCTTGTGTCTTAAATTCTTTCCTTGTTTATATGTACTTGATATATTATGATTTGTTTTTAGTTTAGGTTAAACTTATGAACTAAACATACTCTACTGACTAAGCTAGCCAGGCATGTTGCAAGGTTAAACTTGTTCATCCCAGCCACCAATTCTATTATAAGTAGTAAAATGAAAAAAACTTCTTACACATAATGAGTGGGATATTCAAAAGAATGTACGTGACTTAAGAACACAAGTCCCATAGACTTTAAACAGGATTTATGCTACATCAGTGGCTCTCAAGCCATCCAGACCACTGTACCCCTTTCAGGAGTCTTGAGTTCCCCCAAGTTTCACCTCACTTAAAAACTATTTGTTTATAATATTAGACACAAAAATACAAAAAAGTGTTATAGCCACACTATTACTGATAAATTGCTTATTTTCGTATTTGATATTTATATGGTAAAATGAATAAATTGTAATATAAATATTGTACTTACATTTTAGTATATAATATATAGAGCAATATAAACTAGTCATTTTCTGTATGAAATTTTAGTTTGTACTGACTTTGATAGTATTTTGATGAAGCCTGTTGTAAAATTAGACAAATTTCTAGATGAGTTGATGTATCCCCTGGAAGACTTCTGTGTACCCCGCGAAATACACGTACCCCTGGTTGAGAACCACTGTGAAACGTCACATAAATGCTTTTGAAATACCAGCCTAGATGTCCTAGCAATTTTATCATCATCCAGTTAATATCAAAATATTTCATTTATACAAATGTTCAGCATTCCATCATGGGTTTGTAAATAATTCCAGAGTAGACTCACCGGAAGAAATGAGTGAACAGAGATCTGAAAGCAAGTTACTTTAGGAATTACCTGTTTTGTTTGATGCTGCTATAGACATGGAATATTCCATCATCCTCTTTATGTTCAATGTGTATACAATAAACAGATGATCCAATAAACTGGAAAGCCCTATATGTAGGTCTTTCGACACCCAACTCCTTCGGACCATAGGAACTGACAGATTGGATCAGACCCATTGTCCATCTAGTCTGTTATCTTGTCTCTGACAGCGGCCTGCACCAGAGATATTTCAGTGGAAAATATAGGCAGATGTAGGATAATCTGCCCCCAATGGTAGGTCTCATCCTGATCACTAACAGAGAATGGGTTAAACCCCAAACCATGAGATTTAATATCCTTTTCAAAATTTTTGTCATAATTAAGTATAACTCTGAACTTCCTTAGTATCTACATACATGTCCAATGCTTGTCAAATCTTAAATTCTTGGCCTCAATGACTTCCTAGGGCAACGAGTTCCATAGTTCAATAACATGCTGTGTGAAAAATACATTTCACTCCCCCTTTAATTTCATTGAATGCCCCCTTGTTCTTATGTTATATGACAGGGAGAACAGACTTTCCTGATCTACTTGTTCTGGTGCATTCATTATTGTATATACTTTTATCACCTTCCATTTTATTAATCTCCTTTCTGAAGTCAATAATCCCATTTTTCCAATCTGAGAGGTTTATTTTAGCTCCTTAATCATTTTGCCACTCTTCTCTGTACACTGAATTCTGTGATATCCTTTTTGAGATGGGGTGACCAATACTGTACACATTATTCCAGATGCGGCCACACACTGACTTATATAAAGACTGTAGAATATTCTCTGTATTGTTCACCATCCTATTCCTTTAGAATTCTAACACTTTGCTTTTTTGACCATGGCTGTACATTGAACAGAGGTTTTCATTGTGCTGTCCACAGTGAGTTGATCAGTTAATAATTTAGAACCCTCTAAGATGTAGGAGTAGTTTAATTTTCCCCTCCAGTATGCATTACTTTGCATTTATCAACACTGTATTTCATTTGCCATCATGTTGCCTATTCACCTAGCCTGTCAGGTCTGAAGTTTCTCACAGTCCTCTCTGGTCTTGACTAACTGAAATAACTTCATGTCATCTGCAAGGTTTGCTACCTCACTACTCAGCCCCCTTTCTAGATCATTAACAATTATAATAAATAACAGAGGATCTAGCCCAGAATGTTGGAGGACCCAGCTGTTAGCCTTTTGCCATAATGAAAATTTTCCATTTGACTCCTGTCTTCTAGCTAGTTTTTGATCCATGACAATACTTCACGTCTCAGCCCACGATCACTTAAGCTTCTTTAGTGTTCTGCAAGACCTTGTCAAAAGCCTTTTAGAAATATCAATAGTCAATGATTAGCTGTTATCCACTAATTTATTGACACATTCAAAGGATTCTAAGAGATTAGGGAGACAATTTTCCTATGCAGAAGTCATGCTGGTGAGATTCTCTCAGATCATGAACACTTCTAGGTGTTTTGTTGTTTTGTTTTGAATTATAATTTCAACCTATATGTCAGGTACAGACATGAGCCTTACCTGTCTATAATTCTCTGGATCAAGCCTACGGCCTTTTTAAAAGAACAGGTACAACAATTACTGCCATCCAATCCTCTGCAACAGTGGCTGTGTGAATAAGACACTGCATATTTCTATTAGCAGCTCTGCTCCTTCATATTTAAATTTCAGTCACTGAGAGCACCTTGACTTTATTCCTAGAAAAGTACAGGTTGAGAATAGGAATCTCCCCAATCTTCTCCGTGGTGAAGTCTGATGCAAAGAAATAATTTAACTCCTCAACATCCTTATCTTCTGAAGTGCTCCTTTTAGTCCCTAGAGATTCAGTGCACCCACAGATTTTTCACAGACTTCCTACTTCTTACATAGTCAAAGTATTTCTTAGTTGTTTTTACTCCTTTAACTAGTTGCTCCTGGAAATCCATTCTGGTCATTCTAATGTCCCTCTTACTTAATGCCTCCTGTAATTTATATTCCTGTTTATTGGAGTCGCCAGGGTCAGATTTCCAAATTTTGAAAGAGATCTGTTTGGTTTGAACAGCTCTTTGTACCTTTACCCATCATGATTTCCCTCTTGTCTTTCTGATTCTCTTTTTGTTCACGTCTCCTGAGACTTTTTTTTTTTTTTTAAGTAACATCCATCCCACCTCTCAGGATTTTACTTCCTTTCAAAGAAACAAAGTGTAATGAGAATGGGTCAAATTCTGCTCTGTCATATCCAAGCATTAAGTTCAGAGAGTCAGCAAAAATGTAACTGAAAATAGAATTTGATGCGATAAAAAAGGGGCATTAAAAGAGAGAGGAGAGTAGGTGGGAAGTTATCTGAAATAGGATCATGGCATTAAAAAACAAGACAATTGGGCAAATGATAACCCCATGCAAAGGAAGCATACAGAGGCCATATCTGATATTACACTGATACAACAGAGCTTAGCCTTAAGACCAAAGAAAAGATGGAATGTAATTGGCTGAAAGTGAGATAAAGGTCAGAGCACACATTGCATACAATGTGGTGTTTGGAGGAAATGAACAAAAGATGACCTTATGAAGCCAACCACTGGATCTTAAAAGTCTTTTTAAGTCACATTCTAGTTTCTTGGAAATGCAACCCACAGTTATGTAAAGAAACACTAAGTTAGCGTCAGATCATGATTGCATAAACCTGTTTACACCAGTTGGGGTTTGGGCAGAAATAAAGGAAGCAGCATGAGAAAACAAACGTAAACTGCAAGACTGACTGATGCAAGGTGAGTCTCCTCACTCAAACCAGGACAGTCATTTCCCAGCTGTGGCAATCGGTAAGCTTTCAAAGGGACAGACAAGATTTAGAAATTGTTCTTCTGCATCAAATTATTTAATATATATTTAAAAAGCCCCAAACTTCATTAAGTCTGTGATGAAGTTAAGAACATTAAGAACTGTGAGGTTCAGTTGGTGGTGAGCACCTGAACCATTCCTTTGTATCTCTGATTCAGCTAGGGGGTTTCATCACATCACCATGTGAGATGGTGCAATGTGCTATGCAACTCCACAAGGATACAGCAAACATGCTGTGTAGAAGTTGTGCTATTTTCTAGACTTCTGGGTGGACTGAGTTAAGGCTGCAGAGGGGGCAATTTATTCAGAATGCCCTGCTTTTTGTGCCACCGCAATTGTAAATTTAATATTGCATTGATGTAGAATTCTGTGATTTAATGTACCTTTTTAATAAAAGGAATATACATTAAAACTGAAAAAAAAATTAGGAGAGGATTTCAAAAATGTTTAAAATAAAAATGAAAAAAGTATACAAATAATTTTTCAAATAGAGAACAGATTGGAGAGAGACAAATAGATAAAGGAGAAGTCATTTCTCATCCTTCACTACAGCATAAGTAATGCGACTCCACCACATCCTCTTATGCACTTTGTTGCTTTCCTCATCATGGAGCCTGGCTGCAAATTCCTGAGCCCCTTATGTTCCCAATAACTTCAATAGGAGTTAAGGGTGCTCAGCAATTGGATGGTGCCTCATGCAGCTTTTTTCTCACCATCCTTATGGGCCAGATCCTGGTCCCACAGAATACCATGAGTTTTTCAGCGGACTTCAGTGGGGAGAGGATTCATCTGTTAGCCAAAATGCACATTCCTTGACTTCAGTAGGATTTTTGGGTGTACTAGGTACTCTGCAGCAGGGCCTCACTGTCATCTAACCCCCTACAAGCTAAAATAAATTGTTATGCAAATAAACACAAATGATACATTATGTCTTCACAAGCACCTGGGATTCCACCCACCCAACTCATATCAAAGAGCTCAGTTCTGCAGCCTTTACTCATGTCAAATTCAGGCACACTAAAATCCTATTGACTTCTACATATGCGAGTACAGAATGTTATCCCTTATATGCTATTGCGTGGCAACATTTCATGCAGCTCTTTGAATATAGGTACCTGAACCAATTAGTGAATGGCAGCAAGAAGAGAATTTCAACAAATCAGAGCCTGATGAAGTCAGTGCGGAATACAGGCACTGATAATCATTATGTAGGAAAGACAGGTGTGGTCCAGTGGTTAGAATACAGCACTGGGAGCCAGCAATTCCTGAGCTCTAATTCCAGCTTTGTCGGTTATACCCTCTGTGACCTAAGGCAAATCATTTTAATTGCCCTAGGTCTCAGTTTCCCCATACATTGAGATTATATTGGTACCTACCTCACATGGGTGTTGTAAGGCTTAATTAGTATGTATAGCTCTCAGAAAGTGCAAAGTATTATTGCACATGAACCTGTGCTGCTGTAGGCTAGAAAATGCTAGAGGAATACACAAATTTAAGAGCTTGTTTTCAGTTCTTCACCCTGAACATTACAGGAGAATCTGTGCTGATATCACCCCTTTCATCTGAAAGTTTGCTGTTTTAGCCACACTGGCAAACCTTTTCTAGTTTAGAGCAGGCCAAAGGCTGGGACTGTCAGAAGAGCCTAAAAGAGATGACTAGTATCAGAGGGGTAGCCGTGTTAGTCTGGATCTGCAAAAGCGACAAAGAGTCTTGTAGCACCTTATAGATCTGTTAGTCAATAAGGTGCTACAAGACTCTTTGTCGCTTTTCAGAGAGATGAGTGATCAAATTCCACTGAATTTCAACTGCCTTTGGCTCCTTTGAAATGAGCCTAAGGGATTAAGGTGGGAAATATCACAATTTTAGTTTAATCTGCATCACCTGCTGTAGCGAAGCAAATGCAATTTGAACAAAACTGGAAGTGTCTTTAGTTTAAAGTATATCTGCAGAGAAGCCAAAGATTGTGTTGTAATATTTGACAGAGAACAATATAAAATTAGCAACATTGACTGATCCTCATTCAAAAGGAAAAGAGTTCACTCTCTCATTATATATAAATATTAATTATATAAATATTAGTCACTGGAAGGAAGGAAAGAAACCCCTTTTATCAAAGTAGTGAAAACAATGTTCTATTCTTTCTTTTCCTGCTGAATATGAATATCTCTGGAGGAATGGAAGTCTGATTCAGAACTTCTGCAAGTTTTTAGTGAACCACAGCAGAAATGACTAAAAGAGTGAGGAAATGGAAACAGAGACCCAAAAAGGTATCAGCTTTTTATCTTTCTAAGAATAAACCTCAGTTTACAGAGCCCTTTCTTTGTAGCCGGACTGACACATGCCACGGTCTTCAGTGCACTGTAAAATGATTCCTGGCAGTCCCACTTTCACAAGCAATCCTGATCGTCCCAAATATGGCACCTTTTGCACAGACCCACCCTAGAACCACATGAGAATTGAAATTCACCCTAACTTTGAGAGGTAAATACTTTGTTCTATTGAAAACAAAGCTTCATATGGATCACAGAGAGTGAAAGGGGCGCACACTTTAGCAAGCAGTCGCACCATAACTAAAGCAATGCTCCACTCGTTCCCCAAGTATAGAGAGAGCTAATTCAGTTGGTAAAGAAGACAAACAGTATTTACTGTCTCTTGAGCTTAATCATGACCCCAAGTTAAAGGCCACAGTTAATCATGAGGTGCTTGATTTCCCTGAAGGTTAGCAGTGAGCTTATCCAAAGCTCTAAAGCTATCAGAACCCTGCTGGTCCTATCAAGATTGCATTACCATGCTTCCATCCAACAGCCATACAACCTCCCTGTACCAACAGGCCCATGATCCTTCACAGAGATCCTAACCCTAACCCTGACCCTTCCTCCCAACAGGCTTGTGTTCGCTCTAAGGCCCAATTACCTCACATCGCTCCCCAGTCATCGTCAGTGGATACATTCTCTCATACCTGAGGCATCCTTAAATGTTAATGTTCCCTGTTGCCACTCAAGCTAGTCACCTACCTGAGGCCCATGGTTAGGGTGACAGCAAATGTGAAAAACTGGGTCAGAAGGTGGGGGGTAATAGGAGCCTATATAAGAAAAAGACCCAAAAATTGGGACTCTCCCTATAAACTCGAGACATCTGATCACCCTACCCACGGTGGAGTGTGCGCCAGCTGGGCATCCTCTGAAGACCAGGGAGGGAATTGCAGGCTTCTGGGCCTAACTTCTAATCCCATTCAAACCTGCCACAGCATGAAAGTGGGGTGAAGAAAGACAATAGTTGAAATGCCTGAACTTCCCTTTGGATGGAGGTAGATGGGGTAGGAGAGAGGTGTCCATAACTTAATTATCTTGAACCTCAGGGAGGTTTATTTTAGGAATGGATGGCGATTTATGTTTAGGGAGAAGCAGCAGGCTTCCGTTTTTCCTTCTAAACAGGTTTGCCCACCCCTAACAGAGCCAAGTGGCCAGCTACTGAAAACTCCAGAGGAGAATGACTTTTTCTGCTGGTGACTCAAGGTGGCCACATATATTTTCTAGGAAAATGAAAAAACTTGGGATTTTCTGAAATAATTCCCTGTTTCCCAGAACATCTGTGCTCTGGGGCAGTCTGCACCACATGTGCTTAAACTTCAGTTACATTCCATCACCTCACAGTAACAGAATAGATGTAAACACTAGAGGTACCACAGACCTAACATCTGCTCTGCTACACAGGTACTGCTCTCTACCTCCCAGTGCCCTCTTTTGGCAATGAAAGATAATATTGCAGTAGCCAGCCTGAGAGCACTAAGATGATGGCGTTGCTTTGGTTAATTATGCTTCTTTTAAAAGTAAACATTGTAGCTTGGTTTCTGAAGCACTAAGCTGTTTGTGATGACTAACATTTGTATGTCTAACAGTCACACGCAAATTCTGCCTAGTTTACTGTGAGCTGACAGTAATGCCATGTGTCAATGAAAAGGTAATTTCTCCGATTTACGCTAATGGCTCAGATCTGAAGCTTTCAAAACTGACCCAGTATCTTGATCAGTTATTTGCAAATTCGTAGGCTATTTGAAGATGAACATCATGTTCTATATCAAAGGAAAGGTTATTTTCCCCTAGATATGCAACAGTGTATTATATTTTATTGATGATCTCAGTATGTCAAATTCTGTACATATGTCTATGTCTTAGCCAGATCAACACCCAGGAGTATGTTTTATTTTTAGAGAATGTATATTTAGATAACTCAGGTGTAAAGTCAATTCCTCTAAATAACAAGAGGCACAGTCTTAGGATTATAGCACCGGAATGGGACTCAGGAACTCTAGATGCCATTGCTGGGCCCTGCCACACCATCCCTGGAACTCAGTTCCTTATCTACAAAATGGGGATAATTTTCTACCTCTTGTCCTGCGATTGTTTTATCTATCATTGTAGTACTCGCCCCCCAATTATTTAAAAACAGAAACACTGCTCACTGTCTCCCTTCCTTCCCAGCCTGGAGGTGACACAGTTTGATTAGTTTTAGATTGGGGACAGGATTTTAAAAAGTGACTAGTGAGCTTGGAGGCAGTGAATTTCTGAAGGTGTCACTTGAGATACTTTAGAAAGGGGCCTGGTTTTCAAACAGTGCTGAGCACCAACTTGAGAAACCTTTAAGGACCCTGATTTTCAGTGGGTTGAACACCCCAGAAGTGAGGCACTCGCAATCACCAGTCACTTTTAAAACAGTGGCCCCAATATATAAACTAATTGGCCTGGGATATTTTATATTTGTGTGTCAGTGTGTTATTGGGTCTATTGCATGTGTGGATGTGGATGTAGAACTTAGAAGGAAAGAGAAATACCCCTCCCCCACTATTTATTATCATAATTAAAGTAGCATCGAAACACACCAGTCAGGACCAGGACCTCACTGTTTTAGGTCACGTGCAAACATAAAAGAAAAGTTTAAAAGCTCAATACGAACAAGAGGCAACAGAAGTGTGCAGAACACAACAGAGGAGGAAAAGGAAAGACAAGGGTGATATTAATAGTAAACACACACAGCATGTACTATTAATGCTCTTTTTAAACGAGTTAGGTAGACAAAAGCTATAGATGAATCAGTAACCACCTCCCCATCCCCCATCAGCCATATTAATCAGATGTTTCACTGTAAGCATCATGGCAGAGGTGGGACTTGAAGGAAGACAGGCTGGAGGCTGTGCAAATTGATTGGGGAAGAACAATTCACACTTAAGGAATAAACTAGTAGAAAGTATAAAGGTGCTTGGTGGGGGAGAAGCAGACAAGAGGGAAAGAGGCTGCCATTCCTGGCAAAGCAATGTGAGTGCAATGAGGTAAGTAGGAGAAAGTATCCTGGGAAAGACCTTGAGAGTGCCAAGCACCAGTGTGCCTCTCATGTGGCAGACAAGGGAGAGTCACCACTGAAGCAACAAACTAGGAAGATAATTTTGACTTCACTGTAGCTCCTAGTTTAGAGTCACCCAGTTAACTGTATTACACTTGTGTTTTCATGAAGCAACATACCCATCCCATGAAGATTCTCTTGAAAAGAAGTCCTTGCAGAGCGCTAGTAGGTAGTGCATTTGGGGCTTTTTAAAACTGTGCCAGATTTAGAACTAGTGTAAGCAGCTCCAACTCCACTGAAGACAGTGGCATCGCAGACTCTTAGGGCTTGCCTATATGAACAGTTAATTTGCAGCAAGCTTGGGTATAAATCTGCCCTGCATTAGCCTGTCCCACAAACAGCGTCTGTGAGGATGCTACTGCTGCATACTAACGTTCCCTAGTGCATTTAGATGTGTTTCCATTTCAAAGCAGTGTAGATTAAAGAGCACTATGGAACTTTTAGTGAGTGGTAGTACATGGACACTTAATGTGCAGCAGGCTAGAGCAAGCTAGATTTATACCCTCGAGCTTACTGTAAACTGACTGTTCATATAGACAAGCCTCTATACCAGCTATTATTGTAACCCACAGAGGCAAGTTCCATTAATTTCAATAGATTTACACGAGTAAGTAGCACTAGTTTTCCAGCATTATGGTTTAGCAGATGGTCCTTTGTCTTCTTATGCCAAATAAAGACCACTCATTTAGGTCAATTGTGTAATCTTAGAAATTATAGCCCACACCCAAACCAAATAACCGGTCTACCATGGATGACTGACAATGTTCTCAATTTCACTAGATAAAAAGTATGATAAGGAATATGATGATACCTCTACATGCTTGGGAGAATTACATACTTAGTGCTGTCAAAGTCATGTTTGCTAACAAAACCTATAGATTCTACCTTCCTGGAACAACAGATCTATTGTAATTAGTAAGCTTCAGGGACTGATGTAGAAGCATGTTCTTGCAAGCTGGAACATTTAAAATGTAAGGAAGGAATCTGACATGTACAATAACAAGTTAATACAAATATTTTATTATCAAGTTTAAAAAACAACCACAAATCTCCAGCAACTAGCTGATATGGAACTCACCTAAGTATAACAAGCTGAACGGGTGTTTATTTCAGTCCTATTTGTTGGGGTTGAAATAAATTGCAAAATCAGTGTCCAAAAAGTTCATTTGAAGTATCCACCATGCTACTTAAGGTGGTTGTTTTCCTCATTAGCCTCAGTAAAGGCTAAATATTTAGAACTGCTGCATACCTTCAATTTCCATTCACTTCTACAAAAGCTGAGGGTGCCTATTGCTTTGCAGGATGAGTCATTAAAAAATGGAAAACATTTACCAAACAAATGTCTTGCACAACTGCAGACTGCCCATGGGATGTTATACAAAGGTGATAAGGTTTTATCTAAAATACTAACAAACAGGACACTGGACTGGGATTTAGATACCTAGGTTGTTGTCCCTGATCTGCCACTGACCTGAAGCGTGACCAGGGGCAAGATACCTCACTTCTCTGTGTCTGTATTTTACCTCCAGCTATTCGTCTACCTTGACTATTCAGTTTTTCAGCAAAAGGACTGTCTAGCACAATAGGGCCCTGAGTGGAATTAACACAATACAAATAAGTGCCTAAGTCCAGCCGTAACTCTTTGCTACATATTTTAAGTAATAACCACTGAAAAAGAAATACAGGAGGAACAGGAGCATTGTGCTCGCTCACACATTCCCAGAGAGTATATTTTCCTTTGATGAAAATTCCTTCTATTTACCAGCAGGATAGCCAAACAGCCCCTTTCAATCAAAGTGAGCCACTCCACTAGAGAAGCACCACAGGCTGACTTGCTATCCAGGTATCAGCTGTGTTTTCTTAGGCTTTAAATCAGAGGAACCCTTTAATTTTCTGACCTTAGTGACAACTTTATTGAAGTTATTTCTGAAAAATAACTAGAGACACAGATGGTTGTGCTCAAAGAGGCCTCTCTCCTATGAATAAGGATGAAGTTACTGAGAGGGACTTAATACAATTTAGCCAACAGACTGAGGGCCAGATACATCAATTAATTAAATCCACTTTGCACTGCTCCTGAGCCAGATGCAGCCCCACACTCCCAGTATAAGTGGAGGGAGGAGGTATGATGGGCCAGTACAGAGCAGAATTTATGACAGTGGCCTGAATTAGAGCTGCTCCCTTGCAGCTCTAATTTACACCAGGGCCAGGCGGTTCGGCATTAGGGAGTGACAGTTGAGACTCCATCCCTACATCTTTTCAGATGAGTACTGAATTCCTAAGCAGATTCTTGAACAATGTCTGTTCCAGACGAGTGTCCCCAAAAACATCCTTACAGCATTTGAGATGCAGACTAACTAGTGTGTTATATGGGGATTAAGAAGAAATCTCGGATACATTTGTAGGTCATCAAATGCTCCGTAACAACCTGACCCGCAGGCAAATTTAATTAACTTCATGGGAAAAGACATTGTTATTGGTGCTTAGTTCTGGGCTGCCTGTTTCAACTGAAAAACTTGTCGTCTTGCTGTAATAAACAAAAGAAAAATCAGCACTAGCCGAGGCAAGCACAATGTTATTTTTGCAGAATCAGGAGGATCAAACGGCTGGGCTCTACCCAACTAATTCCTTCACTGTGATTTGCCTTCTAAATAGGGAGTGCCCTCCGGGATTCATAACTGTCTGTGCACAAGTTAATAATGTGATGTGTGCTAAAGAACATAATGTGAGAGATTGGCATTCATAGAACAACACTTACCTAGATTTCAGTAGTAAGAGCAAAGCAGCCACCACTGTGCTGCTAACACACAGGTGCAAGGAAGGTTGCATGTTTCACTGTGAATGTCTTCTATAAGTTCTACACCTTAGCTCTCCGTATTAATAGTCACGATTTCCTGAACAACTATTGGGATAGCAATAACTTGACTTCATTATAACTTGTACATAGCTTCACAGTCATTCTTTGAGTGTTGCCCAACATAACACTTATTTAATACGTACATATAAATATACCACTATGACTAGTGAGTGCTGTTAATCCTTTTCAAGTCCATTATTACAGTAAACTGTTCAGTATGACTGGCTGAAAATGTTCAGACAAAAAAAAAATTCTCTATGGAAAACTAGGCTTTTGATTAAATGAGAATTTTCATGGAAACTGTCTGCTTTCTTTGAAATGTTTTTGATTATTTCTTGGAAAACTGGTTTGTTTTCTGTTGAGAGTGGGTATTGGCTGAAAAATTTTAGTTTCATTATTTTAAAATGAAAAGTCAAAGTTTTCTGCTAAAAATTTTGATGAAGACAAAAGAATTTGATAGCTTTTGATCAAACTTTTGGTCAGGTAAAGATTCCTGAGAAGATCTACTGCTTGGAATAGTGTTACTGAATGATATATTTGTTCTGTAATAGACAAAATGGTGAAATTATGCAGCGATGGTCTTTCAAATGGGCTCTTTCAATCCAAAAAAATTATAATTCCTTTTATAACCAAAATCAAAACTAGAAATAATAAATAAACACCAGGTTTTTATCTAAATAAGAGTTCATTGTTGAAGTCAAACCAAAAATCATTTAATGTATTACATAATATATTTTCACAATTTCACTGGAAAGAAGCAATTTAGGATATGTTACAAACCCTAACATTTGCTTAGCTGACAAGGTGCATTAAAAATGATAAATGTTGTTAGTTACCTCCTTCCTTTTAGGAGAGAGGCCTATTTTTTGCTAACTAGGAACATCGGCTTAAAAAATCTTTAAGCGAACACTAAGGCAATAGTTCCATTTCAGCAAGGTATATAATGATTTGCCTATTGGGAAATGGATTGTTTGGCAGAACTATACCAGTATAACTATAGTGCTATAGCTATGCTGGTACAATTCCCATGTAGACACTATCTGAGAATAAAAGTGACCTTTTCTAGTATCGTTACTCCTTATTATACTGGAATGAGGTTGCCTTTATCCTCAAATAAAGTGTCCACATAGGGAGTTATAGCAACATAGCTATAACTGTATAATCATAATTATACTGCTTTAGCTCTTCTGGTCAATTGCTGGTGTGGACAAGCCCCAACTTTCAGCAAATAACTCAATGGGGCCACATGCTTAAACATAGGCCCACGCTTTAGTACCTTGCTGAATCAAAGTCTAAAGAAATAAACATAAGGCTATACTGCCCCCAGCTCTTATACAGGTGCCTGGGTATAGGTGGTACCTTCCTGGGCACAATCCCTCGCTGAGCTCCCCCTGGGATGAGGGTCCTTGGGCCCCAAGACAGGCCAGTGCTAGAACGGCACAATTTGGACATAGCCTGTAGCTTCCTGAATTTCTCTATCTCCTCTCCTCCCCTCCCTTTTCCTCCCCCACACACCTGGTAATGTGGTGTAATGCACATGTTTTCAGTCAGCATGAGTTTGGGACAACTGCATTACTCATAGGAGGCAAAGCCACAAGTGAACTATACAGGTCATCCCACACAAGTACTGATAACAGATGATATTGCACCACATATTTAGTATATGGCTTATATCAGGGGTAGGCAACCTATGGCACGGGTGCCGAAGCTGATTTTCAGTGGCACTCACACTGCCCGGATCCTGGCCACCAGTCTGGGGGGCCTCTGCATTTTAATTTAATTTTAAATGAAGCTTCTTAAACATTTTAAAAACCTTATTTACTTTACATACAACAATAATTTAGTTATATATTATAGGCTTATAGTAAGAGACCTTCTAAAAATGTTAAAATGTATTACTGGCACGTGAAACCTTACATTAGAGTGAATAAATGAATACTTGGCGCACCACCTCTGAAAGGTTGCCGACCCCTGCCCTATATTATAGAAAGTTATTCTAGGAATGTTTGGGGGAGTTTTAAAACATTTTAATGGGACAATTTCTTGTATCCCTCTGCCTGCAAAGCCATGTGCCTCATTTTTCATGAGGCCAAATGTATAAGGCTCAAAGAGAAAAAAATCAAGCTAACAATATAATACAAATAAAAAATACTGCTCAAATGATCTAAAATAACTTTCCTATAGCTAAAAATTCAATCTCTTGTTTTTTGGTGTCATCAAACTGCATCTGATTTCAGTGAAAGTTGGGCGCTGGTGCTCAGAAATTTTGAAAAACAATCAGATCACTTATTTAGGTGATTACTTACATATGAGATTGTTAGACACCTGTTTTCGCAAATATCAACTTTGCCAGGTTTTCGCGAGGCTGCTGTGGGTATTTCAAATTGATGATTGCATCACTAAGCCACCATCCCTCCAAGGGATGCTGCATGGTGAGAGTTCTGGCTTTGCCTCTTTAAAGAAAAGAGTTGCATTGAAACATACTTTGCATCTTAGATGATTGATAAATTACATACATTCAGTTACTAGCCAGAACATGGACTCAGCACATCATTAGAAAAACACTGTGCTTGCAGCTGACATGGTTTTGGAATCTGATTCTGAGTAAGCTTTGCTGGTACAATAAAAGATCAAAACAAGCAGAGCTAGTCAGATTGGCCCAGATCCACAAATCAACAGAAGTTAAAAACCTACGGGCCTTTGTGGATCTGGACCTTTGTATGTGGCAGTCCTGTGCATATCTGGGTTTTATTTTCATTAACAAGTAGTCTGAGCTTAGTTCAGGCCTGCACAACTCGGAAAGCAGCAAGGACCATATTACTGCAAAAAAAACAGCTGCGGGCCAAAAAGCCCTGCCCTTGCCCCGCCCCCATCCGCTTCTCCCCCACCCCACTGCTTGGCTTGCCTCACCCCTACTCACCCTCCGTGGGCCGCACAGTGAGCCCATGTGGCCCCTGGGCTGCATGTTGTGCAGGCCTGGCTTACTTCTTAAAAGGGAGAAACAAGGGCTGACCTAGGAAAACTCAGCCAGATAAAAGTTTTAATGTATTTTTTGTTCTTTCTGTAAGAGGAAAGCTTGAAAGAGCCATGCTTTCACATTGTGCTGTAGCACTTGGAATAATTCATACTAATAATAATAACTCATCCAAATTAAACAGCCTTTTAGAATTGGTATGGTAATTTCCAACTTTTTATGCTTTCTGTGTATATAAATGCATCTTACTTCTGTGTGTTCCATTCTATGCATCCAATGAAGTGTGCTATAGCCCACGAAAGCTTATGCTGAAATAAACTGGTTAGTCTCTAAAGTGTCACAAGTATTCCTCGTTTTCATTTATCCTAGTGCTCTAGCTACCAAAAAGTCTTTTCCGATTCTGAGCTGATAAGTTCTTCATTACCAAGAAATTAAATAAATAGCATCTCTATTCAGAGTTTTTCCAGTAAGTTATTTTGGTGCATCCTGGTACAACAGTGTTACTTCCTCTTATTGGTTCTATTCTTGATATTAGAAGCAGAGCTATTGTGATCATAACTAGAACTGTTCATTTAAACAATAGATAAACATAGCACAGGATGATGTATAGGACCTTAAGTTTCCTATTCACCCCAAATATTGGTCACCATGGACACAACATTTTGAAGATCACAAATTATTAAGTCAGTGGAGTTGCAAGGATGTAGTCAAAGATAGAACTTGGCCCCCTATTTGTAAATTATAAAACAATAAATCTGATCTAAAGGAGGAAAGATATGGTTAGTATATAAAAAAGCTTCTAAATTACACTAGATAAAATTAAACCATTTAAACAGAGATTTAATCCATTAAAAAGGGTACTACCATGCACAGGTAGTTAAATGCGCTAACTTATTTCTATAATACACTGAATAATTTCTTTTTATTTTAAATAATAATTACTGTTATAGAGTTTTAAAAATACCAATATGAGCACAGTATCTGATAACAGTATGGCACAGACAGACTGAATGAAGTTGCACCAGCAAATTTTCAAACTTGTTGACAGTTAGAGAGGTAGCACAGTCTAGTGCATGTTTCTCAGTCTACGGGGAACAATCTGGAAATGGGTTGCACACCAGTCCTGATTGGCTGGTGGTTAGAACTGTTTGGAAAAATTATGAAACATTTAACAGTTAAAAAAAAAGAATTCTTTTTCTGTACATTTCCCCCCATTTTTACCACCAATGCTAATATAGTCCATGATACAAAAATTTGTTGGCGTGGGGTAGACTGTACAACAGGTTTTTTGCTATTTTGTGGATTGTGGACCAAAAAAGGTAGCCTCTTCTATCTAGAAGGAATAAGATCAGGGTTAGGACACAGCCAGGAGTTTCTGGGTTCTAAACCTAGCTGTTACTCTAGCTTGCTGTATGGCCTGGGGAAAGGCATCTTATGTCTCTGCCTCCATCTCTGCAGCTGTAAAACAGGAATAATAATACTTACCATGCCCAACACCCAGATACAGTCACAGATCTTACTTGTTTACTGTCTGAGCAGCACTCTGAACATATAAAGTGCTAAATATTATTAATAATGGAAAGTAATATTCATGGAAAACCTTAACAGTGAATTTCTAATCTAATTATTTGGGATAACTTGTTTGTTTATTCTTTCGATTTATACCAGATGCTATTCCATAAGCAGCAAGCCCATTCAGTGTTCTGGGAGCCCCAACCGCAATTAAAAGGGTCCATTAGCCAGTATAACAACAGACTTCACTTCATGATAGGTTAATCCCTCCCCCACAAAAGCTCCTAACAAATAATAAAACTTCCCCTCCCCAAAACATGGAGTGGGGCCAGCAGGTTAAAGAGCTCTAAGATCTAGCACACTAATATGAGAGTTGTGGAGTTGTAAGGCAGTCACAGAGAACACTCTGCTAGCATCTCTCTAACATTTATATCAGGAGGCTTGAGGTCAACTCAGTGTACCTTGGATAGAAAAAGGGTGTCTCCTGGGGGAGGGTTCATGTATCTCAAGAAGCATCGTCCATGGGGAGGGAGGTGGGTAGCTACACGAGATAGCTCAACACCGCAATCCAATTGTCTACAGGATGGGGAACTGTGGGAAGGTCAACTAGTCATTGGCATCCTTCCCTTAAAAGTCACTGAGAACAGAGGCTGCTCATAACTAATTGATGTACGTGTATCTAGAGCAAATATGACTAATTCATAGTCACCTATATCCACAGGCTCCTGCCCTAAGTCAGCTGCTTTGCTCACACCTTGCACTGTCTCTCCTCAGTGACTGATAATAAGGCAACAACTTCCGGCCTGCCAAGTCACCTCAGTTTGGCATTTAATAATCAATGGCATGAACTATCTTCAAGACTATCATGTTATTTGTCTTACATGTACCTCAGTAAACAAAGAACAGAAGCATCAGGTAGGGCTTGACTCACTCAGGAGAACAACTAAGGTATTGATGTACAAAGTACATTTTCAGGACCAGCTCCTCACCTCTGCTTCAGCCTCTTTATGCTGGGACAACTGAGAAGATGAATAAATTACATTGTTTCAGTCCCCAGGAGATGTACCAAAATCATCACCTTGCTGACACTCATTTATACCTTTGGTGGTGGTATCAGAAGATAGGTCAGAAGTGTATAGGCAAAACATATTTTGAACTTACGCAGTGTATGTAAGGACCAAGTATTACCAACTTTATACCTATTTTACAGGTAGGGAAGTTGAAGCACAAAGATTGAATTATAGTCGCCCCTAGAGATGATCTCACCAAAGCAAAGACAGCGATATGCAAGCATTCATTGTTGCTCCCTGTGCCATGCCTATTCTGGCAATTTAAAAAAGTATTTTAATTCACACAAATGTCTTAAAGGCGCATTAATGGAATATTGTGGTTTGGAGGCAATACACAAAGCATGCTCACCATTGCCTTGAGTTTGCCCCTCCGTATGTATTGCAGACCCCCATGAAGCACTCTCTAGGTTCTGGGAATGGAGAAACAGCTGACTTTCCCTTTGAAAAAAATAAATCAGGGAGGATCTGTGTATGGAGGGCCCTTCTGTATATGGATTATGTGTAACTGAGGCCACAAGTGTATTTATTAAATCCCTCTTCCTGTTGCCATGGTTAGCTGCTCTGAGTCTGAAAGCAGATCCCTTCCAACGCCCACTGAGAAGATTTGCTGTCCAAGAAGGGTGACGAGATGTCCCTATTTTATAGGGCCAGTCCCAATATTTGGGGTTTTTTCTTATATAGGCTCCTATTACCGCCATCCCAGTTTTTCACACTTTCCATCTGGTCAGCCTATGCCTGGGGATAAAGCTCAGTCTGGTACAGTACTGGTTTGCCATAACATTTGTGCCTAAAATTTCAGGTTTAGGGTAGGACAAATGTAGAGACTTCTCTCCCTGTCTAGATTAATAAGTAGGGCATAGACCACCAGTGGCACCCTGGCCTCTCCCTGTGGCACGTCCTCAGGATTGAAAATGCCATGGTCTAACAAAAGTCTTTGGGCTTAATATTATAGGGGCATCTGGGTGAAAATTAATGGCCTGTGATATACAAGAGGTCAGACTAGATGATCTAATGGTCCCTTCTGGCCTTAGCCTCTATGAAACTAAGCATACAAGCCACTGAGTAATTCAGTGTAAGCCAGCATGGGTTATGTGAGCACTTCACAGTTTATTTGAGTGCATCAAAGTGGCCTATTTTCCTATTACAGCTGTCATACAGGAGGGCCAGGGAGCAGTGGTAGAGTGCTTGAGGGGAAATATGTAAGCTCAAGACTAATTAAGATGTGGTTTCCTGTAGAGTAGGGAAGGTAGCTGCAGGTTAATTGGAGCACCTGCAGTCACCTGCACCTGTTAGGAACCCAGTAAAACCCCCTGCTTCAGGCAGACAAGACTGGAGCTTGGAGGTGTGCTATGAGACTTGGAAGGTCAGAGAACTGAAGGAAGGAAGGAAGGAGGACCCTGCCCCAGTAGGGGAAGGAGACTCCCTTCCCCAGCTTCTAAGGACTGAAGGTACCTCACCCAAAGGGGAAGAGGGTAAGAACCTGCAGGGGTTGAGAGGGGCTGGGGCTCAGAGGCAGTGCTTCTATATCGTGATGCCAAATTTTGCCAATCTAGAGCTAAAAATTTCCCAAATATGGTAAAAAAATTCTCAGACTCTGGGAATTGGAAAATTTTTAGCGCTGGCCAGTGCTTCTATATTGTGAGAAATTTCCCAAAATCTGGGAATTTTTGAATAAAATGTTTCACCTTGAAATTGCAGGGCAAACTGGGAAACTGCAGGGCACATGCTGTTAAAAATTCCCAGCTTTTGGGAAATTTCCCACTATATAGAAGCACTATTCAGAGTGAAGAGCAAACTCAGGCCCCTCCCCCACTTCCCTCCTTTACCACCTTCCTGGGCTGCTAGCGGGGCTACTGATGCCCCAAGAGCAGGGGCAAGGGGTGGCATTTTAGCTCCATGCCAAGAGAAGCACAGGACCCACCATACTAACATTGGCCATCTTGTCACACTTCATTGCCTTTATAACTCTGCAGCTCATGAGCCACCACTGTTTTTGTTGTTAAACCCTGTGTCCTGAAATAGAGGCAATAATGTAAAAATAAACCAGGCTCTTAGTACCCAACCTTCAGCCTCCTCATTCTGTATTCACTAAACGACAACAGCTAAAACATTTAAAGTCAGCTGGGACAGAATCGAAATGTGGCTCAATATGTCAGGTCACAGCAGGCACAAACTCACTTCTGTTAACATTGAATATGCCTTTATTAATAAGCAAATCAACTATTAACTACCTGTATTCTCATAGTGTCTAGGAGCCCCACTCACGGAGTGGGTGAAAAGATGGTCCCCACCCCAAAGGCTACAAATGGCTCAGATTGTAGTAATCATTCATTGTTCTCTTCCTGCAATCTCTGTGCATGGTCCTAGTGAATAAACATTGCTCAATGTCTGAATTCTCCAACAATAAAAACCTGTGTCTGATTCATTTTGCCTTCACCCTGCAGGTCCAAGGAGAGAGTGGGGTGAGCCTGCCCTTTGAACAGCCCTTGCTCTGAAACCTGTGGCTGGCTGTTTATTCTCTGAGGTTCTCAAATGGCCAGCTACAGGAAAAGCCTTATTCATGAACCAGGCCCAGCTACAGCAAAGGCAGGTAGGACAACACCTTTTGTTTGCTCAGGGATTTTTTGCCCATTGCCCTGCAAAGAGCCACTTTGAAGCTGAAAGGGATTTCAGTCACTTAATGACTTCAGTGATGCTTCATGTGAGTAATGGCTTGGCCATGCAAACTACACTGCACATTCCCACAAACTAGAGGGAAAAACCAGAAAGTCACAGGATATCAGAAAGATTCTTTTACTGTGACTCTAAACTCATTTTCAGTTCCTCTGCTCAGAGCACATCACCGACAGAACCATTCCCCCTCCACTAGCAAAGTTGTCAGGAGACTGGGGTGTTTACTAGCTGGGAACTAGGTTTGCCAATTTTGGATGGACATATTTCTGGAGGTTTTATCACATGACATAATCTTTCATTAAAGATTGATCTTTAAATTCCTGGAGACTCCGGGACAATCCTGGAGGGCTGGCAACCTACTGGGAACCAACTGATCCTACCTCCTGGCCAGATTCACCATTATCTTCTAATCTAAGGTCATTTACTCTAGTGCAGGGGTCAGCAACCTTTCAGAGGGGTAGTCGTGTTAGTCTGGATCTGCAAAAGCGACAAAGAGTCTTGTAGCACCTTAGGGACTAACAGATTTTAGGGATCATGAGCTTTTGTGGGCTAAGACCCACTTCATCAGATGAATGTTGTGGAAATCTCCAAAGGCAGGTATAAATAACAGGCAAGAAAGCAAGGTAAATTCAATTGGGGGGGGGGGGGTGAAGCCTACTTCCAGCAGGTGATCTGGAGGTGTGAACACCCAGAGAGGAGAAACTGCTTTTGTAATTGGCGAGCCATTCACAGTCAATATTGAGTCCAGACCTGATGGTGTCGAATTTGCAGGTGAACTGGAGCTCAGCAGTTTCTCTTTGAAGTCTGATTTTGAAGTTTTTTTGCTGAAGGATGGCTGTTTTGAGGTCTGCTATTGTATGTCCAGACAGGTTGAAGTGTTCTCCTATAGGCTTTTGTATATTGCCATTCCTAATATCTGATTTGTGTCCATTTATCCTTTTACATAGGGATTGTCCAGTTTGGCCGATGTACATAGCAGAGGGGCATTGCTGGCACGTGATGGCATATATTACATTGGTAGAAGTGCAGGTGAATGAACCAGTGATGGTGCGGCTGATCTGGTTAGGACCTGTGATGGTGTTGCTGGTTAGAGTTAGAGTTAGAGTTGCTATGGTGCAGTGTGTGGTTGCTGGTGAGAATCCACACACTGCACCATAGCAACTCTAACTCAGGAACCAGTCCATGCAACAAACCTCGATGCCAACTCTGCCCACATATCTACACCAGCAACACCATCACAGGACCTAACCAGATCAGCCACACCATCAATGGTTCATTCACCTGACTTCTACCAATATAATATATGCCATCACGTGCCAGCAATGCCCCTCTGCTATGTACATTGGCCAAACTGGACAATCCCTATGTGAAAGGATAAATGGACACAAATCAGATATTAGGAATGACAATATACAAAAGCCTATAGGAGAACACTTCAACCTGCCTGGACATACAATAACAGACCTCAAAACAGCCATCCTTCAGCAAAAAAACTTCAAAACCAGACTTCAAAGAGAAATTGCTGAGCTCCAGCTCATTTGCAAATTCGACACCATCAGGTCTGGACTCAATATTGACTGTGAATGGCTCACCAATTACAAAAGCAGTTTCTCCTCTCTGGGTGTTCACACCTCCAGATCACCTGCTGGAAGTGGGCTTCAACCCCCCTCCTCACCCGCCCACCCACCAACCCACCCCCGACTGAATTTACCTTGCTTTCTTGCCTGCTATTTATACCTGCCTCTGGAGATTTCCACAACATTCATCTGATGAAGTGCATCTTAGCCCACAAAAGCTCATGATCCCTAAAATCTGTTAGTCTATAAGGTGCTACAACATTCTTTGTTGCTTTTGCAACCTTTCAGAGGTGATTTAAACCATGCTGATTTAGGAGCCTTTTACACCCATTTCTCTCGCCACCATTTAATTATTTATACCAGTGCAAAGTGAATCAGGCTTTAAATGCCTACAGTTGAGGAGTAGTATTGGCTCCCAGTAACTAAACAAGCATGGTTAGAAAGTTTGAAATCTAAAAATTAACCTAAGAGCAACTGGCTGGGGGAAAAGACAAACATGCAAAGGTAAAGAAGTTTTAAAAAAATCTGCTTTGTGGACATCACTTCTTTCACCAATGGCAATCCCTTTTAGCTCAATTTCAGTCCAGCCATTAACATCTGATGCCTTCTGCAAATGGATCAAAATATGCACAAGTGATGTATATCGGTCTAATAATAAGATACAAGTTATCCTTTGTGGTCATGGTCCTTTGCACATGTCATAAGGTGGGCAGCAGCATTGTGCATACACAGGAAGCTGGATAACTGGAAGGGAAAAGCAACTGTAGAGGAGATGACGGCATCCATGTGGATTCCAGCAGTTGTGGAATTGGGGCATACTCCAGCACTGTTACTGAGGCCATGGTTACACTGGCACTTTATAGCGTTATAAAGCCCCCACGAGCGCTATAACCTCCTCCCCGTCCACACTGGCAAGGCACGGAGAGCGCTATAACTGCTGAGTTATAGCGCTATTGTTAATCCACCTCCGCATGGGGAATAAGGGCTGTAGCGCAGCTGCTGTAGCGCTACAGCAAGGATGTGGACACCCACTGCGCTACAAGTAATCTCTGGAGATGCTTAGAGCCCTTTAAGGCAATTGACGTCTCTTCCCTTTGTTTTGAACTCGGCTGGAGGAATGCGGAAGTACCTCTTTAGAGTTTCTTTCTTAACTCGGCAGATAAGCAATGCAAATGTTTAAGGAGGGAGCCTGTGTGAAAACAAAGCCTTCTGTGAACAGAGGCTCACTGACAGGCTTTCAGAAAAACGGAAAAACCACTGTCTCTCTCCCTCCGCATACACACAACACGTCCCCCCTCACCCCCCTTGTTTAAAAAGCACGTTGCACCCAGCTGAATGCTGGGATACCTGCCCTAATGCGCTGCTCTTAATGCCACATTAAGTGCCCCAAATGTGGCCATGCTATACCGCAGGAGCATCTGAGTGTGGACATACAATAGCGCTATACATATTACTGTATAAGGGGACCGCTATAACCTATAGCGCTATAATCTTGTAAATGTAACCATACCCTGAGGCACTGCTGAGCTATTGCAGCTGGGGTTTGGTGCTAACTACATGAATTGCAGGGATGAATGAGAAAGAAATTCAGAACAGGCTGGTATTTCTGATGCAGTATATAGATAGAACCAAGACATACTGCTGATTTCTTCACTGTGGTATGTTCTAA
Organism: Dermatemys mawii; assembly: GCA_007922305.1. Taxonomy (NCBI): domain Eukaryota; kingdom Metazoa; phylum Chordata; order Testudines; family Dermatemydidae; genus Dermatemys; species Dermatemys mawii. Next base: position 42,851,620 of record ML677335.1, on the reverse strand, counting down.
CACTAGTGGCTGGTTACACTCAATGTGATGCTGAAGAACTATTGACAGTAATTGTGACTAAATGGTTTCTCCAGGGAGACTGGCCTTATTTGTTTAAAGGTCTCTTCAACACCCTCTAACACAGATTTCTGCTCTGGAGAGCTACACTTAAGATCTTTTTCAGTCATCGCTTCCTTCTCCTCTGCTCTGCTTGACTCAGTGGCCCAACCCTTCCTCTGACTTCCTCTTCCTGGCTGAGTCTCTGTCAGAGTCCCCATCCTTCCTTCACGACTGAGTGGGAAAATTTATTTTGAGGGAGAAGGGAAGGCAAGGGGATGGACTGGTAACTACCAAACACCTTCCACATGTCACACAGCAGAGTCTGAACCTTTTAAATCTTGACAATGGTCTTTGGGAGCCAGATGCTGTCACCTTTCTTCACGCTGAATAATAACCCCACTCCTCATGTAGTTCTTGTCATTTCAGAGGGACCACTCACTGAGTAAGGTGGTACACTAACTGAGAGAAAGGATGGCAGAATGGGGCTCTTATTGAATAGTCAAGGAAAAGGAAGACAGCCACGGTAAGGACTATTGTACATAGGCTGATAGCAAAGACCATAGAGGGCTCTTTGTGTGAGGATATCCATCTACAAGTATTTGAAGATCTCTAAACGTCAAAGAGAAGGGAGTCCGAAAGGCAGGAACTAGGAATAACACATTTTTAGGCTAGTTGGCACAAACTGAAGTCTATGAGAGAGGGAGGATGTTCTGGTGGTTAAAGCACCAGACTGGGGTGTAGAATATCAGGATTTAGTTCCTAGCTCTGTTACTGACTTCCTGTGTGACCTTTGGCAGGACCCGGAACATCTCATTTCTCCATGTAAAATGGGGATAATCCTCCTCCTTTGGGCTGTCTTCCCTATTCACATTATAAGTTCTTTGAGGAAGGATCTCTCACTAAGTGTACAGCATCTACAGAGTCTGAGAAGCCGGGATCTCAGAGGTTACTGGAATATAAATAATTATTTGTGGGACTATTTTTAAACACTTTTGCAGATTGCATTTTTTTAAAGTAAAGAGCATTGCATTACCTACAACATAAATACTTTTGCATGCACATGATTGCTATAACTCCAAAAGCAAAAATTGTATACAGAAGGTGGATTTTTACTTGGGTTTTTTTTAAAGATTTATATTACCTTTAGGATGCAGATACTGTTGGAGATTTTGTGGAAATATATAGTTTATAACATCCATAGGTCTAGATTTGCAATGGGATTTGCTCATACAGACCATACTCCTTTCCCCACCCCCACCCCACACACACATCTACAGAAAATTTCTACTCTTCAGCAAAGAAAAACAAATGCCAAAATCACTTGATCTGGAAATGATGATGTAGTGCCTGATGGGAATTGTATAGTTTGGATGCCGCATGCTCTCTCACTCCTCTAAGGGCCAGGTTCCTTCTCTGGGCTATATCTCCCCTGATGCACTACAGTCTCCAGTTTTGCTGTGCATTTAACATTTATGCATGGGCTTAACTTTAATGGGACTTTTCATGTGCTTAAAATTAAGCATGTGTGTAATTATTTCCAGGAATAACTAGATGTACACAAACACAAAACCCCACTAACTCCCACTACAAACAGCTTTATGTTTCACCTAGCCACCTAAAAAAATAAATTCTACACTTCCAGAAATAAAACCAGTTAAACCCCAAAATATTAATTATGGCAGTTAATCAAATGATCCAAAATAGTCCTATTACTATCAAACCCAAACCATTCACATGTAGCTAGACATCATAATTTTAATAATGCTAATGGTTGGCAAAGAACAAACTTTAGAAAGAATCCCATAGAAGTATTCAAAAGCTAAAACAAAATAAATTTCAATTTAACAATCATAATGGAAATGAAAGTCATCAAAATATCCAAAAGTTTTATACAAATCTTTTAAATCAGGGGTCTCAAACAGGCAGGCCGTGGGGTTATTTCCTGTGGATCCCCACACCCCCTCGGAGTTATTTCCTGCAGCCTGCCAAGCTCCCCTCCCCCAGCTCTCCTTCCCCTTATCACGCAGCGTCCCTGCTCCTCTGCTTACCTCCTGCTACCAAACAGCTGTTTTGCTGCACTTAGCGGTTTCCAGGAGGGACCGGGGGGAGGGAGGGAAGAAGAGGCGGTGCAGGGGCGGGGATTTGGAGAACGGGTTAGAATGGGTGAGGGTAAGGGGTAGAAAGAGGCGGGGCTTTGTGAAAGGTGTGGAGTGAGGGGCAGGGCCAGGGGCAGCAGCGGGGGAGGGGGTGTCAGTGATGCACCCTCAGACCAATGTACTAGTCCTCATGTGGCCCTCCTGGTTATTTGAGTTTGAAATCACTGCTTTAAATCATGAAAAATCATGACAATTTTCAGTTATAAAAAACAAAGAACAACCAACCACAACATTTTGGGTGAGGATTTGAGATTTGATCCTAGGATCTTTTGCAGGAGCATTTGGCATAGTTTTGTAAAGTTGGATGCCAGCATCTACTATTCCTAACTTGTATTTTGGATTAAGTATTTTGGGCAAATTATATATATATAATAAAAGTTTTACATTTTAAGAATTATTTATTTCCCAAGGGAAAGTTGAGGAAGCATCTCTACTTAATCTAGATGAAAACACTACAAAACATTGTGTAGGGAACAATTCTGCACTGGCTAAGGGATGAACAAGGTGACTTAGCAGGCATTTTCCACATCTGATTTGCACATTGCACTCCTCAGTGACACTGATTAGAACAGAGGAAGTGACAATGGCTGAGGAGACAGTGTATAGTCTTACCGTACACAAGTTTGTTTGATCAGTTACAACACTTTACAGAGCATAGGGTGACCAGATAGCAAGTGTAAAATATAGGGATGGGGATGTGGGGTATAAGTGCCTAGATAAGAAAAAAACAAACCAAAATCAAGACTGTCCCTATAAAATTGGGACATCTGGTCACCCTAAAGAGCATAAACAAGGCATCTTAGGAGAGAGCTTTCCTGTGTGATTCCATGTTAGCACCCAGAACCTGGATTATAAATATCTGTTCTAGACTAGAGAGAGGAAACTTCACTTCATTCTGGCCCTGTCTACATTACAAAATAGAGCTGTTGCAGATAATAGCTGAACTAGCACTGATCACTATTTAGTTGTAAGTGGAGACAAAAACAATTTATGTTCAGAGCAGTTTCAACAAAATGCTATTGTATTGGCAGGAGGCAATACAAATATTTTTGGGGTACATCAGCTGGAAAATGCACGACACAGGCTAGATGAAACATTGCCAAACAGGTCTTTTTGTGCGTACTTACAGCTCAACCATGGCCAGTTCCAAGTCCAAGCAGTTTATTTACCAATTCTTTTTTAACAGTCAGCTTGCTGACTCCTGTAAAGAATTCTCATAGGTTGGTAAGGCACTGTTGTTGTTGTTTTTTACTGAAGCCATGCTGGTTAATTCCTATCACACCATGTGCATCCAAGTGTTTTATTGTTTTTGCTAATTTACTTAGTGCTGATGAAAGATTTAGTAGTCTAATTTACTGGGTCACAAGGAAAGTTAGCTAAGCACATACAGATGTTAAGAAAATGATTGTTAGGAAAATGTAACTTAGAATGTTGTAGTATGATTTTAAAATAGCCTTAGACTTATAATCTCACTCCCTGTATATGTACTATTGACCCCTAGTTTAACATGCATTTTAAACTTGCATTCACCTTGTCACAGCTGTGCAGGCATCATAGTGTCTAAGTACCCCTAAGTGTTTTGAACCTCCTGCTTACCAGACAGGTAAATGAAATAGATTAATACCAACAATGGATGTAATAGCCATTAAGTGTTCCCACCTGTGTAAGTGGATTGAAAGTCCCCCTCCCTTATCAACACGGGTATAAAATATCCTCACACATGTATTGAGTGGAGCCAGTTGTTTGGGTGATAACCCCTCTGACTCCTTATTGCTTGCAATAAATCTTGTTTTTCCAGAAGTCTACTGAGTTATGCCTGTCCTTTGAGGTATATTGGACTGAACTCCAAAGGAAATAAGCAGTTTTTGCAACACAGGGAAGGTTCTCTTGAAATTCTGAAAATCAACAGCCAAGCCACTTGGTGCCAGTTGTGAGCACACAGTATGGTCTGAGTTTCTCATGCACTGGAGTCAGATATAATTGCATAATGTGGTACAGAGACCCCAGGTGGAGCTTTCTAACAAGTACCTTTGTTTCTTGTGGGCTGCTTAGGATATGCACAGTACAAGGCAAATTCATCCCTGGATTCATTCCATGAATTTGTCCCTATGACTTGTATGAAGTTTATCTAGGGCCCAAACATGCAACTTCAGAACCCGTGACATTACAGCACAGCTCTGCTATCCAAGGTAGCAGTTCACCTAGTCCTACTGTAAGTGACCACGTGTAGCAGTGCCCTCCCGGAGAAGAGCAGGAATCAGAGTAGGACTCAGAATGGGATGGTGCATCTGGGAGGGGGATGGTGAGCAGCCAAGGCACCACCTACTTCATGTCCACCTTCATGGGAGAAGCAATAGCAGTTTGTAGGGTCAGATGAAGTAGGTAGCTCTTTGCACTCCCTTGCTCGCCTGCATACATATGCAGGTAAATTCATGTTGGAGCCTCTAGTAATATCAATAGGTCTCTAGACACCACAAGCTATTTATTGGCCCAACTGTGCAAACAGTGGCTAGCAGGCACAGAGTTTACTCCTATGAAGTCCTGATACAAAGTCTTTGCAGAACCAGGTTTTATAATGTTTAACAAAAATACACCGCGCTCTCTTGGCATCTTCCAGCCAAGGCTCTCAAAATACTTTTATAAAGCTATGTATGAAAAACATGGGAGACAGCTATAATTTTTATGAATATTATGTGTATCTCTTATTTGCTTGATGATTATAGGGAGGCCTACTGTATGGAGGGCTAAAGGTTAACTCAGTCCTAGCTGGCTTGTAGCCCAGACAGGAAGGCAGACAGTGATTTCAACTTAATTGCTGGCACTTAATTTTCAACTTAATTGCTGGCACTCAGGTGGACAATGCAGATGTTAATTCCTTTGAATATTTCCTCCTCCCAGGACTTTCAGGCAGAAAAAATGAAACAAAGCACTTGGGAGGGGTTAAAAGCCTCAGCCCTGAGGCTGAGAGGGAGACAAAGAGAGGCAATGACTGCCATGGAGACACTGTGCCTCCACACCCAGATATTAGGGGTTGGGGGAAGTTACACATGCCTAAAGCTGGCAGGTAGGACAAGATGCATGTAGACCTTTGTTGTTTTCACACTTTTTTCCTTTGTTCCATTCCTGTGGGTAAATAGGTAATGCTTTGTTCACAAGAGGCTATTCTGAGTTACTGCATTTAACTACGGGTCAGACAGCCATCCTGCAGAGCCAGAAGCCGGTGGTGGTGCAGAAGAAGATAACCCAGGCTACCAAGATGGTGCGAATGGCTAGTATGTCCCAGTAAAGGGTTCAAACAAAGATTTTAAAAAAGCCTCGATGGCAGATACCAAAACCAGTGGACCTGCTAAGGAAACATGGACGGCAAACTGAGCTGCAGTAACCGGGAGACTCATCAGTTTAAAAGTGGGGTGAATCATAGGATTCCACCACAAGAGAAGCTGAGGTGCTGGAACTTAAAGAGGGACCCATGAAGAGACAAAGAGAGGACAAAGGTGTAGCTTACCCTGAACTGTGACACTAATTCTCACAGTATACCTGGAAGAAAAATAGTCTTCTGTGTGTTGGAATGTGTCATCCATTCTGCATCAGCAACAAGTTTTAGAAGGAGAAAGAGAAGAATAACTTTCCCAGTAAAGCCATCAGGGGAAAAGAAGACAGAATATACCTATTCCAAGCTGGAATCTGGCCAGAATGTTGTGGCCAATATCCCTGCTGTCATAAGTAGTGTTGATCAATCTGCCAGTGATCACATGTGGACAGGACCTCGTTTGACATCTTACCCCTCCACACTGCCCTCCCCCTCAAAAAAAAACCATGCTGGGGCGTTGGTTCAACTCTGACTCAGAGGGCAGAGTGCCATCTACTGAATCACAAGCAACACTTCCTGCACGACTTTGGGGTTTCGGATGTGGTATTTCCAAGTACTGGTTAGATTTGAAGCTGTTTAACTAAGGATATCACAGAAACGGTATAGGTCAGGAGTGGGAAAACTATCAGCACGCGGATTTGCCGCCCCTGTGGTACCGCACTCCGCTCTGGGAAGTGACCGGCTCCACATCCCTGCCGCCCCTGGAGAAAGGGGAGCAGAGGGCTCCGCAAGCTGTTCTTGCCTGTGGATACCTCCCCCCAAGCTCCCATTGGCCGGGAATGGGGAACCACGGCTAACAGGAGCTTCGGGGGAGATACCCACAGGCGTGTGGAGCCCTCCGTTCCCCTTCCCCAGGCTGGCAGGGACAGGTGCCGGCCACTTCCTGGAGTGGCGCAGGGCTTGTGCCAAGGCCAGGGCAGGAAGATAGGGAACCTGCCCTGGCCCCGCTGCCACCTCAGAGCCACTCTGGGTAAGTGGTGCTGGGCTGGAGCCCACACCCCAAATACCTCCTGCACCCCGCATCCCAACGCCCTGCCCTGAACCTCCTGTTGCACCCTGTGTCCCTCCCTGCACCACTGCCCTGAGCTGCCTCGTACACCCCACACCTTTCCTATGCCACAACCCCCTGCTGCACTGTGCACTCCTCCCTGCACCGTTGCCCTGAGCCCTCTCCCACACTGTGCACCCCAACCCCGAGCCCCTTCCTGCACACTGCACCTCCACCCACATCCCACACTCCCTTCTACTCCCCAAACTTCTGTCCCATCCCTATAGTCATGGCCAGCAAACAATTTCCTCACCTGATGTGGCCCTCGGCCCACCCCTAGTATAAGTGCAAGACATATAGGTTTTCCATACATACAGAAGTAGTATTTGAAATGAAATATCCTGTCGTATTACACAAAAAACTTGGAGAGCTGTGCAAACATATATTGTTGTGCTGTTAAGTGCTATATTAATATTCACTTCTTACAGCAAGAAAAACTGTCATTTCAAATACAGGAAAAAAAGGCAAAGGACGGCAAGATGATCTGTCCTTTGTGTCTCCTCCAAGACACTGTAAGGAATGCACTTCTCAGGGAATAGTCGTCTTACTTAACAGCTAAGCATGGTTATCTCATATTACAAAGAGATTAGCCAAACTTTTCTGGGAGAGTTATACTTTTATCTGTAAATTTGGATGAAGAATTCTTCCTTTAAATAACTCCTAGATACACGTATGCACCCACCCACGCCCCAGTTCAAATGTATCTGGTTACTGATGCTGATAAATGTATTTGTTCCCTGATATGAAAAAGGAAAGATCACAGCCTTTGGCTCCCTAAATGGTAGCTGGCTGGCTCTAAAAGGTTAAACAGCAGATTTTCACTGAGGTGGTGCTGGCGTGCCAGCATAAACAGCCACAGCTGTACAGGATATATAACTTGTTCCGGCAACCCTGCCAAGTCCAGGCAACCACCCCTGGAATTTGACTGCCCTGTTATAACCCCTGTAAAGAAAATTTCGCTTATATAAATGTTTGCAAAAAAGCAGCTGGAAAGGATTAGGAACATGTCTGAAATAAAGTTATAAGTTAAGAGTGTTTGAGATCCTTATGTATGAATTTTTCACTGTTTACCCAATTCTAGCTGTTCTTCCTTTGCTGGCTTTTTTAAAATCAATTTAACTGTCTCCATAAAAGATCCTGGTGAAGAATCCAAAACTTCCCCAAAAGATCTTCTGTAACTAGCGCTTACTAACTGGTGTGTCCCTAAGCGAGGCCAAGGATTGAAACAGCTGGAGGCTGAGCTAACCGAACGTATAACCAAGGCTCCTCACAAATGGAGCTGTGGGATGCCTGGGAGGTCTTACATCAGCCAGCTCCTGGCCAGACAGGAACTCCCAATCCTACCATGATAGTGCATTCAAATTTCCTCATTGCAGTTAATGGGAGTTTCTGGTGCACAAGCACTGGGGAATCGATGCTGGAATAACCCTCTTAATGAGTTTCTCCAGACAGTGACTGTACTGTGCGTGTGCACCCTGAACACTCCATAAATGGAGACTCAAGCCTAAAATGAGCCAAAAGAGCAGGTTGTATGTGAGCCACTTAGAAGCTGTGCCAAACTTGTCTCAGCCATAAGCTGCTTTGTGCTTGTGCAAGTAGAGTGAGGAATGCTGCTACCTATGATGCAAGTAGTGCACTGAGGAGGTCAGCCATTAGGGAGGGTCAATGGGGCATCTTCCATGGCCACTACAATAAAATACTTCAGCCTACAGGAACTCTAAGGACCCAGTATGATGCATCAAAAGAGTTCACTGCTACAGAATACAGATTCCACTAAGCAGGATGGTAGTAATATGGTAAAACAATAATCAATCAGGAGTGCACCACTGCATTCAAGAATTTACACTGACTATGGATAAGATCCACAGTTACTACAATCCCATTTGGGAATGTAAAAACAAAAGCTTTTTCTTGCTAGACCTCTGCACAACTGAAGAGCCTCAGAGCATTTGAGGCAGACCTCCAAAATGGGAAAATGGCAGATAGTTGGAGCTATATTCTGATAAGATCACTATTCCATGACCAAGAGACTCTGTCATGTTGTAGAAAGATAGGATTATGATGTCTTTCAGCAGCATTTGTAGTACTAGAGACTGGGAATTTGTTGACCTTTGGGGAAACTTTTCCCAGCCAGCCATTCTAAACACTTCATACTTCTGAAGATGTTCTTCTTTAGAAGGATTGACTATCAGTCTCCTTTTCTTTGGTCTTTACTCCTTCTCCTGGATTTATATTTCTTTTCTGCTCTTTTAGGAAGCTTTTCTTTCTTTTCAGCTGCCCTATATGCCTTGATGAAGTGTTGATTCTTCAGCGTACTCCCAGAAATATTCCTCTTTGTGGAAATATTGGGAAATGGGGATCAACTTTGTGGAAGACTCTTTTATGAAAATGTCTGCAGCATCTTTGACAACAGAGACTCATAAAGGTGGCTTAATTTTTTTTATTTTCCTTAATAAAGCCAACCTTGCCATCGGCTCCAGAAATGAGAGGATTGTTGTTGCAACATCCTTGTTATCTCCAGCCCATATCTCACAGCATCATTCCTGAGAATTTACACATCATGCCAACAAGTGTTTACAAAGTTCCTGGCAAGCTGCAATTCTAAACGAAACTACAGCTTCTGGACTACATTTGGCTCTAATGAGGTTGTTCGCAATTGCACAAGAGCGGAACTTGGCCTGTTAATGACATTGGAAGTGCACCATCTGGAAACATGTGCTTGTAGAGTCACGCATCATCCTATTTCAAAGTTTCTAATACATTCTGGAAGTGTTCCACAACCTTTATTAAAAACCTGAACATGATGTATGGTACCTCCTTTACCTTTCAACTAAGGCTGTCAAGAGATTAAAAATATTAATCATGATGTTAAACAATAGAATATAATTTATTTAACTATTTTGGATGTTTTCTGCATTTTCAAATATATTGATTTCAATTACAACACAGAATACAAAGTCCACAGTGCTCACTTTATTTTTAATACAAATATTTGCACTTAAAAAAAGCAAAATAAATAGTATTTTTCAATTCACCTAATACTAGTACTGTAGAGCAATCTCTTTATCATGAAAGTTGGACTTACAAATGTAGAATTATGTACAAAAAAACTCCATTCAAAAATAGAAAAATGTAAAACTTCAGATCCTACAAGTCCACTCAGTTTTATTTCTTGTTTAGCCAATCGCTCAGACAAACAAGTTTTTTTACATTTGCAGGATATAATGCTGCCCATTTCTTGTTTACAATGCCACTTGAAAGTCAGAACAGGTGTTCACAGGGCACTTTGAAGCAGGCATCGCAAGATATTTACCTGCCAGATGCACTATAGATTCATATGTCCCTTCATGCTTCATCAGTGCTATTCAGTGCTTCTATAGCCTGGGAAATTTCCCAAAATCTGGAAATTTTTAACAGCATGTGCCCTGCAGTTTCCCAATTTTCCCTGCAATTTCCCAAGGTGAAACATTTTACTCAAAAATTTTGGAATTTTGGGAAATTTCCCAGGCTATAGAAGTACTTGTTAGCGCTAAAAATTTCCCAGTTCTGGTGAAAAATTCACAGAGTATGGGAATTTTTCACCAGATTTGGGAAATTTTTAGTGCTAGGTTGGGAAAAGTTGGCATCATGATATAGAAGCACTGCCACCATTCCAGAGGATATGCGTCCATGCTGATGACAGGTTCTGCTCAATAATGATCCAAAGCAGTGCAGACTGATACATGTTCATTTTCCATCATCTAAGTCAGATGCCACCAGCAGAAGGTTCATTTTCTCTTTTGGTGGTTTGGGTGCTGTAGTTCCACATCAAGAGTGTTGCTCTTTCAAGACTTCTGAAAACATGTTCCACACCTTATCCCTTGCAGATTTTGGAAGGAACTTAAGATTCTTAAACCTTGAGTCAAGTGCTGTAGTTATCTTTAGAAATCTCACATTGGTACCTTCTTTGCGTTTTGTCAAATCTGCTGTGAAAGTGTTTCTAAAATGAACATATGCTGGGTCATCATCCGAGATTGTTATAAGAAGAAGTATATGTCATAATGTGGGTAGAACAGAGCAGGAGACATACAATTCTCCTCTAAGAAGTTCAGTCACAAATTTAATTAACACATTTTTTTAAAATGAGAGTCATCAGCATGGAAGCATGTCCTCTGGAATGGTGGCCAAAGCATGATGGAGGCATGCGAATGCTCTGGACTTATAGGTGCTAAAGTTTTACATTGTTTTGTTTTTGAGTGCAGTTATGTAACAAAAAAAATCTACATTTGTAGGTTGCACTTTCACAACAAAGAGATTGCACTTAATACTTGTATAATTTCTTCTGTTTAGCACTTTTACAGTGCAAATGTTTGTAATTAAAAATAATAATATAAAGTGACCACAATACACTTTGAATTCTGCATTGTAATTGAAATCAATATATGTGAAAATGTGGAAAAACATCCACAAATATTTAATACATTTCAATAGGTATTGTTTAACAGTGCTATTAAAATTGCGATTAATCACAACTCATTTTTTAAATCATGATTGATTTTTTTTTAATTAATCACGAGTTAACAATGATTAAGCGACAGTTCTACTTTCAACACATCTATGTTCCAGGTACAGAGGTTTTTTGCAGATACTCCCTGCTCTTGAGGACACGTTCTCCACCATATCCCATTGAAGTCACTCCAAAAGCTGTGTAAGAATACCATAATACTTCAGTTGTTACATACAGCTCAATACTCAAAGTGCTTGTCAAGGGAGAGTTAACTCATTGTTGCCATTTGACAGATATGTAGAGTGATGTGCAAAGATGGTAAGCACATAAAAGATATGTGCAGTCAGTGACAAAACGAGGCGCACTCAGCTGCCTGGACCCTCAGCTCCATGCTCTATTTCCTGGAACCTCCTCCTTCCAAAAACAAAAAGTATATATTTTCTTTCTGTTTAATACCACAACTCGAACTTGGATTTCCTTTGGTTTTGCAACATGTGTCTGGTTATCCTCTTTTTCTGTGTTTTCTCACCCATTTGGAGTAGGATTAATAATTCTCAGTGATTATTTAAGATAGGAAAAAAATGTCAGATATATGGTACATCCTGTGTACATCACAAGATCCAAAGACAGTATACATTCCTTTTTAATATGAATCATAGTGGGAAGGACAGAGAAAATACGATTAGACAGTTAATGCCAAGCAGTGGAAGAAAAGCTGACAAGTAAAATTTTCAAAACGGTCCAATTGACTTGGGAGCATGTTTCATTAACTTGAAAATGGTATGCAGCCTTTGAGTGCCTAAGTCACTTCTGAAAATGACAGGATAAGTGCTTTTGAAAAAAGTTTACCCAAAGCTCCTGTATTGATTTTGCATTTCTGTAAAGACAATAGGGGCATAAGACTATATTTGTTTTATAGGGTGACCAGATGTCCCAATTTCATAGGGACAGTCCCAATTTTTGGGTCTTTTTCTTATATAGGCTCCTATTACCCACCCACCCCCATCCCGATTTTTCACACTTGCTATCTGGTCAGCCTATTTGTTTAGGACCAAACTGGAAGCTTTGTGAAGTATTTCTACTGAGTTTTATAATATGCTGCTGTACTTTTAAGTCAACAGAAAACCCTGGAGCCAAACACCAAACGCGGCAATGTTAACCCAACTCCTAACCTAAATGAACCTCTTTCACCACAAGGAAGAGAACTCGACAGCGACTGAAATAGTAACATTAGCAAAGGAGGTGAGAGAAGCAGCATTTTTATAAAATGTTGTCTTTATTCCTGCTGCTCACCCTCTTCAAAAGGGATCTCTCAGCTGGAAGGGGACTGGGTAAGAGTCCATCACTACATCGCTGTAGCTAGGCATGGGATTAGCTGTCACAGGGGATACATAGACAAGAAAAGCCATGCTAGCGCACTGTGCTCTGTCATGTTAGGGATAGTATGGATTATAAAGGGTTTTTTATTGTTTGTGGAGACAGGAAAAGAGGGTTCTAAAGGCTTAGATACCCTAGGTCAGACTCTCCTCCTTGTTACACAAGGGTAAATCCAGAGTAATGCCAATTACATTAGTGAGGTGACTGGATTTATAAACAAAGCAACGGAAATCAGCATCTGGACTTCTGATTCTACCTGATATTTTGGAGACCAATCCTGTTCCATTGAAATCAGCAGTAGCAGGACTAGGACCTTCCTGTCCTAATATCTGCTTCAATACCATGTACAGCATTTTAATAAGCATAACACAGTAACTTGGAGTTGGCTCTGTATTCCTTACTCATTCCTGAGTCCTGCAAGCACTTCCATTGAATTAATTTGTTTCAAGGAATAGGTAAGAAATAAAATATTACAACTACAAGAAAATTCCGCTTTTTTTGTTCACCAGTTTCCATTAGCCTAGCGGCTCTGGCATAGCTTTCCTGTTAGACTACAACAAGAATAACCACCAGTGTGCTGAGGGGGAAAAAATGAAACAGGCAAATTTTCTACTGAAACAGAAGGAAAAATCTCAGCAAATTTTATAATAGAGTTAGGGAAACTCTCTCTCTCTCCCCTCCCCAATCCACAATTTTACAAAATGTTAGTCTCTCCCATCTTAAAAAAATAGTGCCCTTGACCTCACTTGCCTCTCCAACTACTGCCCAGTCACCTTCTCCCTTTCATCACTAAGCTCCTTAAAGGCACCATTTACAATTGCTATTTGGAGTTCCTCCCCTCCAATTCCATCTCAGACCCTCTGGCTGCCACCCGTTGCACTCCACTGAAATTGCTCTTGCCACAGTCTCCAATGACTTCTTCTAGCCAAAGCTCAAAAGCAGTAGTTCATCATCATTCTCCTTGACCTACCAGTTGCCTTTGACCTAGTCAACCATGCTCTTCTTGAAATCTGCCCTCCCTTGGCTTCCACAACCGTCTTCTCCTGGGTCTCCTCTTACCTCTGTAATTTCTCCTTCAGAGGATCCTCTTCATCTGTTTGCTAACTTTCTGTGGGATCCCCTTCTCTTCTCCCTTTATACCTAATGTATGAGTAACCTCATCCATCTGCTGAAAATTCACAAGTCTTCCTCTATACTCCAGACCTGTCTTTTTCCACCCAAGCTAAAAATCTCTGACATCTTGTGGATGTATAGCAGTCAGCTCAAGCTCAACATCCCTAAAAAATAAACCCGTTTAATCTTCCCCCTCAAGCCCTGCCCATTTTTTCCTCTCTCAGTCATTGAGGACACCACTGCAGTCCTGCCTGTCACGCAGGTCTATAACATGGGCATTATCTTCTCCTGGGACCTGTCTCTAGGTCCTCACATCCAGGCTCTTTTTAAATCTTGCAGATTCTTTCTGGATAACATCTCTAAGATGCAGCCTTTCCTATCCATCCACACAGCTAAAACTTCCATCCAGGTTCTAATCATCTCACATCTTGATTACTGCAGCATCCTTCTCTCTGGCTTTGACAAAGGCCCTCTTGCCCCATTCATGTGCAGTCAGAATGCTGCTGCTAAGATCATTTTCCTAGCCCATGGCTTTGACCATGTTACCTGTCTCTTTGCATCCTTGCACTGGCTCCCCCCTTCTCTATTGTAACAAACACCTTATTAAATTGCTGTTTACAACTGCAAGCAGAGATTGAGTTTACAAATACTGCCATGACTCCTGGGAGGAGAGGGGAAGGAAGGAGGTGTGAGCCTTACTCATTAAACAATATTGGTCTGTATTTAACTATTTCTGGCTGTTTATTCTGTGCCTCCTTTTCCCCATTATAAAGTTCTCTTTGTTGTACGATGGAGTCAAAGCTTGCGCAGGGAAAATATTACCTGCAAAAATACCCAGGGGATTGGGGGGAGGGAGATTCAGTTTTCCCAGGTTTCTGGAATGGGGCTTGAACTGGTGTTATTTGTTAAGTTTTTAGAAGCAACCACTAGATAATTGAACCTGCCCCTGTGCTGCCAACAACACTTGACAGAAGTGGCACACAAGAAAACCTTTGTGCTTTCTCCCGTGTTGCCACTGATACTTGGGAGCAGCTCCCTGCCAACAGCTGAAAAGCTGCCTCATTGTCCTTCTTCAAAACATTCCTGTTCTGTGATGCCCACAAATAACCTTGTCCATGTTCAGGGCACTGGTATGCTGAGACAACTGTCAATCATGCTGACCAATATTATCTCACAGTGTCCTTGAACATCTGCCTGTACTGTATCAACTGTTGTCTCATTTTAGAATTAAGTTGTAATCTCTTTGGGGCAGGAACGGTTTCTGTCTTTTTTGTACAGTGCCGAGCACCATGCAGTCCTTGACTTAAGGTAACTTCCTGAAAAAGCATTCTCACCACGGTCAGAAATGTTGTTGTGCCTACCTGGGAAAAAAAAACAATGCAGACCTAAAAAGCTACTGGGTATAAACTATCTATTGTACATGGGTAGATGTTCTTCTTCTTTAGAAATTTGGATTGGGGCCTGTTTCAAAGGCACTTGATTGATTTACAATCAAAACAATCCTTTACAAATCAGGGACACAAATCCAGTTTCAGTCTGCAGCTGTTGATAGAGCTCTGCAGTTCAAGCAAAAGTGGGAAGAATTAACACACACCAACTCCTGCCCTCAGGGCAGACACGTCTCCTCTGGAGGCTGTTATTACAACTCTGAATTGCACCTGAGAGGGTGGAGGTGAAAGAGCTAACAATCACACTCTTTCCTCCCCCCAGGCCAGCAAAGGCTTCTGAGAAAGGATACTTCTCCAGCAATGGTAGGTATTCATACTTGTGAAGCTGCCTCTCCACCAAGACACCTGCTATGGTGTTGCTACTGCTTGGCTAGATAGCCCACAAGGTCAGTGCTTCCTTCCTCCTGGGCAGACCAGCCTAGGCTACTTTAGGCATTTGTGGTCCTTTGCTATGTGAGAGCCATCACAGCATGGAGAGACAGACCAGTCCTCGCTTACCGACAGCCCCCCAACCTGAAGCAAATACTCACCAGCAACAAGACACCACACAAAAAAAACACTAACCCAGAAACCTATCCTTGCAACAAAGCCCGACGCCAACTTTGTCCACATATCTATTCAAGTGACACCATCATAGGACCTAATCACATCAGCCACGCCATCAGAGGCTCATATACCTGCACATCTACCAATGTGATATATGCCATCATGTGCCAGCACTGCCCCTCTGCCATGTATAGTGGCCAACCCAGACAGTTTCTACGCAAAAGATTAAATGGACACGAATCTGACAGGAATCATAACATTCAAAAATCAGTAGGAGAACACTTCAACCTCCCTGGTCACTCAGTAACAGACTTAAAGGTGGCAATTTTACAACAGAAAAACTTCAAAAACAGACTCCAATGAGAAGCTGCTGAACTGGAATTAATTTGCAAATTGGATACCATTAATTTAGTCTTGAATAGAGACTGGGAGTGGCTGGGTCATTACACAAATTGAATCTATTTCCCCATGTTAAGTATCCTCACACTTTCTTGTCAACTGTCTGATATGGGCCATCCTGATTATCACTACAAAAGTTTTTTTTCTCCTGCTGATAATAGCTCATCTTAATTAAATAGCCTCTTAGAATTGGTATGGCAACTTCTACCTTTTCTTGTTCTCTGTATGTGTGTATATATAGATAATCTTCCTACTATATGTTCCGTTCTATGCATCTGATGAAGTGGGCTGTAGCCTACAAAAGCTTATGCTTAAATACATTTGTTAGTCTCTAAGGTGCCGCAAGCACTCCATTTAGGGAGGAATGGAGTTTCTAATGGCTTCCTGAGTAAGGCTCCCTTGAAGAGAATAGTGCCCAGGGGTTGTATAGTATGGAGTTAGGCTGCCTCCCCAGGTATATTACCACTAGAACTTGCCTTATAGATCTCACCCTGGGAGGTTTGTTTGCTTCTCATCCTTCACTAAATCCTTCTTGTTTCTGCTGCAATGGTCTCAGAATGGAGATGCAACAGTACCAAGAATTTAGGGGATCGAGAAGTAAATTGGCATCTGGTTCTGACCCAATTTGTTATTTTCAGTGCAGGTTATAGCTTTCTGATTGGCTGAAATTCTCCACACACAATGCTCCCCATCAGCTCTTTCTATGAAACTCCTATGAGTTTCCAAATGCTTGGTTTCAGTGTGCTTTTTTCAGAGCAGAACAGGGTATGTGAACATAGCATTCCCTTGAAAAACTGCCTTACAGAGTTTACAGTCAGCATTAGCAGGATAGCTGACTCACCAAAAGACTCTCTGTATGTTTCTGTTTGCCTACTGGCCCTGAAGAGTCAAAATGGGGTGCTCACCCTCTATGGGCCAGCTGATTTTAAACTAAAGATAGGCCCATGCCTGCACACAAACAGACATTTTGGGATGTTTCATAACTGGATCCAACATCTGCACCTCAGACTTTAGACATTAATTGACTCATCACAGCATGGCACATTAGTTTGCACAGAAACAAATGACAGATGACTATCCCAGCTCTGCACATTTTCAGGCATCTAAGCAAACTCAATTAAGAGGGTTGGAAATGTATACAGAATGAATCTGCTTTGGGCATTTGTCACAATCCATGCACCATAGGTTAAAGACAGACATACTGTGCACCAGTGTAGCAACCAACCAATGCAGCCACTTCTGGGGCAAAACAGGCAGCAGTGTGACAGCACACAGCAACATTATACTGAAAAACGAGGAAGAAATACTGCATCTCAGATACACTTCTTTATACACCCAAGCTCCAGTGCAGAATGAATAAGGTCAGAATGATGGCTGGGATTTATTTTTAAAGGTTTCCCAAGGAAGTTAGGTACCCAACTTCTTCCAAAGGAACTGGGTTCCTAATCCTTTCATCCTCTTTGAAAATTCCAGTGGAAGCATCTAGCAACACTGTACTTGAGCAGGATTACATTGTTTTGATTTTTCAAGCCCCGTTCCCATCTGAGCACTGCACTAGAATAGCTGAGTAAACAGTCGTTGGTTTCTGGATTCGAGTGAAGCAAATTTTTAAGACTGATTACATTGGCATTTGTTCAGGGATAAAAAGCAGACTATTACAGTTATTCATGGAGAAATATGAAACCTCAACCAGCTTCCCAAGCGCAGCCAGAGACCTATAGCTAATAAACTCTGCTACTTTCACCAACAGGAACAAGAAAGATCACTGAAACAGCACTAAGCAGGCTACCTGCAGGAAAGGAAGACGGTTCATTTGAAAAAAACAACCTGAGCAGCAGAATTACACCTAAAGGAAATGAGATCATCTTTCACTTTTTGATTAACACCACAAACAACTGATAAGTAATCCAGAGTCATTAAAGCATGAGAATTTTAATGATTAATGTTTACTTAAAAATCAACTTCTCTGGAAATTCCTGACAGCCCTCAGAGGAGCTGTAGTTTGAGTGTAACAGTTAAAAAGGAAAATCACTTATATTTGTTTATCACCCTCTTTAGTGTTGCAACCTTTACTGGTTTATTAAAATGTAATTGTCCTTCTTGTGAGAGGCAGAAGTGACCCGATTTGAAAAATAAACTTAAAGGAGAAAATGAAATGGTTTACTGGACAGGTGCCCAACTGTGTGAACTTTCAGCTAGAATATTCTAAAACAATGTAATAGCAAATTCCTTTACAAATGTACCACTAAGATTACAAGCAAGTATCTTGAAATCCATTCCCCTGTATTTTAGTATAACCCATTATCGGTTAATTTTAAAGTGTAGTTCTTGTAAAAACAGAGCAGGTTCAGAAAACCTGCTTTCTATATGTATTTATTTGTTCAGCATCAGAACAGCTTAATTCACTGACAAAAACTTTTTTCCCCCCCACCCTTTTTTACTCCAGTGAATGCTGCAGAGACTACAGTTTACAGGAGAATAAGCTGGACTCCACCTTGGCTTGCACATCCTCAGAATTGTGGGCTAAGTGTAAGGTACCAGGCTACATCCAATGCTCAGTTGCATTCATGTAAGAAGACAGTCAAGTTTTAGAGACAGCTGATGGAGGGAATACTTAGACCTGTAGAATTTCTATGGGCCACAAGCAGGGAAGAACCCAGTTTGACTTTCATATTCCAAGTTGAGTTTGAGTTTGTCAAAAAAACTACAACAAACATTTTACTGGTTGTGGAATTGATTGTGATCTCAGTTATACCAGGTGTAAATCATGAGCTACTCCTCTGAATCAACAGAGTGACACGATCATAAAAGCCAGAATTAGAGAAATCAGAATCAGGCCCATAATAGAGCAAATACAGAGTACTGGTCCTGCAATTGCATCCATACTACAAGCCTGCTGCAGCTGCGCAACCCTGCTAGCTTCAATGGGGTTCTGCGGAAGGGTTTGTCCACGCAACTGCAGGATTGGAGCCCTGATTTAGAATCACTGAGGCTTTGATTCAGGCAAGACCATAAGCACATATGTAACTTTAAGGACATTAACTTTAAGGATTTAAGTGTTATTCACTTCACACGTGCCAAAGTTCCTTATTGAATCAGGGCCTGAGGCACTAAACCTGGAACTTATGACACTATTTTTAGGAGGCATTTTTCAGGTCAGAGCGTCAGTTCCACGGAAAGTTTCTATATTTTAGAGAATGCTTAAATGGTTTATTTAACTGACTATTTGATAGGTGTATCTATTGGGCTTTAAACAGAGGCCACAAGAACAAGTGTATGGTGAATGTATTTTATTTCTTCATGATTTTAATATCTATCACATGTGAAAAAGAACATCCTCAACAAACAATTCCCAGGCTCTCACACATAGGGAAGTGAAAGCAAATGGAGATCAATTCCATACCACTAGATAATCAAGCCCATGCTTTTTTAAAAACATTCAGACACATAGCACAGATTGTAGCGTCATACAAGAAGCAGCAGGCCAGAGAGCAAGACTTGCTCACAGGTCATCGATCTCTATCTCCCTACAGTACTGTAGTTTCCTTCTTCAGCTACGTGACTTCTCAGTCTTTAGTCAAAGTCTTTCCTCGGGACATCAGCTCAGTGTGGCATTAGTTCTTTGGTGATCTCTTCAGTAGGCTTTTCATTCCCTCACTATTGCTCCCAGATAATTCAGATTTGGAATTCTGAAGGCCTCCCTTATTTTTCTGTCCCATCACAGCCTTTGCATCAGACTCGCTGAGTGAAAAATCAACCCTATGCAGAGGTTGCAGGCAAGGCCTCCCCATCACTTAAGGCAAACGATAATGGACAAATCCTGCCTCCACAGCTGCAGAAGGTACCTGTGGGGTTCTCCATAGCTATAACACAGATCTCTACTGTGGGGTTCTCTGCCCCTCCCGATCTCTGCCCCTTAGCCTAGTGGATAATGGGTGCACAGAGCTACTCCCACTATAGCCTCATTCCTCAGCACATTTACTCAACCATTCGGACATGAGGATTTGGTCTGAAGGAGTCGACAGGGGGTTGTTGTGATGCAGAAGGCCTTGTCAAGCCTTTACTGTGGTGAATGTTGCCCAGTATGTCTCAAATGGAGAGACAGTGGGCAAGAATCTTCTGCTGATCTGGTCTCTTTGTTGCATCTCCTCAGCTGAGGTTTCCATCCACCGTCATGCCTGTCAACATGCAACAAGCCAGTGCAGCGTGAGACAAAACAGCTGAAGTATGGAATGCTGGGATTCTGCTGCATGCTGCACCCAAAAGCAGATTATGAAGGTTTTTGACTCCAGAACATTGGTGTCAATATTTTCCCTGACTGAGGGGATGAGAGGTGGAAAACAAGTAGAATTTAGGGGAAAAGGAAAAAAATCTACAGCATAATTTAGCCCACTTCTGAACTATTTCTAATGACACTGTTAGAGAAGGGAAAGGAAACTAATCTAGCACTACAGCAACATTTAGCCCTTTTTTATCGACAAAAAGAACAAGTGGTTTGGAGTGATGTAGCTGAAGAATAGTTCAGTGCTTGTGTGTAGTTCATGATGTGTGGGTATGTGCTATAAGGGAACAAATTCATCCCTCCTGTAATTTCATTGGCCATAGGGGTTTTACACAAGGGATAGATTTGGCTCAAGGACTGTAGCATGGATCTGAAGCAGTCTATCAGATGGATTTTATCAAAGGCTTTTAATGAAGGTCCCATTTCTTCCTTTTTCTACTATCTGAGTGATCTGTCTCCAATCTCAACTGTGTAAATGGCATATTAAAAGTCAGCAATTGAACCAGTCTTCTGGGTTCCCTTAAAAATCTAGACCTGGGCCTTTGCTGACTTACACCCTATAAAGCCCTGTTGAAACCAACAAGGTTTCACTGGTATTGCATCTTAGTAGAATTTGGCCCATTTTCTGCTTTTGGTAGCTCAGTCATGGATTTCCAAGATGGACGATTCTTCAAATGATTATGTTAAATCACCATGGCAAGAAAAATGAGTGGTTCTAATGAAGCTGAAAAGCTGTGGTTGGTTTTCTACTCATCCTCAATTTTGGGCTTCCAAGTTAATCTATTTTCATCCCCTCTTGATACAGTAACCATAAACTCAGCTTGCTTTCATCAAACAAATGACCTGTGCTAATACTAGCTGCTCTGGCTGCATAAACAGAGTATAGGACTTGAGATCATAAGTAATCCCTCTATGAATTCCAACTGAGGGAAGAAGGAGATCTAGGAGTCAGAGAAGTTCTGTGTCAGTGGTTCTCAAACTTTTTTGACCACTTGAAAATTGCTGAGGGTCTCAGCAGACCACTTAAAGATCTTTCCAAATGTTGTTTGCTCCATTAGCTAACTATTGTAAAGCACTTTGGATAAAAGTGCTATTGAAAAAAACCTTAATAATAATTAATTTTTGTTGTTCTACAAATAAAAGCACACAATTCAGATTTTAACATCAGTACTTGCACCTTACTAATGCGATGGATATGCCCTCTCCCCCTGCCGCCGTGGCAGCCACAGAGCTGAGGCTAGAAGTGGGGAGGTGTCTCTCTCTCTCCCCTACTGCAGTAGCATCCGAGCTGAAGCTGGGAAGGATGGCCATTCAGCCCTGGAGTTGCAGAAAGTCATGTCTTTGTCTAGCCACCACAGCCCTGCCCCTCCCAAATTCCACCCCCTTCTCATCCCACTGCCCCCTCCCTCCTACCCTCTATTATCACCCAAGGCCACCACCTCACCTTACATGTGCATCCTCTCCAGGGTCCAGGCATCTAATTAGTGGAGCCACACCTGCATGGCTCCACTAATTAGTTGGGTGGCCCTTCATTGTCTTGTGTGTGGCCGTCCAGGCGTGCACCTTAGAGGGAACTCTCCGTGGACCACCTGAATGGTGCTCGCGGACCACATTTTGAGAACTTCTGTTCTATGCTGTTCCATGTCATTATATTGTTGCACAATATTATTGTGTGCTGCTGTGTTGCCATTCACCATCCTGCTATAAAGTCACAACATAAAGTGGGAAAATATTTGAGGGGGCAATTTTATTGAAAATAGATAATTGGAGAGCCCAAGCCGTCCTCATTATTCTAACCATTCCCCTGCTGGCACCAAACAGCAGCTCTGCCAGGGATGTTTGGTCATATATCCTTGACTTCCATCTATCTTTCAGAGCAGACGTGTAGGATTTTGCCCAAATTCTACTGGTCTGTTAGTAACAGAGAAGTCCCCTTTCAAGCACAGATGTTCACATGAGCCAGCTTTCTTAGACACCATATCGTAGAATTCATACCCAGTCTAACACCTAAAGTAACACTCATGTTCTTGCATGTTCTTTCAGACATGACAAAACTGAACCTCTGAAATCCTCTGATTGCTAGAAAGATCCTAAAGACCATTTCTCATTTGCCACATAGTAATGGGCAAATCACTTTCAATAGAACAACAATTGATCCCCACTCCCTGAATCTTGTGTTCTAGCCAAACTGCAGCTGGGGTAATATATTCTGCTAATTCAAAATTACCTCTTGAGTTTCATCTAGAGACGGTATTCTTGATTCACTGTTCTAAAAGCTTGTGTAGTTCTGTTGGTGCACAACACGTGCCCTTCATCTCTAAGTGGTGGCTGTTTCACCCAAAGGAATTATTTCGCTAATATACAGGGTCAAATTCTGCCCTAGGCTACAGGTGTGCCCTAATGGAACTCAGATGCTAAAGCAGTTGGATCCTTCAGGTGCTATATAAACTTACATAAAAATATACAATAGTCACTAGTTGCTGTTACAACACAAATAATTCATTTCCTCCCTTATCAAAAGCCTCACCCATATTTCTCCTCCATTTTTATATACTGCTGTAAGCCAGGAGGACACATTAAGATAAGAAACTCTACAAAGAGCTAACTCAGACTACATTTAACTGTTAGATTATAAATGATTTGCAATGAAACTACAGTAGGAAGAGATTAGAATTCCCCCTTGAGTCATTCTGCTAGTTTTTGTTTGAAAAGAGTTAAGTGACCTCTTTTCTAAAAAAAAATCTCCCAAGGCTGCAAAGCTTGAGACAACCTTAACCGGTATGAATCTTGTCATCGGGCTGGAATTCTAGCTGGAGCCAGCCAATCATCTTTCAGGCTAAGGGCTTATATACAGATGCACTTCCTCCGCAGAACAGTGAGAAACCAAGCACAGGGCTCAGATTGTTAAAGGACCTACAAGACTAAACCTGCTGCTGAGACAGCACAGAACACTGCAAGTCTTCCGCATAGTTAGTGGAGTGGTAAGTGCAATGCCTTTACAATCTAACTGTATTTTATAAACATACATGCAGCATGCCATGCCAGTTGGAACTGAGTGGCTGCTTTTTTAAAACCCACACGCGCAAGTTATATTTTTAGTAATTTGAAAGGTTCATTTCAATTGCTAGTTCCCACTCCAAGCATTATATAATGCAACATTAAAATATCTATCACTGCAGCCTGCAAGGTTTTATGATTTGGGGTTCTAAAGAACTGAGCTTGGAAAATTAATGTTGGCATATCAATGACTGATGTTTCACTTTAAAGTTGTTCAGAACTGCAGTCAGCTAGATCAATACAAATATTGTTTGTAAACCAAACAATCTGCAATCTAAAATGGATTTGAAAAACATGTATTTGTCTAGCTATCCGAGGAATGATTTATTTCTTGCAGTATACTGGTGCTTCTTACACTTGAGGTACTCTAGAGGTTTTACTTTTAAATATATGCTCTTATTTTGGACTTTGGGGCATGTAATGTCTGATTGCAGGGGGGAGGAAAAACATTCCAATTAGCTGCACTGATTTCATTTAGAATGGTGTAAACAACCATTTTATGGCAATTTTTTCCCCTTCCTCCATCATGTTTTGTAAGCCAGTTTAACTAGTCACTTATAGGAAGATTACCATTAACACGCTATGCTGCCTTTGCTGCACATGTACAACTCCTCTGGCTGTCAGTGGCAACTGCATGTGCAGAACCAAGGCAGAATATGCCCCAGTGTCTCTTATTTGCCAACTTTTTATATTGTAAATAAATGGGGGAGGGTGGAGAAAAAGGCTAGATTTTTAAAAGAATCCCCTACAGGCACCTACCTGAAGAAGTTGGGTTTTCTAGAGTGCTACTTAAATGGGAGCTGAGCTCTCCTGAGACTGCAGCTCCAGTTTTGGGTGCTGAGCACTTCGAAAATATGGCCATGAACTACCATTGAGAATAGGCAACCATGGTTGGACAGCAACTGAACAACACTGTTAGTGAATTCTGTATTGACAGCTCTGCTCTGCAGTTGTGGTTAAAGAGGGGAGCTCTCCACTTCCAGGGCCCTCTACTCTTCTACTTGAGTTTATACAGATGGGTAGTTTTAAATTAGCACCAATGCTTTGAGAAGGGTGCAAAATAATATTACTGAACTGACCAGGGCCAGATGATTCCTGGTGAAGGTTGCATCCAAATCCTTAACTGAGAGCAGGATTTGTCCTTGTGTTTTACCCATGAATGTTCAAGTCTTCACACACAAAAGTGGGTCTGTTTAGACTTGCCCAGCTTCCACTTCCAGCCTCTATGATAGAGGTGTCAAGAAACAAAAGCTTTCTAGCTCCAGGAAAAGTCTTGAGGAGTATTACCAAATAAATCTACAGGAAATCTATCCTTTAAAATGAGTTCAAGACCAGGTTCAGACAACAAGCTCTCTTTTAGTTCATGGGAAAGAAGGGCAAATAGTCCATGCTAACTTATTCTTTACTCCTCTTAAACATACTGTGGTTCAAGCTGCCGGATGAACAACTGTAACCTAGTACTCCAAGCCACAACACCACTTTAAGTTCCTCTTTTATTTTCAGAAGCGGAAAATAGGTAGAAGAGGAACCAACCAAGTCACTACTTTCCCAACGCCATGAAGTTACTCATCATTATCTCAGTTATGCTGGGTGCACTCGTCACGAGCCTAGAATCTGTAAGTTTTGCAACAAGCACAGCCACCCACTCAGCACAGATCCTGTTTATTTCCATTTTTGACCATACTATAAAAGCTTCCTCTTTTATCACCGAACTAGGCCTATTATTACCATCCTGCTCTCTGCCACACGTATGCACCAGGCTTTTTTCTGTGACACAACTGTGGTTTGAACAGACTTTCCTGTAGTTGTCACCTACGATTCTACTGCCTATGGATATAGAAGAAACACTAAGGTGGTTTTCTGGAGAGAACTTGGATGGGGATTAGCCAGGATGGAGAGAGCAACAGCCCCTTACATTTTTGCTCTTTTTTTCTTCTTAATTCTAGTGCAATTGCAGGACATCAAGTACTAGGGATTAGCAAAAATGTAATGCAAAATATTAGGCTTTATTTGAATGCCTCCCCCACAATCCCCACTCTGACTTTGGATATTTTGGTTCCTATCAGCTTGTATAACATAAGGCAATGCTGTCCATATACATGGATGCAGCAGAAGCTTTCTGTAGCCAAGTCCTGCTTTTGCACTGACCAATCTCCTTGACTCCAAGGGGCAGTGTACTAAGAATCTAACCCTGTCTTCTCCTGCTTTAGAGTAGAGGGCCCCTGTCTGCAGTATAATTCCAGTGCACCAGGGAGGGTCAGGATCTGGAACACAGGACAAGTAGAACTACTGCTGTATAGATCCATTGACCATCACTACCATCGAGCAAGGATGCACCAGCAGCAGGGTTAGCAAAGGCTAAGGGCTGCAATGGTGGATGAGTCCTGTGCCTCTATTCCACTGTCTGCTGAAGGTGGATGGGAAGGAGGTGGATTCTCCCAATGACCCTCTGCTCACTGTCTGGTCATATGGGATTGGTTTCTGAGACAACTTTGGCCTTCTTAGCAAGACTGCAAAAGAAATGTTGATTTTCAGTCTGCTTTACTGCAATAGACTTTCACTGTATCCCCACTCATCCTACTGCACTGAATGCCCCAAGTTCTGCTGTCAGTCACATGCATATAACACTAACACAGTCATTAGGGTTGTAGGCATTCAGGAAGGAACAGAGATAGGGCCTGTCTGTGTACACTCTAGAGACAGACAACAGTGAGCACATAAAAAAAGGAAAATCTGTAAGAAACTTTCCTTAAAAAATAAACAATTTTATATTTTCCCTCTTAGGCTTTGACCATGAAGCAGCGGCACATGCGATCAAGCAAACATAAATCAGGATACCGAGGTAAATACTTGCTATTTCTATTTCTATCTCTCTAAAATCTATGGTCAAAATACACTCAATACACAATAATCACACAACACATACTAGACAACAAAATTACTTTGGAATAATTTCTTACTAAATATGCATCAACTTTCCTTCACTTTATGGATCTACTGAAAGATTTCTAACTTTGGTTATTGGTATCTTTTGCTTGCAGATTGTAACTGTGTAAATGGAGGAACTTGCATTTCCTATCAACTCTTTTCCCAAATTAACCGTTGCTTATGTCCAAAAGGATACAGTGGACATCACTGTGAAATAGGTATGGTACAGAGGTTCCCATCCCATTCTATATTCCACCTCTTTCCCTCCCCTACTGCCCATTTTCTAAATTTAAGGTGTTTCTAATCTTAGTTTTTATGCATCAATAGAAATGAAAGTACCATTGATAGAAACACAAATGGATATTTCTTAATAACTTGTATTAATGCATAAGGGGAAGGAGCAATGCCTAAATATTAGGGAAAAAGACAACCAGGACTCCTGGGTTCTATTCTCTACTCTGTCACTAGCTAATCTTGAGAAGGTCACAACCTCTCTAATTCAGTTTACTAGTTTGTAAAATACAGTTGATTTGTTTTACATTCTTCTCCAGAAGTATTGTGAGGCTTGGATTGTGAAATATGCCTAAATCCTTAAATAAAAGGTGACAGATTTGATTCAAGGCATGATTGTTGTGTATTTTCGGAAGAACCAAAACACATGTATATTTAGTCTTAGCGGTGCATGTGTCAAACACAGCAACAAAGTGATATTCCAGTCCACATATTTACCTGTCTGTTGGCAAGTGTGTCAGTGACAGGAATCTCATCCTACTTCTCATTAGAATGGAACTGCCTGGCTTCTTTCCACTGTGGCATACTGTGAACAATCCAGAATATGCTGCCAAATGTGTGTTCATATTTCAGACAGTGAAAGCCAATGCTATACTGAGAACGGTAAGGACTACAGAGGGACTGTGTCAAAGAACGAGAAAAACGAAGAATGTTTATCGTGGGACTCCCCTTCACTAACTAGGAGAGCTTACCATGCTGGCATGAGCAATGCCCTGCAGCTTGGACTGGGGAAACACAACTACTGCAGGTAATTGCTACAGCTCTTACACCTGTTGGGCTGGCTATTCTCCAGAGCACCTAGAGTGACAGGATGCATTCAGTGGAGTGCCAGGAGTTTCCAAGACTGCTTGCTAAAATTTGGACTTGGTCCTCCAACGTGTCTAGCCCCCTTATTTTTCCACTGAAATTAATGGTATTTGGGTGCTCGCTGTACTTTACGGTCTTGGGCCCTTCAAGAGCCTTATAAAGAAGTACCAGTGCAGCAAATAATATGGATGAGCTATAAGTTTTATGCGTAAAATATTTGCTTTTGTTCTTCTGCAAATGTACTCCTTAGACATGCTTTGCAATAGAAGTCCTCTGACAACCCTCTTCAGGGGGATTCACATTTTATTGAGTCACTAGCACTTAGAAGCACTGTTTACAAAAAGCATGACTCCCTCATTTTCCAGAAACCCGAATGGAAAAGCTAAGCCCTGGTGTTACATTAGGAGGGGATATCGGACTTTGGAAGCAGACTGTGATTTACAACCATGTCACTCAGAAAAAGGTAAGTTAGGATTTACTTGAAAATCACTCGGTATTTGAAATTGACTCTAACTCCCAGACTTCTACAAAAGAATGGTACAAGGTATGTTCAGTGCAAAACAGAGGAGCGAGGGATCCTTTAGTTTCTAAGGCACCTTTTCACAGTACACAGTGAATTTCAAACTGGAGGCCCCTAATACAACTGGGAGCCAAATTCTTCTCCATTGCATTTCCCTCTAGTTTCCACAGATTATCGGCAAGCAGAATTTAATCCATAATATCCACCATTTCGAACTGTACATGCTCTTAAGGGCTAGATGATGTGACTGAATGAGAACATCACATTTTCTTGAAGATTTGTTGGACAGACTTAGTGGTATTTAAGCTAGTCTCAGCACCAGGACTGGTGCTCACTTGTCATACTGTGAGTGCACTTTATCTGAGCATGCTTCCAACAAGTTTTTCCTTTCCTTTCACAGAACCCACATGTGGCCAGAGGAGCTCCAGCAAGTACTTCAAGATCGTTAGCGGGAGCATTGCAGCTATTGAGTCTCAGCCTTGGATAGCCACCATCTTCCATTTTTCAAGGAAAATGGGGCAGAACAAATTTGTGTGTGGTGGCAGCCTCATTGACCCTTGCTGGGTGCTTACTGCTGCACACTGCTTCTCCCAACTGTAAGCACTCATTACTCCTCCTCAGTCTACTGCCAATTTATTTTTTTGCTTTGCCCCTTTGGGCAATGCCCCATGGCTAAAAACCACACACGTGTAACTCAGCCACAGCAGGACTGTTCTTTTCTTTAAGCACAGCAGGAAGAAAGTTAAGCCATTTGAAGCCTATATCTTGTACCTCATAGCAAAAGGGAGATATTTTGCTAGAGCGCAGAGCTCCGAAGGTGAAGTTTAAAACAAATTCAGATAGTAATTGATTCCCTCCCTGACAGCCAGGACTTTGTTCTAGCTCAGCTATTTTCCAAACTCAGAACTTGTTCTCTGACTGGGGTCCGCTTACCTCCTGCACAGAACATTTGGTGATTGTGGAAAGCTGACTTTCCCCTGAATTCTAACAGTTTCAAGAAGTGTCATTGTCCAGAAAGACCTACAGAACCAGCTGGAAACAAGAGAGCCAGCTAGAAATACATTTCAGCTGAGGTTTTCCTAAGTAGCTGAAGGGATTTGGACATCCAGTTTCCATTCATTTTAAATGAGGGAATAAGGAGCCCAAATATTTAGTATTTAGGCTCAGATTCTCAAAGCTGCCTAGCTTCACTTTTCAACATTAACAGTTGCTGTAGTTGACACAAGACTTTTGAAACAGGGAATGAGAAGGGAGACATTCACAGGACTGTAAGATGTTGTTCACATTATGAACCAAATTATTTTTAAACAAACCAACCAACCAACCAACCAACCAACCTGTCCTTGCTCTTGGAAACCCAATAGTCTTCATGGCTCCTTTATTTACCTTCTTCCCAGGGAAACAGATCCATCAGGCTACACAATTGTTCTTGGAAAGTCCAAGCTGGATGCTACGGATGACAAAGAACAAACATTTCAGGTGGAAAGAATCATCAAGCATCATGAATATTCTGATGAAAGAGGTGACTTCAACAGTGATATTGGTAAGCGGTGTCCAAAATACATCTTTAGAATCCTGAGCACATATGAAGTACACTGCTATAGTAGGGACACTGATGCAGAAAGAAGCAATGCCTAATAGTTGAAATAGAGGGATGCTAGGAGCCAGGCACTCCTGATAACTAGGCCTGTTTTTGGCTAGAATTCCCTCTTGGACAAGTCGGTGTTTGTAAAGCACTCTGAAGTTGTAAAATGGAAAGTAAATGATAAGTATCATTACATGGCATTTTCCCAGACTGTAGATAAAAATGGATTTCATATTGCCTCTCCCCCCAACAAAATACAAACTTTAAGTTTCTATTTCCATTGTATGCAATACACAGATTTGCTAGTTTTACACCTGCTACCCTCAACCCCATGATCCCTCCTTAATTACCCATTAGAAAAGACAGAGGCCTTGTTTTCACAGGTCTAGACTCAAAACAGCTGAAATTACAACCAATGTTTAAATCTGAAGGCAGCATCTAGTGGCTGAGTGCTGTAGCGCAACAAAGCACATCCTCCTCAGCAGACCCTCAGCCGGAGGGACAGACAGCAAATGTCACCTCCACTCACAAGTCAGGGAGCTGTGCTTTTACAAAATGCTGAAAGGAGCATTTGGAGATAATGTTTCACTCAAGAGAAGACTCACTGCAGTTTTTTCATTCACCGTCACTCAGATAGATGAAAATAAGGGGTGAAAAACTTGCCAATTTCAATTTGGCAAAGATCTGTGTGATGAAAATAATAGCCTTTCTAAGTAAGAACCTCAGAATCAGGCCCCGGGTGTGTGATAGAACACATGCGAATTACAACAATGTGGTTGGAAAGTTTTCGTTCCAGCTGATTATTTTCCTACTTTACAATATTAACTGTAACCACTTTGATTTTTATGTAGCTCTCATGAAAATAAAGTCTGCTTCCGGATACTGTGCAGTAGAGTCCGAATTTGTCAAAACCATCTGTTTGCCATCTGAAAACCTAGTGCTAAGGGACAATTCCCAGTGTGAAGTTTCTGGCTATGGGAAAGAAGACAACTGTAAGTGAACATCATCTTAAACTTATACTGGTAGAATGAGGGCATATACAGCTAGTCAAACTTGAGAATCTTATATAGTTCAGCTTTTCATCATGGCAACTCAGGTCTGCTCAGTATACAAAGCTAGGCACTGTGCTATTAGGAAGAACTGACCAAAGTTCATTTTTTTTATACAAATTAGAAGCGTAGGTGAGGGGATTTTTATTTATTTTTTGCCTTGAGAATGACAATGTGATCTGAACATGGTGTATTAAAACTAAGTAGTCTCCAAAACAGATTTTAATTCATGTGTTTGGAACCACAGTCCTGAGTAGTCTGACTTTTCCCCAACAATCAATAGCCTTCTTCACATCCTCTCCTGTTACAGTTGTTCATACACTGTGTGATCTCTCCCCTCTACTGCCATATACCAGGAGAGGTTTCCATACCTCTCCTGAAATCTCTAGCACTAATTGATCTTGGGCACTTTTATTCTTGGGAGAATAATTCTTTAAAACCTCGACAGGAATGAGGAACAAAACATAGGTACTAGAAGAGAAGTATAAAAATCTTAAAACCAGGAGACAGAAAGTGACTATATGAAGAGCAATGGCTGGGGATTTTCAAAAGGCCCAAGAGAAGGGACCTCACCTCTAACTGGCTACCTAACTCCCTTGGTCTCCTTTAAAAATTCCACCCTATAACAACTGCAGCTCACTGCAATACAGAAGAGGCACCTGTCCAGAGCAGCACAGCTTGTGCATGTTAAAGAAGTTGTAAAAGAAAGCCATGCAGTGCTACCAGTGTTCACTGAGACCCACTAAACTCAGGTGAAACAATCATATTTACACAAGTCAATGAGTCATGCAGATTGGCTGCTTTAATGCGCCCCATTGTGCCAACAATTCAAGAGTGTCTTCCTCCTTTTATGGCGCACACATTCTTTTGGGAATCTGAATCCCAGCACCATCTCTGACTCTCCATGTAATTTTCCCTTGATATGCTCCAGTTCAAAGAAGAACTCTTACCGAAATTATCTCACACCTCTACAAAACTACACAAATTAATACAAGAGATACAAAGCATGTCCAGTCTTCTGTTCCTGTTGAAAGTTAGATTGGTCTTCTGCATGAATAAAGACTGCAGGTTTGGCTCTATTAAGAGCAATTATCAAGCCCTGTTTCTGTCTGAGAATCAGATAAGATTTCAGTTTGAGAATCAGAAAATTCTAAAGGAAACAATACATTTTGCACTCATTCAGCTACTAAAAGTAAAAATAAAAACATTTGTTGTATAAAAAAAGATGTAATATTAATATTCTCGAAACTGATATTTTGTGTGGACAAGTTAACTTCTTCTGCTGCATGAAGAGGGAACATAACAGCATGAGGGTTTGTGGGGGAAAAACCAATTTAATCAAGCTCCTCTTGTTTGTAGGGGACATTTACTATTCCCAAATACTGAAGACAGCCAACGTGAACTTAATATCGCAGTCATTGTGCCGGGACGAATACTATGACCAAACCAGGGTGAATGACAACATGGTCTGTGCTGGGGATGTGCAGTGGAAATCCGATGCATGCAAGGTAGGAATGCTTACATTTTGTTTTAAAACCATTTGCTGACAGAGTTTCTCTAACATAATCCACATGGTCTGTGTTAATGGTACATTGCTGGAAACTTTGAAGTCCACTGGTCGTGCAGAGAGAGACTGTGGGTCATTTTTTGAACAAGAACTCAGTTATTCAGTGGTATTCACCCTGCAGTAGCCAGGTATGATACAGAAAATATTCTGCTGGTGGTGGAGGAGCAGCCATCTTTCTCCCCACTGGCCACCTCCTTCCAGCTTGTGAAGGAGCAGCAGTCCTGTTTCATGGCCTAGGGCTGTAACAGCTTCTGCAGCTCCTGCATGGCTATTCTGCTGGAACAGCAGTGGGTGGATGTACACAGTAGTGGATCTGTCCCTGCTCTTCTCCAGTTTACTTTAGTTTCATTTAATCAGCAGTGCATGGTTGTGAGAAGAACTACAGCAGAGCTGGTCTCCACAGCCTAGAGGAGATGCAGATTCCTTGCACAGGTTCCTCAAATCCAGCTCTGTTCCCCTCCACCCACAAACCATAAACCAGGCCCTGCACGGACTTGGAGGAGGAGGGAACAAGACTTGCCATTAGCACTAAAATTCTCTTGTGGGCAAACACTTGAATATTTATTTCTCTTTTTCTGAGGGCTTGGCTACGTTACAGAGCGGGAGTCGACCTAAGATACGCAACTTCAGCTACATGAATAGCGTAGCTGAAGTCGTAGTACCTTAGGTTGACTTACCTGGCCGTCCCCAGGGTGGTGGGTTGACCACGGCTGCTCTGCCGCCGACTCCGTTTACTCCTCCTGCCGAGGTGGAGTACAGGCATCAATTCGGGAAGCGATTTATCACGTCTATATGAAACGCAATAAATAGATGCCCGATACATACAGCATATCCGCCGATCCAGGTATAACAAGAATGTTCCATATACTAATCTAATGATACCAGACAGAGGACTTCATATAACATAACTCACTCCCTTCTAGCCCATTCAGGGGGCTGCCTCTTCCCTTACAAATCTAATGCTGACCGTAAAAGCTACTTGAGCATTCTATTCTAGTTCTCCAGTATTCTCAAAAATCAGATTGTGACCTTTTTTATTTGCTTTGTCAGGGAGATTCCGGTGGACCACTGGTCTGCGAGCACAATGGCAGGATGACTCTGTATGGGATCGTCAGCTGGGGAGATGGCTGTGCTAAAGAAAAGAGGCCCGGCGTCTACACCAGAGTCACTCAATACCTTTCTTGGATTGAGTCCCACATGAAGGGAGTCAATTTTAAAAGCCGTAGCCTCCGTGAAGGAAAGTGATCTTCCCTCAAAGCATGGACCCAAAGCAGGAAGTCTAGACTCTAGTCTAGAGCATTCATTTCAAATAACTGGAACTGAGTCACATATCAGTGCAGTACATCGAAACCCTGAATGTTAGTTTAGAGTTGATTTGTGCAGGTTTGTCTCTCGGGTCTTCATTTTAAATGCCTATGTGGTTTGTTTTCAACATTCATAGCAGTGTATCTGAAGGAGACAAATAATCTGTATTGCCACTGCAGGAGTACCTGAAAGTCATTCCATGGAAGACTCAAATATTAGACATTGAAATGCATATTTCCTGTCAAGATATTGTACATGTCACATTATCTCCC
The DNA here is from genome assembly GCA_007922305.1 of Dermatemys mawii. Taxonomy (NCBI): domain Eukaryota; kingdom Metazoa; phylum Chordata; order Testudines; family Dermatemydidae; genus Dermatemys; species Dermatemys mawii. Next base: position 42,817,975 of record ML677335.1, on the reverse strand, counting down.
TACTTTATATCTGAATCACTATTAGTCACTTTTATAAGTACCTACACAAGTTTTATCAACCATCCAGTTATTTTATATTTCAATTGTAAGTTTTTTTTAAAAAAGTATCTATTTTGTAAATATTTGGCCTAAATGAATAGTTGTTTTAGTTTAACATTCTGAGGAATGTTAGGATACAAATCACTAGGCAGCAGGAATCCTATGCAGTGAGTATTGGTGCTAGTGAATGAGAGAGAATTTTTATCAAGCATTGCCATGAGCGACTAAAGTTTTGCTTAGACAAAATCCAAACCAAACCAAAACAAGAAAAACACCACACACACCACTCGTCTGAGTACAAAGGTAGTGAAGCAATTTTTTGGCAGATAGGCTCAATCCTGTACTCCTTAGACACACTGAATGCTCATGGATGTCAGCAGGAGTTTTGCCTGTGTGAGGAGCCCTACAAGGGTGCTCTGTAATGAGGTTAATTAGGGACTGTGCTGCAAGAAAGCAAGTCATTGTAAATAATCCAAGTTGACTTTCAGGCCACCTCTCAGGAATGTTTGGTTCCTTCCATAGAGACTGATCCTGCCATCTCTGCATTTCTGTCATGACTGATGGCAGGATTTAAGGATTCACACTATTTAAATCTGTGACCAAATGCTGCCCTTGAATACATGCCCACTGTATGTTGCAGGGGTGTAAATGCCAGAACTTGGTCCATACTTTTAAGTCAACTTTTGGGAGCTACCTCTTTTCCCAAGACTCATAGTATGCCAGTGCACTGTATTTTTTAACTGGCTTTTGTTTTATGGACACAATATTTGTATGAGGGCTGGAACCTCAAATGTTATTTAATGATTTTATTTTGTTTAACTTATTGTTTGTATTTTGGGGGTAAAAACTGTCAATAAAAATTGCTATTCTTATGTGCATGTTTCCCCTCTTTCCTCTATGCTACAGTTGCAAGGGCATGATCTGAACACAGGACTGGGAGCTGTGAACTCCCAATTTTCATGCCATCTCTGGCCTTGAGTAAGTCATGACTTCTGACTCAGCTGCCCAGTATTTTAAGTGAGGATAAACAACTCAGAGTTGTTGGTCTTCATGTTTATAATATACGCAAGAATAAAAAATGCTCAATATTGGCTTAGCTCAGGGGTAGGCAACCTATGGCACGCGTGCCGAAGGCAGCACGCATGCTGATTTTCAGTGGCATGCACACTGCCCAAGTCCTGGCCACCAGTCTGGGGCGGGGGGAGGGCTCTGCATTTTAATTTAATTTTAAATGAAGCTTCTTAAGCATTTTAAAAACCTTATTTACTTTACATACAACAATAATTCAGTTATATATTACAGGCTTATAGTAAGAGACCTTCTAAAAATGTCAAAATGCATTACTGGCACGCGAAACCTTACATTAGAGTGAATAAATGAAGAGTCGGTGCACCACCTCTGAAAGGTTGCTGAACCCTGCTTTAGCTGCTTCAGCCATGGTTAATGCTCAGGCTTATGAGTGAAGCGGGAGGGGGTTGAGTTTAACACAGGAAGGTTCATTAAGGATTTGCCATTTGTATGATCCTTAGCCACTGAAGCAAACAGAACCGGATGTTCTCTAAAAAGCTGTTTGCAGTATGCAGAGGAAGCGTCAGCACAGCAAGAATGAGGCAACAGAAGGGCCGTCATTCCTGCCTCTACTATATGTGGTTTACTGTAACTGTTGGCTACCGGAAAGAAAGAAATGGACCTTAGGAAAACAGAGGTGGGAAGAAGATGCATTAGCTCTAGTAACAGAATTCAAGTGCAAGTGCAGCTACCAGGCTGGTAGCTGGCTGAGCGTAGCCGAAAGCCAGGACCCCACTGCCAGTCTTAGGTTCTGTCCAACCGCTCCTGCCACCCAGGATTCCGGCCAAGGGCCCCGCTTAGCTTGCTACCAGCCTGGGGTTCCACTCATCCAGGCCGGCAGGAGGCTGAGCGGGGCTGGTGGCCGGGACAAGCAACGTGCCATTAAAAAACTGGCTCATGTGCCACCTTTGGCATGCATGCCATAGGTTGCTAACCCCTGCTGTAGACAGAAAAATTGCACAAATCAATAGCTATTTTGTGTTTCACAGGGGACACACTGATACAAGAAGGTTTGTGCAATTTATTCATTTTTAAGAGGGCAAAATCTAGAACTAGATTTGAATTTCACCAACTCTCTACTCTCTGTAGCCAGGTAAATAAAGCTATTTAAAGACTACACTGACAACCATCTAAACAGACAAAGACATCTCCCTCTCAGCGCAACAGACCCAACAGATCCTGTGACTCTCAGGATGCTACAGAGGCTTGGCAGCTTGCATAGTGATCTAGTTCTTGCACACTACTCCACGATCCCCTTCTCTCCCAGATAACACACTTCCATACTTCCCTGTCTGTGCCTGGCATTGCCCTCGGGGAGTTTTCAGGAGGAGACATGGAGTCCTGGGGATAGAATGTTAACCTCTCGGCAGCACTAACCCTGTAGAGGTGCAAAGAAATAACACTAGGGATTGTCTACACTGCAAAGTTGGCAACAAAATGTTTGTCTTTTGTGGGTACTTAAAGCACACACATCCCACGAAAAACAAAAGTTTTGCAGATGCAAGTGGGAGTGTGAAAAGTGCCAACAAAGTACCGAAAAAGAGCGTTTACACATGCTGACTTTTAGCGACAAAGCTGTGTCGACACAGCCTTGTCCAAAGCTGTGTGGTGTAGGCAAGCCCTTCACACACCAACCAAAAATCCACATCTTCAGAGAGCTTCAGAGACTTAAGCATATAAAGAGTTGCAAAAGGAGGAGAATGCATTACTCTTTTGCTGGAATGTGTGGCTTTTGTCCTTAACAATACAATACATTTGCATCTTATAAGCTATTTATGGCCCTCCAGAGGGCCCAAAAGACACCTCAAGGATTCAAGTCCTAATGCTTCTAAAGCGCTTCAAAATTAATGACCAAGGGTATGGTTACACTTACAAAATTATAGCGCTATTGCTTATAGCGCTCGCCTTATACAGCAATAATAATAGCGCTATTGTATGTCCACACTGAGCTGCTCCAGCGCTATAGCATGGCCACATTTCCGGCACTTAATATGGCATTAAGAGCAGCGCATTAGGACATGTATCCCACAGTACACCTCTTCCTGATCTGGCGCAATGGCTTGTGGTAGGGGGGGCGTCACTTGCGGGGCATTCTATATCCTGTTTGAACTACCCATGATGCTTTTTGGCATATCCCAGCAATCCCTGTGTTTCCTTCCACCTCCGGCGCCATCTTTCAAGGGTTTCAGCAAGGCACGCTCCGTCTTCCATTGTCGAGTGCTGCAATGAATCCAGAACTGCTGAGGGACATGCTGACGACTGTCGCCAGCACATCTCTGTGTGCAGTGGAGTTATTCCTTGACATGCAGGATGACAGTGATGATTCTGAAGACGAGATCGAAGCGGTGAATGCATTCGACACAAAGCTTCTTGTCTCATTAACGGACATGCTCACGGCTGTTGAACGCCGCTTCTGGGCACGGGAAACGAGCACAGAGTGGTGGGATCGCATCGTCATGCAAGTCTGGGACGATGAGCAGTGGCTGCAAAACTTTCGAATGAGAAAAGCCACTTTCATGGGACTGTGTGCTGAACTCGCCCCTGCCCTGCGGCGCAAGGACACCAGACTGAGAGCTGCCCTCCCGGTGGAGAAGCGGGTGGCTATCGCGATCTGGAAGCTGGCTACCCCAGACAGCTACCGATCGGTGGCCAACCAGTTTGGGGTTGGAAAGTCGACCGTTGGAGTTGTGCTGATGCAAGTGTGCAGGGCCATTAATCGCATCCTGCTATGAAAAATCGTGACTCTGGATAACGTGCATGACATCGTGGCTGGCTTTGAAGAAATGGGTTTCCCTAACTGTGGTGGGGCAATAGATGGGACCCATATACCCATTCTGGCGCCCGCCCACCTAGCTGAGGAGTACGTTAACCGAAAGGGGTACTTCTCCATGGTTCTCCAGGCGCTTGTGGATCACCGTGGGCGTTTTACTGACATTAACGCTGGCTGGTCTGGAAAGGTGCATGACGCACGCATCTTCCGCAACACCGGCCTGTTCATGAAGCTGCAAGCCGGGACTTTTTTCCCAGACCAGAGGATCCCCGTGGGGGAAGTGGAAATGCCCATAGTGATTCTTGGTGACCCTGCTTACCCTTTAATGCCCTGGCTCATGAAACCGTACACAGGGAGCCTGGACAGCAGTCAGGAAAGGTTCAACTACAGGCTTAGCCGTTGTCGAATGACTGTGGAGTGTGCTTTTGGGCGTCTGAAGGCGCGCTGGCGCTGTCTTTATGGGAGGCTAGATTTGGCCGAGGGTAGTATCTCCGCGGTTATTTCCGCATGCTGTGCCCTACATAATCTTTGTGAGCGGAAGGGCGAAGGCTTCACTCAGGCATTGTCCTCTGAGGTTCAATGCCTGGAGGCCACATATGCCCAGCCAGAGAGCAGGGTTCATGGAGGGGACCAGCGCGAGGCTGTTAGGATCAGGGAAGCCTTGAGGGAGCATTTTGAGGCTGAAAGCCAGTTCTAAAGTGAGGTGCAGATGGAGGGAGGGAGGGAGGGAGCATTCTTTTAACAGGAACAGGCATTTGCTTTTCTGTAGCCTGTAATAATGTATGTACACTTAATAAAAAAACCCCATTTATTAAGAAGACAATTCATTTATTGAACAGGTACTTCGGTTGCTGAAAGAAAATATTGTGATGCATGTGAGGGGGAAGGCAGGGGAGGTGCAATGGGGGTGTCGTGGGGTCAGTCAGAGATCGGAGTATGTCCGGGTCTCTGAGTCTCCAGTGCCCTCACAGTGGCCATGTCCCCCAAACCCTATTTGCGGTGGCCAGTAAGGCATGTTATTAGGGGTAGACTGCAGTGGATAATGGTCTGGGGTCTGGGGGTTGTTCGGTGAAGACAGAGGGGTTGGAGGCAGCTGTGGATGGTGATAACCATTTGGCTGATGATAGTGGCCTGGAGGGTACAGAGGCAAAGAAGGGGAAGGGAGTTGGGGCAAACGATAATTGGGGTGGTGGGTGCGGAGCTTCTCCTCCTGAAGGGTGACAAGCCGCTGCATAGTCTGCAATTGAAGCTGCAGTAATGAGAGCAGCTTGTCGGTGCTTTTCCGGCGGTGAATCGCGTTCTCCTTCCGCGCCTTCTCCCTCAACTTGCTCTCATTCTCCCTCCACCTCTGTGCAACACGATTCTCCGTTACAGCCTGTTGCATTACTTGCTGTACAAGATCCTCTTTGCTCCTTCGTGGCTGCTTCCTCAGTCGCCTGAGCCTCTCAGCTGTTGATAAGAGCGATGGCGAAGGGGTGAAGGACGACCCTTCTAAAATAAAAAGATACATTTCACAGTGGTTCCCTTGTAAAGAGCAGACATGCCTATCATTCCCCCGCATTCCCCGTTTGCCTGTCCCGCAGACAGCACAGATACAGCAACGGAGCCCCTGCCATGGTGAGTGGACTCCAGAGGCAAGGGAAATGATTTTTTCCCTGCCCTGAAAAGCTGTGGCGGGGGAGGGGGTGGGGAGTGCTGGTACGTTGCAGGAGCCACAGTGTGAGCAGCAGGCAGGGGGAAGGATTTCTTCCCTGCCCTGAAAAGCTGTGGCGGGGGTGGGGGGGGGGTGTGGAGTGCCGGGAAGTGGCAGGAGCCCTACTCTGAACACTGTTCCAACATTCTCCGTAGGTGTTTGTCCTGGAAGATATCTCGTTGCTTCGAGTCACTGAGGAGCAAAGGGAAGGGATTTTATTAAGATGCGGCTTCCGCCCAGGGCCATATGCAGCGTGCCTATGTGCAGCAATGCTCCCCCCACCCATTGTAGCACAGTGGCAGGGACCAGTGACCGTGACCGGGACGGGGACCACGCTGGCTCTCCCGGGAAACCTGCGCAGGCGCATTGCAAGTGCTCTTATTGAGACCTTTGAAGAGATTACTGATGATGACTACCGCGAGGTGATAGACTACATCAATGCACTATTCCACATGTAGGCAAGCATGCAAGCATCCCCTTCCACCCCAAGCTGCCTGCCTTCCCCATAGAAAAGCAGCTTTACCGCCGCAATGCACTGCTGAGCTGGCCCCTGCAACCGCCGGACGCTGTGGCTGGCCGCCCTCCTCCTGGCTTTAGAGGAGAGCTCCTGGCTGCATGCCCCCCTGCCCTCCTCCTGGCTTGAACACAGCACCAGGTGGAATGCCCCCCTCATCCCTTTCCACCCCAAGCTGCCAGCCTTCCCCATAGAAAAGCAGCTTTACCTCCGCAATCCGCTGCTGAGCTGGCCCCTGCAACCGCCGGACGCTGTGGCTGGCTGCCCTCCTGGGTTGAGAAGAGCTCCTGGCTGTATGCGTCCAGGGACTCCTCCGTGCCCTGGATCGCTGCTGCCTCGTCCTCATCCTCCTCCTCTTCTTCATCCTCCTGCTCTTCGTCCTCCTCCTCACCCCCTCCTTCACTGGTGGGCTGGGAAGTGTCCGTGGTGGTCGATGGAGTGACCGTGGGATCACCACCAAGTATTGCGTGCAGCTCCTTATAAAATCTGCAAGTCACCGGGGCTGCCCCTGAGCGGCCGTTTGCCTTGCGGGCTTTGCGATACGCATTCCTAAGCTCCTTTACCTTAACACGGCACTGCAGAGTGTTCCGCTCATGCCCTCTTTCTGCCAAGGCCCGTGATATCTGCCCATAGGTGTCAAAATTCCTGCGGCTAGACCGCAGCTGAGACTGAACAGCCTCTTCCCCCCAGCAGCTGATGAGGTCCAGCACCTCACTATTGCTCCATGCTGGGGATCGCCTATTGCGAGGAGGCATGGCACGTGGAGTCATGATGATCAATCAGAATGATCACCTGCAACGATTCCCTGAGACCACGCCACGCAATCAATCAGATCAATGAGAATGATCACTTGCAAGGATTCCCTGAGAGCACGCCACGCTTGGCTGGAGCAAACAGGAAGGGGACTTTCAAATTTCCCTGGAACTTTAAAGGGCGGGTCTGACGTGTGGTCACCTGAGGACAGGACAAAAGAGTTTGCAAGTGATGACCAGAGTGGCTCGAACGGGAATTATGGGACAGGCTGGAGGCCAATTAATACGCAGTGGGTGTCCACATTCTTCCTGTAGCGCTACAGCAGGTGCGCTACAGCCCTTATTCCCCATGAGGAGGTGGATTAATAATAGCGCTATAACTCCGCGGTTATAGCGCTATTAGTGCCTTGCCAGTGTGGACGGAGAGTAGGTTATAGCGCTCGTAGGGGCTTTATAGCGCTATAAAGTGCCAGTGTAACCATGGCCCAAGACATAGTAAGCAAAGACAAAATATACATATACTCAATCCTCCTCTTCCAGAAAGATCCTCCACTCCCATGTGTGTGTATATGGAAAAAGACAATTTCTAAAGATATCAGGCATACAACTGCATGCTTGCATGTGTGCAAAGGTTTGTGGGTCAAATCCTGACTGCATTACTTTGCCCTTACTTGGGCAAAACTCCCACTGATTTCAACAGAAGGCAGTGACAGGGATGTACCCAGTCTTGAATAGGAAACAGACCATATATGGGCATAGGGCAACAGAAAAGACCAAATAAAAGCTTGTGAAAGTGACTAATTATAACTCAAGCTTGCCTACTTCTCTTTTATGCTGCCTCATATCACATGTATTAAGAAGTATACATAACACAGCAAACTGTACGGCCACCAGCATCTGAAGGGCATAGGAAGCTGGCTGGACCCACTGACTTCCAAGGAAGTGACACTGTTGAATAGGGAGACTGCTTTACCACATATAGCTGGAGTATTTTTACTGAAGGGGGAAGTGGAAAGTGACTCGAAATGGTAGTTCAGTCACTGAACCTTGGGATCATAGCTGGGACTGCTAACCAGAGCGCCCGTTGTGGTGTTCATTTACTCACCCACTCAGACGTGAACAATTTGTGTCCACCTGTTGGTGGTTACCACTAACAGGGCCGTCCTTAGGATTTATGGGGCCCTACACGGTATTATTAAACTGATGTCCCTATGCCCGACTTGGGACATAGCCACCATCCCCGCCCGCTGACCCCCAGAAGAACACTCCCCCACACTGCTGACACATACCGAGCTTCCTATGCAGCATATGCTGCGGCAGCCCGAGGGGAAGGGATGAGGGGGATGATGGGGGAGTATGTAATTGTCTTTTAAAAGCATTTAGGAAAAACTTTCAGTCACTGAATTAACTTTCAGACAAACCTGTTAACAAAAGATTTGCAACTATAAAACAGCGAGGAGCAAAATTTGGTTCGGAACCACACAAGGCAACTTTCTAGATGGAATGGGATTCTAATTAATTGCTTCCACCTTGCATGAGCTGTGACTCAAAATTGTGTGAATGAATTGTGTGTGTTATTTACTAGCACAGGATGACAAAGAATGTCCCTCAATAGACTGCTAGGACCTTACTCCTCCATCAAATCACCAGAAGAGAGTGTGTGTGTGTGTGTCTGGGTGAGAGAGAGAGAGAGAGAGAGAGAGAGAGAGAGAGAGAGGAGGGGCTATGATCGGTGTAAGTGTAAATTGCCACAGAAGGATTCAAACTACAAACCTACAAGTATGAAAGGTGACCCGTGAGAGGGGCAAAAAGGGTCATATGCTCTTCCCCAGATGCCTGGGAAAGGGGCACATTCAGCAGGAAACTGCTGTGGTGAAAGGAGCCAAACTTGGGTCCACTGCTCCCAGGAGCCATTGCCCTGCGCTGGAAGCAGTGCAGCTATCCCAGTACTGCCCCCTGCACTGTCCTCAGGCAGGGCTGTACAGACCCCAGGAGACACAGCTGCGTGGAAGGGCTGGGGGTAGTATAGGCACAGCAGAGGAGCTGGTGGCGTGGGGCTGCCTGGCATCCCTATGTTCTGCTCCTTTCATCGAGTCCTGCGGTTCAGAAATTTGTATCTGATGAAGTGGGAGGACCGAGGCCCCCCGAAAGGTAACACGAGATAAGGGAGGGGTTGGGGAGAGCACAGGGGCCCCGGGCTGGGGAAGAGTCACGTGGGGAGGTCACATGCCCCTTTGACTGGTGACCCCCTTTGTGTCCCTCCCATGAGTCACCTAATCCAGGAAGACATTCCAGAGATTGAGCAAACAGCAAGACTCATCAATCATGGACATTCACACTTTTGAATCTGATGCCCTTTGAGTGACATAATTCCAGCAAGACAGCTAGAAGCATTTCCAATTAAATATTCCCACGGGACACTTTAATTATCTATTGAAAATGGAGTGAGGTGTCCATCCTAACCAGATCTAAAATTTTTGGAAGGTAATTTTTTTTTGTTACATTTGTTATTTTCCTCCTCCTCCACCTATTTCCATTTGTGTTTCAGTACCAACACAAGCTGACCACCAGAAACCAGTCAGCCAATATGCAGCATAGAGCCCTCTGCCATTGGGAAATGCTGCTGGCCTTCCACCTGTGTTACATAATCTCCCCACATTTCCTAGCAAAAGGCCTGTTCTGAACTCCTGGTAATCCACAGTGCTAACCTGCAAATCTCTCACTCTGGGTTCCCTATGCTGAAAACCTGATAATAGTTTAACCTTACATAGACTAAAATATCAGAAACAACCAAACCACAATTAATCAAAGTGTCCCTCCAGTTGTGGAGTTTGCAGCTGTTCCAAAAAGAGACCTAACATGCAGAGACATCAATGCTGCTTGCTGTGACATTTTTAAAATCCTAAATTATTCTTCAAATTCTTTTATCCCCAAGAGTGCAGGTCAACTCCGGTGACTCGGGTCAAACTACCATGTATCTATTATTTTTTAAACCCACTCATATGCAAGGGTAATATCCATGCAAAACAGCAGAGCCATATGAAAAACTGCATTTCAGTGTGCACCTTTGATCATCTCAGTTGCATTCTGCATAGTAGTTTGTCTCCACTGGGACTACCTCAAATTTTCCAAAACAATGAGCTGCTTTAAAATAGCTGCCACTCCTTTATTTAAAATTGATTTGCCACAAAATATGCCCCCTGTGTCTTGGTCAGAAGAACATGACAAACGATATTCGGACTCAGATCAGTTGTAGACTTAGGATATATAGATATATAGATATCTATATATATCTATATATCTTAGATGAGCTAAGGGTGAGACCCCCCACAGCTCGGGAAGACACACTCACACTGGCTCTGATCCAGCTAGCACATGGCAGCAGATGAGATGGGACCACAATCCTGCCCACATACTTGTAGTGGCTAGCCCCTCCCATTGCTCATGCAGCTATGCTCTATGTTTCACACGCTAGCTGATTCAGTGCTAGTGCAAATATGTCTCCTCAAGCCGGGAACCATAACCCAGCTCAAAGTGTAGACACTCCTTAAGGTCCTATGATCCTTCAGGCAGGGGAAATTTCTAGCTTTCCAGCTGGATAAATAGCTCTTGCATCTAACTCTGGAAGGACCCAAGGTACCATTTTACAATTGAGACATAATAGAAACTGGAGATATATTTCAGGTCATTTTAGAATAGTGGCCTGTGGGGAGGAAGGAAGGAGGGAGACTGGGTATCTGCACACAGCTGCTGGCATGAGGGGAGAAGAATAAGGGGCCCTGGTGTGGGAAAAGAGAAAGGGGCAGGCAGAACCCTTATCATGGGGGCAAATGAGATAATGAGGGTTCATGTAGCCCCTGCCATGCAGGGAGGATGAGAGAAGGAGGACCACATATAGCCCCTGCCATGTGGTGGTGGTGGGGCAATGGAACACACAGCTCCTGTCAGCGGGGCAACTGGGGGACCCCGGTACAGCAGGAGAAGGGGAATGGTGAGCACTAAAGACAATGGGAATAAGGGTGCACACAGAACCCTTGGCAGAAAATAAAGGGGGATGGAAGGGTGGCACACATAGAGCTGGTGCGGTAGAACGGAGGAATGCAATGAGCCCCTGGTGTGTGTACTAAGCTCAGTCTACAGAAGCTAGCGAGCGTGCGCTCCCTGAGTAGTCCAACAGAAATGAAATGGGGTCATTAACAGCTCCAATGTAAGCATACATAGCACATTCTATTCTAATTTGATTAGATTCTCTATGGCTTTGATGGATATGGAGCAGAAAACAGATTCTCTCTGAGTCCCTTTGGGTGGGCTGACAAAGAGTACACACCTGGGAGAAGACCACTAAGCAAAGAAAGTGACATGGTTAATAAGTGTCTCTGCCGAAACAACCCCATTTTCTTGTTGAATGTAATGCCTCTCCTAGGCATAAAATCAAATATCTGGGGAATTAGCTCAATTTGTAGATTTGTGAACAGAAGGGGATACTTTTTTTTTAAAGGGGGAGAAGGTAAAGCCAACATGAGGGAAGTTTCCTCTCCACACCCTTGAACAGCAACCATAGCTAGACTGCAAAACAATCTCCAAAGTGATGAAATTCTCATTTCTGGACTTATTCCACTTGGATAGATGAATCAGTCAAGTCCCCAGCACATAGGACTAGTCCTTCCTTAAATTACGTCAGATTCTTTGTTGAAGGGGAGGCACCTACTTACCATAATTTATGGATCAGACATTGGCCAAAACCAAAACTGTGGACCAAAATGTAACCAAACTGAGGGAATCCCAACTTTTTTATTCAAATCTGTTTCTAGTTTAAGTACAGTAGAACCTCTGAGTTACAAATACCAGCGTTACGAGCTGATCGGTCAACCACAGACCTCATTTGAACCATAAGTACACAATGAGGCAGCGGCAGAGACCAAAAAAAAAAAAAAAAAAGCAAATATAGTACAGTACTGTATTAAAGGTAAACTACTAAAAAGGGAGAAAGCAACGTTTTTCTTCTGCATAGTAAAGTTTCAAAGATGTATTAAGTTAACATTCAGTGAAACTTTCAAAAGAACAATCGTAACATTTTGTTCAGAGTTACGAACATTTCAGAGTTCTCCATTTCCAAGGTGTTAGTAATTCTGAGATTCTACTGTAAGTCTGTAACTCTAAGCCCTGGTCTACACGGAGAGTGGGGGAGAGGGGATTGACTTAAGATACACAACTTCAGCTACGCATAAGTGAAGTCGACGTATTTAGGTCGACTTATCACAGCGTCTTCACAGCGTCCTCACAGCACTGAGCCACTTGTCCGTCGACTCCGCTTGCTCCGCTCATAGCAGTGGAGTTCTGGAGTCGAAGGGAGAGCACTCAGGGATCGATTTATCGCATCTAGACTAGACATGATAAATCGATCCCCAAAAGATTGATCCCTACCCGCGGATCCTGCAGGTAGTGTAGATCTGGCCTTAGAAACCAGAACCTGTCCTAGAGCTTTGAGAGCAACCATATTTTCCCCTGCCTTCCAACTAGGCTATACAATTTAGGAAGTTGCCACTAGGTGGAGCACCAGCCTCAGACAATGAGATGGGTTCCTTCCTACAGTCAGTACTAAGAGTGAACTCATTGTGCCTGCAGATATAAATCACAGTCAAGTGTTTATATTTAATCATTTCAGCATTCAGGGGGAAGAAAAGGGCAACAATAGACCCTCACTAAACACTGAGTCCCTCCCTTATAATTTATGGCACTCACAAGCATGGCCTCTGACAGAGAGCAACCAAATCCTCCACGCTTTTTATGATCCTATACCTTCCTGGTTTTGCCTAGATCTACACCCAATTGTAGAAGAATTACCAGAAAAATACCTGTCGTGACAAAATTTCCTATCAACTCAAAATATCACTAAACCAGAAAGCAACCATGTCTGCATACTGATACACTCGCAGAAAAGCAGTCAGGCTGGGGAATGAATAGCTGACAGGTGATTTTATAAACTGTAGGGCTGTTGATTACTCAGTTAACTCACGCAATTAACTCAAAAAAATTAATCATGATTAAAAAAATTAATTGCAATTAATCACGGTTTTAATTGCACTGTTAAACAATAGAACACTCATAGAACTTTATTAAATATTTTGGATTTTTTTCTACATTTTCAAATATATCGATTTCAGTTACAACACAGAATACAAAGTGTCCACTGATCATTTTACATTATTATTTTTATTACAAATATTTGCCCTGTAAAAATGATAAAACAGTCTTTTTCAATTCACCTCAGACAAGTACTGTAGTGTAATCTCTTTATCATGGAAGTGTAATTTACAAATGTTGATATTTTTTTGTTACATAACTGCACTCAAAAACAAAACAATGTAAAACTTTAGAGCCTACAAGTCCACTCACTTTAGAGCCCACAAGTCCTACTTCCCGTTCAGCCAATCACTAAGACAAACAAGTTTGTTTACATTTACGGGAGCCAATACTGCTCACTTCTGATTTACAATGTCATCTGAAAGTGAGAACAGGCATTCGCATGGGACTTCTGTAGCCGGCATTGCAAAATATTTGTGTGTCAGATATGCTAAATATCCATATGCCCCTTCGTGCTTCGGCCACCATTCCAGAGGACATACTTCAATGCTGATGACGCTCATTAAAAAAATAAAGCATTCATTACATTTGTGACAGAACTTCTGGGGGGAGAACTGTATGTCTCCGGCTCTGTTTTACCCGCATTCTGCTATACATTTCATGTAATAGTAGTCTCAGATGATAAAATGAGCAACATATGCTAAGTTAAGAAAATCTTCACTGCAGATTTGACAAAACACAAAGAAGGTACCAATTTGAGATTTCTAAAGCACTCGACCCAAAGTTGAAGATTCTGAAGTGCCTTCCAAAATCTAAGAGGGGTGAGGTGTGGAGCATGCTTTCAGAAGTCTTAAAAAAAAATATACTGCAATGCAGAAACTACAGAACCCAAACCACCAAAAAAGAACATCAACTTTCTTCTGGTGGCATCTGACTTAGATGATGGAAATGAACATGGGTCATTCCACAGTGCTTTTGGATGGTTATCGAGCACAACCCATCATCAGCATGGATCATGTCCTCTGGAATGGTGGTTGAAGCGTGAAGGACATATGAATCTTTAGTACATCAGGCACGTAAATGTCTTGCGACACCGGCTACAACAGTGCCATGCAAACACTTGTTCTCACTTTCAGGTGACACTGTGAACAAGAAGTGGGCATTATCTCCTGCAAATGTAAACAAACCTGTTTGTCTGAGACATTGTTTTATTTTGTAATGCAGTTATTTTTTATACTTAATTCTATATTTGTAAATTCAACTTTCACAATAAAGAGATTGCTCTACCGTACTTATATTAGGTGAATTGAAAAATATTTCTTTTGTTTTTTACAGTGCAAATATTTGTAATAAAAAATAAATATAAAGTGAGCACTGTACACTTTGTATTCTGTGTTATTATTGAAATCAGTATTTTGAAAAGGTAGAAAACATTAAAAATAATAATAAAATACAGTTTATTTAAATAACAGTGCAATTAATTGTGATTAATTTTTTAAATCACTTAAGAGTCCTAATAAACTGTTTTTATTGCCAAAATACAAATGGCTGGTTTTCCTCCAATGGTTCTTGTCCTTTTCAACCCCTTTTCTAACAAGTGAGCAAGTTACATCTGATTGTGTAAAAAAGTCATTGACATCTAATACTGACCAATAGCTGTGGACAGAAATGGAAGGTATATTATTATTTAGAACTGTCTCACTGTTACCTTTTGATCCTCACATCTATTTACTAGGTTCACCTTGCCTTATAGTTATACTGTAAGCTCTTTGGGGCAGGGACCACTGTGCATGTTGTGGGGGGAGAAGGTGGCAATAAATGGGGACTTGGTGCTACCACAATATAATAAATATTTAGACTGCATATACGGTTATGAAAACTGCCACAAAACTCTTGGTATTTCACAAGTCACAGTATTCATCTCAAGCTCTGTGTATTAATAAACACACACAGTTACTTGCTCTATATAGCTCTTTGGGGGTGGCTCCACACAGGCCAGTGGCATTGTTTTCCATGAACGACTTGGAGGTGCTAGAACATAGCTGGCAGCCAAGAGGATTACTGCAAAGGCATCAGGCAGCATAATTCAGGGGAAGCAGCATGGGAAGAGAGTCCTAGGAGTTCCCGCACCCTGGTCCTCCAGGAGCACCCTGCCAAATTCTGTGTATATGTAACCCTCCTGCCCATCAGAGTTGGCAGCAACAAGGGCCGGGTTCAGTATCCAGGGGTTCCATTCCAATAGCACAATACAAAACCAGCTCGAGCCCCCACTCAGTGACCTGGGACAACCATATACCACCCCTCTGGGCGTCTGTAAGACACAATACTTCCCCTCCCGCAAGCACGGAGTCTGAGTGTACCAAAAGCCTTTTAATAGCAGAGAGAAACAATGTGGCATTAGATTGGGGAAACACCACAAACAGGATTAATAAAACAAACCATGAACCAGAAGCCCTACTTCCAGCAAATAGGCTGTGTCCTACCCTTTGGCTCTTGAGTCCCACAGCCTCAAAAAGTCATCCAATAGTCCCAAAAGTCCAACAGCCCAAGAGTCTCTGTTCCTGGTCAGTGCAGAGTTCAAAAGTCAACCTGCAGAGTCTTACCTCCCAGCCTGGGTGGAAATGGAGGGTAGGGCAAGGGGCACCTTACGTGGTCCGAGGCTGGCTGTGCCGCCTCTCCGTGGAGTTCTGCTGCAGCCCTCACCGTAAGCCGCTCTGCTCTGCCGGCCGTCCCACAAACCGCTCTGCCAGTCGATCCGCTAGCCGTCCTGCTAGCCTACACTCGAACTGCTCTGCGGTGCCAGTCACTCCACCAGCAGCACAAACTGCTCCACTGGCCACCCTGCCAACCAACACCCAAACTACTCTCCTGCGCCAGTCACTCTGCCAGTCGCACGAACTGCACCCAGGAACCGCTCAACTGAGTCCGCTGCCAGTCGCACAAACTGCACCCAGGAACCGCTCAGCTGAGTCCGCTGCCAGTCACACAAACTGCACCCAAGAACTGCTTGGCTGAACCTGCTGCTTCTCTCTGCTAGCCACACAAACTGCTTGGTGCCACTGACATGCCTTTAGCCCCCCCCCCCCACTTAACACACCACTGAGTGATTTCAGCTCTTAGTAGGGGGGGCCTTGGCACAGGTACACCAGCAGACCTAAAGTGAATTCAGCTTAGCAGGCTGAACCTAGACTCCTAAGGGAATCAAAAACTAGTTCTAACATTCCACAATGGAGAGAAGCAAGGTGCAATAGGCCGGGGGGGGGGGGGGCTTAGACAAGTCCCTCACCAAAAGGTAGAGAGACCTGCCCATGGCCTCTCTCCATCTCAGAGCGTTCTGAAGCGCGTGGCCCTTGCCCTGTGAGTGCTACTTAGATGATGGCAAGTCCCTCCATCATAACAAGGGCCAAGTATATGTCCATAGTCCCTCATTCACATGATCAGGGTAACATCACTTTATCATTCCTGCCCCAGTAACATAGAAACTGGGGCTCCCACATCAGCCGAAGTGGCCATGTGGGCTGCTGTGAGCTCAGCCTAGGCGCGGTGGGTGTGCCTATGCAAATTCATCAGCCCCAAAGTTATTTTCCACCGCTCACTGCAATTCCCATAATTCACCACCAGATGTCAGAATAGATCTCATTCCTGACACTGCTTACATATACATCTAAAAACTATTAAAAGGAATAAGTTGTTCCACTTGTGTGTCCCTTAAACCGCAGCCCACTCAAGGGGCAGAGCCTGCCTCTGCTCCCTTTGCAATGTACAATATCAGCTTCATAAAGGGAAAGCAAAGGGAGTCAAAGGGCTTGTATACCCTAAAAAGTTCTACCACTTTAACTATATCAGTATAGGCCTGGTCTACACTATGACTTAAGGTCAACTTTAGCGCCATTAAGTCGACCTAAACCTGCACCAGTCCTAACATGGCAGCCATTTCCGTCGATTTAAAGGGCCCTTAAAATCGATTTCTGTACTCCTCCCTGATGAGAGGAGTAGTGCTGAAATCAACCTCTCTGGGTCGACTGTGGCTTAGTGAGGACGCATGTAGACTTTGTTGGCCTCCGGGAGCTGTCCTACAGTGCTCCATTGTGACCGCTCTGGACAGCACTCACAATGCTCTACTGTGACCGCTCTGGAAACACTCTCAACTCGCTGCTCTGGCCAGGTAGACAGGAAAAACCCCGGGAACATTCAAATTTCATTTCCTGTTTGGCCAGTGTGGCGAGCTCACCTGCACAGGACACTCACCATGCAGAGCTCCTCAACACAAAGCACCATGCAGCGCTGATCAGCACAGGAGACCAACCAGCACAAAAGAGCTCGAGCATGGTCCACATAGGAGGTGTTGGATCTCACAGCTATCTGGGGAGAGGAATCTGTGATGGCAGAACTCCGTTACAACAAACGGAATGCCAACACATTTGCCAGAGTCTCCAAGGCCATGCTGGATAAGGGCCACAGCAGGGAGGCATAGCAGTCCCGCGTGAAAATTAAGGAGCTGAGGCAAGCATTCCAGAAAACAAAAGAGGCAAATGGACACTCTGGGGCACCGCTGCGGACATGCAAATTTTACAATGAACTGAATCAAATACGGGGGGGGGAGGGGGCACCACCATTGCACCGATGTCCGTGGACTCCTCCGATGGGGGCAGGCATGAGGCATGAGGATTCAGATGATGACGAAGCTGATGAGGAAGATGATACCACGCAGCAGCAGGCAAGCGGAGAGACTGTTCCCAGACAGCCACGAACTATTTACCACTCTGGAGCCAATACCCTCAGGACCCTCCCAAGGCGGTACCCCAGATGGGGAAGTCAGGGAAGGTACTTCTGGTGAGTGTCCCTTTAGGGATAAGATAAGGCATGATTTAAAAGGAAGCTTTTATTAATGATTAACTTGGAATGCATGCATGACTAGAACAGCTACTGGAAAAGTCTGTCAACATATTCGGGGATGGAGCAATAATCCTCCAGGGAGATTTCCATGAAGCTGTCCTGCAGACAACATTGAACCTTTTGCAGGAGGTTTCTGAGGAGAGCAGCTTTATTTCGTCCTCCATAGTAGGAGACTTTGCCACGTCAGGCTAGGAGCAGGTATTCTGGTATCATTGCATAACACAGCATGGCAGCATATGCTCCTGGCGCCTGCTGGGATTCCAGCAACATCCGTTCTTTATCTCTCTGTGTAATCCTCAGCAGTGTGATGTCATTCACAGTAGCCTGTTTGAAATAGGGGACAGTCATTTTCGGACGTTCTCGCTGGGCTGCTCATATATCTGACTGTGAAGGAATCTTCCCCACAGTATCCCAAGCGGCATGTGTGTGTTTGTGAGGGGGAGACAAATCGCGCTGGGCTGCTTGCAGTGCACTAGCAGGGAACCTCCATGCGAGCAGCCACGCGGTAGGGGGAAGGAGGGAGAGAAATCGTGCTGGGCTCTTGCAGTGCACTAGCAGGGAGCCACGCGGTGTGGGGGGGTTACTGTGGGAAAGGAGAGCACTGCTGTAAAGAATGTGGATCAAACCGAAAGAATATGGCTTACCATGGCCGCCTGCATAGTGATTTCTGTTGCCTGGTCCTGGGAGAGGGTGTCTGATGTGATGTCTTTACAGGAAAGCAACAGGCACTCAATTTAAGGTGCAAAATGCGACCTTGTACAGAAAGCATATGTACTCTGTGAATACTTTGTTTCATCGTGAAAGACTGTTCCCATTGTGCTGGAGAATGTATCTATCTTATAACCTTTTCCCTTCTTTCCTCCTAAAGCTATCTCAGTCCTCCCCTCTCAACATGCCCATCGCAGAGGCTACCACAGATAAAAAAGAGAAAGAAACGCACAAGAGATGAAACGTTTGCGGAGCTTATGCATTCCTCCCACAGTGAAGCAGCTCGCCAGAGCGCATGGACAGAAAAATTTTTAGAGTCCCAGAATACATGGAGGCAAAGCCTTTTAGACTTCAGGCAAAGCCTTTTAGAGTCCAGGGCAGCAGTAGCAGCACGGGAGGAGAGATGGCAGGAGTGCGAAGAAAGGAGGATGGATGCAATGCTGCGGATAATGGAGGATCAAAGTGACATGCTGTGGTGTCTGCTGGAGCTTCAGCAGGACCAAAGATCGCTTCTCCAGCCCCTGTTTAACCACCTCCCCAAGTTCCATTGCCTCCCCACCCAGACGCGGGGTGAGAACGCGGGTGGGGGGAGACTCCAGGAACTGACCCACTCTACCCCACAATACAACACAAGCAGCAGAAGGCTTAGTTTATCACAAAAGTTTTAAAAATGTGCTGTGTCTTTGTCCCCCCGTCCCCTCATCCACCACGCCGACTGCTGGTTTTCCTCCTCACCCACCCCTTCTAGGCTACCTTGCCAGTCTTCCCCTGTGTTTGTGAAGAATCATTAAAGAATGCATGCTTTTTAAAAAAGTGAATTTATTTACACTGCAAATGAGGGGAGGGAGTGGATAAGGAGGACGGGAGGCTTAACAGTGAGCAGAGCAAGGGAGCAGGTTTTCAACAGCTCTATGGAGCCAGAGGGCGGGAGGCTTAACGCTGAGCAGAGCAAGGGAGCGGGTTTTCAACAGCTCTATGGGGCTGGAGGCTTAACACTGAGCAGAGCAAGGGAGCTGGTTTTCAACGGCACTTTGGGCAGTCACAAAACTGTTTCTCAAGGCTTCACTGAGGCGCAGCGCTCCCTGGTGCACTCTTGTACTTGCCCTGGTGTCTGGCTGCTCGTAAGTAGCGGACAGGACATTTGCCTCTGCCTCCCATCCCGCCATAAACGTCTCCCCCTTGCTCTCATAGAGATTGTGGAGCACACAGCAAGCAGCAATAACAATGGGCACATTTCTTTCACTTAGGTCTGAGCGAGTAAGTAATGTTTGCCACCTCAAGATGGCCAAATGCGCACTCCACCACCATTCTGCACTTGCTCAGCCTATAATTGAACAGCTCTTGACTCCTGTCCAGGGATCCCGTGTATGGCTTCATAAGCCAGGGCATTAAAGGGTAGGCTGGGTCCCCAAGGATAACGATTGGCATTTCAACACCCCCCACAGTAATTTTCTGGTCTGGGAAGAAAGTCCCTTGCGCCAGCTATCTATAAATCTTAGATTTCCTGAACACACGAGCGTCATGAACCTTTCCCAGCCATCCCATGTAGATGTCGGTGAAACGTCCCTTGTGGTCAGCCAGTGCTTGCATGACCATTAAACAATACCCCTTGTGGTTTCTGTACTCTGCGCCCTTGTTGTCTGGTGCCAAGATAGGGATATGAGTGCCATCTATAGCCCCCCCACAGTTAGGGAATCCCAGCGCGGCAACGCCATCTACTATAGCCTGCACGTTTCCCAGGCACACAACCCTGGATAGCAGCAGATCAATGATTGCCCTGGTTACTTGCATCACAGCAGCCCCCACTGTAGATTTACCCACTCCAAATTGATTTGCGACTGACCAGTAGCTGTATGGCGTTGCAAGCTTCCAGAGGGCTATCGCCACTCACTTCTGAACTGAGGGCTGCTCTCATTTTGGTATTCTTGCGCTGGAGGGCAGGGGAAGGCAAGTCACAAAGTTCCATGAACGTGCCCTTTCACATGTGAAAGTTTCTGAGCCACTGCGAGTCATCCCAGACCCGCAGCACTATGCGATCCCACCAGTCAGTGCTTGTTTCCCTGGCCCAGATTTGGCGTTCCATAGCATGAGCCTGTCCCATTGCCAGCAAAATTGCCAGGTTGTTGGACCCCTTACTTTCAAAAACGTCAGTGTCCATGTCCTCATCACTGTCGTCACTCTCCTGATAGTGCAGTCATCTCTTGATCACCTTCTTGTGCATATGATGCAGCATAAAGACCACAACAATGCGCGAGGTATTCACAACGGCCATTACTGCAGCAGTTACCTGAGCAGGTTTCATGCTTGCACTGCTATGGCGTCAGTGCAGAAAAAGGGCACAAAAAAACTGTTAGCAGTTGCTTTCACGACGGGAGGGGCACTGCGGGGGAGGGGGGCGGTTAGGGAACGGAGAAAGCTACTCACAATGCAGTGTGTGAAATGGTGCCTGATGGGGACTCCGGGAACTGTGGGATAGCTACCCACAGTGCACCACTCGCTATGTCGACGCTTTTGACAGTACTGTGGACGAACGCTGCCGACTTGCTGTGTTTTGTGGGGATGCACAAAATCAAACTTATATAGTCTGCTTTAAAAAATTGACTGCAAGGCAATCGACCTAACTCTGTAGTGAAGACATACCCATAGTTAACAGTTAACCTCTCTAGTGTGGACACAGTTATACTGGTGTAGGTCTGCTTATTCCCATATGAGGGAAACTAGAAAGGAACAACTATATTTTGTCAAATGCTATGAAGTTTTACAACAGTTTGTTTGAGCAGACTTGCATCAAGCACTCACAACACTGTTGCTTGTGTGTAAAATTGGCAGCCCAAATACATGGCAGAATTGAGCTAATGGCACCCTATTCCATGGCATATTCTTCCACTCTCCCTTCAGACATGTACCAAGATGTGTTCAATTCTGCCACCTCACTTCAAAGGAGCTACAGCAAAATTTTCGATTTGGGTTTTATTGGTCCAGCCCACTGAATCTGTGTTTTCTCCAAAAACAGTTCCTGAACTCAAAGCCAGAAAGCCTTGCATGTACTCCAGTACAGGTGGGTGAACACTACACAACACCACCACCAATATGTGTTCAAGTTTTTTTAAAAAATTTACTTCTGCCTTGGACCTTTCTACCAATATTTGAATGGCCGAGTTCTAGTAGTCTGAATATTTGCATATAAATACACACACGTGAATACTCTGAGAAAGTCAATTTTAAAATTTGCTTTTCATGGGTGTTCCCCACCAGACAAGTCAGATCATCCACAGAGGAACAGGAATGATATCATGTGAATTGTGATCACAGACTAAGCAGCTCAAGTTTTGAACAGCAAATGAAAGTAAATTAAATTTGCAGGAGCCGTCAAATAGTTTTGCACAGGAAAAATCTCAGTCTATTCAGAATTTCTGCTTATAGGGAGGAAGCACAATTAATCAATAATTTGTTTATTACAGGTTAGTCTCTACTCTTGTTCCAACCCTAAAAGCAAAAATTGCCAGAAGTCATTCGAAATCCAACATAGGTGTAACACCAAACCAGGTGACTTTTGTATGGCTGCAGTGCAGCATAGCCCTACAGATAACTGCATGCTCATCTTTCAAAAACTGAAACATTAGCCGTTATGGAATAGAGACCTGATTTGCCTTGGGTGCTCAGTTTATGGGCAGATTTGTATAATCCACTGCTCGGTGAATGTTATGAATCTCTCTCTCTCTAGCTGATCCAGAGGATGTGAATCTGTTACAACCCGTATAGCAACAAAACCTGGCTTTTGAGCTCAAGTGGCAGAAACTCAAGCTTTCAGTTGTGGAGGTTCAATCACCAGCACTGGCCAAGTCGGAGATCATTCTTTTAGCACCCTCAATGTGTGCAACAGTGTTACTGTCCAGGGGAAAGAAATTAAGAAAACAGAAAACCTTAGTTCACAGCTACACTAAAGAGTACTTGAGAAAAGATGAATTTCCACAGACATATTTAACTTAATGAGCAGAACTCAATGTAGCTTGAAGAAATGAATGCTGCTTATTAATATCAAATTCTATGTTTATTCTGTGTTATTCTGGAAAGATCAAATAAATATGACATTTCCAGGGATCAATCAGCATGGCTGAGAAGTTCCACATTTCTTCCAGCCTGGCTGTTCTCATTAGAAATGGTAATTCTGCATATTTTGAACAGCTTACACCACAAGAAATATTAGACTAGTACAGCAGCATAATGTACGGAAGTTACTCAGCAGCAGCTCACTTCAATGCAAATTAGTAACACTTGAAAATAAAGGTCTAATCACTAATTCCTGTGGCACCAGTCAGTTCTGCCACGTGCATATGACATACCATATAGTAAAAACAATGGAGGATATATTGTAGGGGAAGCCCTGAACTAGCAGTTGTGGGACAGGATCTTTTCAAACTAATTTCTCAGACTATTATCCTATGCAAAAAGGGATGCTTCAGCTCCCCAGCACAGCTAGTGGAATTCTGCATCAGACGCAGAATACAGCAATAATCAAAGGCAAGATCCACTTTATTCTTGAAAATACTCTGCAACTAAATCCATTAGAAAAATTAAGTGAAGGATAAAATACCAGGTAAGTAACGGATCTGATCCAACTGGACATTAATGACAGGTTAACATCGGTTACTGAAGCCCAAGATGAAATGACAGACCATGAGAGAGCACAGTGATGTCCTCTACATGTGAAAAGCATCTTTCATGAATGACATGGAGGTTGGAGTAATCTCACAGTCATGCAGAGAATTTCTCCAGGTCATTAGTTCAGAGACATTAAGTAAGTTTTGTGGAGAAGTTTCCACTGTTACTGGCCTAGCTTCACTCTGTATGGATACAAGATTCCCTCCTCCCGCAGCAAATTCTTGTATTCACCATATTTGATAAGAATCAAAGCTATGAATAATTTCAGAGAATTTATTAGATGAATGTCACATTTCCAATTACATTTTCTCTGTGAAAAGACAGAAAAACCAAGAGCTGGTGAATCAAAAATAGCCAATGAATAATCTGCCCAAATAAAACTTAGCTTGTAGCTGTTTCCTGAGAAGTTCATTGCAAAATACTGGATATTCAAAATTACTTGAATTTGAATATGCAGACTTCTGGAATGACTTCTCTTCTCTGACTGAACGAGTGACACCATTAGAATCTATTTTTGGAGGCAGCTGTGTGCTTGCCTATTCCAAATTTGCTTTTCATCATTCTTCTGCAATATTTCCTTAGAATTGACAAGACAGTCCAGAGTGAATTAGTTTGATAAACTATAAACAGAAAGTAAATGCAAAGGCAATCACGGAAGCTCTTTTTTAAAAAAATTCAAACTGTTTGAAGGAGAACTTTTGTGGTATGTAACCAGCTCTAGCTGCAGTCAAGACAGCTTTTTACAGCTAAGTAATTTACTCCAGAAAATAGGCTTTGTAACAGAAGCAAGGATGTCCTGAATTAACAAGGTCTGAGCAGCTGCACCTCTGTAATATCAGATCTACAGGACGGTTGCCTTTACCATATAATGTCAATCTTTCCTCTAAAGTGTGTGAGCATCAGGAATGGGTGTTAAAGAGGGCAGCTTTTCCCATGAGGATTTGCATTTACATAGTGTTTAATCAGAACATTAATAGCCCTGGAAGTAATTGTGTTGTATACACAGCATACTAAAATGAAGTGCAAGAGATCAAACAGACATACCCAAAGTCTCAGGTAATGACTGAGCAAGATGGTGAAATTACTAAGAGGGCTAGTTCCTCAGCCTCTCTGCTCAGCATCTGCTTCAACACTTGACCACTCTTCCTTCTAAACTACACTCCCATATTGCAACAGAAGCCACAAGAAGACTCAGACAGCAAAGCAAAACAAATACAAGCCTGAATGAAGCCAGGCACACATTAAGAATCTGAGTGCACATCAGCCAGACAGAATTAAATCCCCTCAAGAACATAGGGACAGATACACTTCTGGGTTAACTGGTCATTTCAACAGAGCTGCTTTCTGCAGTATTTTCCATGCAACTTCAGGGTGAATGGGTAAATTAAGGCTGATCCTTTTCGCATTAATTTACCATGTTGCCTTCTAAGGAGTCATGGAGTAGTGGATTCCCTGGCAGTGCTCCACTGGTAGGAGCTGTGCTGTCAGGGATCCAGCTGGCATGAGGCCCCTACTAACCCCCTTGGATCTACTTCTTTTGAAGGTTAAAGCCCCTACCAACCGAGGACAGGAGAATCCCACAAAGAAAACATTGGAATTGACAGCCCTCTAAGCTAACACCTCCTTCACAGGAATGTCCTAATCATAACCTAAGAACTTGGATTATTTCACTTCAGCAGAAAACTGTCAGCCTGAAACCACCCTGCACCTCCGTATAGGGCTGTCACATGGGAAGGAGCTGTAGCGAGGGGACATGTTCAAAGTGGATGATTGAGGCTCTGAACTGAGAGCGGAGGAATGGCCTCTCCAGGTACAAGTATGAAACCAGCAATTCCCCATCTTAATGAACATGGATGCTCAACAGTTCCTCTAAGCCACTTCATCTGTTAACGAGCATGTGTCTTTCGGGGTGCACTGGTCATATGGTTTTTAAGAGGGGAGGCTGGAACAAGCCAGACCAAGCAAAGGTACAGGAACTTAGTAAGTGCCATGGGGGTGGCAACTCTGAAAGCCAACCTGTGAGACAGTCAACCTCCGATTGTTGTATGCAGTGTAGTTGTAGACATGTCAGTCCCAGAATACTAGAGAGACGAGGTGTGTGCAATAATATATTTTATTGAACCAGTTTCTGTAGGCAAAGGAAAGCTTCTTTCTTACCAACAGTGATTGTTCCACTACAAGATATTATCTCACCCAACTTGTCTCACTCCGTGTGACAAATTTAACAGGGCTCTGAGCAAAGTCAGTCATGTATGACAAGGACTCATATCTCATGTGATCAATCTGCTAAGGCTGTTATTATTGCTCCTCTTTACCTCCTATTCAGGAGAGAGTCACCAGGAGAGTATGGCTCCACAGAAACTGGGACCAGTGGGATGTGGAAGCTACATTAGTAGGGATTCTGAAATGCATGTAGTAGTTTAAGGCAATGGGTAGGGATCTGTTTGGAACCCACCAGCTACTAACATACACCTGAACTTGCCTGGTGGATGGTAACACACCAGGCATACCAGGAAGTGTTTCAGGACAAAGCCTGTCAACACGCAATACTGCAACTACCCCGTGAAGGGAAGACAATCACTCATGGCTGAAAAAACTTATTACCAGCCATATGTTGAATTTCACCATTTACAAGTCATGCTATGTTGATTAGCTAGGAAGCAATAAATTTAGAAACAGACACCAGTACCATGAGCTCTAAAGCTCACCATTTCACAAGCTTTGAAGATTCACAATGAACTACACAAAGCAAAATGTATTCAGTGAAGAAATTCATGAATAGATTTTGAATAAATAAACTGAAGTGCCAGTCTGATCACCATTTCTTAATAGAAAATAAGGGAAATTTGAATTCTACTGTTCTTTTTAGTGAAAATTATTCACTCATCTCCAACAGGTATAGACGTGCCTGTGCCAAATGGTTGCTGCCTGCTCTATAAGAGCTTTTCGAATGACGGCCACAAATAATACCACGATATCAGCTAAATAAGCCCATAGCACATGCACCACCCCTTCCTCCCAAGACCCTGCCACCTGCTCACTCTTGTCCCACCCACCCCCACTCTCCCTGATAGCTGGTAAAAAGTGGGGAGGCCATGAGCCCTGCCCCCCGCCCCATTATGGTACCCCTGCTTGGGGACTGTAATACTTGGATCTAATTCTGGTGGTTGGGCTTTAGGTGGAGGTGGCAGGGTGATGCTGAGGCTCCAGTGATGCACAGAAGGCCTTAACCTCTAAGCACAAAGCACTAACAAGAAGGCAGTGGTTCTGCAACCGAACCTCATTTTCCTTCCAACCTATGCAAACTGTTGCTAGAGGGGACATTATATGTAGTCTCCCTTTCGTTGGTTTCACACTGCCAGCCTGAATAGCAATTTAGCTTTGAATAATTCCCCACATCATAATGCAGACATCAAATACCAGCCTAAAGAGACATTGGCTACAGTCTATGCAGCAGCTTTGGTTTAAAAATGGCTACTGAATGAGGCACCAACAGAGCAGGTTCTTTTGATTTTTTTTTAATCTTGTTTCCAGCAGAAGACTGGAAATTCCACAGGCGACAGAGTTCTGAATAATTTAGGAGTTGGAGGAAACATTTAAAAGGGTAAAAAAAATATATCCACTTACGTTTGCTTAATTTGATGTGTTTGATCTCCAAAGAGTGCATTCTTCTTAGGTAAGGATGTCTAATAGCACAGCAGCCAGATCAGAAGCCATTATCGAGGTGGGGGTGTAGGGGTGTAAACCATCACAGCTTGGAAGGATACATGAATATGGTGCAGTTTCCTACAGCTGGTCAAGACAAGGGTGACAAGTTCAGTGGCAGGACTTTTCCTTTGTCATCATGACTGAAGAGGAAGAAAGAACATTGCTGGACTGTATGACCTGTTCTGCTATTCAGAACAGGCAAAGCCTACGGGGAGATGGAGAGATCAGCCAATGATCACTTTCAAGAGTTCTCCAGTGGATTTTGAAGATTACAATATCTACTAGTCAGTAGAGACAGGTTACACTTAAATGAGCCAAAGTCAATGGTGGTGCATAAGGTGGGGAAAGTTAGGTGCTGAGAACTGGGTCTGAAGGAGTCTAACTTTTTATTTACCCAGGCTAGAAAGGAAATGTACAGCAGGAAGAGCAACTAGCAGAGGGTGTGTAAATTAAGGTAAGTTTCTCCTCGTATCCGTTTGTGCATCCCATTCACAGGTATGTTGCCCCAACTTGGGCCAATAAAGAGCTGGGGTTTGAAATATAAATAAAGCTCACATACAGATAAGCAGCTGTTTTACCAAGAAACCCCATCACTCTGAAACCTTGTTTGTCTAGAATACTGCAGGCTCAGTCCTGCTCCCATTGAACTCTGTGGCAAAGATTTTATCAACTTCATTAGCGTCAGGATCAGGTCTGAAGGGGCCAATCCTGCACTCAGCAACACCTGCATCAGCTCTCATTCAGCTCCACGGGTGCTGGGGATATGTCCCAAAGACAGAATTTGGCTCAGAGGAGCTGTTTTAACCTTTCCCTGCTTTTAGGTGACCAAGCAGAAGAAATGCACGTTAGCAAGACCAATTGCCTACTCAGCTAGCTATGAAGCACCATTTTAGTTCTCCACCTGCATGTATTCAAAGCATGTTAAAATGTAGGCTTTAAAAGACGCCTGAATACGGAGACATTATGCAGTTTGTGCTTTGCAAGCATTGGCACAACAGCTATTTAGAATTGTAGGGTTGGACTGTGCCTTTAGCACAGGGCGGTACATAAGCTGCACTGCTACAGGAGTAGCTCCAAGAGACACTGTTCCCCAGGGGGACCTCTCTGAAGCACAATACCTCCAAGCACTCCCCTCGTGGGCGGTGTGTGGGATACAAGATAGAACAGTTGCACCTCACATCCAGCTAGGAATGCTGCACCCACACATAGGTGCCAACTCTGTTGGGTGCTCCAGGGCTGCAGCACCCACAGGGAAAAATTGGTGGGTGTAAAGCAACCACCAACAGCTCCCTGCCCTGCCCCAGCTCAACTCCGCTCGGTCTCCTCCCGAGCACACTGCCACCTCCTGATTCTCCCCTCTCCTTCCCAGTGCTTGCGCTGCAAAACAGCTGTTTTGCGTGGCAAGCCTGGGAGGTAGAAGGGGGAACGCAGCACGCTGGGGGAGAGGAGGCAGGGCTGGGATTAGCGAAGGGGTCCAATAGGGGCAGGGAGAGATGGAGTTTGGGCAGGCACTTTGGGGCAGGGGTGGAGTCAGGGCGGGGCGGGGATGTGTGTCTGAGAACCCACCGGCGCCAGCAAAAGTTGGTGCCTGTGCACCCACATGGAGAAAGGTCAAGCCTAGGCTAAAACATTTGCTAGTTTAGGCCACAGACTTTTGTGATGTAGACATCTGTCCACTGGGAACCAAACAGACCATTGACACTGTGACGCATAGCTAGAAAGGGTTAAACATCCTGCAAAATAAATAATCCACAGAAGACATCTGGGAGGATAATGTCTGTGGTTTTGTGTATTTACATATGTATGAATAGGGTCAACAATATATCAACAGTCCCTGTTTATGCTGTATTCTGATAATTCAGAGGTCAAAAGAAGATCCTAGCATTTAAATTCATCTGTCTTTGAAATGTACAGTGAATGGTTGAGGAAAAAGCAAATGGCCTTATGTTAATTCGTATAGCTAAGAACTGGTGACAGACCTCCTCCAAAGTCATGCTAATACCGTTTGTTCTGCGAGGAAATCCCAACTTGTCAAAGAGGACATGAAATTGTATAAAAGATCCTTGGGTCCTGATTCTGCCATCTCAGATCTGCTTAAGCTTCATCAGGGAAGTTTGAGTCGCAAGTCTGAGGTCCCAGTTATGCCAGTATGCCCTGAATGTGATATTTGGACATTGGACTATGACCTATGAACTGAATTCTACAGGAACTCTTTGTAACTACAAAGCTCACCATCTCTGCTATGAATCCGAACCTCAAGAATTGAACTCATGTCTGTAAGTATATTGATCTTTTAACCACACTCTTATTTTTTAACAAATTTTAGTTTAGTTAATAAGAATTGGTTGTAGCGTGTATTTGGGTAAGATCTGAAACATTCATTAACCTGGGACGTAATGTGTCTGATCATGTGGGATTGGTAGAACCTTTTCTTTTATATGATGAAATAAGATTTACAGAAATGTTCATTATATTTGATGTGATACCTGGATGGAGGCCTGAGGCTGGATCACTTTAAGGGAACTGTGTTGTTTAAACTTCTGAGTAACCAGTAAGGTAATAAAGAAGCTGTTTTATGCTGGCTTGGTGAATCTGAGTATTGGAATATCCACCAGCTTTATGAGATTTGGCTGCCCCATTCTTTGCAGTTCACATTAATTGAGTGACCAAAGCTGGCTCCCTGCTGGGACCCTGATCACAGTGACATGGTCATGCTTTGATACACATTACCACAGGTTAACTGAGTTTTTGGATCAGAACCATTCTCGTCAAAATTTAATTTTGATATTGGAGAGTTTAAGAGTTAGAAATCATTTACAGTGAGTAACCAATAATCAAGATCCTGACAGAAAAATACTGGAAGAATTGTGCTTACAGAGAGGGTTGTATTTTAAGCAAAAAGCCCAAGAGCAGGAACTAAAAAATCTGTTAATTGCCAGTGATAAGGAAGCAAACCCAGCAAAAATGCTTGCAGTGAGACAGCAGCAGCTAGAACTTGAACAAAAGCAAAAAATAGCTGATATGGAAGGAAAAGTTGTGCCTGTGATTTGAACATGAACCAAAAATGGCATATATTCGATTGCAGGAACCAGAAGCTATGGCAAAAGAGGACAGACTTAAGCTCCAATTCAAGAGAATAAAGGAACAACAGGAACTGTATCTTCCTGAAAAACAAGCTCCTCTCAACAGCAAAGATGGAGATAGAATCTATCCAGTTTGTAACACTGTTAGTACCTTGTTTGACTCTAAGCAGTTCTCTGCGTGTAACCAAATTTATCCCAACACAGTCACCATTTATGTAAATACAGTAATTTTACTGTGAGCTCGGGTGAAGGTAACCCCATAACTTGTGCAGAGAATTTAATAGTCAATGGTAAAAGCTGTTTAGGGCAAATTACAGCTTCTAACATCAGTCTTGTTAAAGCAGATCTTGTCAAAGAGGAAGATGACTTACCAAATAAGAGTGTGAATACTGTAATCCTCTATGAGTTTACTGTAAGTGTGCCTTTAGCCAGAATCCATCTTGAATGGAATGGTGTTAAAAGTTAAGTTATACCTGGTGTAAGGAAGCTATCGCCTAAGGATCTTTTGATTGGGGATGATATTAAAACTTTGTTCTGTCAAGCTGATGACATAAACCAGTCACGGGAAAGAAATAATCCTGAATCTGTGTATACTAGGGGCAAGGTTTGCCTACGGAGGGTTTCTCCAAATGTTTGTATGAGGAAGATAGTTGTTTATCTGTGCAAAGAAGCAGTGCATATGTGGAAGAAATTTCTGAGTGTCTGTCTAGTATCTCAGAAGCAAATCTGGCATTAGATAGGGCTCAGGGAAATGTTTATCTAGAGCAAATTAAAGTTGGTGAGCAAGTTAAAGCCCTATCTGAAGAAGGAAGGGATACATTCTTGGTGAGTGATAAATTGTTGGCTAGTAAAGCTTGTGAAAGTAAACCTGACCCGGGTAAAGTGATGTGCTTAAAGTAGCTCATTGTAAAAAGACACTATTTGCGGAAAACAGCAGTTTATCTGTTAAGGGAGGGGAAGGCAAAGAAAGTTTAGATGAGCATAGGCAGCTTTCTGAGCTGATGGCTTTGTCTAATCAGCAGTTTGGGAAGGCAAGATTAGTGGAACATGAGTATCCCTATACCTTACCTGTTACCAGTGTGGAGAATTGTGACAGTGAAGGAAATAATCCTGTGTCTGTTAGGGGTAATGACTTGCCTATGAAGGGAGCTACCTCAATCTCTAAGCAATTGTCCGTGAATAGCCATATGTGTTGCGACAAGGCAAATCTGTCCTGTTCTGAATTTGTGTCTGCTAGGGATGATGACACTGTAACTAGGTTGCATTCAGTTGATGTCATAAATCCCAGCAACCAAGAGATTCTGGTGCTTCTGTTTTGCTTGTTGCTAGTGTGGTACTGGGTAAAGACATGACAACCTTGTCTGTTCAAGGTGATATCATAGCCAGGGCACAAGGAAAGCATGAAGGTGATTGGACTATGTTATCCACTGACAGTGTGGAAACTTGTAACAAGGAAGAGAATGTTTCTAATCTCGTGACTATGAAGTCTAGCAGTTTACCTGAAAGGGGTTTTTCTCAAAATCCTCCTGACAAGCCAGAGGTGATTCTGGATGTATATGAAACTCAGAAGGAGTTTGGTGATTTATCTGTTGTGCCAAAGTCACTTCTGGACATAAATAAAGCTCAGAAAGAACCTGTTGCAGTGCACAATATTGCAGAAGGAAAGACATTTCTTGGTGAAGTCTTTGAAGACTGTGAAAAGGAATTATTTCTATTGACTCTTCAAGGGCCATTGTTGATAGTAAACAGTCTCTCTAAGGAAAGTGTGTTGGTGCCTAATAGCCAAAGTCTTTCAAATGAAAATGAATCCACTGAATCTGAATCCACAGATTGCAGAGCAAGGACATTGGTCTCTGCTTTTCCCTAATCCCATAAAAGCTTATAAGGCAACATTTACACTTGGAGCTAGGAATGTGTTTCCCAACTCACATTAGACATACCCGCATTAGCTTTCATTGATCTGATGTGTTAAAGATAGTGTAGCCAGGGTAGGATGGGCAGTGGTGAGCAGAGGAACAGACTAGCCATGACAGGTACATACATACCCATGGGGTTCAGGTAGGTTTGTGCTCAGCACTGCTAGCCCATACCACTGCTTGCCACTGCCCATGCTACCCCAGCTATGCTACTATCTTTAGCATGCTAGCTCAAGAACCGCTAGCTGGGAATCATATCACTAGCTCCTAGTGTAGATATACCATAACAATGGTGTACTGAAAATGGTGTTAAAATGATAAATTATTGCATCAAGTGGTAAGAGTTTCCTGGTCTTTCTTGCAGGCTAGCAGGCTCTGTCAGGAAGCATGTGATCAGAGTCATCAAAAATTTGTCTGCAAAAGAGCCAGTGTGGAGCAAAGTGAGTTGAGCTGCAACTCTCTGATTAAGGGAGCAGCCTGCTTTCTCTCTCTCAGTAGTTGGTTGTGTGTCAGATTTTTGAATTCTAATAAAGAAAGCACTATACTCTTCCTAAAAGGTTACAATATGGGATACTACCAATGTATGGGTGAGGGGTTTTGTCCTGGGCTTTCATGCTCTCTCATTAGCTTTGTATATGACTCCTGCTCAGAGTTAATGAAAATACACATTCAAAAAAGGGAAGACTATAAATTCATACAGTCACCTGGAGTGGTACCTCTTAATCCTTAGGGTTGGTTACTCTAGAACAGCAGTGTCCAATACTTTCGCCACTAGCCACATGTGGCTAATAGGCTATTGAATTGTGGCTAATACATGTGTCTTTTTTATAAGGTGGCTAATAAGAAAAATTCAAAACCACAAGTGTGGCTAGCATCGAATTTCTATTAGACACCGCTGCTCTAGAACAAGAAGGAATCACACTGGTAGGGAAGCTTGCTCTCAATTAAGAAGCATAAAGACCGTCAGTCTTCAGTGATGTTCAGCGATACCAACACTATTTTAAAAGAAATTTAGGAGTTAAAAACAAAGGCCACCCAAACCGAAAAGCTGATGGAGCTAGAGTTCCTGAGTATGGTGTTCAGTAAGTCTCTTATGCAGTACGTTACCCACTGATGGCTACACACACCAACAGCCCAAGCCATACCCCATTGGGAAATCTGTGTCTTCAGTTAATCTTTTTTCTATGTTGACCCACGCCTGCAGGAAATAGCAAGGGAGTGTGTGTATAGAAGCTTCTGTCAGAGCACACTTCTGTGTTTGCAAAACACACACATTAGGACTTATATTAAAAGGTGACCTACAATAGATGAAATTAAAATCAGGAGTGTCTAGACTGGCAGATTATCATGATCTGAGAATTAGTGAAGTTATGACATCAAAACAGTCAAGAGAGTGAAAGCTGAGCAACTGAGAGGGGAGAAAAATTTCAGAGTACATCTGCATTGCAAATTAAGATGTGACTGCAGTGCAGGTAGGCACACTCATGCTAGCTTTAATATACTTGGCAGAGGTAACAGTGGTAATAAGGATGTAGCCTATTAAGGATTTTAGGTATGTATGATTTACTCTCCCAATCTGGGATCCATATACAGCTTTCCCTTCACCACCAAGATTAAAATTAGTGTAAGTATCCCTTCACCCATTACAATTACACCTTCATTTGTGGTGTATGTACTCTTAGATTGATTTTGTTAGTATCTATTTAATTTAAATGACTATTTAAAGGGACATAAAGGGTTAGAGATCTCACATCCTCCTTCAATTATGGTAGAAGAGTTCCCAATGCAAACCTGAACATCTCCCCAAGACTGTCCAGAAAAGCCAAAAAGAGCCAGTGTTGGCACACTGAATATTTAAAAGATGATATACAAGCAACATTTTATTTTAAAGCCCTTTGGGGCTTCTTTATACATAATGAAGCAACAGAAGCAAAGATAACCCCATTTAGAAAGAATTCCTTTAGAGTCACTTGAAAGAATGAAGCAAGAGGAAACTTCATCCATCTAGCAGGTGTAGTCAACTGTGGCTCATGAGCCATAGGAGGCTCTTTTACAGTTAAAGTGAGGCTCCTGGAACCCCGCCATACACCCCCTGCCACCATTCTCTGCCTATAAAACTGGGCAGGGGGAGCTTGGGGCTTCTGCCCTGCAGGGATGGGGGGGTGTCTAAGGACTTTAGATCCACAGGTGAGAATCAGGGCAGAAGCCCTGCACCCTGGCAGGCACCACCCCCTGGGGCAGGTTGCGCATGTCTTGCGGTTCTCAAACTTCTGAAGATTGTATGTGGTTCAGAGGGTCAGTAAGTTTGGACAATCCTGATCCATAGTTTGTGGTAGCTGTACTGTTGTGTTATTGCTAATGCACAGTAATAAAAGCAGGATTGAAATACCACTTCCTTGCGATTGCTAAATAAAACCTTAGAGCAGCAAGCATTTCCTAAGACAATTTGTTTCCATAATATTACAGAGGAGCTAAATTTCCATTATCATATGAGGAAGATTATGGCACAGCAGCTAAGTATCAAACACAATTATGTTTTTTCAGCTGGGGCAGCTATGTCCAAGACAAAGCAAGTTTAAAACCAGTCTTCCTGTCTCATTTAGCCTGCTCAAGAAATGAAGACTCATCTTAAGATGTTCTGGGCATCCATCAACTCAGCATCTTTCACTATGACATCCCTAGAAAGGGTACTTCTTAAATCATAAAACTTGGCACATAAAATTCAAAGATCTCACTCTTTAATCCAATTAAATCAACTAATTTTCTCTGAATTTGTAGCTCCAAAAGCAGCAACTGGAATTAGTGCGGCAGTACAAAAGAAATGACACCTTTCATCCTAGCTCTTGTGATGTTATAGTGAGTCTCAAGATAGTTGGTATTTTTCTTAAAGCTCTTGCTTCTTGTGGGATGGGATTGAGGTGATA
The DNA here is from genome assembly GCA_007922305.1 of Dermatemys mawii. Taxonomy (NCBI): domain Eukaryota; kingdom Metazoa; phylum Chordata; order Testudines; family Dermatemydidae; genus Dermatemys; species Dermatemys mawii. The sequence continues at coordinate 42,783,158 of ML677335.1, read as the reverse complement.
ATATCAACTATCTTTTTTTAAAAAAAAGGTTTTTGGCCATGTGGTGGTTGGACTTCTGCCACTCTCTGTCCAACCACCACATGAGAATCTGAAGACAGAAAGTGAATAAATACTGTAGCCCACTCCAGAAGAACCCAAATAGTCAGAATGTAATGATCAGAGGTTACAATGTAGCACACACAGGGGGGCTAAATCCCCTTTTACAAGAAGTGCCATGGTAACCCTAAGTGCTTAGAACTGATGCTTATTAGAGGATGACAATTCTGACTTGGGTCAACTTTTAAGGTTTCAAACTTTTGAGGTTAAACCTAAGTCTCCCACATCCCAGACCAGTCCTATAAACACACTACACACCCTGCTGCCCTTAATTGCCCACTTCAAACCCCTTATGCTACAGCTGAATCACTGTAGCACTATTGTGTACGGAAGAATCCCTTCTCTCTACACTGTCACTGTAGTAAATCCACCTCTCTGAAAGGTGGTAGCTAAGGCGATGGAAGAATTCTTCCATCCACTAGCAGCTTCTACACCTGGGCTTAGGTCAGCTTCACTACATCTCTCAGAGGATTTACTTTTTCACACCCCTGAGCAACATAGCTAGGTCAGCCTAACTTTGTAGTTTAGACCAGCCCTCAAACCGATTTCCTTCCCCAGCCCTGAAGAAGAGCTCTGTGTAGCTCAAAAACTTGTACCTTCTGCCAACATAAGTTGGTCCAATAAAAGATATTACCTCACCCACTGTGTCTCTCTAGTATCCTGAAACTAACATGGCTACCACACTGCAAACATCAATTCCTGAGGTGGGAACTGGGTATTTGTGAATGGGCTGAGATTCCTGAAAACAAGGCAGTGCCCTGAATGCTGTCTGTTCCAGAGAGAGAGACAGAGAGTGTGTGTGTGTTAATAAAACAAGTTACACCTGGATTATACATCTGGATTCCATGTCGATTATTTTTCCTCCACCAGGAAACTGTCCTGCAAGGATCAGACATCTGCTACCGCTTAGCAAAAGGGGAGAGGACTAGATGCCACAACATGATGATGCTAGGATCTGAAGGAGCACGCCTGATTTTGCATCTCATCTGACAGACTGAATCTCCAGCAGCAAAGAATCCTCAGCACCATCTTTCATGTTAGTTGAGTACCAAATCAGGGAAAGAATACCACATTCTCCAGGTGATTATCACCTTCCTACATGACCCCAGCTTTTTCTTGGAAGGTACTGGCTCCAATTAGCATCCTCAGCTGGTAGGGGTGCTGGAATGATGTATATAGTGGGGGTGCTGAGAGCCATTGAACCAAACTCTAAACTTTGTATATAATGGAAACCACATCAAGACAGGGGTGTGGCAGCACCCTTAGCACTCCTAGTTCCAGCGCCTATGTCAGCTCGATGAAAGTCAGAAGTGATGTTGGGCATTTACTCAAGTGTTTTTGAAGCATCATAAACATGAAAGGTTACCTTGAAAGCAAACAAGCAGCCTATCCATTAGTAACCTCAAGGATTACGATAATTGCTAATGTACTTATAGTGCTTCATTTAAAAAAGCTGGTAAATGCAGGATCAATAAGGAGATAGTTTTGGACGTCCTTCCTTGAAAAACAAAACAAAAACTACTTCATTGCTTTTAAAAAAACTGACTCATGAAAGCAGGATACATGTATAGTCTGTTGCCTTTGGAAAGATGTCATATGAAGTTATGTATTTCATACACCTCTCAAAATGCTTTATAGTTTTAAAGAGAAAGGGGAATGTATAGAAAAGATTTGAAGAGTGGGAATTACTTGTGATTCAAATTTAAAGTCTTCTGGTTAGATGACAGCACAAAAGCAACATGCACAAATAAGGCCATTTTCTTCTAAAGTCTTGCTGAGGAAAGCAAAACATCTATCAAATATCTATACTGCCTACTACTAATATTCAAGTGCCTCCCTCAATAGATTTCATGGAGTTTTCTGCTCTTCTCCTTTCCCTGAAGACAGAAAACTGCTCTTCAGTGAGATATGGAAGACCAGATCAGAAGGCCATTAAAAGTCCAGTCAGTGGTGCGGCCCAGCTCAGGCAGGCTAGTCCCTACCTGTTTCAAAACTGCGCTGTGCCCCACAAGCAGCCAGCAACAGGTCCAGCTCCTAGGCAGGGGGATCACAAGGCTCTGCACACTGCCCCCAACCTGAGCACCAGCTCTGCTCTCCCATTGGCTGGTTTCCGGCCAATGGGAGCTCGGGGGAGGGGAGTGCCTGTGGGCAAGAGCTATGTGGAGCTGCTTGTATGCCTCTGCCTAGGAGCTGGACCTGCTGCTGGCTGTTTCTGGGGCACAGCATGGTCTGCAGTGCCAGGACAGGTGGGAAGCCAGTCTCTGAACCCCAGCTGCGCCACTGACGGGGAGCCGCCAGAAGTAAGCCTGTGCTCCAACCCCACACCCCAATGTCCCCAGCCCTAAGCCCCCGCCTCAAACCCGGCGCCCCCTCCTGTATCCCAAACCCCTCATCCCTGGCTCCATCACAGAGCCTGCACCCACAACCCAGAGCCCTCTCCCACACTCCAAACCCCTGCCCCAGCCCAGAACCCCCCCACACACACCCTGAATCCTTCATTCCTGGCTCCACCCCACAGCCCTCACTCCTGCACTCCAAACTTCTGCCCCATTCCTGAGCCCCTCCCATATCCCAAACCCTTCATCCCCAGCTCCATTGGATCACAGGCATCAACAATTTTCTTCAACTGGGTTGCCAGAAAAAAAGTTTGAAAACCACTGATATAACTTAACTTTGTGGGGCCCTGGGCAATTGCCCTGTTTGCTACCCCCTAATGCCAGCCCTCAGTCTGCCACAGTGATGATGGGGTCTGCAGCAGGGTTATAGTAAGAATTTCCAGTGCTGACTGCAATCACAAGAACAAACTACCCCAGCAAGGAATAGTCATTTCCTCTGTGGTTTATGCCTCGCTAACAGTCTAGAGCCACATCACAGATGCCTATGTGGAGATACCAGGAACTAACTCTATACAGGCACAATCTTAGTGGCCCATGGTCCTTTAGCTGTGGGCTGGCTTGTGCGCCCCTCCCACACACACGCACCTCCCCAGAACCCAATAGGACTGGCCTACTAGCTCAGGTGGTCAGTAATGCATCCCTGACAAGGGGCTTTGTGACAAAGGTTTTAAAGGGGAAAGAGGGAGGTTCCTGGGACCTTCTCCCCATAGGCAGCCTCCCAGCCGTACACTCTTGCACACTGTAGATCCCTGTTGCTGGGACTAACATATCCCACAGAGCTGGAGATTGTTACCCATGTACAAATAACAAAAGTGAGCCAGAGCACAGGGGCTTTCACTGCCAATAATGTGGGTTTTATTTGCTGCCTCCTGGCCTTTATCTACATACTCTGACCAGGTGTATATATGTATATCATGCACACACACCATCCTTTGTCTTTGATTTTCACATCCCCAGACAGCAGCTGCAGAAGTCAACACATCTCAATTCAATTCTCAAGGTTTAGAATACAGTTCTTTAAAGTGCTAAAAACCATGTATGTAAAAATCCAGAGCTAAGACAACAGTGCACTTATCTGAACTGACCCACTATGAGTTGTATTATTTCAGCTCATAGTATGTAAGTCGGCTCATGTTTCTCTAACACAGGTCACGCAGCCCTGTTAGCAACAATATCTTCCTGCAGATGATTTGGAAATTATAGTTTAGAAGGCTCAAAAGCAATTACCATGCAACTTCAGCTTTGATGAAGGAGACAGATATAACAATGAATTTGCTTTATAATTGGATGGTGCTTACTAATTACCACGTAAACCCCCCATCATGACATGCTTGTTAGAACGCACTGCAAAGTAAGTCAGCCATTCAGTGCATGAATTTTGTGCCCTGTAAAGCACTGCTGAAAAAATTCCATCTATTCATAACAGATTCTTAAAATTTACAGCTCCCAGGCTACAGATGGAGAGTTTGAAGTCCAGAAATTATAAAGAGCAGGAAACACAACTTATCTAACCACATTTATATTCATTCAGCACATGATCATGTAAGACGGGTTGTAATGACACCTACATGCCATTGTGACTGGTATATTAAAACCCAGCCATGCTATCCCGGAAGAGGCACTGCCACCATGTGTCGCAACAGCTGTAAAACACAGCTCTGTCACAAAGTGCTTCTAACTGTGCAAGAGTGATGTAAGTGGTGGTGTAATTGCACCACCACTGAGATTTCTCAACATCCCCCCTCCCTCAACCCTGACTCGCTTCATATGGGGGTGCCAATGCACAGGTACAACAGAATGCAGATGATTCCACAATTCTATTCAGCACCTATCCTACCCACTTCACCACTCCTCAACCAACAAGACTAGTCTCCTCCAGCAGCAGCATGCAGGTTTGGTGGTGACTGGCAAAACAAAGACCTAGCATCTGACCTTAAACTTGAACTTCCTATTTCATTGGCACAGGAGTGGCATATCATAGCAACAGGAAACAGCAAGCAAGTTTTGGTCTACAAACCAGTCCAATAAGAAGCAGCTGATATGTAGAGAAAACCACTGAGAGCGATATATCTACTGCAGGCAGTTTCCAGTGGTACAATTAAAACTCTTGCCTCTGCAAAACTGTAATCAGTTAGGTGCTAAACTGGGCCCCATTTGCCCTCCACTCGGTCCCTTTTTGCAGCTGTGTCCCATCTGCTAGTTTCTCTTCTATAATCCTGTACCCTGGCTGTGTCCCCTCGCTATTTTGGCATGAATGTTCTTCGGTTTTGTAAAAATCCATTTGTCCTGGCTAATGCTCACTTCTAGCACCGCAAAATGCTGCAGTGACAGGAATGACTGATCACAACAGTAGTAAAGGTTAAGGGATTTATTCAGAGCTATGTATAAAATAGAAGGGCTCCCTCACAGTCATCATCATTGTTTTTAAAAAGCCACTTTACCATACCTAATGTGCCTCTGCAGCCTGGCCACTTGAGATTGCCAGAGGATGTCATGCTGTGCCCCAGGCAACACAGATCTATGTCATGCACAGAAGGTGCAAAAGAAAGTGGGGTCCCACTAGCCAAAGTTCTGCTCATGACACCAGTTCAGCCTCTGTGGGAACTGGGATCTCTTCCTGCTTGGTTAGAGCAAACAGATACCTGAGTTTGACATCTAGAAGGCGGATATGCAATGTGCACTTCGAAGGCACCTCTCACTGGCAGCTAGAAGCCATTTACAGGAGCTTGAGAACTTGCTCATCAGTAAAGAGGAACTACCTCTCTATCTCCCTGACAAATTGCCTCTACACCACTAGAGAACAAACAGGGACTAAGGCAGGGGAAAGTCTGCCCTTACGAAGAAGGAAGATGCACCTAAACAAGCACAACCAAATCAGAAGGTTTCTCCCCTGCACCCTTGGGCTTTCCCACCCACTTGGATGATCAGGATTCCAGTAATAAAGGGCCTCCAAGCAGGCCAGAGGTGTGGGAGAGGGGCATTGGTTCTGGCTGAATTTTTTTCAGCAAAGGAAAGAACTGCTTCGCTATCCATCCCCTTGTAGCCAAGATCTTGAGATGAACTGAATGTTACCCTGAGGATGGGGGAAGCTACTTGAATAAAAAATATTTTAATTTACTTAAGAAAACATCAAGTTAATCAAAATCACTGTCTTGTTGCCACTTCATTAGGCCTAGAAGTGTTAAGATACAGCACGAGGCTTGCAATTATAGCCTGTTAACTGTGGGGACACTATAAGATGCATACTGATGAGCAAGTCACACTAGATTGCTGAAATTAGGCAGTAGATAGTAACTTCATTGGAACAATGCCAGTACTTTAAACAATTACATTCCCATTGTGACAGAGCTTTGTCTTCTGTTGGACAAGAGACACTGAGTTCATGACTCAATTTTATATTTGCTAAAGAAAGAATTAAAGGTGAAGATTAAATTAAGCATTAAAGCTGAAGATTCCAAGGTTTCTAATGCATGGCTACACTTGTGAATTAGAGTGCATTAAAACAGCCCTGGGCGGCCTAACTCATGACACATCCACACTGGCAAGGCACGTAGAGTGCCCAGATTCTACAACTGGAGCGCTCCTGGTAATCCACCTCAACGAGAAGCATAAGGCTTGATGCATCCTGGCAGAAGTGCTGCAGCGCCAGTGTAGACACCCTGGTCTATTAATGCACTCTGATAGGACTCCAGAGGTGTCCCACAATGCCTGTTCTAGCCAATCTGGTCATCTCTTTGAACTCTACTGCCCTGCCCTCAGGTGACCAACCATCAGACCCACCCTTTCAATTCTCTGGAAATTTTGAAAATCCCCTCCCTGTTTGGTGAGCAAGGCATAGAGTGCTCTCAGCCAATCTTTCCAGGTCATCATGCCTCCACACGCCAGGCAATCCCCAGTATGGAGCAATGGCGAGGAGTTGGACCTCATTAGTGTTTGGGGGAAGGAAGCTGTCCAGTCCCAGCTGCACTCCAGCCGTAGGAATCACAATACCTTTGGGCAGATATCAAGGGACACGATGGAATGGGGTCCTGACCAGGATGCACTGCAGTACAGAGTTAAAGTGAAGGAGCTGTGGAATGCTTACCGCAAAGCCCGCGAGGCAAACTGCCCCCCGCAGTGCTGCCCCTGCGACCTGCCATTTCTACAAAGAGCTGAACACAATACTTGGGGGCGACCCCACCTCCACTCTGATGACCACCATGGATACCTCAGAGTCCAGTTCAACAAGGCAGAAGGAGGAGAGAAGCAGGAGCAAGGGTGCTGAGGAGGAGGGGAACAGCCCAGCATCCCTAGATGCATGCAGCCAGGAGCTCTTTTAAAGGCAGGGGGAAGGTAACCAGGCACAGAGGACGGTGCTTGGGGAAGAGCCTGTGGAAATGCCTGGTAAGCGGCTTTTATTTTGGGAAGGAAGTTGATCGGTGCAGGCTCTTGGGGTGAGGAGGGTTAGGAGTGCGTGCATGCCTACACGCGGAAAAGGCCGTTGATGTGCTTTCACACATTGCGGTACTCAGCCTCAGTGATCTCTTCAAAAGTCTCATGCAGAAGCTGGGCAATGCACTTGCGCAGGTTCCTTAGTAGAGTTATTATGCTCCTTGTCCCAGTAAGGCTAACATATCCATGCCACTGCGCCATTAGGGTATGGGGACCATTGCTGCACACAGGCAAGCTGCATATGGGCCAGGGCAGAAGCTGCATTGTAGAAGAAGACCGTCACTTGCGGCCCAGATCACCCTCAGCAGCGAGATATCTTCCAGGAAAAACTCCTATGGAAAATGTGGGGACAGTGGTGAGTATAGGGGTCACCCGCAGCTGTTGGCTGTCCCCAAGGTACAGAAACCCAAAGGACAGTATGGCCATGAAACAATCAGTCCTCCTTGCCCCTGTGCTTACTCACCATTTTGGGTCTCCTGTGGGTTATGTGCGCTTGCTTTGGGATGGGCAATTTCTGCTATTATGTAGACTGTTCTCATCTTTAAGTATGGCCGAATGACTGCTCTGTCTGGTGTGAACAATGCTGCTTCTGTTAAGTGTTGCATTTTGGCTTTACAGATGCAACCTTGAGATCTCAGCTGTTCTTGTTATCAACAGCCGAAAGACTCCAAAGAATTGGGAAGCTGCCATGTAGAAGGAAAGAGGACATGTTGCATGAAGTAATGCAGCAGTCCCTTAATGAAAATCAAAAATCGCAGGAGTGGCAGGAGAGTGAAAGGAGGGTGCGCCAGCAAAATGCAGCTCGCTGGCACCAAAGCATGGAGCAGCTGCTAAGCATTATGGAGTGCCAAGCAGACTTGATACAGGTGCTCGTACCAATGCAGGCAAAGCACTTCCATGTCCCTCCCGCCACTGCAGCCCTTGTCCCAAAACTCTGAGGGCTGGTTTAACTCACAGCACTCTAACATCTGCAAGTATAGCCATGCCTTAAGAATCCTGAGGACTATAGAAAAAGAGGAAATGGTGGAACTGAGAGCAAGTTTGTAGTCTCGAACTCATTTAAATTGTCAGTGATGTTAGACAGTTTAATTCACAATGCCTTTAAACTTAACCTGCTAGCATTTATTTTTCTCCAATCTGTACTGTGTGTTTATGTAACATTACCTGCCACTGCAGTTTGGAAGCACAGAGTGTGAAGGTTTCACAACTGTATCACAATTATATCTAGGTATGATTAAAATAAAGAGCAGAGTCCTAATAATTAAAATTTGGCTCTGGGCACCAACTTGGTCTCTGTGGCTGCAGTGTCTCTGGTGTGCACTTAACACAGCTCCATGTTTGTCTCCGATCAGCCTGGATTTTGCTGTTTCTGATTAACTGTAGTTCAGAGTTGCAGGCACGTGAGCTAGACAAGACAGAAATGATTCTGGTAGGTGAGAGCATTGCATCTGAACATGCAGCTGGATGGGTAATGCTCCCCTTTTGTAATATGGGCCACACAATCTTTTATTTCTGGCTGCTTATGCCCCATAGAGCCATTTTCCACCTACAGCTGGCCAGGAGATCAAGACTCCTTACGAACATGGCCTCTGCCACAGTTTCTATCCAGGCCATCATAGATTTCTGAACTATAACACCTGGATCTTAAAGCAGAGACACTGGTCTTTGGAAAAACTTTGCCTGCTGCTCCCAATATGCCACTCCCGAGCAGTTACACAGAGTTTTAAAACGTGTGGCAGCAAGTCACAGAGCCTACAGCAAGCCTGGGCCTATAGACTAGACTCACAGGGCTGTGCTACGGGGCTAAAAACAATTGTTTTAGATGTTCAGACTAGGGCTGGAGATTCGACTCTCAAGCTTACGGATGGGGCTGAGATTCAGAGTCTGAACTCCAACCCAAGCCGCAATGTCTACATCAGGCCTGCACAACTAGGAAAGCAGCGAGGGCCATATTACTGCAAAAAAAACAGCTGCGGGGCGAAAAGCCCCGCCCCCGGGGCCCCCCCCCCCCGCCGCGGCCCCCACCCCCACTACTTGGCTTGCCCCATCCCTACTCACCCCCAGCGGGCCGCACAGTGAGTCTGTGCGGGCCGCATGTGGCTCCCGGGCCGCATGTTGTGCGGGCCTGGTCTACATGCATGTTTTTAGTGCTGTAGCATGAGTCTGAGTCTGTGGACTCAGACTCACTACTGTGGGTTTTAAAACACAGTGTAGACACAGGCTGTCCCAAATTTAAATCTCCATGTTCTTGCTTTCAAGGCCCTGCACTATTTTGTGCCCATCTTCCTTTGGTTCAGTTATCTAAGCAGTACATCTAAAATGCCCTCTTTCACTCATCTGTACATCTTCTTCAGCATAGCCTCCTGCATCCAGAACCTCTTCCCTGGCCCAGACTACCATGTCTCCACCTGCAAACATACTTTTACAACAGCCCTAGAAACATAACTCTTAACAAGCTAGATGCATATTTAGCACTTACTAGCATCAGTGCCCGCAACATACTCGCAGCCTTCCAAGCAAAAGAGGCCTGGCAGTTCTTCAGGGTAGGAACCAGTTAGAGCTGTTTGAACAGAGCTGGCAATTCTGAAAAAGGAAAAACAAAATCAAATCATTTCAGGACAACTCACCAATGAAAATTTTCAAAGTTTTTACTGAACTGAAGTTAAGAAATTGGGGCTGAAATAATCATTTTGTTCAACAAGAAATATTTTATTTTGATTTTGATCCTTTAAATTTTAATTTTAAATAAAATTGAAGGAAATTTCTCACCAACGTTGTTTCAAACCAAAAAATTCAAACATTTCATTTGGAAAAAGGACAAAAAAATTGTTTTTTCGGGGTTTTTTTTTTAACGGGTTGCTGTGGCCCAGACAATTTGGCAAAATGGATATGAATTGGCAAGCATTCTGGTGTCGCCAAACCTGTGTTTTTTGCCAAAAAGCTTCAACTAAATTGTTTCGCTTAGCTTTGCTACCAATCTAAAGGCACCAGAAAAACAATGAAATTACTAGGATGTTTCTAAACACATCAGCTCATCTCCTCACTGTTCCCCACCCTATGGATATTTACACTGTGATCACATTTAGTGGATCATAAATTGAATACAAAAATCAACAATGTGATGCAGCGGCAAAAAAAAAAAAGGCTAATATTCTGGGGTGTATTAACAGAAGCATTGTAAGTAAGACACGGGAGGTAATTGTCCCTCTCAGCTCAGCACTGGTGAGATCTCAGCTGGTGTACTGTGTCTAATTCTGGATGCCACAGTTTAGGAAAGATGTGGAAAAATTGGAGACAGTCCAGAAGAGAGCAACAAAAATAATGCAAAGTTTAGAAACCCTGACCTGTGAGGAAGAGGGAAGACTAAACATGCCCAATTTTTTGAGAAAAGAAGACTGGCGGGGGGAAAAGGAGACAGAGCTGATAATTTTAAAATGTGTTAAAGGCTGTTATAAAGAGGACAGTGATCAACTGTTCTCTGTGTCCACTGAAGGCAAGACAAGAAGTAATGGGATTAATCTTCAGCAAGAGAGATTTAGGTTAGCTATTAGGAAAAACTTACAGTAGTTGAGCTCTAGCATAGGCTTCCAAGGAAGCTTTTGGGATTCATCATAGGAAGTTTTTAAATTTTGCTGGGCAAACACCTGTCAGGGATGGTCTAGGTTTACTTGATCCTGCCTCAGTACAGGAGGCTGGATTTGATGACTTTGAAGTTCCTTCCAGCGCTACATTTCTGTGATTCTGTGAATTCCCAAATCCTCTATTCATAAAGGAACAGTACTGCATGTCTTATTAGTTACAGCGCAGAACACAACTACACTTAACAAACAGCACTTATCCTTGCTTTCTCTACAAACAAATCGAAGGGCATAGTTACACTTATAGGTTTATAGTGGTATTGGTTATAGCTATCCTTATAAACAGCTATAGGGATAGAGCTATAGCGTGGCCACACTGACACCTGCCAGCGGTATAACGTGGCCACATTTGCGGCACTTCAGGCGGCATTGGGAGCAGCACATTAGGGCAGGTATCCCAGCATTCAGCTGGGTGCAACGTGCTTTTCAAACGAGGGGGGTGAGGGGGGACGTGTTGTGTGTATGCGGAGGGAGAGAGCAAGTGGTTTGTCCATCCTTCTGAGAGCTTGTCAGCATGTGTCCGTTCACAGAGAAAACTAGCAGGCTTTGTTTTCACAGAGGCTCCCTCCTTAAACATTTGCATTGCTTATCTGCCGAGTTAAGAGAGAAACTCTGAAAAGGTACTTCCACATTCCTCCAGCTGAGTTCAATACAAAGGGAAGAGACGTCAATTGCCTTAAATGGCTCTAGGCATCTCAAGAGATCACTTGCAGCGCAGTGGGTGTCCATATTCTTGCCGTAGCACTACAGCGGGAGCGCTACAGCCCTTATTCCCCGTGCAGAGGTGGATTACCAGGAGCGCTATAACTCTGAGGTTACAACGCTCTACGTGCCTCGCCAGTGTGGACGGGTAGGAGGTTATAGCACTCCTGGCAGCTTTATAGCGATATAAAGTGCCAGTGTAACCAAGGCCTAAGTCTACGAAAAAAGAAAAGAGATTCAAATGATAGCAAACAAATATTGCAAACAAAGGCTTACTATTAAATAAGATCATAAGACACATACTTGAACCTAAACTTACCTAACAAGACAATCTCCTAATTCTCTCTCAGTGTCAGACAACCAAATATCTGTGACCCTCCTACTCCTAAGACAGCTGACAGCTTGTCTCCTTGGTAAAGGAGACCCTGGGCAAACCACTGCACTCCAAATATAGTTCCCCTGATTCCTTGTCTTCACTTCTAAACAGGGGAGCTCCCCCTCCCCCCACAGCTTGTCTTTTCCAGTCTAGAATCTCCTAGGAGGTTTTACCATCACTCAATTACCATTTTGGTCAGTCTGTAAATAGGTGTTCATTGCATATAGTATACTTCACAATCTGCATATAGCCACTAAGATAAACAAGTTTCTTTCAGGCAGGAAATGCTTAACACCTTCTGGTGACCAGCCCCAACTGACAGCTCTTGAAAACATTGCATTTTCAGTATCTACACACACAACTTCTTATATCTTATCTGTAAATACATTTCACAATGATACTGATGACCAAAATGACACAGGATTTCAGTAGAGACCTTATGTGACACTCTCTGACAAACTAGTGTGCAGATACCAGACTCAAGGGATCACTACATCCCTTACGCACCCAGTGCCCTCTGCCAGTTGGCACCAACAGAACCCTGGGTCACAACCAGCAATCCAGTTCCAAATGTAGTTCACGGTTCTAATGACAGTCTAACATCCATGGAGTCTTCTGGGATAGTCTTAAATAAACCTGCTACTATAACAGCTGATGTTCCTTAGACCACATTGGGATACAGCCAGCCAAACTCTTCTTTCCAGAGGAAGTACTCTCAAATGAAGGCCCGCCCATCTGTGTTTGGAATTTGCCCCCTCTGACTCTCCAGTGCATGAGCTTAGGAGAGAGATTCACTAGTTTCTTGAATATTTTCTGTGTTACATGTATCATTATGAAACATGTTGTTCAATACCTTTACACAGCACTTGGATGCGTGCCATAATGAAAAGAACTATACAAATTAAATCTCTTTGCAAAAGTGAAAAAAATGCAACTCAAAGTCTGTCAGAGGCTGCATTAGACCCCTGATCACATATATAAGCTCAGTGTCCATTCAGTCCTTGGTCTTTCTGCAGTGACTCCCAAGAGGCATGCCAAAATGCAGTATGCCAGTGGCTTTTGTGATCTGGGCAGCTGTCCTCAAGGAACTGGACTGAGATCCACAAACTCACTTCCAGATTAAAAGGATGTTCAGTTGCTATTGAACTTGAATGGATTCACAGTAGGAGCCTAGAAGTGAAAGTGTCTGTCTCCCTGTTGATTCCTCCCCACTCCCCAAACTGTCCAGTCCCATTGTTTTTCAGATCTAGGTTTAGAAAGGCTCCATGTCTAACTAGGCACCTCATTGTGGGCTGGTTCTCCTTTCAGAGATGAAAAGTGAATATTGTCTTATAGGGCTCTTGCTGCCTTTCAAGAAGTTATAAATAAACATAAAACATTGCTCCTGGGCCTGCTGGGAAACATTGCATCAGTCATGATGGCATGTTTTCTACTGGTGCTCAGATTAACCCCTCTGGCAGGCACAGCTCTGTTCCCTAGCTCAGCTTGGGCCCCTGCTTTCTCCTTAGCTCTGCTCCACTCTGTCTGACCCAGGCAATTCCAGCTCACATGGAGGACAGGACCCCCCTGGCCTCCTGACTCCCTGATTAGCCTGCCCGGCTTGTCAATCGGGCTGACCCGGAGCATTGGGCTCTCTCCATTGTTCCTGGGGACTGTCAGTCTCGTGGTCCTGATTTCCCATCGATCTTTCCCCTTTCTTTTGGTACTAGGAGTTAACCCACCAAAAAATCCTCAATGAGTTTTAGTACATGCACACACTAGAGTGGCCATATTTCCCAGAGGGAAAATGGGACAGCATGTGGGGCTGGCATGAGCCCTCCCCCCGACACATAGGGCTTGCCTGACCCACTTGCCCGAGCCCCCCCTCACCCTCCACCGGTCAGAACTGACCTGAGCCGCTCACCCGAGCCCTGCCTCCATCCTCCCGCTGAGAGGCTCGGGCTGGTGTCTCCCCACTGTGTGGGGTTGCCATCACTGCTCCCCCACCATGTTCTTCCACACCGCACCCCACTTTTTTGACAAAAATGGGTATTTGTCCCGTTTGCTCTTGCCAACTGATCAAATCTGTAAGATGAATGGCACAAATGTTCAATTTTGCCAAAAGAGTCAGGACGGCTAGGACAGGGCTTAAAAAAAGGGAGGGAGGACTGTCCCAGCCAATACAGGACATAAGGTCACCCTAGCGCACACACACTCTGCCTTAACTCTGCTCCTTTGTGTGCGTACATTTCTCTACACTCAGTTACAAGAGTGCACCAACACTTGCCTGACCCAGTGCACTGTAAGAGTTTGTGGGTGGGTCACTCTCTTGTATTTTTTTGCAACACATTTTGAAAGGTCTCCTCCTTCTGTATCAGAAAAAGAAATTTCAAGACCTCTACTGTTTTCAAGGGGCTGGGGTTTTTTTTCGGTAAAACAGATCTGTTCCTTTTTCGGCCAGTCTTAATAATTAGCCCTGTCACCAAACTGAACTTTTAACACAGGAAGGCAAAGGTTAATAAGTCTGACATGTTGAAGAGAATATGATAAGACTCTCTAATCTTTCACAGCCAAGTGCTGTGACAGAGCATGTCAGCACAGCATGCATGCCCTGGGAAAGCTCCAGTAATAGATCAGACTGGGAGAGCTGCAAGTATTATATTCCTGTCAATAGAAGAAAGAAGACAGGAGTGAATTAAGATGATAAATAGACCTTTCCCCTTTAGTATCTCTGGAAGCTATTCCCCACATGCCTTTGTGGAGGGAGGTTTGCTTAGGCATGTGCCGATTACATAGCTAATGAGGAAGAGAGCTCTCTTACATGCAGCTTTCAAACTTGGATGCATTTTCTATTTGTATGCCCCACTGGTAAGAGAACAAACAAAAGAGCTGCAGGTTTCTGCAGATAAGCATGGCAAAGAAGCTGGAACTATAAACTGGGTTTTCTGTAGATGGTTATATTTCCAATCTGCATTGGTTATTTCAGCTCAAGACAAACAATTTCACAAATCACTCAGCCAGAATTTAGGCCCTGACCTGTGAGATATGGAATGTTTCAGCCCCCACTGAAGCCAATGGGAGTTGAAATGCTCAGAACCTCGAGGAGAGACTGAGTCGCATTCAAAGTTGGTTAGATTTTATTTACTAGCCTTCTGCAGACTTGTTACTTTGCATTCCTTTTCCCATTTAATTTTCCATTGCTCACAAATGTTATGTAGGATATCACTGGTAAGTATATCCTACGGCCATTCCTGCACTGTCCTGACCAGAACCAGTAGATAACTCCCCACAACCGCACCCCAGCACATGTTGGGTTTTGCATGAACCCTAGGACAAGTAATTTAGGAGACTAAGTTAGATCTCTGCAATACATCTAGCTGGAACAGAGCCTTTGTTAAAGCTGCTAGTTCTAAAAATTCCAGTAATCTTCATTCTATACACTGATCCAATAGCCCTTGGGATTTAGGTTACAACAGCTCTTTGTTGCTGATGTTCAGTTTTACGCTGCTTCCAGTTAAAACTGTATTGAACTATGTTCGTTTGAATGCCCCACAACCAATTTTCTACACAGAAGAGATCTGTATTTCGATCTTAAGAGAGACGTCACTTCTGACAAATCCCAATTTACAAAAAATTACCCTTTTTCTTCTACATATCTTCCCCGTGGGTGTATCCAGGACTGTAGTTGCTAACTCTAGTGACCAAAAATTTGCTTTCTCCACTATCCCTCTGAATTCTATTCTGGCTCAATCACTGTCAACAGAATTGCAGGGTCTTTATGTAGGTTTTTATTCCACACTCATCACCAAGGTACAAGAGCTCCTCATCACAGGCAATGCATGAACCAGAAACAATACTCAGTTTGGTTTTCACATTCCAGCCAGAGTTTACAGCACTGGCAGTCAAACAACAACAGAAAAGTTTTAACATGTAAACATATCAGATGAAATGAACACTCAGACACAAACACAGATCCCTCCAAAGCCACTTACAGTCACTTTAAAACATTGCCTAGTAATACCAGCTTTTACCTAATAGGTTGCCTTAAATAAACAAACGATCTAACAGCCCAAAGACAGTGTGTCCCATTAAGTTTAATGTTTCCAGAAAATTGCTCATAATGAAAAAAAGATGTTTATCTCTGTGCGCATAATAGCTGGCTTTCTACAGACATATACCCTCTTTCTGCCTACTTCCAATTTAATAAAAATGTGATGATTTACATCCCCTGCTAATTATTACAAATAGTGTAAACATAGCACCCAGAGGCCTTAACCATGATTAGGGCCCATTGTGCTAGGTGCTGTACATACACATAATAGAAGACAGTCCCTGCCTTGCAATCTAAGTTATAGAGGTGCTATTAATTAAGTGCTACATTTGAGCATACTAAGACACTAAAGCAATGAGTAATTACTTCCTTTGGGAGACTCTTCCTACAGTTTTGTAGATATTATCATAGTTCAGAAATGTTTGAGGTTAAGCAAAGGAAAATTCTGGCTGAACTTTATCCCTACTTACAGGTTTTGGCCACAGAGCAAAATTTAGTGTAGTCCAAACAGGCCACTTGTATGCAATGGGATGTTTTATGGGTTCAGTATAATCCACGCTGAGCATTCAAAAAACAAGAACAAATAAAGAAAAAACCACAAGCATTAGGCTCCTAAAAAGAAAGATTTGACTTAAAAATCATGAGATTTTTAATGACATTTTGCATCACTTAGGTGTCACATTTTCAACATTTCTCCACAACCATGAAGGCAAGAAACTTTCATTTAAAAAAAAAGTAAGCTGAGGTTCTCAGCTTGGCACAAGACTGAAGGAAATGGAGCTTTAAGAAAAACACCAAGTATGGCAACACTTGTGATAAAAATCTTGTGTGCTGACAACTCTGTGGGCTGATCTAGTGAACATAAGCGAGAATCTTGAATTGGGGAGATACAGATGAGTTTGAATCTGAACAGCCTAATTTTACATGATAACTAAGTGTTGTAGAATCTCTTCCATGGAGAGAGAAGGAAAGAACACATTGCTCCGATAAACCAGATTAACCACTAGAAATTCTGGGGTGCACTCTCCAGAATGTCTTAGACCAATATCACAACAGCTGAAAGGTAATTAGTTGAGAGACAGACAAGGGACTCTTTCTTGCTTATCAGACCTTCTCTAATTTTTCTGAAACACCTCTGCACAATATTAAGTACCTTGTATTGAAAAGTCTGTCTGGTTTGCATAGCTGCCTAGGTCATATTCTGGCATGCTTTCCCACCTTGGTGTTTGTGCTCTTCAAATACTTTTATCAAGTACACTTGTGTTGCATTCCCTTCTCAACAAAACGTCAAAGCTTCCCAGAGCTTTGAAAGGAGAGTGACACATACCTGCAGGGCAGCCGAGTTCAAAACAGTGAGCAGAGCAGTCACAGCAGGCATTATGGGATACTGGGGAGGCCAGATACGTTGACATAAAAAATGGCAGCTTTTACACTGGCACTTTGTTAACAAGACTTTTGCACAAAAAGCCCTATGTGTGTATCTTGTTGAGGTGGTTTGGTTTTGTCATCAAAATAGCATTGCAGTATGTACACCTCCACTGTTTTGCAGCCCAAAGCTGCCTTTTTCCAACAAAATTCTGCAGTGTAGACAAGGCCTAATCTGGCAATTTACATTCAGGTTAGTCCACGATCTTCTGACAAATGCTCAGGAAATAAGTAAACCTTTTTGTAGATCTTGTTCATCAAGAAGCTGCAACCAAGTAGACATATGTGGCTCAGCCTTCTGACTACAGGTGTCGTACACAGTAAGCCACACATATTAAGTGCATTCTCATTCCTAAAGCAAATTTTGTTTAGAAAACATGTATTTTTATCAAAAGAGTGACCATTAAAAAAATTGTTTGGACTTTTTCTTTCAAGCAAAAGTTGTTCCAGCTGCAGTATTCTCACACACATTAGCATTATTTAGCACACTAGATTAAACAAATGAACGGAATGTTTTGCAGAAATACAGGCAGTGATGGTGAGATGGGAGTTTTCACTTAAGAGAATTTGTAAGGGCACTTGCATCCTTTGTCAGTTTATTTGCAGAGAAGTTACTAAACAAATACAAGTTATATTTGATTAGTTTTTTAAAAGCTGGTATTTTATCTAAATGTTTTATGCCATTCATTACTCCCTTTAGATTGCTATTCTCTTCATATTGTTCTTTCCATTACAGTTGACACTCATTGTTGATTGAAAACCCTCTCCATGGAATTAAAGCAATAACACACCAGAACAAAGCTGATAATTTGGATAGTAGAAGGCAGTCACAATGAAATCAGAAGTGAGTGGGCTGGGAATCTCCTTACACACACAGAACTCGGACCAAGTTTGGAAAGTTTGGCCAAGTCATGGTTTGGGGCAAAAACCATAGAAGACTCAGGTCTGGTCTACAAGCAGTTTGTATACTGTTCTAACTCAGTCTGTTAGGGGTGTGACTTTTCACAGACGTAGACATACTGGTGTAACCCCCAGTGTACATGCAGTTATACCAATATAGAGATACCTTTACACTGGTACAGCTTAGTTCCATATGGGAAGTAGAATAAACGACGCCATCATAAGCACATTTATATTGGTATAACTCCATCCACACTCAGCAGGTTTTACCACTTCAACTATCCCAGTATAGTTAACGTAATGCAACTTTTGTGTTTAAATAAGACCTTAGAAATATCACATGGCTCCTGTCCAAAACTAATGGAACTTAATGGGGACAGAACCTCAGCTGGTATAAATTATTAAAGCCAATGGAGCTATGAAAACTACCTATGGTCACCAAGAGTCAGTGGCAGAGCTAGGACTAGAACCAAGGTCTCCTCTCCTATTAAGTGCCTTATCCACTGGACTACACTGCACATTATATTGCTAGTAGAAATTTATACAAAAGAGACCCAATAGCATTAAAAATGAACAAGCTAGCCTTACATGTGACCAACTCCCAACACAGCTGAGAATGCACAAACAATAATACGATCCAAAAATCTAATGTGCTGGGCACAACTGTTGTGTGCAGTGTTGAACAACCTCTGAGTCATTGCAAAAATATCAATAAAAGGAAATGGTTAAAAAAGAAAAAAGTAGCTGCTCCACTTCGGTGAGAAAAAAGCTATTTAAAGAACAAACTGACTATTGCACTCAAACAAGTGACTTGGTAATCTCCATTTACACAGATATAGAGTAAGAATTACTAGTTTGCATTTATTTTAACTTATACCCTGTTTCATTATTTGTAAATGGAGAAACTGTTACCTGCGTAACAAAGCCAAAAGTGGGAGCTGAGGATTAACTAGCTCATGTCTGAATTATCCTTTGAAAAATGTAAAGTGCCAATATAGATAATGACTTATTTGTAGGAAAAAAACTTGATAAAAATATACTTGGAAGTAAAGAGAACACCTACCCACAAATACCAGGAAGGTAGTCACCTAGTAGATAATGTTTGAATTCATGCTAAAAATGCTTTCAGTCACTAAAGACTAAGACATATTGCTTGTAAAATGGAGAAGCCTGTTTAATGCTGATAAGTATCTGTGGTCAGTCTTGACTTCCTACATCTCCCACAGACTTCAATGGGAGGTGTACATGTTCAGCAGCTCTGCCAGACTAATACTGAATGACTCTCCGAATGCATTATTGCTGTCGCGATGTGAACTATGCCCATAAAGGGGAGTTCACAGTGAATGGGGTTTTCAGAACTAATGGGATTTGTATTGTTAAATCACTTAAGTGCTTTTAAAAGTCCCACTGAGTATTTACATGTTGCTTCATCGCAACGGGTAGAGGGAATGGTTCCTTGTTTCAAGTGAGAAGAGAAAAACCAAAGATGTTTTGCAATCAGATGAGAAATATCAATTCGGCTTCTTAATCCCATGATATACTGATATATGGCAGGATAGCAGCTGGGAACCACATTTTTCTCCTACACTTGGTAAGGGCAGGATAAAATGTCACAATATGGGCGGGGGGTGTGTGTTTTCAGAACAGTAAGTTAAAAAAAATTCAGATTGGAAATGGAGCAGTGGCAAGTGGGAGTGCAGCTGGAGTGGCTTGCGGCCAGCTGCACTGACCACTCCTCAGGACTGCCTGAGTTGTGATCCCAGAGGGTGGTAGGAACAGCAGTGAGTGGGGCAGCTGGAGCAGTTGCTGCTCAGTGGCCCCTGGCAGGCGATGCCGCTGGCACGGAGGCCCCTCAGCAGCTGGTACCACTGGCCTCCGGACCTCCCCCAGAGCAGCCCTCTGCCCCCCACAGCTAAAATTTAGTTAGGAGTATATAGTACAAGTTATGGACAATTATGGGCCGTGAATTTTTGTTTATTGTCTGTGACCTATCCACGAATTTTACTAAAAACACCTGTGACTAAATCGTAGCCTTACCTATACTATGTATATACAAAGATAAAAGGACAGATCATCTCCATTGGCAACATCCCACCATGGACTAAAGGAGGACCCCCAGGGCCAAAGTAAAGGAGTACCCCATACCATGTCCCCATCCCACCCAGTTGCCCCATGTGAATCCACACCCAGAGAAAGCCAGCTGTGAGCCCCAGTGGAAAGGCAGTCAGCCCTTGCCTTTCCTTTCTGTTCAGGAGCAGGGAGCTCCACATACTGAGATATTGTGTAGATGTAGAGGGAGAGGTGACAATTTCCTCACCCCAATAATATCATCAGCTGCATATTTCTAATTCCCTGGAGTACTTCTGCAGTGCTAGTGCATTCAAGTGAAATTATAGCACGGAAAAGCTGTAACTTAAGATGTATTAAAATTTTTTATCACTAGCCTCAAAGATTATTGTGGTCTGTTACTATCATTTTCAAGTTATTCAACTTCTATTGGGATGCACTTTAAGTTACTTCACACTCAGTAGGAAAGCAATGATTGTATTTTAATGACTTTTGCTGCTGACTTTTTTTCCCCTTATGCAAGCTAAAGGTAGGAGTTGATTCTCTATTTTTTAAAAAGCTAAAACATTCTTTTTGGGGGTAAACAGATAATCTGAATTTCACTGAATCAGAATGAAGCTTGGGACACCATGGACAGGTGCTGGGTAAGATGCCTAACACAGCTATTCTATAAGAATGCACCTTATTCTATGAGAATGCACCCTAATCCTCGACCTGCATCACCCCTTGCTATTCTGGTCATGGATCCCCCATGGAGTTCTGACATTGCATTTCTTCTGTAATCTTCAGCACTCCCTGTGTTTCCAGTTGTGGGCTCCTAAAGCTCTGCTCACCAATCACTCCTGATTGTAAGCACCACCAAACCTTAGGCTTTCCTGAGCAAAAACATTCTAAGGATATGGCTACATTTAAAATGCTACAGCAGTGCCACTGCAACACTTCAGAAAAGACACTACCTATACAAACAGAAGGGGTTCTCCTGTCGGCATAGGGCAGGGGTCTCCAAACTTTTTGAGACGAGGGCCATATTAGATTTTTGAAGGGATTTCGTGGCCTGCTGCTGCACCTCCCACCCCTTTGCTCCTCCGGCTTCTGCCACGGCCCCTATCTTTGCTCCTCCAGCCGCTGCCATGACCCCTCACCCTTTGCTCCTCTGGCCGCGCCACAGGGGCACTCACCCCTTTGCTCCTCCAGCCACGCCGCTGTTGTGACCCCCCACACTTTGCTCCTCCAGCCGCACAATGGGGGCATTCACCCCTCCACACATGGGGCTTGCGGCAGCTTCTCCACGTGCCTGCTCAGCTGGGGGTAGGGCAACCAGATGTCCCGATTTTTGTAGGGACAGTCCTGATTTTTGGGTCTTTTTCTTATATAGGCTCCTATTACCCCCCACTGCCTGTCCTGATTTTTTACACTAACTGTCTGGTCCTTCTAGCTGGGGGTCCAGACAAATCAACGCCACGGGCCGGATCTGGCCCCCGGGCCATGGTGTGGAGACCGCTGGCATAGGGGATTACTTCCCCAGGAGGTGGTATCTAGCTCAACAGAGGAATGCTTCCATTGACCTAGGGCTGACTACCCTGGGGGTTAGATGAGTATAACTGTGTCTCTATAGGGTGTGGATTTTTCACACCTCTGACAGATGCAGCTATACTGATGTACAGCTGTGCTGCTGTAGCATTAAGTGTAGAATAACCTCAATAACCCTTGTTGCTCTTTCACAAAGGTGAGAACTGAACAATTGCTTTAGCAAGTGCAATACTCCCTAGTCACCGCCCTTATTGCTAAAATTGCTGTTCTGGGATAAAACCTGTGATTTGGATGAAGAAGGACTAAGCTGAAGTCTGCCCACTTTTGCAATGTGAATTAGACTTGAACTCATGAATCCAAGTTCTCTCTCTTGTCCTTATACTGCTGTGAGCGGAGTTATTCCCATTTCACACCAGTGCAACAAGTCCCCAGAGGTGAAGTCTAAACCCCATGATCTCAGCTCTCAGAAAGCATATCTCATGTGCAGAGCTTTAGTGACATTAAAAAGAGAAGTATGTGGCCTTTACTGCTGATAAAAATAAGATTACTAAGTGTATTTGCATACTTGATATAACACTTCCTCCTGGCAGCAAGAGGGTTGTTTTTTGTCACTGGCTTCCTATGCAATCTTAAGGAAGTTAAGTGCCTGATGGGATTTGTACTATGGATGCATGAGCTACGTGGAATTTAAAACTGAAGCACACACACCATGTTTCTGTACTCGCCATTGCTCCATGGATGTAATAAAACCCTCCTCCCTTACCCAAAACAAAAACAAAACCCATGGTGCTAAGCTGCCCAGCAGGAGTTCTGCACAGAGTATGTTTATACATTTTTCCATTAGAAATTCTCTTCCAGGTCAGCTCTTCATTCAAATCTGGCTTGTTCCCACCTCCCACCTCATTTTCAAAACTAATTTTCACACTTGTTCTATTTTCTTGCTGTTCCTTCTCCCAGTCTCCAGGAGAATTGCAAACCCAATAAAACCCAAATAGAATTTAAGCCTACCATCTTAGAGTGGGTTAGGAATTAGAATAAAATGTTTTTGACAGAGGACTAAGCCATGAGATGTTCCTACAGTTCTTCTCTTCTTCAATGGGAAGATCACAGAACAGATCACTTCCAGATCACATGAAATAGGGTACATCACATGGTTTGTGTCTCAGTATGTTACATGCACAGGGTAGAGAGGAGTTTTTCAAGGGAGCAGCCATGTGCAGACACCCACACGGGGTGAGTGTGTATATCTCTAGTGGGATTGGGGTGGTGAACAGAAGGTGTCACTATAAAAGGAAGCAGCCACCTTCCAAACATGATAATTTTATCTAAAGTTTTTCCCTTACAAGTATTCCCTCAGACAGGGCATGGTGGCATGTATCAGGTCTCTCTTCTCCTTTATTTCCCTACCACTACTAATTTTAAGTGTAAACAGCTCTTGTTTTATAAGATATGTTATCTCTTATATAACAGAGGCTAATGCAATTACCCAAGGGCATTCTAAATACTAAGCGGAAGAAAAGCTTGATCCCATGTGGAAAAGGGAGCAGCAGCAATAGGAGATAATAGCTAGTTATTTTCCTGTCACACAGTATCTCCCTAGGGTTTCGTGTTGGCCTGACAGATAAGCAGCCTCTTTCTTGAGAAAATTAAAAACATTTAGCTCATTGTTGTGTTGAGGCATGACCCTGTTATACTGGAGCATATAATCACTTGAGGGCTGAAGTTTCTACACTCAGTCTGTATTTGAGGGGCAACTCCAGTCCCCTCTGCATGTATGGGAGACCTAGGCTGCAGCAGAAACAATGTGGTTCTGATGGATAGGATTTAAGAAGCCTCAGTGAGTCTGTACCGTGCCAGTGAAGACTGTGGAGCTCAGTTCCACAGGGGCCTTCTGCTGTAGACAGAAACCTGGGACCAGGACTTTGTGTTATTCTTTGTCACCAGCAAGGGCACACATGTGGCCTAGACAATAGGGCACCAGACTGGGGGTCAAGATTCTGAACCCAGCTCTGCACTGACTTGCTTTAAGCAAGTCTTAAGTTCTCTGTGACTCAGTCTTACCATCTGTAAAAATGGGGTGGATAACAGTTACCCACCTTTGTAAAGGTATACAGATGAAATGTCTGTATACTGCAGAAAGTTTAAATCATTTTGTAGTGCTCTGTAGGTTACTGCAGACCTAATCTCACTGTGGCTTTGCAGCCAGGGACGAGATGTGAATTGAAGGTAGAGGATTTAATCTCATCAACACAAAGTTTTCCTCTGGTGCTAGATCCAGCCTAGCCTTGGGGAGGATTCAACCCCTAGCCTGTGCAGGAGACTATTTCCATTCTGACTAGAGCACCACCGCTAAGTACAAGACAAGTTTCTATTCTAGTGCCAAAAAGACCTATCTGGAGCTTTTCAAGAAACAGATACAAAAAAAAAAAAAGAAAAAGAAAAAGAAAAAAAGCAGCTGCAGAATCATGTTTAAAGGTTGTGGCCTTCATGAATGCAGGCAATATAGCCAACCTTATACTTTGCTGATTGAGCACCATGCCACATAGCCCTAGCTAGGGCTCTCTGTTCTGTAGTGGAGAGGCAGAAAAGCTTGCTTGGCCCCAGAACATGCAGATTTGTGCATACATTAAAGGTCTTTAAAGTAATTTTTAAAAAGGCACAGCCTTTATCTTAGTTTTTAAGCTACAGCTTCTGTTTAGTTTCATTACTCTCCCCTACAGCTTTAAATCCAGGCAAGATCAAAACAAGAGCAGCTGTCATTAAGTGTAATTATTTCCCACATTGGGTTACATGGTGAAGGTGAGGTTAGTAATGAAGGGCTTGTCTATGCTGGCAATTTACAGCGCTGCAACTTTCTCACTCAGGGGCATGAAAAAACATACCCCTGAGCACAGTAAGTTGCAGCACTGTAAAGTGCCAGTGTAAACAGTGCCCCAGCACTGGGAGCTACCCATTGAGGTGGGTTTTATTGAGGGTTGGGAGAGTTGTCTCCCAGCTCTGCGTCACAACCACACAAGGCACATTAAAGCGCTGCTGTGGCAGTGCTTTAGCGTTGCCAGGGTAGACTAGCCCTGAGAGACACTGTTGAAGATACAAAGCATGCCTCTGTCGGCATTTGAAACAAATTCTGAACAGAAATTGTCCACACCCCGCTCTCTGGGTACAGCATGCACACAATGGCCAAAGTTCACCCACCTGCAAAGTCTGCCTTTAATTGTTAATTTTAACAAAATACACTCCTCCTCTCTGAACCATTACAGTAGCATCTGGAGACTCCACAAAAGATCAGAACCCTATTGTGTTAGATGTTGTGCATACCCACCCAGAGACGGATCCTGCCCTGAAGAATTTCAGTGTAAATAGCTTTCAGAATTTGGGCCAAAGGGTTTGAGAAGAAAGACGGAGGGAAGTGAAGTCATAACAGGTCAGTGACAGCACCAGGATTATCAGGGCTAGATCAACCTTTTGTGGGCCCATTTCCAAACATATTTGTGGACCCCTAATTGGGAAATGATTGTATAAGACAGGAGATCCACACAGGAGTGGTCTTTGACACAGCTGCTCAGGTTTTATTTACAAGTTTAATTTGCAGATGAAGATGGCTGCCATTATGGTACTGTAGCAGTGTGATGACTCACCCTTGCGGCACCTCCTGCTGGTTGTCCAGGAATTAGCTCTTTTTCCATCTGGATCACCCTCTGCAGGCCACTGTCTTGCTGTCCACTGGCCCCATGTCACTCCTGGACCTCGGTGCCCTTTTTTCTCGGGTGCTGCCCCTGGCAATACCCCTACACTCTACCTCTGGGTTTCCCCTCCCTGGGGAACTCCGAACCCTCTAATCCCCACCTTGCCTCAGTCTAGGGCTACTGCCAGTCATCATCAAGCCCCTGCTCCCTAGGGCAGACTGCAGTGTAAAAGCTAGTCATCATAGGCAAGGGGTTTTTGGACCAGCTGCCTTTGCCTAACCCCCAGTACCCTCCTTAGGCCTCACTTCAGGCCTGCAGCCTGGGGAGTTGCTAGGCTGGAGCTCCCCCACTCCCTTGTCTATTCCCCCAGCACTGTTCCACCTCAGGTACCCTCTCCCACAGGCAGCCAGGCCCTGCTCCCTCCCAGCCTGGAGAGAGATTGTTTGAGTGCCAGGCTCACAGCCCTTTTATGAGGGCCAGTTGTGGGCCCCAGCTGTGACTGCCTTCCTAATCAGCCTAGGCTTTTCTCTCAGCCCGGGCCCTCTACCCAGGGCCGGCTTTTAACCCTTCCAGGGTTGAAGCAGGTAACCATCCCATGACAGATACCCAGACTGGAGCCCATTGGAAAAAAAATACCCTGAAGTATACATAAAATACATTCTAAAAGAAAAAAAAAATACAAGATAGGACACAGTGGGTAAAAACCGATAACAAAACTCAAAGCTGGCCAAAACACCAGCCATGTGCTGCTCCCACTAAAAGGGAACTGCCACACACTCTCACCCTTCATGTTTCTCATATGAGCTACCAGGGTTTGACAAATTTTTTTTGATGAAATTGGGTGGGGTTAAATGTTTAAAAAAATAAAAAAAAATATGAAAAACTTTAATACATTTTATTTACAGCATCATTATTCACAATAGTCCTGCTAGTTCCTCTCCCCAGGCCGAGAGGCACAGAGACTAGGATTAGAGCCAGCTGTGCCCCCAAAAGATCAGTCCAACCCTCTAAATCAGACCAGACCAGCATCCCTCCCCAGACCAACTCCCCTGCCCAACTGGACCAAACTCCCCTTTGGCACAAACTAGATCAGACCCCTCTGTGAACTGACCCCTCTCAACCTGAACCTTCCCACTCACTGCCTTCCAGAACAGGACTCCTCCTGAACCTCTCTATTCCCACACCAGACACCCACCCCCCCAAACCTCCAGCCAGACCCCTCTCAGAGCCACCTGCTGCTATCGAGCTGTCCCTGTTCTCTGAACTGAACTGGGCCACATGTGGGGTGCAGTTGGCCGGGAGCAGCTCCCTATCAGCTCTGCAGCACAGGTGGGCCAGGGAAGTGCAGGGGCTCAAGTCTCCCCCAGAGGCACTGGTGGAGAGATGGGTCAGGGTTGTAGGGGGAGGTCCAGTCTCCCCCAGGGGCACTGGTGGAGAGACAGGGAGATGAGACTCCAGCTGCTTCATGGGGCCCAGGCAGAGGAGGGCTACCTGGAGCAAGAAGCATCCACTGGCTGGGATGTGCATCTGCCAGGTGCTGCTGTCACCTCATGCCCAGCATGATCTGGGCCCCCACATTCCCTGGCCTCTGCATTCGAATAATAGTGGGTTGAGAGCACGGAGCAGGTGAGCTGTGTGTGCAGCACCCTCCCACCTGCACTGCCCCAGACCTGGCAAGGGCCAGAGAGCCCAGAAAGGAGGCAGGGGCTGTACCATCTGCATACAGGCACGATGTGGGAGCCTAGATGTCCAGGTAGCAGCCAGAAACCCCTGACTGGGGCCTTCTGAGCCCCCCACTCCACCAAGTAGTATGAGCCAGTGGGAGGAGGCGGGGCCAGACGCTGCACCACCTCCAGCTCACTGCCTCTGCCCCCTACCCCAGGATTAGGAGCTCCTTCCAAAGTGTGGGCCCAGCACCACAACACCATTACAGACCCGGTACTGAGGATTAGAACACAGCTCTCCCAACTCTAGTCCTACAGGGCCTCGTCATGTTCTTTTTATACCCTGCATTGGAGCGAATAAGGATCAGCTGGTCTGGTAAGTCAGCAAAGTTACCTCTGCATCTTTGTAGTGTCCTAGCAACTAACACTGTTATAGTGAAATCAAAATATATTGTTTGCAGCACAGCTAAACGAGTTAGGCAAGGATTTGAGAAAACAAGAATTTTGTGAGAGAAAGGAAGCATGGTGAACAGCTGTGTCATATAGACTTCAGATGTTTATATATGAAACAGAAGGTGCTATGGCTGAGGCACACTGCACAGGAATATACAAAGAACAAGAACAAACAGGAGAACCATATACTGTATGTCAAGCTGAAATAAATGTGTAGATGCTGTTCAAGGTCTAAGTACATCAGGTATTTAGTCCGAGAATATACACCAGCTATTGTCAGATTCTAGCGCAGGGGTGGCCAACCTGAGCCTGAGAAGGAGCCAGAATTTACCAATGTACGTTGTCAAAGAGTCACAGTAATAATATATCAGCAGCCTCCCATCAGTTCCCCTACCCCACTCCCAGTGCCTCCCACCCACTGGCAGCCCCACTGATCAGCACCTCCTCCTCCCTCTCTGCACCTCCTGATCAGCTGTTTCTTGGTGTACAGGATGTTCTGGAGGGGAGAGAAGCAAGGGCATGGCAGGCTCAGGGGAGGGGGCAGGAAGAAGTGGGGACAAAGCCTGTGGCAGAGCCAGGGGTTGAGCAGTGAGCACCCCTCGGCACATTGGAAAGTTGGCACCTGTAGCTCCAGCCCTGGAGTTGGTGCCTGTACAAAGAGCTGTATATTAAACTTCTGAAGAGCCACGTGTGGCTCCAGAGCCACAGGTTGGCCACCCCTGTTCTAGTGTTTGTAACTGGTTTTATATTGGTTTTAGAAGTGAAGCTCCTTTGTGTATAGGACCAAAAACCAAAACAAAACAAAAAACAAGACCAAAAAAACCCACCAAACCAACAACCTACAAACCCAGATAAAGATTTCTGTTGACTTTGATGCTTAATCCTGCACTATTAAAGAATACTTTATAGGGATACTTCAGCAAGCATGAATCCCTGTGTTTATTTTTTTCCCATAAGGATTTAAAGGCCCAACTCCTCACTTTACTGACATGAGTAGAAGTCAGACAGGGGGTTTATACCCTAGGTTTTGGTTTGGCTCATGACAGAGCTATGGATGAGAACATCCCCAAAGTTCAGAGATGTTGCAATTTGGGCCCCGTCTCCATTTACAGACAATGGGCCAGATTCTGCTACCTAACACTAGTGAAAGTAAGGAGCAAGTTCCTCCAAGTCAATGGAGTTAGACTTGTGCAAAGCCCGTGGATGAGACAGCAGGATGAGGTCCAATGTGTACCTTTAGTGACACCAGATTAATGCTTGAGAGGCATTGAGGAAGTGTTGAGTACATCTGTTTCCCTTGGAACAGTGTGCTGCACTGTTGACACACGTTTTGGGAAGTGCCCTTTAGTTTTGGGTGCCTGTTTATCAGCCAAACTTGAGATATCTTGGGCAGGATTGCTGGGCTCCAACAGCTTCCATTTCTGGGATGACACATTAGGCAAGGCTGACCAGACAGCAAATGTGAAAAATCGAGACAGAGATGGGGAGGGGGGTTAATAGAAGCTTATATAAGAAAAAGACCCCAAAATTGGGACTGTCCCTATAAAATCGGGACATCTGGTCACCCTACATTAGGCTACCATGAACTGAGGCACCCAGAACTAGAGACCATGTTTGAAGTGTGGAAGTTGCATTTAGTAAGCATCTTATTAGCAAGGGCTCTCCTATGCATCCTGCTCTTATCTTTCTGATAAATGATAGCTTCAGTTTGCTGTACTAGTGATATGTTATGGGAAATTTTGACCTTTTTTTGCCCACAACATTTCCCACAAGTTTCAGTTTTTCCAATGAAAAAACAAAAGAATTTTCGCTTTTGAAAAACTTAGTTTTCATGTACCTCCCAACCTTTTGAAAAGATTTACTGAAAAAAGATTGGATTTTCATTTCCAGTTTGTGAAAAACAAAAGGGAAACATTTCAACCATTCTTAATTTTCATCAGAAATGTTTGTTTTGGTTAAAAAGCTTTTTTTTTGGGGGGGGGGGGAAGAGTCTAAAAATGTTTTGACAAAACAATTCTGATGAACTAGTTGATAGAGCTAATCACCTGACTCACTGAGCACAATATTTAATTGAGCATTCTGCTCCTTTAAAGTGAAGTTGAATAATATCAGACATTAGCTCTATGAACATTTTACTGCTAATTCGTGATACACAAAGCATCTTTCATGCAGTGCCCCACAACACAGAATTTGTCTAAAAATAACTAAGGTCTTGTCTTCACTGCACTGTTAGCTCAAGGTATATAACTTGAGTGTTGTCCCTGACCTACCTCCTATACACACACAACAATCTAGCTCAAGTTAAGTAGTTATTTAAGATCCAACTAGCTGGCCCAGAAATGCTACTGATGCTAGAGCTATTAATGGAGTGGGGACTCAGTTACTCTGTCCTGCTCCAGTGTTCTGCAACGTGATTACGCTCATCTGATCAAGCTAACTCGAGAGCTTGATTTAAGCGTAGATAACTTGAGCTAACACTGCAGTGAAGATAAAACCAAAGGAAACAAACTTTTATTTTCTCTGTTCAGTTACTGTCTGTACAAGGAGTACATGATTCATTGAAATGATCAAGGTATAAACATACATTCTTAAATTCTTGTTTAGCACTTGTGAGGGGGAGGGGCAGCAAGGGCACCCAAAATAAGGAGGAAAATGAAAAAAAAAAAAAAAAAAGGTACATAGCCTCCATACAAGCCTGGAAATAAAGAGCTCTTACAGCATATTAATCTCAGACTCACATTGCTACTGCTATTTCAGTATCTATTTATGATTATTATTAAATTGAAGCTTCTCCTTGTGTTCATCTGGGAATCATTAGTCTTTCATCACCCTTCTCAGCTGGATCTCCATGTAATATGAAACACTAGCAACCCAGTCTTACTGCTCAAGAACCGGAAACTCAGCTTTTTGGCAGATGAAAATGAACTTTTGCTCTAAAAAAAAATCATGCAGCACTAAAATGACATTCTGCCAAGCTGAAGTTTGAGAGGGCACCCTGCCAACACAGTGTGTGCAATCAAACATGAACCTGATTGCTCTAAACTGCTTTAGGCCTAGAAGGCTATATAAGACAAAGACCCAAAAATTGGGACTGTCCTTATAAAATTGGGACATCTGGTCACCCTAGATGCCTCCTGCTACCCTGGTACTGCGGCAACCTAACCACATCAATTCTCACTCTATGCTGCTCATGGAAGCAGAGTTATGAAGTCAGCCTATGTTGGTGGGCATGACATTTACATATAGACAATTCCATAGATAGGTGGACGTAAGCTGCCTTGTGTCCACCTAACTCTGTAGTGTAGACGAGGCGCCTATGCTGTTACCATGGGTAGGTACCATGGGTAGGTCTTCACTACCCACTGGATCGGCAGGTAGAGATCCATCTTTTAGCAATCGATTTCTCGCGTCTTCTTAAGACGCGAGAAATCGATCACTAGCGGCGCCCCCGTCGACTCTGTAACTCCAGCCTGCCGCAAGGCGCAAGCTGGAGTCGACGGGGGAGCGCGCTGCCAACTGCCGCCGCCATGAGGACCGCAGGTAAGTCAGTTGAAGGTACGTCGACTTCAGCGACGTGATTCACATAGCTGAAGTTGCGTATCTTCAGTCGATCCCCCACACACGCTGAAGACCAGCCCATAGCCTAAGTAGGGTTGCCACCCACCTCCGGTCTCGATTGCTGTCTGGTCACCCTAGACACATCTGTTGATTTAATCTTTTTTTATTTATGCTAGAAGAGGTAGCAAAACTACCAATAGAGGTAGAGTATTGGTTTCTTATCTTCCTCTAGAGTTAGG
The DNA here is from genome assembly GCA_007922305.1 of Dermatemys mawii. Classification (NCBI taxonomy): domain Eukaryota; kingdom Metazoa; phylum Chordata; order Testudines; family Dermatemydidae; genus Dermatemys; species Dermatemys mawii. Next base: position 42,751,967 of record ML677335.1, on the reverse strand, counting down.
CAGAGAGAGCCCCATGGAACACTCTGTTTATGTGCACCAGGATGTCATATGAATCCTCCATAGAGATCCTGGTGAAACTTTCATGCAGGTACTTTGCAATCCTCTGCTGGAGGTTTCTGGGGAGGACTGCCTTATTTCTTGTGCCGTAATACCACGCTTTCCCATGCCACTGAGTGATTACTTCAGTGGGAACCATTGCAGCACTCAAGCTAGTAGTAGCATATGGTCCCCGGCAACAGCCAGATTCCTGCAGGAGCAGTTCCCATTAAGCCTCCATTACCCTCAGAAGTGAGATATCAGCTAAAAAGCACCCCGGCCTGTGGCAAAACAGTGCCAGTATTCAGTTCAGTTACTCTATACACAAATATTCAGACCTGTGAGCTATCCTGCCTCATTTCCCCAATTTGCCCAACAAAAGGTGCAAGGAAAGTGTCATTTACATCTTTGTAAAATGGGTGTCGGACTCTACCAGACTGTCAGATTCTGATTTGGGAGTGTCTCACATCAAACTACTCTGCAGACATGGAAGATGCAGGGCAGTGGAGAATCATGCACCATGTTTCAAGCCCTTGTGGTTGTAATAAGTCTTCCAAATTCCTGAGTCTGCAGCTGGACAGGAACAATAGCTTTAACAGAGATGAAAACAGCTCCCTTTAACATAGTTAGTATTGAAGCTTAACAGCTACAATTTAATGTCAACACCACTAAATACGTAGCTGAACACTTGTCTGCTTTGAAATTAGGAGTCTGGTTTAAGGGAGTAGGTGGAGCTTGAGTAGTGCTTGGACTGTGGGTAGGTGAAAACCACAATTTCTTCCCATTTGCCTCTTGCCTACAATATCAGTTACTTTTGTATTTGGTGGCATAGCAAATAGCTATAGACACAGAGACCTTGGAATCAGAGAATCTTGGAATCGGAGGAGGGAAATCTTGGTGCATCTGCCCACTGTTATGTAAATTACTTTATGTTTAAAGAATGTTAAGATTGCTAAATCAAGCACTCAAAAGTCAGGACATGCCAGAATTACCATGCAACTTTAAATCAGCCCCCTTGTATCTGCACGTTATGATATAGTCTTTAATGACATGATCATATACTACTATTTCCACAGGATATAGGACAATGTTCCAATTTTTGCAGACTGACCTGGTGCCTGGCAATCTCTCTCTTTGTAGGATATTCCTAGGCCTTGGAAATCACTTCCAAAGCCCTCCAAATATACCAAATATAAGCACATTGGTATATTTTCTTGTGAAACAACACCACGGTGGTTCATTGATATCCAATGCAATGTCATGGCATCACGATGGCTAAAATGGTCCTAGGATGAAGTCGGAAGATAGAATCTCAGGACATAGCCTATTTATTAATCATGCTTCTCTTGGCATGCAGCTCTCTTAGACCTTTGTTCTAAATCTGGAGACTGAGGCCTGATCTACACGGGAGTGCGGGAGGGAGGGGAAGGGAGAAAATCAATCTAAGTTACGCAACGTCAGCTACATGCATAACATAGGTGAAGTCAACATACTTAGAACTACTTACCACAGTGTCTTCACTATAAGTCAAGAGTTGACGCTCTCTCATTGACTCTCTCTTGTGCCCTGGTGGAGTACTGGAGTTGATGGGATAGCACCCTGCTGGATTGATCTATCGCAGGGGTAGGCAACCTATGGCATGGGTGCCAAAGGCAGCACGTGAGCTGATTTTCAGTGGCACTCACACTGCCTGGGTCCTGGCCATCAGCCTGGAGAGTTCTACATTTTAATTTAATTTTAAGTGAAGCCTCTTAAACATTTTAAAAACATAATTTACTTTACATACAACAATAGTTTAGTTATAGACTTATAGAAAGAGACCTAAAAATGTTAAAATGAAAGTTATAGACTTATAGAAAGAGACCTAAAAACGTTAAAATGTATTACTGGCACGTGAAACCTTAAATTAGAGTGAATAAATGAATACTCGGCACACCACTTCTGAAACGTTACCGACCCCTGATCTACTGTGTCTAGACTAGATGCGCTAAATCAACCCCTGTTGGATCGATCGCTACCCATTGATCCAGCGGGTAATGTAGACAAGCCCTAATATAGTGAAAGAGAGAGGTTTTTTGAGGGAGAGAGATTTACATCTATGCAATAACAACAAATTAACAATCTTGCAATCCCTTTTAAAAAAATAATTTCATGCAGGTTCAGCACTGGTGTCAGAGTGACAACACAATAACAGGGCCAAAGCCTCATGCCCTAGCTTTGGAAACATCAAAGTCCAAAACCAGCTTCTATTAGCCCAGTCCAGATAAGAACAAAACATAAACAAGGTAGCTTCCTTCAGTCCAGTCGAAGGGAAACCCAAAAATAAAAATCTGATTTACAGCTACTACAGTTCCTTTAAGCAGTAAGTTCTACATCTCTTTCCGAGGGGCTCTGGGCTTGCCCTTCACTCCAGAAAACCCCTACCTATTCCCTCTCAAGGAGAGAAAGGAGACAGAGGTTGCTTCTTCTTCAAAAGGGCATTCATGCCACGCTTGCTTTTTTTATGGCTTCTCAGTTTGCGAGAGTGGAGGAGAGGAAAGTTGTTAATTCCACCTCCCAGCAGCCTAATTGGCAACAGCTGCCAGTACTTTCTTTGGGTTAGGTTTATCATTTCAGCCCGTTAAAGGGTTTAACCCCTGCAGAGAGACAGTCAGCAAGGGGGCAAGAACTGGGTTTTCACAATTGTTTTCACAAACAGTGCAATAGTGGCACATTAGAAACAGCCACCACTCTGCAGCTCTCAGAGCTGGCTTGCCTTGTCTGGCTCTGCACTCCACTAGACTGTGTGGCACTACTGTGCTGCACATGCCTGACACACAACTATCACTGCTTCTCAAGGCCAGAAGGCTGGCCTATCTGAAATAGCTAAATACATGTTAATCAGCCCACTCCTTCTTAGAGCCCTTTGCTGCTGTTACTCCTCCATTTTCCTGACTATTTTTCTAAAACAGTGCCCCTGAAGGTGCTGTGCCTTATGGCCCTGATTCTGTGAAGCCCTTGAACAAGTGTTTGCAAGACTGGGGCCTAAAACTCATGGGCCTGAATCAGAAAGTCTGTTCTGAATGAATTTCTGGCCAGGGATGGTAGTAAATACCACCAGTTTTCTTATGTGAGAAGAGAAACTCTTAAGCCAGGGGTGGGCAAGCTTTTTGCCCCGAGGGCTACATTGGGATTGCAGAGTTGTATGGAGGGCCAGGGAGGAAAGGCTGTGCCTCCCCAAACAGCCTGGCCCTGCCCCCTATCTGACCCCCTCCCACTTCCTGCCCCTTGACTGCCCCCCTCAGAATCCCAGACCCATCTAACCCCCCTTGCTCCTTGTCCTCTGACTGCCTCCTCCTGAGACCCTCCCATCCTAAGTGTCCTCCCAGGACTCCACCTCCTACCCAACCTGTCCCCTAACTGTCCAACCCCTATCCATACCCCCATCCCTTGACAGATCCCCGGGACTCCCACGCCTATCCAATCCACCCCCCATTCCCTGTCCCCTGACTGCCCTCCCAGAACCTCCACCCCATCCAGCCTCCTATTCCCTGTCCCCTGTCTGCCCCCAGGACTCCCTGCCCCTTATCCAACCCCCTGGCCCCCTTACCACACCACTCAGAGCAGCATATCTGGCAGCCCAGCTGAGGCTAGACATGATAGTACCCTGCAGGAGCACGCAGCCCCGTCACCCAGAGCTCTGGCGGTGCGGTGGCATGGCTGCAGCAGAGGGGGACAGCAGGGGAGGAAAGAGGGGCTAGCTTCCCCAGCCTGGGAGCTCAGGGGCCAGGCAGGATGGTTCCACAGGCCCGATGTGGCCTGTGGGCCATAGTTTGCCCACCCTGTCTTAAGACCTCAAGGTAAATTTGCAGACTCAAGAAATGGGGATACCTTGGTTGAAGCCTCCACAAGCACCTGAACTAATACATGCACCATTAACCCACTAAAACTGGGATGATTATGGGGAAATGTTGATTTTGCTGCTCTAGTGCTAGTCCCAATGTGATTAAACTTTCATGGTATTTGCCTTTCCAGCTAAAGCAGCATATTTATTTCATCCTGTATTTTGACTAATGCAAGTAATACAGCAGTCACCTTTCTGCGCCAATTTGAAGAGACACATATATTCCAAGTATTGGCAAGCTCTGAATTTTGCTCCTTTTCATACTAAGGATGTCTCCCTGCACTCCTACTGCTGCGGCTGCTTATATGCTCCCATATTTGGAAGTTGGCCTGCAGCTTGGAAATCCCTTGCGGGCTGCTGTTTAAATTCCAAAGTCACTGTTACACATTACCATTTCCTTGAACCAATGTAAATCGAATACAGTATGAAGGAAAAATGTGAGTCCAGCCTTGATGAACTACTTCACTAAGGAAACTGGAGGTAATGCAGAAATTTTGCAGGAAAGGAGAAACTATTTCAAAAACTTGGTGGGCCTGAAATGCCACTGCCTTGCATGTTGTGTTGTCATTTATGCATGTGATTCTGGTATGACAAAATTTTGCTCCCACTTTGCATACATGTGAATAACATCATAAAGTTCAGGGCAGTGGAAGATCTTGCCCGTACATGAAGTATAGAGTTGCTATCATATTCTCAACTCACTGGGGAAGTGTTTGTGGCTATGCACAGGGGGCATCTGTAACCACATGGTGCACAAGGATCTATATGGAAACTCACTTTCTTCCCTACAGATCTCAGGCATCTGCACAGAGAGCCAGTCCCACCAGACTTCTCCCCATCCTCCTGCTGTCCTCAGCCACGGTGGTGGTTGTTTTATTTATTTCTTTATTTTTTTGGTTCCTTCTCCACAGCTCTGTAATATGGTACAGGCACAATGATCCAGTGGACTGTAGGGGCATACATCTGGGAGTCAGGAAACCTGGGTTCTATTTCTAACTTCCACTGTATGTTGCATGACCTCAGGCAAACCACTTAGGCCAGGGTTTGTCTACACAGTAACTAGACACCTGTGGGTGACCTGTGTCAGTCAACTTGGGCTTGTGGAGATCGGGCTTATGGGGCTGTTTCATTGCTGTGTAGACTTCCAGGGTCAGGCCGGAGCATGGGAGGGTCCCAGAGCATGGGCTCTCGGCTGAGCCTGGAAGTCCACACAGCAGTGCACCAGTCCTGCAGCTTGAGCCCCACACGCCTGAGTCAGCTGGCACCATTGATGGTGACTTCTATCGATGGGTCTGTGGTGCCTAGGCACCAGGCATACTCCTCGCGCGGGAGGCAAGGCTCCAGCAGTTTCCAATCTGCCCCCTACAGCACACTCCCCCCGCACGTCCCCCGGCTCCACATGCCACCCCGGGGCTGAGCGGTTTCCTGCACGCTCATTCTGGCACATCATTGCAGCGTTCCACCCAAAACGCCCCTGCAGCCAATGGGAAGCTGCAGGTGGGGGGATGCTTGGGGACAGCAGTGCATAGCAACCCCCTGGCCTGCCCCACCTAGGAGCTGCTGCCGAAGGGGATGCCCCAGGTAAGCACTGAACCCCCCGCATCCACTTCCAGAGCTTTCACCCCTCACTCCCACCCCCTGCCCCAGCCCAGAGCCTGAACCCAGCACCCAAAATCCTTCCCAGAGCCTGCACCCCAGACTCCCTCCCCCACTCCCACCCAAACTCCCTCCCAGAGACTGACCTCTCACCCCTTCTGCACCCTAACTCCCTCCCAGAGCCTGCACCCCTCCTGCACTCCAATTTCCTGCCCCAGCCTAAAACCTGCACCCCAACCCCCTTTCCCACCAAACTCCCTCCCAGAACTCAACCCTTCACATCCCCTGCACACAAACTCCCCCCCAGAGCTAGACTTCTCACCCCTCCTGCACCCTAATTCCCTGCTCCAGCCCAGAGCCTCTGCCCAAACTCTTTCCCAGAGCCTGCACCACAGACCCTCTCCCCCATCCAAACTCCCTCCCAGAGCCTTAGGCAGATGGGGGAGGGGGAGTAGCTTATGTGGGGCAGACGGGTGCACGTTCTGGGTGTTCTAGGCACCACCAAACATTCTACAACCCTGCCGCTCTTGGATGGCACAGGCCAGTTGCCAGTGTCTAGATGATGTGCAGACATACCCTTAGGTTCTCTTTACTTCAGTTTCTCCACTTGTAAAATGTGGGTATTGAAGTTTGACAAACTTTGTAAAGCTCTTTGAGATTTACAGATGAAAAGCACTTTAACAGCCAAACCTTCTTATTGTTCTCCTCTCTGAAAAGGCAATATTAACACACTGGCCAACTGGGTATCCACCAAATAAAACCACCATTCATTGCAGTAGAAGCAGGAGTAAGGCCACTAATAGATAAAGGTGAAATAAACAATAAGAGTATGTCTAAACTGCAATAATAGATTCACAGCATGCCACGGCTGGTCCAGATCAGCTCAATCAAGCTTTGAAACGTGGTGCTGCAGGGTTTTTTTCTGCAGTGTAGATGGACCTTAGGACAACTCTCAAGTTCTGTTCTCAAGACTGCAAATTACTCCCAAACAGGCCTTGGGAAAATCACTTCATTTGTCTTTTTTCATCTGCAAAATGTTGATTTTACTTGCCTTCCCACAGGGTTTGGTGAGGATTAGCTCATGTTTGTAGAATGCTGCAAGCTAAAAAGTTCTACATAATGTAAGTGCTAAGCATTACAGCCTTGAGTGTCCTTTTGAAAATAAGATTCCCTTAATAATTACTGTAGTAGAGCACATTCAGGACCGGATTTAGGGGCAAGCAACCACCTGAGGTGCCAGGCTTGGGGGGCACTGGGCTCGAGATAGTAAATAGAATGTTTGAAGAATGTTTCAAATATTCCGCAAGTGGATTCATTTGACACTAACTGTCGAGAATGTTCTAGACCTTTGTAGAATCTCGTGGAACCTTCCAGACTTTGAGAACTGTATTTTCCTGGAATCTCCTAGAATGTTGTCAGCTATGCTCTCAGGGACATACAAAAGTTGAGGCAGTGCCAGTCAAACAGTGAGCTATAGGAACAAAATGAAGTAAAGTGAAGTAAGAGCCCAGCTGCAATACTGTGAACCTTGTTTTATTGTGTAATTATGAAACTGTACTTGTGTTTTAAAACTTGAAGAGGGTAAGTAGCGACTAATAAAGAACCTATTTAAGGAGACACCAAAGATATCTATCAAACCCGTAGCTATGCAACAATGTAAAAGAAATACTGTTACTACTTTTGCCATGCTTAATATGTAATGCTTAAAGAATTTCTAAAGGCTGGGCTACACGGGGGTGGGTGTCGACCTAAGATCGCATAGCTGAAGTTGCAGTATCTTGGGTCTACTTACCTGGCTGTCTCCACGGTGGCAAGTCGACCGCAGCCACTCCCCCGTCAACTCCGCTTCCTCCTCTTGCCCCGATGGAGTTCCAGAGCTGAGGAGTGTATTCGGGGATCAATTTATCGTGTCTAGATGAGACAATACATCGATCCCTGATACATCGAATACTACCTTGTGATCCGGTGGGTAGTATAGACATACCCTAAGACTTTCAAAGCTGAGGCTCATTAAAAATATCTTTGATCAATTATGGTCAATGAGAGACTGACATTGCTTGCTATTTTATAGCTTGAAAATGTCATGGGCCAGTCTTTGGATCTCTCTGACATTGTACTTCAGTTCGAGAGGGCAAAGGTGAGAAAAGCGACCTTCTGAACTAACGGACCAGGGTTAGTATTCTAAGGCTGTCGCCTACTGTAGCACTGTTTAATACTAATCCACCCAATGTTGGTTTACGGTTCAGTTTCTTGATGATGTACAATTTCAGTTATTCTTAAAAACTAAAGAGTTTCTATAAGCATAGAGGAAATGTATTTTTTAATTTGCTTATCTATGGCATGAATAGATACAGACTTGAAGATCTGAGCATGCAGATTTATCATCTTATATGACAGAGAAATTTTGCAAGCAAATCATTCCTGAAAGTTGTGAAACATGCTATAAATGCAAAATCAATAACGTATTCAACTGTTTAACAAATGGAGGAGATGGACCCGGATCGGTGGTAGCAATCGATCTTTTGGTGATCGATTTATCGCGTCTTGTTAGGATGCGATAAATCAATCACCAACGGTGCCCCTGTCAACTCCGGAACTCCAGCTCGCCAAGAGGCACAACCTGGAGTCAACAGGGGAGCGCACCGCCGCCCGCCACCTCCATGAGGACGACAGTTAAGTCGGCCGAAGATACTCCAACTTCAGTTACGTTATTCATGTAGCTGAAGTTGCGTATCTTCGGTCAATCCCTCCCCCTAGTGTAGTCCAGCCCAAAGTAAGCCATTGACCAGTACCTGTCCCTAGGAATACAGTAAGACAGAGTGAAGTGAGTTTCAGCATGGGTAAGGGGTCGACACTCCGACCCTTAGTAACTCTGCAATTGTATAGGATATTCCAAGAGAGAAAAGAATGTGACCAGTACATTTTAAAAGAACCTTATAAAATTACTTACCATAGCTCTTGTAGACATAGGTATGTTATAAGTGCAAAAATTTTTCAAGTCTAGAAGCATGTGCTGCATGTCCCCATGGAAAACTGGGACTCCCTGCTTTACAAACTCTCACTTGTAGCTTTGATGGCTCGATATCTTGCTTTTTTCTTTTTACATGCATCAGTGGTACAGAGTTCAATATTGCCTGTTCTGGGCTTTAGATCAATGTAAGGTGACAGTGGATGGGGAAAAAAGTAATACATTTATGGCCTTGATCCTGCAGTGACCTCCACCTTGCATATTTTCTGTGCAGATCCCCTGCCCAGTTTCTGTGGGGCTCTTTGTGAACGCAGGGTCAAGTCATGTAGAGGTAAGGGAAAGACCAAGGCCTAAGGGTAGAAAGAAGGCACGATTGTTTTATTAGCCTATTTTGTTGTGGTTTAAGGCAGATGTTTGAAACTGCTCTAAGATTTAGTGTTGGAAATAATCCTTTTGGAGATGAATTAATAAGCAGAGTAAGGATGAGGCCATCAAAGATGCATATTCAAAGTAATTTATCACATGGATTTATAGTCACATAGGATCTGTGACAGAGGTCAAGGGTGCTGAGTCTAGCCAGTAAAGAGAAGTGAAACCTCCTGCCACACGCACACACTTCATTATTACTAAATGTAGTCTGGCACTGTGGCAGTGACATATTGTGCCACAGAAGCCCAAGAAAGTCACAGGTGCTAGTTGTGTGGGGAACCAATACATTCACAAAAGACCAGAAAACCCTGAACCCTCTAACTCCACAGCACAGAGATGTACCACAGAGGCCACAAACCAGTAAAAACACTTGATCTTTATAACAACTAATGTACTTAAACACATGCTTATATGATTTCGTGGATGAAGGTCAGAATCTGGAAGTCCTGGGAAAGGAGCTGTGATAAGCAAGCATACAATGCCACACCAAAGAGAGAGATGCCTTCTCTACTGCAATTAACTCCCACAAATGCATATCCCAGGTGGTCAGTAAATACTTATAAATACAAGCAAGTTCAGAAGTCTTTTAAAAATCAACTATAAACCACCATATAAAATGACCAGCTGTAAGTTAGAATACCAGTGAAATAAAAACATATGGGGAGACAGTCTATCAGCACTCAGAATGTTTACTGGAGAGCACAGCAATGACAGAAACACTTATGCTTTATACGATGTTTAGAAACAATTTGCTGACTTTTGTTGCCATTCCTTTTGTCTGCAGGGTAACTATATAATTGATCACAGAGTCAAACCACTTGCATTTGCCCACGGTCTGTTGAAAATAAAGCTGTGTTGTGTATAAAGAGTAGTAATGTTATAACCACAAAGAGTAAGGAATTTTCTTTGCTTATAGTCTGTGTATTTTAACAGTACTTACACATCACAGCCCCTATTTTATAGATATGCACACACAAGAGAAGAGAAGAGAAAGTATATTTGTTTGGCATTGTTCAAAACAAGGGAGATTGCATTAGACCCTCATGCTTAGTCACCAGAGTCTCTACCAGAGGTTATATTTGGCTTTGTCACCTTTCTTCCCTGCAGCATCTGTTTTCTGTCATTCAAAACATTCCTCAAGCTAATACTTATGCTAGTATCTTTGCTGTTACAATCTTTATAAAACTCCAACATAACCTGGTAAAGAATGCAATGTGGTTAATAAAGTGTTTTGGACTCAGCATAGCTGCACAAAAACTCGGTGGAGGTGGTGGCAGAGGGGGAAGACAAGCTTTAAAACTTGCATTTGTTTGGGCTTCTTAGTGAATGTTGCCATTGCCAGCTCTGTCTTTAAGAAAGCAAATACCTTTAGTTAGGGCTTGGTTACACTGGCACTTTATAGCGCTATAAAGCCCCCACGAGCGCTATAACCTCCTCCCCGTCCACACTGGCACGGCACGGAGAGCGCTATAACTGCAGAGTTATAGCGCTCCTAGTAATCCACCTCCGCATGGGGAATAAGGGCTGTAGTGCAGCTGCTGTAGCGCTACAGCAAGAATGTGGACACCCACTGCGCTACAAGTGATCTCTCGAGATGCCTAGAGCCATTTAAGGCAATTGACGTCTCTTCCCTTTGTTTTGAACTCGGCTGGAGGAATGCGGAAGTATCTCTTTAGAGTTTCTCTCTTAACTCGGCAGATAAGCAATGCAAATGTTTAAGGAGGGAGCCTGTGTGAAAACAAAGCCTTCTGTGAACGGAGGCTCGCTGACAGGCTTTCAGGAGAATGGAAAAACCACTCTCTCTCCCTCCACATACACACAACACATCCCCCCTCACCCCCCTTGTTTAAAAAGCACGTTGCACCCAGCTGAATGCTAGGATACTTGCCCTAATGCGCTGCTCTTAATGCTGCATTAAGTGCCCCAAATGTGGCCATGCTATATCGCTGGTGCGTCTGAGTGTGGACATACAATAGTGCTATACATATTGCTGTATAAGGGGACTGCTATAACCAATAGCGCTATAATCTTGTAAGTGTAACCATACCCTTAGAAACTGAATGTGTCCTGTACTGCTCTAAGCACATTAGTCCTGATGATAGGGCTCAAGTTTCCATTGCTCTTGCCTCTGATTGATTTGATTTGATCTGAAGATAAAAGACTTCTTTTGGCTGGCCATCTGACCTAATGGGACTTACCCTCTCTGTATCTCTGTTTAAGCCACTTATAAATTGGAGATAACAACCCAGCACCTTCCTAAAAGAGTAAACTCGCTAAAAAATTACTATATGATTTTCAAAGACATCTGGCTACAGGGAAAAAAGAAGTACTGGCATAGCTTCTTAGTTTTGTTTATTAAATTGTATACATCTGCTAGTACCATTCAGTGCTTAACTACTCTTTAGCGTAATAAAGTGAGAAGTGACTACAACATAACAGAACACCATACCATTGTCATAAGGACGCTCAGTAGTAACCAGCTAGCCTCCACCCTGCAGTGGAGGCTCTCAGAGCTGTGTGTAAATCCAGCTATTATTTTGGAAGCTGTTCTAGGGGTGGAGTGAACAGAGGAGGAGGAGTTTGGGGAGGGCATGGAAAGCAGTTCTGTAATGGCTAAGGGGAGAGGGGAGCAGGCATATGTTCTGCCTGGAGTGTGATTAGGAACTTCAACATCTGTTTGTTCCTCCATCGCTTTTATCATCCGCTCCTGGCCCTTTACAGTGCATTCTTCACTCTCCTTTCTGTCCTACCTTTCTATTTTAAGCTTTTCCTTCATGGTCTCTCTCTCCATTCCCTGTGTTCTCTTTTTTCAGCCTCTGAGAATTGGAGCACCTCTCATAACATATCCTCTTTGCTCTGCCTTGGTTGCTTCCTAATCTGGCAGAGGCACTCTACTGGTGTGTAGGGGGTTCCACTGAAGGCCACATATTCAGCAGCACAAGAAACAATACACAGAAGCATGATTGTTAATTCACACACAGCATTGAATCATTATAGTAAAATACATCTATTGTAACATACCATTCACTTTCTTCCTGTCCCTTTGCAAGCACACATCTAGGTGAACACCCTAAACATGGTGAGTTCGGCCGAGGAGGTATTGGGAGCTCAAGATGGGGCAACGGGTCTAGGAATTTTCTAAAGGGGGATCACTGCAGGTGACTAGGGACAATGTTGTAAATTCTGCCACTATTTTCCACAGGTGGGGCGGGGGGGAGGAGAAATCACTGAAGCCAATATATCACTCCTGAGGGTGAGCAAGGATGAAAGGGTACATATCCTGCACGTGTGTGCCTTCTGACCTGGTCCCTATGATGCTCACCTGTGTGCTGCTTTGGTCTCTGCACAAGTAATTGCTGATTGGCATGGGAAAGTTTCCTACAATGCGGGGAAGGAACAAAGCAGCTCTTCCAAGGAACCTTTGGCAGAGGATTGGCAAGTACCCCCAGGAGAGTTTCCTAGAGATCTCTCTGGAGCAGGGGTCAGCAACATTTCCAAAGTGGTATGCCGAGTCTTCATTTATTCACTGTAATTTAAGGTTTCGCGTGCCGGTAATACATTTTAACGTTTTCAGAAGGTCTCTTTCTATAAGTCTTTAATATAAAACTAAACTATTGTTGTATGTAAAGTAAATAAGGTTTTTAAAATGTTTTAGAAGCTTCAATTAAAATTAAAATGCAGAGCCCCCAGGAATGGTGGCCAAGACCCAGGCAGTGTGAGTGCCACTGAAAATCAGCTTGCGTGCCGCCTTTGGCACGCGTGCCATAGGTTGCCTACCCCTGCTCTGGAGGATTCCCTTGAAATCTCAGTGTCCATTAACGCACTGTTCCGCTGCACTACAGAGCTGCACAGGGGAAATATGGAGCACACTCAAACATAGCTAGTCTTGTACATTTCTAGTCCTTCACCCACTTCTACAATATACACAGCAAAGCACAGGTCTACTTCATATAACTGAGCAGCATCAACTCAAAAAGATCACTTACCGCGGCTCTGCTCTTCTGCATCATGTCCACCAGAAAGACTGCTAGACCTCTCTGGAGTGGAAAAGTGGTCCTGGCTCTCCACACCACCAGACGACCCTGCTGTGTGCTCCACATTGTCCTCCAACTTGACCTCCTCATCCACAACTCTGTCTTTGGGGTTGGGTCCACTGTCCACCACCTCCAGCCTCAACAAAGTATCCACAGGGCTCTTGGCAGTGGAGGTGGGGTCACTACCAAGGATGGTGTTCAGTTCCTTATAGAAGCGGCAGGTCTTCAGCACAGCACCAGAGCGACGGTTTGCCTTCTGGTATGCCTGCCTCAGCTCCTTGATCTTCACATGGCACTGATGTGTGTCCCATTCATAGCCCTTATCCAAGAAGCCATGAGAAATCTGCCTATAGGTACCAAAGTTCCTATGGTTGGAGTGGAGCTGGGATTGCACAGCCTCCTCCTCCCACAGTGCCAGCAGATCCAACAACTCAGGTGTGCCCTAAGTGGAGGAGCATTTACTGCATGGAGCCACCATGGTCAGCTGGGAAGATATGATGTGAGCTGTCCATGCCAAGCAATCAGGAAGTGGAATTTCAAAAATTCCCAGGCCTTTAACAGGGAGGGGCAGATGCCTGTGTACCCTGGGTGCAGGGCAGTGGAGTTTGAAATGCTCATGAGAATGGTCAGGATGGGCATTGTGGTACGCCTCCTGGAGGCCACTTATAGTGACATAACCAAGTGCAGTGTCTACACTAACACTTTGTCAATATAACTTTGCCACAAAAAGCTCTATGCCTCTTATTGAGGTGGTTTTATTTTGTTGGCAAAGCAGGAATGTTTTGCTGGCAGAAGGAGCATTGCAGTATTTTCACATCCACGGTTGATGAAACCTGACTTTTGTTGACAAAACTGTTTAGTGTAAACAAGGCCTTCTGTATGTGTTTAAATCTTTGGAGGATCAGGGCCTTTGTGCAAACCTGCACATTCAACCTTGAAACATTTACTGCCCTGTGTAGGAACTTACTACTTACTATAAGCAGGCAAACTGACTCCAGTTGGACTTTACGGTAGCAAGAACATCCGTCAACATTAAGCACTTGGAGCATCAAGCCCTTAGAGATTCTACTCCACTGACCATGGCACTTGCTATTACAGAACACTGCATCTGCACATAATAGCATGCAACGCAAACAGCCAAGTACAGAATCCTTTATGAAGTATCGCTAGAGAGGCTGCACTGTGACTATGTGATTTGTAAATGTGCAATGTTTTTTCTTTTCCACCACAAATTATGTGCAAATTTGCACACCAAACATTCTACTTTCTGCAAAAGTAACGTGATTTTATAATTACTTATTAAAAGATCCCTAAAGGAAGTGACTGATGGAAGGGAAAGAAGGCATCAGCATTCAAACCAGTGACCCATAATATATTTCCAACAAAATTCAGGGCTGCCACTGCTCAGCCAAAGTGAACAATAGAAGTAACAGATCAGTACAAGATAGAACTGAGTAACATTCTGGGGACACTGGGATATTTAGGGTTAAGATGATGGGACAGAGATGTATTAGTATTCATAGGTACCAACTTCCCCTCTTTCACATGGGTGCTCAACCCCCACCCTTTGCCTCCAGTCCCACCCCCACTCCACTTCTTCCCACCCCTTCCCCGCCCCCATTCCAATCCTTTTCCCAAAGTTCCTGCCCCAACTCTGCCCTCTCCCTGCCAATATTCCAACTCCTTCGGCAAATCCCTGCTCTGGAGCACCCACGGAGTCGGCACCTATGTTAGCATTTCCTTATTTCATTATGGGCCTATCCAGCTACCATTATAATCAGTGGAAAGACTCCCAATGACTTCATTCCAAGTTGGAAAAGGCCCTAGGACAGGACTTAGTCACCCCTTCATTTGGTCTTATATATATATATATTTTTTTAAAGCCTATGTTGATACTTGAAACAACATCCTTTACATGCAAGGAGCTCTGCCTTTATCCAGGTTCTTATTAATCCCAGGGTGGACTGTAATAAAGAGAGAAGTTACGGCTCTGAAATCAATGAGACGCCATACAAGTACAAAGGTTGGCCTATGCTGAGCTCCTTGAAGGCTTAAATGACTTACTCAAGTTCCCACTGTGACAGATATTACAGATACATGGAAACTGTGATCTATTTTTATGGAAAAATGTGACTGAGTTTTCCCTTTGACCTTGTGCTTCTAGGTGCGAAGGAGTTAATTACTTTCTTCAAAGCAGGACAAGCAAAGAAGTGACTGCAGGGAAGTGATGTAAACATGAATGAACTATCAGCCTGAGAACTGATCTATAGCATCATGAAATATTCAAAGACCATCATATCAACTTTATAAATGTCATACCTATCTATATGCACTAACATTTCTATTTTAGTTCTATGGGGAAGGTATCAGAGTTTCTTGCAGGAACTAAAATAGCCTGAGGGTAATTAGTGTAAATACCTAGACAGATAAACAAGCCTGGAAAAACCTCACCCCCTGTGGGAAACAGCATAGACTTGTTTTTCTTGGATGGAGAAGACTGGTAAGCAAAGAACTGTATAAACTGACCAGCCTTATATAAGATGGAAGTGCAGTCTCACGGAAACTAAGAACTGGCATGAGACTGTAATAAGAGTGATAAACCTTACAGAAAGGATTTGAAGTACTTTGTTCCTATCAGGCTCTCTTTGTGGAAGATGAATGATTGGTAAACTATGACCCAAATATAAGCTATTTATTGTTTCCAAGCTACCTCTTCTCTGCAGTGCTTTCTGAATAAATACTTTGCTTTATGAAGGTTGGCTGATCATTGGTTAACCCTGTCTTTGCTCTAAGAATAGGATGGCAGGTGCTGAAGTAAAGTCAGACTTGCTAAATTGATCACAGTGAACTGCAGGAGAAACCACTTCCTAAATCCCCTGCCTGGAAGGAAAATCTCCTGCCCTGAGAAAGGTGGCAGCTTGACATCTAAGACCTAAATGAGGTGCTCTCAAGGAGACCAAGAAAGGATCAGAGGTACAAATTACTTCAGGAACTGTGACTCACCATGAATTAGTAGCAGTGCTGGGAAAAGAATAGAGGTTTCCTGACTGTTAATCCCTTCATTCTAACTACTAGGACCCTGGGGCTGCTAAGCACTACTGTATTACTAATCATAATAGATACTGCTTCTAGACTATATAAAATATTTTTGAAGAGGAGAGAAAACATCATCTTTTTTTATTTGGTCTGGAAATAAATTATTGAATGTCTGTAATACCAGACCAAATACAGACACAAATAAAATAACTCATACTTCCCACCATGCACTCAATAACCAGAAAATATTATGATCAAAATACATCATATTCTAGCCAGCTAGGAGCTGGCAAATTAATAAAGCCATAAATGCAGGAGAAAGAATCTGACAGAAGGAGCATAATTAATTACAAATATGGAATGTTAGACCAAGCAAGAGTCTTATTTAAATAGCAAGAGAGAACTGCAAAACTATTACTCATCTGGAGTCAAGGAGACAGACTTGAACATTGCAAAGTAAAGGAAAAACAATTTAAAGGCAACTGCTGTTTAATATTATATGAAGAACTCAGTACATTACTAGCTGATCTTTTGGTAAATATGCTAGAATTTAGTCTCAAAATTACAGTTGCCCATGACACTAACTCGCAAAGCATTTAAATGAGGAACCTATAATGCACCCTTGTAACAGTCCTGAAAACTGACAAACCCAGGCAAAAATCTCTCTGCCAACTATTACCGTGACCAAGATGCAGCAACTTACTCAACCTGTAAAAAAAAAAAAAAAAAAAAAAAAAAAAGGGGGAGGGGGCGGGTAAACACACACAACCAATCACTCTGACCTTTTAGGTGAGCATGATTTGGGAAGGATGCTAAAATGGCCATCTGTTCTTTTATATTTTATTATGGATACAATAGCAGTATCTATTGGAGCCATTGTAAAGTAGTGGTTTAGAATTGCCAAACAAGATTTCTTTTGTCCTTTAAAACATATACATATATGAATATTTTGTCTAGAACTCACTAAAAAAACATGAATGCAATTGTTCTTTTTTAAAAAAAATTAGCTGAAATCTGATTTTTTATATCCACAAAAGATAAATAAGCTGTTTACCAGGTTTGCATACTTTTGCAAAATGGAATTTCACAGATGATTAGTTCATAACATGGACTAATTGCTTTTTGTAATTCCCAGCTGCTGCACACTTATTTCCAGGAGGATTTTTACTGGGTGCTCATTATTACTAATTTATAATATGCAAAACTCCACCTGCTGTGCCTTTATGTTGCTGCCAATCCCAATCACAGATAAAGTGGAGAGGATTGAGCACAAGACCAACCTAGCCTCATAAAAAACATTTCACTGGTTATAGAAGTGGAACTAAGCTACCATTCTAGTAAAAACAAACACTGCCAACCCCTCATATTACATGAAGAATCCCAAAAAGTTTAATGCTGGCAACAAACCCCCACCCCCCACTAAAAAAAAACAAAAACAAAAAAACCCCAACTACCAGAAAAGAAAGTATGATCTCTTTCACGGGTTTTTTCCCCCATGGGTCCTTTGGTGACTGAAGAGTCTGATTCTTGAGCCACAGGCAAATTGGCAGATATTGCAGGTGGTGTTGGAAGACACAATTGGGCCACAAGTGCTGTGTGACCATTATCTTTCCTTTCTTTTCTGGCATTTTTCTGTGACCTGTGCAAGGCAATTTTCCTCAAAAGTGGCCATTCCCTCCCTGACAAGTTTTCGCCAGTAATTCCTATCCTGGGCTGCTCTCTCCCAGTGTGTGGTGTCGATGCCACATCTCTTGAAGTTTATGTTGACGGTGTCACATCTCTTGAAGTTTATGTTGAGCATTTCTTTTGGACTTGTTGTTTCCTTTGGTGAGTTGGGCATACAGCAGTTGTTCTGGTAAACTTACATCAGGCATGCGCACACAGTGCCCACTCGACCTCACCTGGTGCTGGATAATCAGAGCCTCAGCACTGAAGATACTGGCCGGTGTGAGGGTACTGACATTAGTGTGATGCTCCTCCCACTTTATGTTGGGAATCTTTCCAAGAAAGTGCTAATCCTGGCATTCCACGTTTTTCAAGTGTTTTCTGTAGGTCACCCAAGTCTCACAACCATAGAGGAGAGTTGGGATTACCACTGCTTTATAAACTAAAAGTTCAGTATGTGTTCCGATGTTGTGATTGTTGAACAGCTGGCAAGACAGTCTGCCAAAGGCCAGGCTGGCACAGTGAATTCTGTGCTAACTCTTGACATCTATGGCTGCCCTCTGTGAGAGATGGCTGCAAAGATAGACAAAGTATTTTATTTTTCCAGTTCTTTCTTGATATAGATCTTCCTTTCTGGGTCTGATGACTGATCAGGAACTGACGGGTGGTGAACTTTTGTTTTGCCGATATTCAGACTAAGTGCTAAGCTTTTGTAAGCTTCAGAGAAGCAATTAAGGGCTATTTGAAGATCCTCCTTTGAGTGTGCAACTACAGCACAATCATTTGCATACTGGAGTTCAGTTATTGTTGCGAATATTATTTTAGTTCTGGCACAGATGTGAGAAATGTTTAAGAGGTTTAACAAAGTACTATACTGTATTTACTTTGGGGTTTTTTGGTCTTTGCTGCTGCCTGAATGCATACTGCCAGCTCCAAACCAGGAGTGTGGTTAACTGGTCAGTTCATAACTCTGGTGTTCATAATTCTGAGGTTCTACTGTACTTACAGGAAAACTCCTGAATACTAAGACCAACAAGCTATTGAAAAAGGCAAAGGTGGAGTATAAGAAAGCAGACAAAGCAGTGAAAAGCAACATAAGGAAAGATAAAGGGAGATAAGTTAAAGATCTAGCAGCTGTAGCTATGGGTATGTCTTCATTACCCACCATATCAGCATGCAGTGATTGATCTGTTGGTGATCGATTTATCGTGTCTCGTCAAATTGATCGCCAAAGACACTCCCGTAGACTCTGGAACTCTAGCTTGCCAAAAGGCCAAGCTGGAGTCGACGGGAGAGCCCGCTGCCGATGTGAGGATGGCAAGCCGACTTCAGCTACATTATTCATGTAGATGAAGTTGCATATCTTAGGTTGAAACCCCCGCCCCCCACTGTAAACCAGGCCTATGATAGGAAACTACAGAGCCATTTACCAAGTGAGCAGAACCCTCTGTGGAAATTTCAAAACAGGACATAGGCCAATAAAAAGCAAAGATGGTAGCTTACAACTGAGGTAGAACAGAAAAAACAGATGGGCAAAGCATTTCAGGGAAGTCCTCAATAGGCCCAAGCCTACCTCAGCACCAGATGTTGATGAAACGTGAACCTAATCAACTTGACATTAACATTGGTGTTAGAAGTATGCACTGCAATCAAAATAGCTGAAAAAATAAATCAGCAGGAGATGATCAAATTACAGCAGAAATGCTTAATATCACCACCCTAATTAAAGTGACAGAGCTGTTCAATGAAGTGTGGGTAAGAGATCCATCCTCACCAATGGAAATATGGAATCATTGTCAGAATACCCCAAAATGGTGATCTTACTGACTGTAACTAGTAGAGAGAAGTTACATTAATCTCGATTACATGGAAAGTTTCTGCAGTATGATACTACACAAGAAACATGCAGTAGATGCTAAGCTTGAGCAGGAAAACCTGTGCAGATCAAATAGTTACAGTGAGGACAGACAAGAAGAATGAACAGAATGGCAAGCTCTCCCCTTCATCAGTTTCACTGGTTTTCAAAAGGCATTTGATAGCCTGCACAGACATACATTGTGGAATATTCTTTAGTCCCATAGAATCCCAGCTAAAGTCATCATCATCAAGGTTGTGTACAAATCTGTAAAGTACTCTGTAAGGATCTTGACTGGTTGTCCATAGTAGTTTAACATGGACTCTAGTGTAAAAACAGGTCTGCATTTTATCTTCACTGTTTGGCATTGCCATAGAGTGGATAATGAAGGAGGGTATTAGCAACACAAACTCTTAACTTGCTTATCAAGAATATTATGGCAAAATGCACATAGCAACATTATATATAAAGTTATAAACATAAACTGTAATCATGACTGAAGTATGTTTCCTAGATAAGTCTGGGGAGTGGCTAAATCACTTCCACAGAGACAAAAGGCAAGCTGATGCCTCAGTCAAGTGTCAACAAGGCTGATGGACAATTACCTGCTAAATGGCCATTCTCTGGCAAGGAATGGAAGGGGGCAAAGACAAAAAAGCTATAGTTTAGCAAAGAAACAGCATGAAGTTTCCTTTCTTCACTAGACTTCCTGTTACCTTGCTCCCAGCTGGAAATGCTCCTCAAAGGGAGGACTGGAGTATAAAAAGAAGGGGGCAGAGAGCTCAAGACCCCTCCCCACCATTCTCCACAGCTGAGAAGCAAAAGGAAAACAGCCTTTGGACTCTGGGAGTGGGGTCCTGACCTGAGAGTTTGGTCAGTAATCTGTGGGAGCATGTGAAGAGAAAGTTTGCTTTGCAGCTAAGAGTTTCCTAAGTAAATGCTAGTAAGCATTTTATCTGTATTTCTCTTGTAATGAGGCATAAAGGTCAGAAATGGTTACTTGTACTCAATTTTTTTAGTTAATAAACTTGTTTTATTATTTTATCAAATCCAGTATGTTAAAACTGAAGTGTTTTAGTAATTATTTAAGATAATAAACTGGCATAGTATTCCCTTAAGGAATAATGCACTCAGTATATTTGTACTGTGCAGGAGAGGGCTGTGCAGTACAGGACACACAATACAGGATGTTTTGGGGGTCAACTTGCAGAATAACCAAGGCAGGTGAGAGCCAGGGTATAACTGGCAAACTACAGTAACACACAGACACTCAGCCTGTGGCTTGCACGCTGGAAGGCTGTTTGTGAGCAGCCCAGGTGGGAGTTACTACAGCAAAGCATTTAATGTACCAAAGTTGCAAGGGAGGGGTAACAGCCCCCCATAATCTGGATTATTCCCCAGTATGCCTCAGAATTATACACAAAATGTGTCGGTTTAAATCTCAATATCACTCATGTCATAAGTAATGTGCATTTAGAGCCAACACTCAAGAACAACTGTTCGTACTCACGCTCGTAAGTACATTTTGAATGCTACTAGAAAACTCAACTAAAAATTTTATGAAGTGTATTAACATATCTGCTCCCAAACAGCACAGGATCCCATAACATGGAAATAAACCCTCTGTCTTCCCCATTATACATTTCTCTCCCTCTTGCTCAAACACACATATAATCCCACCATGCTAAAAGAGCTAGTTGTGAAATTGCATCCTTACACTCTAATTTGTCGATAAGATGCATACTGGCAGCCCCTCACCCACACCAGGAGCCCTACTGATTTCACTGGGATTCTGTACAGGTGCAATGGACCATCTATGCAAATTTCATTGCAGGATCAAGGTTCTTATGGACTCTTTGTTCATGTATTGCTGAGGAAATTTCAGATAAATAGGCCATCCTATTTGTCTTGAAGTACTTAAGAGCTCTCTCAGACACTCTCTAAACCACTGATTCACAGCACAAAGTAGCACTATTAGGACAAGAAAAAAAACACTACAAGAATCTACAAATGTTGTCTAAATTTCATCACATGGGGGTATAAAAGTCTCAAATCCTTCAAAAGTTGACGCATAGGCTAAACTTTATTACTGTGAATAGTCCAGATGTCCCAAGAAACAATATTTAGGCAAAGCACAGTAGAAGTAAATCCTGCAGGGTGGGTGGGAGGGGTATACTATTACAGGAGAGCACTATAGTTTATTAGGGTTCAGAAGGGTATTGGAGGCCATGAGCAATCTCAAACAACAATTTCACAGGAAGCGTGGTAGCATTTTCCAGACCTTTTCTGGACAGCTATAGCAGTGGTTTTCAAACTTTTTTTCTGGGGATCCGGTTGAGGCCTGTGACCTAAAGGAGCTGGGGATGAAGGGGTTGGAGTGCAGGAGGAGGTAAAGTCTCTGGGCTGGGGTACAGGATCGGGGTGGGGCCGGGGATGAAGGGGTTAAGATGCAGAAGGGGGCTCCCAGTTTGTGGGTGTGTGCATCAGGACTGGGACAGGGGGTCAGGGTGTAGCAATGGGTCAGGGCTCTGGGGTGGGACTGGGGATGCAGGATTTAGGGTGAAGGAATGGGTTCCAGGTTTGGGGGGAGCTCAGGGCTAAGGCAGGAGATTGGGGCATGGATTTACTGCCAGCAGCTCCCCATCAGTGCAGCAGAAAGAGGCTTCCTGTCTGTCCTGGCACTGTGGATCGCACTGCACCCCAGAAGTGGCCAGCAGCAGGTCTGGCTCCTAGGCAGAGGCACACAAGAGGCTCCATGGAGCTTTCACCTGCAGGCACTGCCCCAGCTCCCATTGGCCAGGAGCTGGGTGTCTGGAGCCAGTGTTTGGGGCTGGGGCAGGGGCAGCACATAGCACCCATGGCTCCCCTGCCTAGAAGATGGACCCACTACTATCTGCTTCCGGGACATAGCACGGCATAAGAAGAGATAGACATCAGCCTGCCTTAGCTGAGCAGCCCTGCTGGTAGGACTTTTAATATCCCCGGCACCACTGCTGACCACAACGACCTAGTGCCTTATGGGCCCCAGTACTGGGTGGTGACCCAAACTTTGAAAAACAGTTATAGGCCTATGTGGGAATGAGACATTTGGTCAAGAAATTCACCTCCATAAATTTATCTATAACCTATTAAACTTCAGGTTTTAAATCATTTTATTCATACTATGACATGCACTAACAGGAGCTTGCTTTGAAAGTAACAGAAAAAAAGAAGTAGTAATTCTATTTGGGTTCCCTGGCTGTAGTGTTTATTTCCTTCCAAACACACTTAAGTATATTTTTAAACAAGTGTGCATACAACCACCACCTTGGATGGACAGTTATGAAGCTGAAATAGTTTTAGAAGTCCACTTTACTTATCACTGTTTAATTTGTAGATTTCATTCACACAGAACAAAGAAAACCAGAGTTAGTTTCATTTTCAGGTGCCCAATCCTGCTAAAGCACCAAATAGTGTAGGAGACTATTTAGGCAAATAAACACTACCTTTGTTTGGAATCAAGAAGATAACAAACACTTCTGGCGTTGGAAAAGTGTCCTATCAGCGAGAAAAGGTGCAATATGTAATATATTTAAAAGGGATGCCAGGCCACAAATGAAGGATGTAGCTGGAATCCTCAGCATGAGGATGGAAAACTGTTAGCACAACTTTCCTCTACACCACAATCTCTAGGGGACAAACATTTCCGCTCTAGGAGCATGACGTGTAAAGTTCTACCTGACTGTCCGAGAACAGTTTCAATAAGTCATTTCTTCAGAGAAAGATTCTTCGCGAGAGAAAGCAGGAAGCGGAGAAATGGTTTGTTAACTACAGCCCGCACTGAGTGGGAGGTTTGGTTAATATGCCTGTGGGTAAACACACAGCCCCACGTGTGGAAGTCATTGCTGAAAAGCACGTACAGCCTATCGAACAATCCTAGAAACTAGCACTTAATAATAGTTTTTGGGAACTATTGTGGGAGAAAGAGAGAAGAAAAAAAGCCCATGCTTACAAGTTGTACCTAGGGACAAAATGCCAGTTTCCCGCAGCAGCAAACAGGAATCTGAAAACAAATCGGTAGGTTTTTTTGACCATCCACCTTCCCTCGAAAAATAGGGATTAATCCACCCCCGGCTCCCTTGGAATATCAGCATCTTAAAAGTAGCTGCAAAAACTACACAGCTGGCAGCACTGTCCACTGGTGCATTGACCGTAAACGGGCGCACCAGGGACGCCTCCTACCAACCCGTCAGAGGGAGCCGAGTGACCAGCTGACCGGGCGGGGCGTTCCCTCGCCCTCACGCTTTTGGAATCCCACACTCCCGTCTCCTCCTCCCGAGCTAGCCCAGCCGCTCTGGCTTTAACCATCTCCTTATATGGACACCAGAATGTCTGACGTCACCCAACTCTGGGAAACCAGAGCCCATGCAACCAAACTTGGTTGGGAAAAGCGGGCTGGAGCCGTTGGAATGTTGATGGACGCGATTCCGCAGCCATTGGGAGCCACAGGCAGGGCTCCGCCATTGGGCGGGAGCTGCGAGTGGGCGGGGAAGGGGAGGGGTAGGTTGCGCTAGTTGAAAGCCCCCGCAGGGCTGCGGGAGGCGACGAGTCAGTGGGATAGGGGCTGGTGAGTAAGGAGCGTCGCGAGTTCGAGTCCCGTGGTTGGCCGAACCGGGAGTTCTTGTCGGGCCGCTGTAATTTTCCCGCGGGGTCGGCAGGGGAGCGGCGCCTCCACCGGAGGGGAAGAGGCTCACCAGGAGTTTGTCCGGAGTTCGGGCCCCGGCCCCCCTGCCACGCCGCCGCCATGCCCGTCTTCCACACCCGCACCATCGAGAGCATCCTGGAGCCCGTGGCGCAGCAGATCTCCCACCTGGTCATCATGCACGAGGAGGGGGAGGTGGACGGCAAGGCCATCCCGGACCTGACCGCCCCCGTGGCCGCCGTGCAGGCCGCCGTCAGCAACCTGGTCCGGGTGAGTGGGGGACGGGGACGAGGACAACCGAGCACCCGCCTGGGACGATCTCTCCGGGCCCGGCTCCTCTGCCTCGAACTTACCTCTCCGGCGCTAAGTGCCAAGCCCTGCTCGCTCCCATCCCCTCACGCTTCTCATCGCGGCTCCTCCTCTTCCCCGCCGTGCCCTGCCTCTCTTCCCCCTCAGCGCCCTGGGAGGGGAGCTGAGGCAAAGGCTACTCCGTGCCCCTAGTCACCCGCCCGCTCCAGCCTCCTCAGGGTGTGGTGAGAAGTGATAGCACCAACCGCAGGGCCACTCGCTCCGAGCCTGCCCTTCCACTCCCTGTCACAGACTCTCTGCAGCCCTCCCTTGGTAGGGGTGCGGGACCGCTCCAGCCCCTCTGTGTCTTAGTTTTCTGTAGCCAGGGTGTATCAGATCTCCCCACCCAATAACACTTTGACTCAATATTTTACATTCACGTATAGTCAAGTCCCAATAACTTACTCCTTTCTGCGTGGCAGACAGATGCTGGCTTTCTAAGTGGTGAAGACGTTTCAGTTCAAAAATAATTAGGTGCAGCGTCGAAAAGCTTTACTTCGGTTTCTATTTTAAAAGTACATTAGATTGTTTAATTATTGTTTGCCCCTTGAGTTGTTTTGTGAGTTCTGCTGATTGTTCAATTGCCCCATGTGCCACAGTTGCTTAAGATCTTAGTGGCTTAAAAATCTGTTCTTTTTTATTTTATGCACTCTGTTCAGAGGCAGTAATGCACCATAATTATTGGTATCTGCATCATGCTTTCCATATGGTAAAGGATACATTTTGAGACTGCTGATGAATATCTTTGACTTGATGCATCATCAATCTCTTAGTTTTGTCAATAAAGCGTTTACTTCTATTTTGTAAATTGCTTTCTTTGAGAGTCCAAGTGCTGCTTTGATGTGATAAACTATTTATTTTTTTTAAGTGTGTAAATCAGTAATGGTATTAGTGTTCGTTTTGTAGTAAAGCCGGTTGCATAGTTAGCACAGCTGTTGGTATGTGTGGAGTCAGGACTTCTTGTTTGTTTCAGATAAAAAAGCTGGGGTTGTGTTTTTCAACAATGAGTTAGTGCTTCCCAAAATGCTATCTTTACCTAGAGACAATGAAAAGTCAATTTTAATCGCTGATATTTTTTTCAAGTGTTGCCTTCAGAGCATCACTTTTAAGAGTTTACCATGTTTTAGCTGCTAACTGACCTTGTATCTGGGAAGTCCAAAAAGCTGGAAAGCATTAAAATTTTTTCATTGGATTTAAAACACGGATACTAAATTATGTCTAAAGAATAACAAATTGCAGACAGGCAACAAACATGCACGTTTTGCTTTGTAAATCCTTTTTGCTGTACCATTTCCAATCTCACAAGGCCCTAGAGATTGCACATATTTTTTTGTTGAACATCTGTGGCTTCCTTTATAGAGAAGATGAATTACTCCCATATCACATTAAATTCTTCATTTCGGTTGTTAATCTTTGAAGATGCTCATAAAAAGCAATTTCTGACTTGTCAATATAAGTTCTTTAAAAACTGAGACACAGCTCTTTCCCACCTTCTAAGCATTAATCTGCACCAAAAATTGTTGCCTATTTTTAGAAAAAGATTTTTATACTGTTAATTTGGTACCACAGCAGGACATAACATCTACTCTGGGAATATTAACTTTACTTCTTTTGTACATACAGATAAATATTGGATAGCTGCTATACTAATGCTTCGGAAAATAAAACAAAATCTATTATTTAGGTTGAATATCATGCCAAACAGGACTGACTTTCAAGCTCAGACCATGGGGCTGCTGCAAGATATAGAGGGGATAAAAATGACATGCCTCTATAAAGAATATGTGCATTGTGCGATTACAGGTCATCCTAACACCCTAGGAGTGCCAAACAGTACTTATTATTGTGGTATTAGTAGAGCCCCACAAATCTGCGGATACCAGCTTGATATCTGTGGATCATGTTTGCAGATTGAATGAGGATACACAGTTTTTATCTGCTCACAGCTCTATGTATTAGTACTCACTTTTAACTTTATTGCATTGCATCAGTACCTGTTTGGGAAAGAATCTTGGGCAGAGTTTTAGTAATAGTGATGTATTGTCTGGAATATCTGTGTTTTTTGCTTAGCACTCTCTGGGCAAAGGAATTTTATACGTGGGCTCTGAGGAGATGAACCCTAGGTGTCTAGGGTAGTTCTACCCAAAGTTTCCTTTTAAGGAGAATTTTGTAGTGAAATTTTGTAGAGTTCACTGTGTCAAGCTATTTGATGTCACTTCATTATGCAATCATTTTATTGTGGAAATAGCTTTAACTGGATAAAAGTAGATTCTGTTGGTTAAAAGAAATCACAAAATGAGATTCTCTTATTCTTGACTATTAATACCACTATGTTTGTCTTCCATTTTGGGTTATGGAAGGCATCCCAGCTTCATTTAACAAATAGTTGTCTATTAGCTATATGGAGAACACTGGTCAGGGAAATAACCCACTTCCTCCCCTGAGGAACCAAGGGACACACCCCACGCACGTACCTATTCGCTACACCAGCACTGACTTGGATTCTAAATACATTCTATGGGTGGCATACCCGAGATCACTTATTCACTGGTGCTTTAAAAACTCTCGTACCTGAATCTGGGTCTGTGCTGGTTATATGCTATGTATGTATCTAGTGAACCTTGTAATCTCTCATAACTCAAGCCTGACCCCAGATGTACAGTACCTTCCTTCTTAACTTATGTAAACTTGATTTTAAACATTAGCTTTAATAAAAAGGAGTGTTTCTTCCCTGTGGCCATGTGGCTTTGGCTTGCTTCAAAAGTACAGAGCAGCTAGAAGTGATGTTGAGTCAAAAATGTTCCTGGAAATAAAGAGGGTGCCTGAGCTCAGTGTTCTACCAAACCCTGTTATGGAGAAGGAACTAAGTTGGTTTGAAAACCATTTGGTATGAGATGCTGCCAGAGAGTAAATGTTAAGCAAAATTGTATGATGGGTATGTTATGGGACAAAGACCAAAACCAACATATGCCAGAGAGTACATGGAGACACAGAGGCTTGTACTCCTGGAGGGAAGCTCCACCCAAACTGCTCTTTAGGAACTTTGTGGGTTTGAATTTGAAGACTCAGCAGCTGGAAAGAGGGAGCAGATTCATCAGTTGGCTCCTGTGACAGAGAAAGGAACTTCTTGTCAACGTATGCAATCCTTATTACAGTATGAACTAGGAAGGTTACTGTTGTTTACTCAAGTTAAATAAAAGTTTAATGTTTTCTCACACTTAAGAGTTAAGAAAAACAGAGAAAAAGTGGCCTAATATTTACAATCAAATGTCCTGAGATGAAGATGGAGGGATAAAAAGGCTTAACTGACAACCTAGTAACATTGAAGTCGAATAATGTGTGTGCTAGGGAAGGAGCAGTTTGTGCCACTTGTCCTCACTCTGGAACTTCTATTGCTAATGTCAGAATTCAAAATTAAGTTCAAAATTAATTAATGAATTGCTTTGTGAAATGAAGTTCAGTATTCTAACTCTGGTCAAACTTGACTGGACAAAGTTTAGCATAATGGTGATAAATTAAAGAGTGATTTGGTTTTAGGAGCTCATTTTATCTACCGTTTTAAGAGAAGTTATAGTACTGTGAAAAATTACCTGTAATTCAGAAGTAGTAAAAAAAAAAATAAAAAATTAGCTTTGAACTGTCTTGCTGGGAAGTCTTTGGTGAAGGACTGGTCTCTGTATATGTTATTATGAAGAGTTGTTGCTAGACTGTGAATCTGTAAATGCATCTTTCAGAGCTAATAAAACTAAGGTAGGTAAATCATGCTCAGACTGAATTTTGTTTAGCGTGTATTCAGCTACTAGTTTGTGCTGTGTTTAGATTTATATTCTATTTAAGCACAGTGCTTTTACAGTTTAAATAATTGTTTTGCAGAATTGAGGGACTATCTTTTAGTATTTCAGCAACAAACCCAAATGAGCACAGAAGGTTATTCATCAGTAAAGATCTCAGTAGAGGTTGTAGACATCTTGGCTTGCAACTATGGTAATTTGAATACTTTTCCCTTGCACATAATACATAGCAAAGGAGTAATTATTTAAAATTGATTAAACCAGTTCTTGTCACAAATAATTATCAATTATAGACCAATGGAGATCATTGGGGTTTTCTTCAGTAAACAGGGCCTTTAGATCTGTGAAAGGGGTGTGTGTTTGCACATACTTCAGAAAAGACTCTTATTCTTTTAGAATTAAATGATGGCTTCCTTTTCTACAACTAATACCTGTCACTGGGGAGATGGGAGGAGGGAGGGTGAGGGAAATGTTTCGTGAATAGAATGTGTGTGAGAATGAGAGGTGCTGATAGTGCTCATGAGATGTTTCCCACACCGTTAAGATTTACTCTTAATAGTTAAACTAAAAATAACATTATCTGGATAAAACTGACTTTCTCTGGGTAAAGTGCTGCTTCTTGCCCTGTCCACCACAAAGAGTCATCAGTTCTACACTCTTCCTGCTACCTCAGTTCTATCAGTCCTTGAAGCCTCTTGGTCACTATCTTTCAGATTATGCTTTCCCTTTCCCAGTATCTCACTGAGGGCTTGGCTATACTCGCAAGCTGGAGTGCATTAAAACAGCCCTGGGTGCCCTAACTCCTTATGTGTCCACACTGGCAAGGCACGTAGAGTGCTCGGACTCCTGCTGGAATGCCCCTGGTAATCCACCTCCACGAGAAGCAATGAGCTTGCTCCTCTCCTGCTGGAGTACCACAGTGCCAGTGTGGACGCCTTGGTCTATTAATGCACTCTGATTGGCCTCCAGGAACTGTTCCACAATACCTGTTCTAGCCACTCTGGTCATCACTTTGAAGTCTACTGCCCTGCCCTCAGGTGACCAACCATCAGACCTGCCCTTTAAATTCTCTGGGAATTTTGAAAGTCCTCTTCCTGTTGGCTTGGCTTTGTGTGGAGTACTATCAGCGCATCTTTTCAGGTGACCAAGCCTCCCTATGCCAGGCAATCCCCAGTATGGAGGAATGGCAAGGTGCTGGACCATCATCAGTGTTTGGGGGAGGAAGCTGTCTAGTCCCAGCTGTGCTCCCAGTAAACCCAGGAATTACAAAATCTGCAGTCAGATATCAAGGGCCATGATAGAAAGGGGCCATGACCTGGACATACTTCAGCACAGGGTTAAAGTGAAGGAGCTGCGAAACGCCTACCACAAAGTGCAGGAGGCAAACAGCTGCTCCAGTGCTGCCCCCTGACTTGACGGTTCTACAAAGAACTGGATGAGATACTTGGGGACAACTCCACCTCCATTCCGAAGAGCATCATGGACACTTCAGAGGCCATGGCTACCCAGAGTACAACAAGGCAGGAGGAGGAAAGCGTGAGCGAGGGTGCTGAGGAGGTGGGGTGCCAGAGCCAGAAGATGGCCTGGCATCCCTAGATTCATGTAGCTAGGATCTGTTTTCAAGGCAGTGAAAGGTAGCCAGTCGCAGTGGACAGTGCTTGGGGAAGAACAAACAGCACTTGATAAGTGGCTTTTATTTTGAGAAGGGAGTTATTGGGTACAGGCTGGTGCAAGGGGGGTTTCAGAAAGAAGGGTTAGGGCTCCATGCACGCCTAGATGCAGAACAGGGTGTTGATGTGCTCCATCACATTGTGGTAATCAGCCTCAGTGATCTCATCAAAGGTCTCATGCAGAAGCTGGGCAATCTGCTTGCATAGGTTCTGTGGCAGAGCAACTGTGCTCCTTGTCCCAGTAAGGCTAACATGTCTGCGTCACTGCGCCATGAGGGGCGAGGGGGACCATTGCTGCACACAGGCAAGCTGCATAAGGGCCAGGTTGGAAGCTGCATTGTTGCAGAAGACCCTCCCTTGCTTCCCAGGTCATCCTCAGCAGTGAGATTTCTTCCAGGATGAATCCTTCCTGTGGAAAATGTGGCAACAATGTTGAGTATAGGAGCCCTCTGCAGCTGTTGCGTTTTCCCAAGGCACAGGACCCCAGAGGACAATATAGCCCTGGAACAATCAGTTCCCCCAGCTCCTGTGGTTACTCATATCGGGGCTCTTGTGGGTTGTGTGTGCTCGGCTTGGGACAGGCAGTTTCTGATACTGTGTGTACTGTGCCTGTCTATAAGTTTGGCTTAATCATTGCTCTGTCTAGAGTTAACAATGCTGCCTCTGTTAAATGCTGCATTTTGGCTTTATAGATGCAACCTTGAAATCCCAGCCATCTATGTTATCAGCCGAAAGGCTGCAAAGACTCAAGAAGTGACCGCGAAGAAGCAAGGAGGACTTTCCGCATGAAGGCATGCAGCAATCCCCTACTGAAAATAAAAAAGTACAGGAGTGGTGTGAGACTGAAAGGCAGGTCCACCAGGAGAATGTGGATCACCGGCAACAAACCATGCAGTGGCTCCTAAGCATCATGGAGCACCAAGTGGACTTGATGCAGGCACTCAGAGCACTGCATACGGAGCGTATCCGTGCCTGCTTTCCCCCCTGCAGCCCTTGACCCAAAACGCTTTCCCTTGTGCCCCTATGTTACTGCCAACACACTTTCCCCAACATCTGGTTTCTTATCACCACCAGCTGCCTTCAACACTTTTAGCTTCACTGCCCAGCCCTGCAAACAATGACTCTTACCCACTGCACTCAATCCCCATCACCATGCGTTTTAGCCAGCTTTAAGTGCAGCACTCATTGCATGGCACTCCAGACAGGATGGCTGAATATGATAACCAGACATAAGCAAATCTGTAATTGTTCCATTCCCCACCCCGCCCCAATCCCTCCTCCCACATAACACAGATAGATATGTCAGGCCATGTATGTTTCTCCAGCAGTTGTGATTCTTTTCAATAAATGAATTTTTCTGTTTTGGAAACATTTTCTGTGGCATTAAGTAAAAGATACCATAGCCCAGGAAAGTAACAGGTACTGCTAGTCAGTGCATCATACCTAGCAAACACGGATGTCTACTAGCAGTGGAGCCACTCCTATGCAGGGCTCCAAACATTACTCGTGGCTTTCAGCATCAGATTGCTCCCACAAGGCATCCCCAATCCTTGCAGCTGGGCGATGGGCCCCTATAATAGCCTTGGTCTCTGGCTGTTCAAAGTCAACCTTAACAGCCCATGCCTGAGTGAAGCTTTCATCCTTCCCTTAACAAATGTTGTGGCAAGTACAGCACGTGGCTATAACTGTAAGGATATTGTTATCGGCCAGGTCCAGCTTCCCATACAGACAGCGCAGCAGCCCTTTAAACGGTCATTCTGCATGCTCAGCCTGTTGCTGAACTGCTCCTTTCTGCTGTCAAGGCTCCCAGTGTAAGGTTTCATGAGCCATGGCATTAAAGGGTAGGTGGGGGTCTCCAAGGATCACAATGGGCATTTTGACTTCCCTTACAGTGATCTGGTCTGGGAAGAAAGTTTCATCTTACAGGCCTGTTCAGGAAGCTGTGTTCCAAAAGATGTATGCATCATGCACCTTTCTAGACCGGCCTGCACAGAGATTCAAGAACCTGAAGAACCATTGAGAAATACCCCTTCCAGTTTATGTACTCTGAGTCTAGGTGATCTGGTGCCAGAACTGGAATAAGTGTGCCATCTGTCACTCCTTCACAGTTAGGGAAACCCATCTGTGCAAAGCCATCCACAATGTCACACACATTGCCCAGAGTCACAGTTCTTCTGAGCATGATACAATTAATGGCCCTGCACACTTACATCAACACAATTCCAAAGGGAGACTTTCCCACTTCAAACTGGTTAGTGATTGATTGGTAGCTGCCTGGAGTAGCCAACTTCCAGATTGCAATTGCCATGCTCTTCTCCATG
This sequence comes from Dermatemys mawii, assembly GCA_007922305.1. Taxonomy (NCBI): domain Eukaryota; kingdom Metazoa; phylum Chordata; order Testudines; family Dermatemydidae; genus Dermatemys; species Dermatemys mawii. The sequence continues at coordinate 42,719,654 of ML677335.1, read as the reverse complement.
GGCAGGGCAACTCTCAGTCTCATATCCTTGAGCCGCAGTGTGGGGGTGAGCTCAGCACACAGTTCCATAAAAGTGGCTTTCCTCCTTCAAAAGTTCTGCAGCCGCTGCTCGTCATCACAGACTTCCATGATGATGTGATCCCACGATTCAGTACTTGTTTCCCAAGCCCCACATGGTGTTCTGTAGTGGTAAGCATGTCCATGAATGCCACAAGCAATCTTGTGTCGGTATAATCATTGGACTCCTCACTGTCACTTTGTAACTTAAGGAGTAACTCGACTGCAATTTGTGACTTGCTAGTGAGACCCATCAGCACATTCCCCAGCAGTTCGGGATCCATTCCCGCAGACCAAAAGGGAAGACAGAGTGTGCAGTACAAAAAACTTTGAAAGATAGCGCCAAATGTGGATGGAAGCACAGGGATTGGTGTGATAGGAAGTGATGCATCATGGGGCATTGAGACAGGACCCAGGAGACAGGGTATCCCATGCCCCCCACTCCCGCTTCTCACTAGCCTCAGTGCTAGAATGGGAAGAGGTGCTCTGTGGCATAGCTGCCCATAATGCATTGCTCTGAATGCCACTGCAAGTGTGGCAAATGTGGCCATGCCACTGTGCTTGCCGCTGACAGTATGAACATACAGCAGCACTTTCCCTGCTGCTGCCTCTGAGAAGTGGTTTAACTCCTGGTGATCTACATCTGCAAGTGTAGCCATAGCTTGAGGCTCCTCTACCTGGCAGCTATTACTTGGAGCAGCAGTGATAGCAGGTGGGGTGTCTTGCAGTCCTTGCTGATAATGGTGGCAAACAGTGGTCTCTGGGTGTGCTGTGGTTATTTTTTGGGGGGAAGGGAAGGGATCAGGCCCTCAATATGTGCTGGGTGATTGGACATTGTGAGTACCCTTTGGCTCTTGTGGTTATTCCTGACTGGCAGAGAGGTCTCCTTTAGCTTATCTGTGTGAGGAGTGGTTCATTAAGCTTATAGACAGTTTTCCTTGGCTTATTGATGGATGCGCAAGGCTCCCTCCCACTCACAACTTTTCAGACCCTCTGCTGAGGCTTAGCAGACAGGAATAAGCAGCCATAAGGGCTACAGCGGTTGTGAGACTCCCACTCAATAAATGGAACAAATTGATAAACAGTAATAAGTCTCTGGGACCTGATGGTATTCACCCAAGAGTTCTGAAGGAACTTAAATGTGAAATAGAAGACAGTTAGGTAGTCCTTCAATCACCTATCATTTAAATCAGCTTCTGTACCAAATGACTGAGCATAGCTAATGTGACCCCAATTTTTATACAGGGCTCCAGAGGTGACCCTGGCAACTACAGGCCAGTAAGCCTCACTTCAGTACCGGGCAAATTTGGTTGAAACTATCGTAAAGAACAAAATTGTCAGACCCATGTATGAACATAATTTGTTGGGAAATAGTCAACGTGGTTTTTGTAAAGGGAAATCATGCCTCACCAATCTACTTGAATTTTATGAGGGGGTCAACAAGCATGTGGATGAAGGAGATCCAGTGCATGTAGTGTATTTAGATTTTTAGAAAGACTTTGACAAGGTCCCTCAGGAAAAGCTCTTAAGCAAAATAAGCAATCATGGGATAAGAGGAAAGGTTCTCTCATGGATTGGTAACTGGTTAAAAGATGGGAAACAAAGGGTAGGAATAAATTGTCAGTTTTCAGAATGGAGAGAGGTAAATAGTGGTATCCCGCAGGGATCTGTACTGGGCCCAGTCCTATTTAACATATTCATAAATGATCTGGAAAAAGGGGTAAAGAGTGAGGTGGAGAAATTTGTAGATGTTACAAAACAACTCAAGATAGTTAAGTTCCAGAAAGACTGTGAAGAACTACAAAAGGATCTCAGAAAACTGGGAGACTGGGCAACAAAATTGCAGATGAAATTTCATGTTGTTAAATGCAAAGTAATGCGCATTGGGAAAACGTAATCCTAACTAAATATATATATATATATATATACAATGATAGGGTCTAAATTAGATGTTACCACTCAAGAAAGAGATCTTGGAGCAATTGTGGATAGTTTTCTGAAATCATCTACTCAATGTGCAGTGGCAGTCAAAAAAGCGAACAGAATGTTGGGAATCATCAGGAAAGGGACAGATAAGAAGACAGAAAATATCATATTGCCTCTATATAAATCCATGGTAAGCCCACACCTTGAATACTGTGTGCCGATGTGATCACCCTATCTCAAAAAGGATATATTGGAATTGGAAAAGGTTCAGAAAAGAGCAACAAAAATTATTAGGGTTATGGAACAGCTTCCGTATGAGGAGAGATTAATAAGACTGGGACTTTTCAGATTGGAAAATAGGCCTATAAAATCATAAGTGGTATAGAGAAAATAAATAAGAAGTGTTTTTACTCCTTCTCAAAATACAAAAACAAGGGGCCACCAAATGAAATTAATAGATAGCAGGTTTAAAACAAACACAAGAAAGTATTTTTTCATGTAATGCACTGTCAACCTCTGCAGCTCCTTTCCAGATGGTGTTGTGAAGGTCAGTACTATAACAGGGTTCAAAAGGAAGCTAGGTTTATCAAGGCTATCTATCTTCCATGAATGTATTAGCCAGGATGGGCAGGAATGGTGTCCATAGCCTCTGTTTGCCAGAAACTGTGACTGGGTAACAGGGCATGGATTACTTGATGATAACCTTTCTGCTCATTCCCTTTGGGGCACCTGGCATTGGCCACTATCAAACGACAGGATACTGGGCCTGATGTACCTTTGGTCTGACCCAGTATGGCTGTTCTTATAGCTCATCCCTGTCTCCTGTTTTCCTTATGTGCTTCTGGAGAAGTTGGTAGTGTAGGTTGTGAGAACTATATTGTATGTACGGCTAGAGGCATTGGTGGAGGACACAAGAAGGGATCTGCAACCAGTGTCATGGGAAATAGCAATAGTGGGCACGCTCAGGTTTGAACACTGTTCTAAACAGAAATGACATGAGCAGTTGGAGGGTTGATTGTAAAACAATTTATTTTCCGTTTGTCTCCCCCCCCACATCTCCCAGTTTACTTGGTTTGTGTGATTATAACTCCAGTATGCACAGTACAGTCTTAAAGGTTTTTGCAGAGACTTATTGAGATGATTCATTGGGACAGCAATGAGTTTGCAATGGTTATCTTTGAAAGGAAACAGCCTTGAGAATTTTTTAAAAATGGAGGTTCTCCTTTGTGGGTCTTAACAAAGGATGTTTTGGGGACAATAAAGGACTTGTGCATGCACCTTCCAGCTCATCAGTGCTTTAATATTATTGACTTTTTTTAACCTGTAGGTATACAATCTTACGTGCTCTAAAAAGTAGGGCCTACATAAATCTTTGGTACTGGAATATCTCACCAGGATCAAAGAAACCAATTCTTATGCCAGCCCATCTAGATTATGTTGTATTCCTAAAGCTACTGCCAATTGAAAATTAACAGCTTGCTAGAGGAGTCATGCCTAGCTAATGAGAAGATAAAAAATTTTCACTGTAGGTTTGTACAGCTTACACTTGTGAAACAAAATATGATTTAATAATTGCATTTACAGAGAGAACTTTTACAGGTGCAACTGTCTGAGTTTTCTATTCAGAAAGTGATTGAAAACGTGTGTTTCTTCAGTGTACCTGCAATTGCTTGATAATTTGGTGATCTTTAGACATTCCTTGTAACCGGGGGTCATCTGTTTTGATCGAGTAAGTTGATATTTTTAGATGAATAGTCAGCTTTGTGGTAATGTCGGCACACATCAATAGCTGTTTCCTTGTTTTCGTCATTTGGGAATGATCTGTAAAGGATATGAATCAAACCTTCGTTTGAATGGAAGATAATCTTTTGTTCAGTAGACATATTTTATGACTCTTCTTACTATTCTCTGCCATCCTTTCTGAAAGGAATCTTCCATTTCTTATTTATCACTATAACTGTCTTTAACTATGTTTCTGTTGTCTAAATGATTATTGATTGATTGTCTCCTCAGCTTGTTCTAGGCAGAAAAACTGGGAACAGTGATGACTGGTAACCTGAATGTGATTAACTGGACATAGCATATTATTGCCATTCTGAACTGCTACATACCACCTATGTTATAGAAAATACATAATTTGCAGCTGGTCTGAGTAGACGTTTGACAAGCTGTCATTTAAAACATTTTATTTCTTACCTGTAACTTTACTGTATTGTGGTGAAACCATTTTTCAGTCTGACAACTTTTGTGGCCAATAGCTTGCTACATATCTGATGCAATTTGTGGAAGCAGATACCTATACTTAGTTTATAACTGAACCACTGTAGTGGGAGTTGAGTTGTTAGAGCCAGCTTATGTTGACAGGTTGAGGATCTGTGTGTGGATTGATGTGGTTTGGTGATAACTTCTGGAGTGTTAATGTGAGATACGTAGTGCTCTATAGAAAGTGGGGTTTAAATTCTGAAGTGCCATCATGCTCTTGTTATATTATTTTTTTAAAGATAATTTATTAAGTTGACTATGCTGGGCTGGACAGAAAACTGTTTGGAATGCCTTGGAAACTTCAGAATACCAGTGTAATACATCAACTCGCCAAGATGTAGCTGTTTGTTTTACTGCTATTTTTCTCCTTATGGCTGGAATTTGGAGTGTGTATTTGCTCCTTTAGAAGACCGTGAAATCTGGGTGAACAAATGGTGTTTTTTAACACGTTGGCCAACACATATTAAGATTTTTAAACACCATGTAATGCCTAATTGCTAGAGATATGTTTAAAAAAAATGTTAGTTCATTCTGGTGAACTCTGGTACATGTTTCTAGTTCTTTTGTGTTCCAAATGTGGTGTTAATTTGGTCTGAAATTAAAATGTCCATTTCCCCTATTAATCCCTTCTTCAAGGACAGAGAACAGTTCATAGCCCTCACTTGCTTCTGAAATGAGAGTTTTTTGAGGCCATCCACTTCAGTTCATCTGATGTTCCCTGGATCACTGGTCTAGGCAACCCTTTTACGCCCAAGATCACTTTTTGAACTTAAGGGTGACCCAGGATCTACCCTGCCCCTCCCCCAAAGACCCTCCCCACCTACATCAACCCCCCCCCCCCCCCATTGCTAACTCTCACTCTCCCCCACCCTCACTCATTTTCACCAGGCTGGGGCAAGAGGTTGGGGTTTGGGAGGAGGTGTAGGCTCTGGGCTGGGGCCAAGGGGTTCACTGTGGGAGAGGTCTCTGAGTTGAGCCTGGGGCAGGAGATTGGGGGGCAGAAAGGGGTGAGGGGTGCAAACTCTGGGAGGGACTTTGGGTGCAGGAGGAGTTCCGGGCTGGGAAGCAGTGTTGGGGTGCAGGAGTGGGTGCATAGCATAAACTCTGATAGGGGGTCAGGGCTGGCGGTTGGGGTGCAGCCTCCCGACAGGTGGCACTTACCTGGGGCAGCTCCTGGTTGGTGGCGCAACGAAGCTAAAGCAGACTCCCTGCCTGCCCAGGCGCCATGCTGCTCCCAGAAGGTGCCAACACGCCCCTGTGGAGGTAGCAGGGGGCACGTGGCTCCATGCACTGCCCTGTAAGCTCTGCTCCCGCAGCTCCCATTGTCCACAGTTCCCTGTTCCTGGCCAGTGGGAGCTGTGGGGGCCCCAAACACCATAGCCCACCTCCCCGCACCCAAGGGGCCACTTTTGGGACTGATGTTGGGCTGGGCAGGCAGGGAGTCTGCCTTAGCGGCAGCCCTGCTTTACCACTGGAGATCGTGTTTGACCAGTTGGTGACCACTGCCTAGACCATAGCTATAGGTACCTTGTTTAATGTTATCTGTATTTTATATAGTCACGTGATTTGCTTGCTTGTCATCTCCTTTCCTGTTAAAAGCTTTTCTATGTGATGTTTCTAAACGCTTCCAGTTGCATTGAAGTCCATTGTAAATCTTTTCTTTAAGATGCACCTCATTACATGCAAAGTCACTGTCCCTAAGAGTGTTTTTAATCAGGTAACACTGCATGTCTTATGGCACTCACTATATTAAGAACATTCATAGTTGAACTGACAGCTGGAACAGAGAACTAGAAATAGACTGAGCCTTATCTCAAACACTGAACAGAAAGCCTCACTTCTCTTTATCCCAGACTTAATTTATATTTCTCAAACACTTCATCATTTGTCCCTTTGAGGTGGATATTTGCAAGTCTTTTTCATTCTATAGTGAATTTCCTTCCCCATAAACTTGACATTTCATTCTTCTTGGGGTATATCCATGGCAGTTGTTATGTTGGAGTCATACCTCAGTTGCTTCTTCTAAATATGAACATATGCAGAGAGGCAGTTTGGGTCATTTCTCCTCTGACTTACAGATAGTCAGTCATTTTTAGATGTGGAACAGCTTCAGTTTCAAATGTCCCAATAGTTTCAGATATATGGATTTCTATCACAAAGTCCCAATTGCTAGACAGCTTCAAGCCTTAGAGAATAATGCAGCACAGTTGATGCAGAGCCAGTTACTTGGGTTTTCTGTTACCAAGCTTCAAATATTCAAAAGCATATAGGGGGCTTATTCATCAAAATAACTCAGCATACTACAAGGTTTTGAAGGAAAGGGGAAGTTAACTGGAAAAAATGGAGGAAACTGGCTTTTAATGTATTGAAACTCTGATTTGATGGTGAATTTCATGTATAGTACTTAAGGTCTTTTGAAGTCAATTAGTCTATTCATATGCTTAAGTTGTTGCTGAATCAAGGCCTTAATACGCAGTATTAAGGTTTGCATTAAAGTGGAAGCATGAGAACTGTAACACTGGCAACTCAGCATTAAATTTTTAATCTTCTCATGCAGTCCCCTCGCTCCAATATAAGGATGGAGAAAGTCAAATAAAGACATTATTCCATTGAGGAACTGGAAACTTTTTTCCCCTTAAAGCTACAGGCCCTACCCTACCTAGTTAAAATGTTTCTGCTGATGTACAAATGAAGTTTAAAAAAAGGCCCCACTCATGGATAGTTTCTCTCATGCTCATGTAAACACTGGTAAGCAGTCCACTTTGATATAGAGTTCACTCTGCTGCAGGGGGTTTTAACTGCTGCAAAAGGATAATTTCTTCTGGCATTTATTGTTAATTGTAAAAGCACAAGCCCTATTAGGGAACAATTTAGTATCTTTGGGCAATAAAATAGCTTGTCTGCGTGAAGAAAACATTAAGGTGAATTTATTTGGTGTATAAACTACACTACATTTATAATTTCTTACCTCTTTGATATTACAGAATATTGATCAGCCCAGAAGTGGATCTGCCCTTATGAATATATTATCTCAGCGTTCTAGTCAAGGTCCAAAATAATGTATTGCTGATATAGATATATGGAGTCACAATATAAATAAGCATGTCTTAAAAATTAGGCCCTTCAGTTACAGATGATGTCTTGGAGAACTGGAGTCTCATAAGAGTCCTCTTGGGCTCTGTGACCCGCACTCTTAACAGCTCAGAAGTTGGCTTTGAAAGTTTCCTTAGGTTTAAAGCTTGGAAACAGCTGCCTTAGCTCAACCTTTCTCATGAACTTAAGTCATAGTTGCTCTGCAAACCCATAAAAAGGCTTTAAACATCTTCTTCCTTGTTTTGGATAGGACTGTGACAGAGGTTGAGCCATTCCTCCAATCATACTCTCCAGTTAAAGAAATCTACAGGGTTACCGTCAGCACAGTCGGCTCCCATCCTGAGTTGCGAATCCATGCTGCTCAACTGCTAAGCACTCAGCCCACCACTGCTTTGGGGTTTCCCCCGCAGGCTCCTGCCAGCCCGCTGCCAGCCTGGGTTCCCTACACCCAGGCTAGCAGCGGGAGCTGAGTGGGGCAGGGGGCGGGACCCCAGCTGGCAGGTGGCGAGCTGAGCGTTTCACCCGCTGCCACTCTGGGGTTTCCCCTTCCTGCCCCTTGCCAGCTGGGGTCCTGCCGCCTGCCCCACTCAGCGCCCACTGCTAGCCTGGGTTTCCTTTCCCCAGGTTGGCAGCGGGCTGAGACCCCGGCTGACAGGAACCTGTGGTGGAAACCCCAAAGCAGTGGGCTGATCCCCTCAGCTCCGCCTGAAGCCCTTCCCTTCTGGACTGGCACGCAAAGCCTTAAATTTGACTGAGTAAATGAAGACTCAGCACACCACTTCTGAAAGGTTGCTGACCCCTACGTTAGGCTTCAGAGCCCACGCTCCAGCCCAAGCTGTAACTTCAAAGCTCAGCCTGCACAGCTATATTTGGAGTGCAAGTGCCAGTCCTGCTAGCTCATGTCTGTCATCTAGGGCTCGGAGGCTTGGTACCACAGTCTGCAAAATACTGTGTAGGTTGGAGGTTCTCAGACTGGGGTGTGTGGAATGTATTCTGGGAGGGTGAGAAGCTTTAAGGGGAAAAAAAACTGTACTTTTTACCCATAGCGGTGAATAGGGGTCTACTTAAATCGTGGAGAAATCCTGCATATTTTGCAGGTTGGTCAGAGCATAAAGAGCAAATTTTGTGGATGTGTTCATTCAGTAGTATATTCCGTCCCACTCTTACTTCTGAGCTGCTGCTGCTGGTGGAGCCTCTGCTTTCTAAGCTGGTTGCCCAGACAGCAGCTGTTGCTTTCCAGCCACCCAGCTTGGAAGGTAGTGCAGAAGTAAGGGTGACAATACTGCAACCTCTTCTCCTCCCCCGCCCCTCCCCCCCACACAGTAGGAATTTCACTTAAAATATGCATTACTATATGCTTAAATTTCTCTGTTTGAATCAATGCCTTACTCTGTTTAACATTTAAAGGGAATTGCATTTTTTTCATTTTTAATAGATTATGCTTCCCATCCCACCACACAAGTACATATAAACTGCTACAGACACAAAGAAGGCGGAGGGTGGGGGCTGGGGGCACAGTCAAATCGGACCGGTGGTGTAAAGTACTGCAGGTGTCCTGACTGATGAGGTTGGCAGCTGATTTTGAGGAAGCTTTTAGAGAGGATGATCAGCTGTGTTGCTACCACTGAAGGAACTGAATCTTTGTGAACCGTTGACGCATTTTTGATTTAGATGGGCCAAAAGTGTTAACATAAACCAGTGATTGTCCAATACAATCAGTTTTAAACAAGGTTTAGGGTTTGGCATGCAGAAACCTCAGCCTGCTTAGTACCATGGCAAGTACAACTTTGAAAATCTGTGTTAACTTTTTATTAAAGATACAGAAAAGAAGGAAAAACAGTTAAAGCACTTGAAATTTAAAGTATTAAGTAAGGCTTTCATTCCAACAACATCCCTTGTTCCCTTTCCTTTCAGTTGGCGAGAGTTTTTAGAAGGAAACTCCCTCTCTCCCCGTTTGACCATCTTTTAGCTAAAAGATGGTAATAACTCCTTTTTTGCGTGGAAAGGGAAGTTAGTAAGATGAGCTGGAGCTGTCATTGTTGCTGAAGTCTGATCCCCTTTCCTATAAAGCACACGCGCTCTCTCTCTCTCTCTCAAAGATAGAAAATACACGTTCTGTCTCTGCTGTGACTTTCATGTGCAACCTCAGTGCTGGAGAAACACAGGCACAGCACAGGTTCCTGTCAGCCTTGTCAAGATCTGGTAACTTGTAGCAACATCAGGCTGTTGAGGACATTGCTTTTAGTTTGGTTTTGGTTCACTGATTTCTGATTCCACACTTCTCTTGTTTACTAGACATGATCTTGACACAGCCCTTGAATTATATCAGTAGACTTTTTTGTTTGGACTAATTCAGTTTCTCTGTCTCCCTTTCACATCTTTTCTCATCAATATTTATTGTTATGGGTAGATGTTTTGTTAACTTTTACAGTTAAACTCACAACTGGGTTGTTTGTAGGCGGACTTATCACAACAGTATGAGTTTTGCACACAGTAGACCACATAACTTTTATGGCAGACAATTCTGATTCATTTACTGGTCTTCAAATTAAGAGACGGTTCAGTCTTTAAAATACGTATAAGTTGTTTGGTGAGGGCTTCAATTTCCCTTAGGGAGACACTGTACTGTATATTCCCAGTCATTGAGTACACGGGGTGCATGGAGCAATGTACATGTTGCTCTCCCTGTCAGTACCTAGCTCAGGCTGGGGAAGCCAATGAACCAACCAGAGGACCAAATTCAGTGATGAATCCTCATCACGTGCCACCTGCAGCACATTGCATAGAAGCTAAGAAGATTGCGTACTCATCCTTACATTATTGCTAAAATATATTATTTTTAATACAAACTTTATTTAAAATCAGACTCTGAATACTGGTTTCTCTTTTTATTATCTGTTTTATTTTTTGTGAAATATTTGTAGTGAACATGCTTCTAGCAAGCTACAAAAATTTAGAAACATTGAATTGCACAAAAACCTTTAGGGATCACTTCTATTGCAGCATTTTTGCTTTATGATAGCATTTCAGATGTAGTAGCTTTTCCCATTCCTTTTAATGTCTATTGGAGCTTTGACACTGGGCTCAAAATAATTGAGGCTTCTATGCACTGGACAGCTAATAGGCTCTGCTTTGGATGAACAAAAAATGTTTTAAAGCTAGTAGATTCTTATAAATATCTCATGGGTTGTGAACTTGTTCTTAAGCTGGAAGAACAATCCAATATTTCTCATTCCATACCGCATATACTGTGTTTTGAGCGGGGAGGGAACATATGTTGTAGTGAAATAGTTAAAAAAGGTAATATAACACAATCTAACACAGTTTCATTTGAGCAAATATTGTGGTTGTTATTCTCAGTGTTCTGATGTAAACATTTTGCTGTAACAAAGATGAGTAAGAGGATTCAGACAGGAAAATATTGCTTTGGCTGGTTTACAGTTTCTTTATACTTGAATGTCTTTGTGTATGCCAGTTTAAATTGTGTGGAGACACAGCAGCTGCTCTCTTGTTTCACTGTTCACCCTTCAGTTCAGATAAATAGGAGACAGTAAATCGTGTATGGTAATTCCAAAGTTGTCTTGACTCCTTAGCGGTTCAAAAAGGCAGTCTTCAGCTCAGCTTGGCAGTGGTTGAACAGTAGAAACCTTTATTTTCTAGGGATAGTAAAGTCTTAAAAATGCACTTTCTATTCATGTAGATCAGAGGTCTCCAAATTTTATGAGACAAGGGCCATATTAGATTTTTGAAGGGGCTTTGTGGGCCGAAGCGACTGAAAAAATTCAATATATGCAAAATCCCCCTCTTTGCTCCTCTGGCTGCTGCTGTGATCCCCCTCTCTGCTCCTCGAGTCACTGCTGCAGGGGCACTCACCCCTCCGCACATGAGGCTGCCAGCAGCAAATCATGGCGGGGATGTGTGTGGGGGAGGGCAGCGGCGGCTTCTCCATGTGGTTGCTCGGTGGGCTGGACAAATCGAAGCTGCGGACCAGATCTGTCCCCCGGGCCGTAGTTTGGAGACCCCTGAGGTAGATAGTAAAAGTGCTTGGTATTTTTGGATGGTGTTATCCTGCAGTGAGCTTTCAAAGAGACGATGGGAAGCTTTTAAATAGTGACACATTGATGATATTAGCAGATGATCTGTTCTTCACATTTAGCTTCTGGTTGTGAAAATAGCGAAGTATGATGGTACTCCAACTGGACTGACATCAATATTGTAGGGCTTCTGATTTTCACTTTTAACTGATAAACACTCATAAAACACCCTTGTACATTTTTAAAAAAATCCAACAGTTATTAGATAAACATAAATGTCTACTTGTATCTAAGATCTTGTCTATACAAAGCAGTATTGCATACTCTGTGGTGTATGATTTTTTTTAAAGCATACTAATACATTGCAAGGTAATTGGTCTGTGTAGATCCTACTGGTGTTCACTAAAGGTTCCCTACTGTGCTTTAATGTAGTGAAACACAACCTTGATAAAGCACACTAAGGAACCGTACAGAGACAGTACTCATTACAATATATACTATTGTAACGCATAATGGACTGTACATTATTTACTATAGTATACATATAAAGAATCCTGAAAACTCTCAATTTTTGGACATTTATAGAACACTCAAAAATAAACCACGAAAAACAAAAGCCCTATTGAATAGTCCAAACTGTGCCTGGCAAGTAATAGAAGTGCAGCTGTAATTAGAAAAATAAACCTTTTTCTGGAGTTGGGTGGTGTACGGCAAGTATTTGTTTTTTTCCCCTTTTCACTGTTGGTGGTTTAGGATAGATTAATAGTAACTGAAGGAGTTTCTCTACAGAAGAGGAAACTCCTGACTCGATAATGCCCTCTAGCAAGGGGACTAGAAGAGAAACTATTTCAGGTTCCTCCCTCTCACTCTTGCCTTCTGCCCTACCCTACTCCTACTTGGAGATTTGCACTTGGCACCACAGGCCTCAGAAATTGTCAGCTTTGGATCAAAACCACTTCTGCCCTCAAATGGTTATGAAATCTGCTGAATACTCAAGCCCTAATAGAGCAGGTATTGTCAGGCATTCTGTGCATCCAGAGAAACCAGGTAAAGCTTAAATAAGAACAGATACATGTGGATTGGTATTGGTTATGAACAGAACGAATCCGCTCCTAACAGAGCGTATCTTCAAATTTTCTCACTCTGGCAATACATTCTCCTGGTCAGTACCATATGTGAGGTAAGAGCAGGACAGATATTCATTGATAGACCATCTGTTGCAGATCCACGGGATCAGTGCTATGTCCCCACCTTTGGAACAGTCTCCTGGAGGATCCCGGTCAATGTACCAGACCTTCCTTCAAGGTAGACCAAGCAGCCTCACTGCTGAGACTGACCCTCTGGGCTTTCAGTACTCCTGTTTCACACCGTGAGTGCTGCTCAGTGTTCCCTACACTACGAAATTAAGTCAACTTAAATTACATTGATGAACAGCCACTGCAGTAATTAAATCGATTTTGTATGTTCACACTTCCCTCCATTTGTCAGTGATGTGCAGGCAGCTCATCGTAGAAGCGGCATGTATGGGGTTGTGGCACAGAGTGATTGTTTGCCTCCTTAGTGTTTTGGTAGGCTTGCCTCAACTCCTTGATTTTTACACGGCACTGCTTTGTGTCCCTGGAGTAGCCTCTTTCCGTCATGTCCCTGGAGATTTTCACATGTGTTTTGCATTCCTTTTTTTTGAACGGAGTTCTGCCTGAACAGATTCTTCTCCCCATACAGTGATGAGATCCAGTACCTCCAGTTCAGTCCATGCTGGAGCTCGTTTGCAAATCTGGGACTGCACGGTCTCATGTGCTGGTGGACTCTGCATGGTCACCTATGATGGTGGGCTCTACACGGTCACCTATGCTGATGAGCTCGCCATGCTGACCAGACAGGAAATTAAATGAAATTCAAAAGTTCCTGGGGCTTTTCTTGATTACCTGGCTAGTGCATCTGAGCTGAAATTGTTATCCAGAGTGGCACAATGGAGCATTCTGGGGTAGCTCCCGGAGGCTAATTCCATCAAATTGCGTCCACAGTACCTCAGATCTGGAACAGCAATGTTGATTTTAGCGCTACTCCCCTTGCAGAGGAGGAGTACAGAAACCAGTTTTAAGAGCCCTATAGGTCAACAAAACTGGGTTGGTTGTGTGGACGGATTTAGTTTTAATTCGATATAACGTGGCTAATTGCATACTGTAGACCAAGCCTTACAGAGGTGGAATTATTAGATTGGTTTAGTAAGTGACTTAGATCAGCAGGTGCAACATTGTAGTGTAGACGCTTGCAAACTTAGGTCGATGTGAGTTTCCTTGTATCGACCCAACTTAGTAGTGTAAACCAGGCTTGAGATACTCTTGGCAGAATCTTGTACAGTCTTCTGGACTAATGCACCTGACCCTGTATTTGCAGTGATGCTGAAGCAGCTTTTTCAGAATAGTAAGGTGTTTATTAGTTGGCTGGAACACAGAACTGGAAGTCCTTCGATTAACACAGAGAAATAAAGGTTAAAGCATTGTCCATTCTGGTCAGTCAAGAGCAATTCACCAGCCAAGCTGTAATGAACTCTATTTTCAGGCTGTGTTTCTCACTGACTTCCTTCCTTAGTCAGCTCCCAGGTGAGAGAGAGCATCCAAGCTTCTTCCAGAAACCAACTCTTTTTATTCTCATGCCTCCTGCTCCTTTGTTCTTGAGCTGGGAGTCTCTGCTCAGCTTACCTGCTGAGAGGCAGGGAAACGCTCCATTCTTTGGGTCATTGATTCATAGATATTAGTGTTCTGGTGATCGGGTTTTCCTTTATATTCTCGGATTTTCCACTGATGCTGTTTGGCCTTGGATAATCCTTTAATGACCCATTCAGTCCGCTCAGACAGCTAGCGAATGGACACCCCTCCTCCCACCCCTCCCTCTCCTTCTTGGTATGCCCCGAGAAGAGACACTCCCTAAGGCAGGGGTCCCCAAACTTTTTGGGCCACGGCCCCTTACCACAGCCCGGCGGCCGCTCGCGGCTCCCCAGGGTATGTCCGCTGAAATGCCGCCACAGAAAGTGGAAGCTTCAGTGTTCCACGTTGGCATTTCGGTAGGACCAAAATAGCCCTCCCGGGAGCTCGGTGGTCTCCTGGGCGGGCGCGGCAGCGGCAGCACCGGGTTCTCATGCACCCCCTGGGGTGGGCTCGTGCACCCCGGGGGTGCGCGCACCCCAGTTTGAAGAGCACTGCCCTAAGGGACTCAAGTTACAGCGACCTAAGTGCTGTCCACCGTTTCTATGTCCTGCTGACATAGCTTCCACCTCTCGCAGAAATGGAATGTTTTTGCCGACAGGAGAGCTCTCTTCACCAGATGCACTACAGTGGCATAGAGTGTATGTCTGTGACCAAGCCGCCTACTACACATTTGAATTTTTTTCCCCACAGTTTATTAGAGCTTTTACTGCTGCTGCTTGTAAGTATTCTGCTGTGTGTGCGTTTCCTGATGAATCAATTGTTTCTGTAAAAGGAAGGCATTCCTTTCTTCTGTTGTCACACAAGCACATACAACAGGAACATTGTAGACATTGCTTTACCCATTAAGACTCAGTTAACAATTTTACCCTCTAGACCTTTTGCACGCTGCTCACTTTCTCTTTCATACACTTTATCCAGCAATTTGCCTGCAACATCTGCTCTGTTGGGTAGACTGTATCCTGGTCTTAATGAGCAAACCAAATCAATGAAGTGTGGGTTGTCAATCATACGGAAAGGAGGGTTTGTTGCATGAACAAACTGGGCAGGTTTTTCATCAATTACCTCTTTTTGTAATCTGCTGGTTCTTATCACAAACTTATCTATGGTTGTTTCTGGGTGATGGAGATTTTTTTTTTCTTTTTGCCACAGGTGATATACTGTGGCTATGTGACATACATGCTGTGACTGAAACACTATTAGTTTCAGAATTATCTGCCAATATAGAAAATGATGGTGATCTTGAAGGTGGATAGTCTTCAGAATCCTGTATGTTGAGGATGGATTCTCCTAAACAAAATAAGTTAATGCAGTTATTTATTTATTATTACCATACTGGGAATTTGAGGAATGGGTCCAACAGGGCCAGGAGGGGGCAGAATTGGTGTGGAGACTTTGGGGAATGGGTGCAGAGTAGGGGCTGGAGGGGCACAAGCAACCACTGGCGCCAGGAGAAGTTGGAGCCTATGCTTGCTAGAAGGGAAAACCTCTAATGTCAGCAGGCTATAAAAGAGACCCAGTTTGGGAATATTTTAATCAAATTCCTCTACCTGTGGGTAAGGCAGGCATGCGTGCAAAATGCAAACAGAACAACAAAGAAATGCAAGGACTGGTCGCCCGAATGAAACAACAACATGAGAAGTGTTTCTTCTCAAGAGGAAGGTGCGTTGATAATGAAAGGAACATGTCTCAACATGCAGGATCTTCAGGCTGGTAAACTTTTTTATTTCATACTTCCTCTCTGCCTGCCTGTCTTCTTTCTGGACTATTCTTGAATTCTTATGTCTTAGCAAAAAATATTGTTGTTACTCTATGGTCCTATCGTTTTACATGCAGTCGTGATAAAAAATAAATAGCTAAAATAGGCAAAACTTCCTTTTACAATTTCACCTTTAAAGTAGTGCTGACTGTCAGTGAATACAATGAGTAATATTAAAGGAGCACCCTGGCCCCACCTCTTCCCCTGAATGCGCCTGTTCCCATTCCTTCCCCCATCCCTCCCACAGCTTGTTATGCCTCAAAACAGCTGTATCGTGGTGGCAAGCCTGGGAGAAGAAGCGGAAACACAGTGTGCTCAGGGAAGGAGGCAGAGGTGGAGGTGAGTTGAGGAGGGAAGGCGGGGCGGGAACCTGGTCTGCCGGTGGGTACAGAGCACCCACTAATTTTTCCCTGTGGGTGCTCCAGCCCCGGAGCACCCATGGAGTGAGCACCTATGCTAGTGAGAGAATGCTATGGTAGATCTCAAATCAATGAAGTCTACACTCAGAAAGACTTTGACTTCTTGAATTTGCTGCTCAAACAGTTTTACTTTTGTTTCTACTGCCTGTCCCTCCCTTCTCACATTTATCTCCAGATTTCTTCTCCTTGTCCAGCTCTATTCCATCCCCAACAATCTTCTAGTCATTGAACTTTTTGAAACTTTGTACTTTTAAAGAGAGATAAGGGATTGACTCTGTGTATACAAATTTACAGAGGCACAGTAGGGTTGTTATTTCTCACCTCTCTATATTATTAATTTATTTATGTAAAAATATTTTGGCTGTTAACAAGTGTGTTTATCTTTGGAAACACAAATCCAGTGTGAGAACTGCAAAACTAAGTATCGCTGATGGTCTCTTCTAGACTGAGCACGGCGTCCCATGCGGTAGATAGAAAGATTAACATAAATAATCAATACAGAAGCCCCTGGAACCCCATAAATTTGCGTCCCTAATCCATGAACTAGTGGATCTCATTTACAAAACTTTTCTTAAACATTACATGAATATATTGTCTCATACTATAGAATTAGAATTTATAATCCCTATTCCATGAGGAGATGCATTATAGCTCAAAGACATCTAAAGATAGTTGTGTTTTTTTGTTTGTTTTTTTTGAGGAAAAAACCCATTTTATAAAAAAAAAATCGAATGTAAATTAAAAAAACAGTTTTTAATTATTATTTTTTTTTTTTTTAAATCATCGATTTTTATCCACCCTGATTCTCAGTTACTTAACAGTACAGGAATGTGTGATTACCTCTGCCAATAGGTAATGCATTTTTCTAGTGGTCTGTGCAGGGCTAGTACAGTCTGTGTGCCTCCTTTGTTAGCAAGTGTGATAGAATCATATGCTAAACTTTTATTTTTGTGTTGGCTTTGGGGTTGTTGACCAATACTAGGTCACCACTAGCAGTGATGCAAACATGTCCATGTATCATTGATGTACAATACACTCTGCCCTCCACTTCAAACTAGTATGTTTCTATTAGATATACAGAGGGGTTTAGCCCTACAATATCACAATTGCCCTACTTTTCAGGAAACTCCCTGGTGGTATGCTTCAGTTAACATATTATCGTTCTCCAAATGTTTATGTACTTCTGAAGAATTCTGTATCACCTACTGGAGCCACTTTGAAACTTAGGGATCTTTCACAGCCATAGGTGTCTTTAAAATGGGTCAAAACCACAGTAATTTAGTATCTGCTGTGAAAGGTTTTTCTGTCTCTCCTTCATGTAAGGCAAAGTTGACTTATTGCAGTTGTTCATTTCACTGACTAGATAGTTGCCATTTTTCTTGTGCATATATAAACTTCATCTGGAAAATCTAGGAGGAAAGAGTTAATCATTGTATGGCCCTGATTAGAGTGGGGGCTAGCATATTATAACCTTGAAGAAGTTCTAGTCTCAGACTTATTGCAGCAGGAGAGAAGCTATTCATAACAGTGCTGGAAAAATTCTCCCGTTAAAGTATTTTGTACTGAACAGTTCAGTGTGGCATACCTAATATTCGCTTTTGTGTTTCCTTCATGTTGGTGTATATGCTCTGTATTTTAATCAGAACACTTATGCAGTGGACTCATTATCTGCACATGGTTACTAGCTTCTGCAGCATCAGTAGAAATCAATTTTGCCGTCCAAATGATGTCACTTAGTCTGATTTCCGTATAGTCTTTTTTCTGCTATTAAACTGTTTTAGTTGAATTGTAGGTTTTCATTCTAGGATTTCCTTGGCCCTGGGCAGTTGGAACTGGTGTTAAAAATTTCAGTGTAATAAGTAGGTTTGTTGCCTGATGTTGGGGACAGATGGCCAAGCTTTAATTTTCTTGATTTATTGACAGAGGATGTTGGAATGGTGCCTTGAAACTTCTGGAATTCAGTCTCCAGTGTAATCCTGAGAAAACGAGCCAAAAAAAGCATACTGTACATAAATGAAAGATAGGGCTTATAGATGGAACTGATTTAGCAAGGTATTTAAGCATGTGCCTGACTTAGTGTGAATAATTCTGTTGACTTCATTAAGCACATGAGTAGTTTCACAGTTAGGTGTGTGCTTAGGTACTTTGCTGAATCAGGCTATACTGAGGTTGGATCAAGAGTTAATGTTGCAATGATAAAGATTTATTGTGTTAGAGGCCCATAGGATACTTGATATGAACTACAGGTAAGAAAAGAAGAGCTTGGTTTCTTGTTGATTTACTTACGGGTTTATCTTGCAGTTCCTAAGCAGATGTGGATACTTTTCATAGAAGAAGGGCAGTATATAGGCTTTATCAAAACTTTCATAAAATAGTGCTAGAGTATGCTTTTTAAACATCTGTCAGTAACACCTTTTAATATCTTCCTTAGAGCTGGTGTAACTGATTTAAGTGTGGAAGTGGAACAAATTAAAGTTGAAGCTAAATGTGACGAGGATGAATTTTGAATAAGAAACATGCGCTAGAATAGTGTCTCTTGACCTTTCCAGACTACTGTACGTGTTTTAGGAGTCTGATTTGTCTTGAATATCCCCAAGTTTCACCTCAGTTGAAAAACTACTTGCTTACAAATCAGACACAAAAATACAAAGTGTCATAGCATACTGTTACTGAAGAATTGCTTAGTTTTTCATTTTTACCATATATTTATAAAATCAATTGGAATATAAATATTGTATGTACATTTCAGTGTATAGGGCAGCATAAATAAGTCATTATCTGTATCAGATTTTAGTTTGTATTGACCTAACTAGAGCCTTTTATGTAGCCTGTTGTAAAACTAGGCAAGTACCTAGATGAGTTGATGTACCCCCTAGAAGACCTCTGTGTACCCCCAAGGGTATGTGTACCCTTGTCTGAAAACCATTGTGCTAGAGTAAAACTATTAAGCTGTGTTTTTCCTCATTATTCCTAGATTATTTATTAACTAATTTTCAAGATTATTTCAATTTGGATAAATACATTGTAAAATGGCAAGATGTTTCCATTTGCCTTATTAGGACCTTGATTTAACAAGTTAATTTTAAATATGTGAGTAGTCCCACTGACGTCAGTGAACTGGAGTAGCGAGCAGGGAGTAGCCTGTAAAACGGGTGTTATCCTAAAATAGCCTGTTCACGAGTCCTCCATAGTCTTAATTCATTCCTGCTTGTAAAACACACTACATCTTCTCTATAGAACATTGAGGTCATCGTCCCGTTATACTACTCATTGGGAATGAGGAGCGACAAGTGAAATCTGCATTAAATCTGGCAGCTTTCTTGAGCCAGATAAACTCTATGTATCTTTATTCAGAAAATTCAGTTTTTTATTGCTAAACTAGAGAGTATAAAGTAGAGTTGACCTAGTTTATTCTTCGGTAATTTTTTTAAATTAAATCCTGCTGGGTGGCAGTATCTGGGGTCCAAGTCCCATAGAGCAACTTCGAACTTGTGCCATATTCTTAACTGCTGTTGATTGCCTATAGGAGATAAATGTTTTGCCCTGTTTCAAGGGCTATTACTGGGTGTGGTTGTTAAATTTGATCTTGTATTTACATGCTAAATAAATAAAATATATATAAAAATTAACTGCAAATTAAACATTTGAGTTTACAGTCTCAGATCAGAGTGATCTGAATAAAGCATCTGGTAATCTCACCCAGTGTAGTAAATATTTTCTCTTATCTCACCTCAAGCTTAGCAGTTGTGTACAAACTGGAGGCAGGCATAAATTTATCATAATTGCTGGTTGATTCCAATGGCATTTGACAGATGGTTATTTTCAGCCTTGCAGCCTAGGCCATTTTTTATTGTTTTAGGTCTGATAGAAATGAGCATCAGCTCTTACAGCCTAAATATTTTCCTCTGGATATTGGAGTTTGACATTAATGTGGGTCCTGATATGCGTGTAACAAGGAAGTTGTTTTGCATTTGCCTTTTAATGTTTCAGTAGATTATTGGTTTTCAAGACAAATTCCTAGGAGATGGGGAACATGAGAAATTGCAGAAGCTGCAGAGGATTTGATTGAGTTGCATAGATGAGTAGATAATTTCTGACATGAGTTTTAACACACAATTGCTAAAACATCTTCTCTTTCACAGTCTGTGTATTCCTTATTAGCTTGCTTTAAAATGTAGGTATATTTTTAAATTCTGTTGCTGGCTTAATGCATATGCAGTGGCTTGGGGTAGTGATGATATATTTCTGGGATATAAACTAGACAAGTTCTGTAGATGAGATCATTTTCTGCACAAGCCATTCCTAGAATTTGTTATGCTAAATTTGTTTGTTTACCTCTTGGCTTTTTATCAGTTATCCAGCTGACAAACCCCTGGCCACCCTAGTGTTCAGCTATGGTAGCTGAATTTATTTGTTATGGTCTCTTAATAGTAAAGATGAAAGTCGAGGACTGTGACTATTCCTCGCCCCTTTTTTTTTATCTTGATGCTTGGCACTAGTGAATAATTTTATGGAAAACAGGTCTTGTTTTAAACAAGCTTTTAAGCCAGGGTGCAGGGCCTGGGGCCGCTCCACACAGCTCCCAGAAGCCATGGCATGGCCCCCCTCCGGCGCACCAATGGGAGCAGCAGGGGTGGTGCCTGCGGATGGGGCAGTGTGCAGAGCCGTCTGGCTGCACCTCTGCATGGGAGCCGGAGAAGGGACATGCTGCTGCTTAAGGGAGCCGCTTGAGGTAAGTGTTGCCCGTAGCCTGCATCTCTGAGCCTCTCCCCATGCCCTGAGCCTCTCCCTGTGCCCCAACCCTCTGCCCCATCTCTGATCCCCCTACTCTCTCTGACTCCTTGATCCTAGCCCGGAGCATTCTCCTGCACCCCAAACCCCTCATTTTCAGCCCCACTTCAGAGCCCACAACCCCAATGCTCTGCCCCAGCCCTGATTTGCCCTCCAAACTCCTCAATCCCAGCCCAGAGCATCTTCCTACACCCCAAACTCCTCATCTCCAGAGCCCACACCCCATCAGGAGCCCTCACTTGCCCACTGCATCCCACTTCTCTGCCCTTGTTCAGAGTCACCTCCTGCATTCTAAAGTCCTTTTTCTGGCCCCACCCCAGAGCCCGCATCCCCAACTAGAGCCCTCACCCCCCTGCCCCTCGACTTCAACCTCTATTTTATGAGCATTCATTGCCTGCCATACAATTTCTATTCCCACGGGTGATGGGCTAAAAAGTTTGCCCACCCCTGCACTAAGTTAAAGAGTAGAGCTATTTGGGAATTTTTTGGAAACATTTTTTTGTCAGGTTTCAGAATGGTAGCTGTGTTAGTGTGTATCAGCAAAAAACAATGAGGAGTCCTTGTGGCACCTTAGAGACTAAATAAATTTATTAATCTCCAAGGTGCCACAAGGACCCCTTGTTGTTTTTTGTCAGGAAAATGCTGATTAATCAAAACAGTTTGTAGGAATGGGCTGGTTTCAATAAATTTCTTGACCTGAATTTTTTAAAAAAATTTCTAATAAAAAGTTCTAGTTTTTTCATTCAAAATGACAGTAGAAGAACCATTTTTTAAAAAGCCAAAATCAAACTGAAATGTTTTGAAATTATCGGTAGTTCTGTTGACCCAAACAGACTTTTTTTCCCCCTTCAAGTTTTTCATTTGAAATTTTTTTGAAATTTCTACTTTTTTCATCCCAGCTAATGTCGGGAAAAATGTTCAAAATCTCAAATTTTCATGGGATGGTAAACAAATGACTGCCCAGCGCTATTATAGCAACTTTGAATGTGAAAGACACCAATGTTTATAATTTATTTGACTTGTTATAGTCTGCATATATGCAAAAAAAGAGATTGAGAACTACCTCCACATGAAGTCTGGATATTCTTTTCTCTCGTATGCGTACAGCTCTGAGGATCTTGAGTGGGAGTTTCTGTGGTGTATTCAAAGGCAGAAATGACTTCTGCACCTTGCAAGTGTAGCACTCCTAAGTTACAATAGGTATGTTAGTGGTAAATGTGGACTGTGTTTTTTTTTGTTTTTTTTTTTTTGGTAAGAACTAGAAAATGCCAGGGCTTTATTTTCCCATGTCTTGTCCCTGTCAAGTTTAGAACTGTACTGAAGAAGTCAAAGGGGAACAGTGCTGTTGAGCAGAGTGTAGCTTGTACGCCTGGAAGACACTGGAGTGTTGAGGCTTATGCAAGCTCCGTGTGTGTCATTACATTTTTAATAAAATGCACCAGATTTAACATCTCTCTGGTATGGGAGTGTAACTCAGGCAGACTTCTTCAGTTTAATGGTTGTATGTTAAACCATATTTGTGGGTATAGTAAAAAATAGGATACAGTGTTGTCTTGTCTGTAACTCGGCCAGCCCTGGAAGCACTTAATACAAACTAGTGTTGGGTTAAAGACCTTCTGCTTCCCTGAGCTTTGCTGAATGGTTTATTCAGCTGGAAAATACAGTGAACAATGCAACTGGAAATACTCTGTCAAGTGTATGATCTCATAGACCACAGAGAACCAGCTGCTGATTTGAAAGACTTGTGTAACACAAGAGCTATTGTATATGAAAATGGTGAATGTTGTTACCCCGATCTTAGTGTAGTTCCTTCATTAATAACTGTAAGGGGAAACTTGTGCACCATTTTATTTGCCTGAGGATAGTCTATAGTGTGTGTGTGTCTTTACTTCCAGTAGTTACTTACATTTTCTAATAGGCTAGTCAGGTCAAAGGATAGAAGAGGGGTTTGTTTTTTACCTTGGAGCCTTCTTTTCGATTCACATTTTATTGGCACGTTTACCACTAACATACATATTGTAACTTAGGAGTGCTACACTTGCAAAGCTTATTGAGCGTATAAAGTTCTTTCTCTTTTCTTGCATAATTGTGCAAAAAGTGATGATTTTTTCTTACAATTTCTGTAGGAAGAAAAAAACTAGCTTCTTCTCTGTTTCTGCACTGAGATTTAGTAGAGGTGTTATGCTTAAAATGCATTTATTTGTAATACATGATAACACGACTACCACCAAGGTAATGTTGGTATACTTACACTAAAGATGCAATGTCCAGTTTTATTAGGCTATTAATATGCACTTGATAAAAAAGTGCTCTCATTTAGCATATACTCATGCTCCCTTAAGTGGAATCTGTCAAACCCATAAATAAAATTGCTATAAGACTAAATGTTCAACTCATGTTATTTGATTTATAAAAATGATTAGATATCTTATTTTTATGGCTCAATGCTGCAGTTGGTGTTCTTGAAATACATATTACCTGTTTTTTGTTGTTTGTTGTTTTTTTAAAAAGTCTCTCAGCAGTAGCAAGAATTGTTTCCTCAAAACTTGACTATTGGAAAGCAAAGTTTGTATTGGTATTATTAATTTGACTAGATCTATACAGAGTACATTACCAAACTGCACTCCACAAAATTTGTACAGTGATTAACAAGCAGTTTATTGTCCGTGAATTTAATGTTTTCCAAAAAGAGTAAACTTCAAAAATCCTATTATTTAGCACCTATATAATGCTTTACATATTCAAAACTCTATACAAACATTACCAAAACTAATAAAAGGGCTTGTCAGTTACTAGTTCCTTTTGTTGGTATATGGTCAGATTGATGTAAGCATTAAATTGAATCCAAAGCTGAGGGGTTAAATATGACTCTTGGATTTTTCATACAGGTTGGAAAAGAAACAGTGCAGACAACTGAAGACCAGATTTTGAAAAGGGACATGCCACCAGCCTTTATCAAGTAAGTTTATCAACATATTCAAAATGTCTGCCATAGGTACAGGAACCAACATTGAGAAGTAAATGTTTCTTGAGGGGGACTTACTTTTTAATGGCCTTTATATTAATATGTCTTTTACTTTCCTGGTCTCATTTACTTTCTCAGACTATGTCTGCACTACCGCAGTAAGTAAAGAAACTCTCCTGTCGACTTGCCTTACTCTTCTCATCTGGGGTAGAGTACAGGGGTTGACTGGAGAGCAATCTGCTGTTGATTTAGTGAGCCTTCACTTGACCCGCTAAATCGACTGCCAGTGGACCCATCTCAGGGTATCCATCTCGGCTGCAGTGTAGACCTACCCTTAGACAGAAAAATTGTAGGCTTTTGCTAACAGGAGTAGCCAGATGCCAAATCTGTGCCAGAGGTAGCTACTTTGCCAGCCTTTGCTTGTATGGGTAGCTTTCTTTCCCTCTGAAGGGACATTGATGGAGGGTGGGTGCACAATATTTCTCAATGCATCCATATTAAGCTGTGCTAAAGAGCTTTTTCTAACATTTAGTGCTGTTCTCCCCTTAAGTGTTTTCCGTTCTTTGGCTGGAGGAGGAGTATGTCAGTGACTGCATAACCAGTGGCTTCATAACATGACTTGGAAATATTTTAAAGACACCTAAAAGCTAACTGACTGGCACTTCTAATTAAGTTTGTGGCTCAGTACGGAAGACAAATGATTTTCTCTTCTGTGGCCTTGAGTCTTAAAAATGAAACATCACTTTTTAGCAGTCATTAAACTGTCACACCTGTCATTGTCAAATGACAAACTCTCATTGAAAAAACTTCCCTTATCCAGTCACCCCCTGTGAATTCAGTGTTTTCTTTATTAGCAATTTCTGCTGGCATATGCTAAGTCACTGAATATCCTAATGTTTGAGAGAGAGAGAGAAGATGCTCAAGACCCAGAACCAGAAACTACTGACTAAATACTAAAATAATAAACAAATGAGTACTGTGACTGTGTGCGGGAATGACAGAATGGTTCTCAAAGAGAAACATTTTTGAATAATTTTTTAAGAGCGGCATTGTGAAGATTTACATGCATGATAGGGCTATGTTTATTCTTTTGGAGGCTTACATTTTTTGTATTGCTCCTCCTTTAGAGTTATGCAAAATGGTTTATTTTGTTGCCCTTTGCTGTCCAAGATATATAGATAATAAAGTGAAGCCATGGTTTAGTTGATACCTTTTGTTTAGGAGAGTGATGAGAGAAGCAGATGGAAGAAATTAATAACTTTCCTGGAATTTAGTGAGGCAGCACTGCTTTGTGGAAACTTTCAAGTATCAGTCATTATGTCCTTAATATTAATCTGAAGCGGAATTGTGTTGCAAGTTTTGTGAAGGTTATCTAAGCAGTAGATATTGGGTCAACCCTGAACAAATTTATTTTTTAAAATATTTTGCCAAATATCAAAACAGTTAGAAAAACGGTGTACTTGTACAAGATTGGGCTTCTATATTTTCTCTCTGAAATGTTTATTCATGTAGATGATTATTTCAGCTGGGAACAGAAGTAAAAAATGGACTCAGATCAGGTATCAGACTTACGTATTTTAAAATGGACATAAAAATTCTCTGTATTTGGGAAAGGGGCCTAAGCTGTCAGTGCACTGAATAAAGCTGCATAATTAATAGACCCCTGGCCCATGGGTAAACTTGGCTAACTCTGAGAGGTGGTTGTTGGGGAGATTACTTATGTATCTTGTAAGGACAATATTTGGTTGGTGCTAAAATGTATTTTTTAATAGATGAATGATTACAGTACAACTTTCTGATCAAATCCTTTCTTTAGTGTATTTTAATGATTTTGGTATGTCCTCTGCATTTTGCTGTTTCGGCATTTTTGAGGGGCTGCCAAGCTGGGGGAGGAAATTGAAGTAGCATCAATACATAGGTTAAAATAGAAGATGGTCATTTTTTTCTTGTTTTATGTGGTCTACTGACAGAGAAACAATAACACACCTTTGTATTGTAGAATATGTTTTGTATATCTGTAGCTTTCTTCAAAAATTTTAATGTTGTTAGTTAACTTTGATCATTTTTGAAACATGATTGTAGTGACCCTACATGGCTCATTTTGAAAACAAATTTGCTGATGTTAAAGTCATACCAATTAGGTATTTGTGACTGAAGCCAATAAATGTATTTCATCACTATGGTTGCAAAAACAAGTGCAATTCACAGAAATGTGGTTTGTTAGAATAAAATTTAAGAGAAATGAAACTTTTTATTGCTCATGTCTTAAATATCTGAAGTGTTTAAGGAAAAATAGCAAAATGGATTGTGACTTTAAAATAACAAGAACATATAACCTACATAATGTGTACCTATTGTAACTTAACTTTGCTGTTCAACTGTGTCGTATTCCCTTTATCTTTTGCTTGTTCTGCCAACAAAAGTTAGTAATTAACTATGCTGAAGTTTGGCTACAGAGTTTACTTTTGCTGGTTAAATGTGCGCCATTAAATGACACTTCTTTAAGTAACAGTCTGGGTCTCAAGTTCTTTTGAGCATTTTTTAATTGGATTAGATCATAACAGTGACTAAAAGTATATTCACAGCTTTTATTATAGACCTTTTTTGTTGCAAGACCAAAACTAAAACCTTGGTAAGAGCAGTGCATGCTTCATTGATATATATGTCTGACACTGAATATTGGTGTAATACCTAAGACCTTCAGACAGTTAATTATTCCACTGCAATTGTTGTTCCTGATTCTTTACAGAATCTAAAGAATTTAATGTCTGAACATAAATTGTCATTATCAATATGCAAACTTCCATAGAACCACCATATTTTATAAGCACTGGTATGCATTATAGTAAGTACAAATATATCATTTATGCAATGTAGGTTATTTGGGGGCTGTCAATTAATTACAGTTAATGCCTGCAATTAACTGAAAGCAAGATTAACCTTTTTTTTTTTTTTAAAAAAAAAAAATGCATTAAGCGCATACCTGTGGGTGGGCAGGAGGCATTGGCAGTATGGGGAGGAGGAGGTGCTGGAGCAGCCCCAGCCCGCAGCTCCTTGGATAGTAGGGGAGAGCCCCTAAGCAGGGCTGAACCCAAATCTCCCAGCCCTGACCCTATGTTTGAAAATATAGGCAAACCTGCAAATTATTTAAATAAATGGTATTCTAATATTAACAGTGTGATTAAAACTGCGATAGATCTTGCTTAATTATTTAATCTCTTGATAGCCCTATTTTTTTTTTTTGAGTTACAAACCAGTTACCACAAATGACGACATCATTGTGGATGGAGTATGAATTATTTTAATATCTTTTCATATGGCTAGCTATACTTTGGTACGCTTACTAATGGTACTAAAATAGAGGATAGGTATCTATGTGAAACACTGTGTAGTTAAATAACTGTTCCTTAATTACTTGTATTGGAACCATATGCTGAAAAATGATTAGTCTTTACTATTGCTGTGCCCCAGAATTTGCAGCAGGGAGGGCACTTACATTTTATTCTCTTGTTAGTAACAAAAATGCTTTTATCAGTAAAGTGGCCTGACCTTTTTGTGTGATATGGCAAACCTGTAGAAATTTAAGATCTTGCAAGAAATTGTTACTGTCAGTTAAACAATATTGAAAGTATGTTAGGTACTTTCAAGAATGAAGAAATGTTTCTTGTCACTATGAGTTTATTGCAGCTACATTTTAGGTCTGGTCTATATTGGGAGAGGAGATCAATCTAAGATGTGCAGCTTCAGCTATGAGAATAATGTAGCTGAAGTCGACATACTTAGATCCACTTACCACGGCGTCTTCACTGTGGTGAGTCTGCTGCTGCTCTTGTCGACTCTGCATGTGCCTCTCGCAGTGGTGGAGTACAGGAGTCGACGGGAGAGCGCTCGGGGATCGATTTATTGCGTCTAGACTAAATGCGATAGATTGACCCCCTGCTCCCATGGATCAGTTGCTACCCGTGGATCCAGTGGGTAGTGTAGACATACCCTAAGTGTCTAAAACACAGTATCTTTCACTTGCTGAATATCCTTATTCTTCTAATGATTTATCACAAGGTTCTATGCTGTAGCCCTGCATCTTAGTGCCAGGGGATAATCATTCAGTTCAGGGAACTTGGAGCTTTTTTGTGAAAAAATGTGTAACCACTCTATCTTGGGCTGTGACCCTATCAGATTGGTTAGGCCAGGTCTATACTTGAGCTGGAGATACTCCTTGCAGATCTCAGTTTGATGTAGGCAATGCTACTAGTGAATTAAATGGGTGGCACACTTTCATTGTAGTTGGTATTGAGGAATGCCTTTTATGATGATAAATGGATCCATCTTGTTGAAGGTGCCATATTTTGTGTGAGACCCAAAGAGCTCATGATTTCTTATGAGAAGTGCCATGGGAATTTTGGTGATGGCAAGAGAAGAGTCTCTGAATCCTGTGTCCTAGCTGAATGACACTTAAGTAATTAGTTTCATTTGGACAAAGGGTAGAATTTTTAAAGGCTCCTAACTTCCAAGATACTTTTGAAAGTGAGATTTAGCAGCTTAAGTAATTTTGGATGAAACTTTCAAAAATAACTTGAGTGTTAACTTCCTGCCTTGATGTATTGTTTAATTTCTGCATACAGTACTATCAACCAATTGCCTTATTCCATCTCCAAGATGGATAATGAGATTATAGGGTGTAATTTAAGTTTCACCTGGGATCCTTTGGGACGAGAGTCGCTGTAAAATGATATATTGAGACTGACTCTTGATGCTACAATGAGCAGCTTGCAAATAAAACACTTCAGAAGAGGTGCCTGTGGGAAATAAGGTTTGATCGGTTATTTTGAGGTCATGTTACAGAATATGATTTGGAAAAATTGAGCAAACACACAAGTGACTACAAAATTTCATTGAACCATTGTTGGTATATATGTGTTTTCCATATAACTACCAAACCTGGAAAGGATTCAGAAGGTACTACTTACTTTCATGCAGCATTTTTATAGAGCATTTTGGAAACATTGAGGAGTTATCTAGCATTCAGTAAATGGAATTTAATTTTTCAGGCTTGTGTCCTGATTGATCTTAGGTAAAAATAGCTGTTCAGTATGGGGTATTCTATTTAAAATATTTGAACGTTGTTTTAAATTTATCACTAACTTGACAGCAGTTTGAGAATATGTTGGAAAACCTCCACTCTACTAACTAGATTGCTGTTGGTCAACTTTACATTGTGTTCCTTGTGGTAAATGACACTGTTTCTATAAACTGCACGTGTACCCTGTGCACTTATGACAACTAGTTTCTGAAGAAATGATAGTTGATTACCAAGAGTCCTTTAACATTTTTGTAATTATGGGAAAATCTTGAAACTGCTCTAATGTCAGTAATTCCAACAGAATGATGCAAATGTCATTGACTGTAATGAACTATAATACAAAATAATTGTACCAGAAGGAAAGTATATCACAGACTAAAACATGAGAAAGATGTATCGGCACATCTGCAGCAATTAAACTTTATCTTTAGCAACTGAGCTTTTGTGTGGCATGTAAAATTAAGGATTGGCTCTGGTGTGTAAAAAAAATAAATAGATGTTTT
Source organism: Dermatemys mawii (assembly GCA_007922305.1). Lineage (NCBI taxonomy): Eukaryota > Metazoa > Chordata > Testudines > Dermatemydidae > Dermatemys > Dermatemys mawii. The sequence continues at coordinate 42,690,061 of ML677335.1, read as the reverse complement.
GACACAGACGGATCCAGTTACATCACAAGTCATCCTAATGGTTTGCTCATGTCTAAAAACAAGAGTATCAAAATATTTATATATAACACTGGTCTACAATTTTTTAGAAGTCATCTGCTTCAGAGATAAAATGTGATATTTATTATGTATTTTGATGTGCTGAATTCAAATATGACAATTAAAACAACTGGCTACTGTTTCTAAGATATTTAAGTTTTTACATTTTATGTCTATGTATATTGTGTAGATAGTAGAGTTTTAATCATAAATTGTAAACCTAGGTCTTTTCATGTGTTTATGGTTGCTTTACATGATAATATTTCACCTGTCCTGTTTATGTAACACTTTAAAAATCAGCAAAAGGGTTATATAAATCAAATGTATTATGAAACAAAAGGCAAAAAACTATTATGTACATAGTTTAGTCCTATTCAGTGTCTACTCGGCGCTTGTTGGCTTGTCTCTTGTATTCATTAAATGGAGCATCTCTTGTCACTGTCCAGCAATAGTCTGCAAGCGTTGATGGGCTCCATTTGCCCTGATAGCGTTTCTCCATTGTTGCAATGCCCTGGTGAAATCGCTCGCCGTGCTCGTCGCTCACTGCTTCGCAGTTTGGTGGAAAAAAATCTAGATGAGAGAGCAAAAAATGTATCTTTAGTGACATGTTGCAACCAAGGCTTTTGTATGCCTTGAGGAGGTTTCCCACCAACAACCTGTAGTTGTCTGCCTTGTTGTTTCCGAGAAAATGTACTGCCACTGACTGGAAGGCTTTCCATGCCGTCTTTTCCTTGCCACGCAGTGCATGGCCAAATGCATCATCTCGAAGAAGTTCACGAATCTGAGGACCAACAAAGACACCTTCCTTTCTCTTAGCTTCACTTAACCTTGGAAATTTTCCACGGAGGTACTTGAAAGCTGCTTGTGTTTTGTCAATGGCCTTGACAAAGTTCTTCATCAGACCCAGCTTGATGTGTAAGGGTGGTAACAAAATCTTCCTTGATTCAACAAGTGGTGGATGCTGAGCACTTTTCCTCCCAGGCTCCAATGACTGTTGGAGTGGCCAATCTTTCTTGATGTAGTGGGAATCTGTTGCACGACTATCTCATTCGCAGAGAAAACAGCAGTACTTTGTGTATCCAGTCTGCAGACCAAGCAAGAGAGCAACAACCTTCAAATTGCCACAAAGCTGCCACTGATGTTGGTCATAGTTTATGCACCTGAAAAGTTCTTTCATGTTGTCTTAGGTTTCCTTCATATGGACCGCATGACCAACTGGAATTGATGGCAAAACATTGCCATTATGCAGCAAAACAGCTTTGATTCATCGAAGACGAGTCTTAATGAAGAGTCTCCACTCATCTGGATCGTGAACGATGTTGAGGGCTGCCATCACACCACGATGTTGTTGCAGGCTGCAAGATCACCTTCCATGAAGAAGAATGGGACAAGATCCTTTTGACGGTCACGGAACATGGAAACCCTAACATCACCTGCCAGGAGATTCCACTGCTGTAGTCTGGAGCCCAACAGCTCTGCCTTCCTCTTGGGTAGTTCCAAATCCCTGACAAGGTCATTCAGTTCAGCTTGTCTTCTGAGGTGTGGTTCAGAGGAGGAGGATGGGAGAAAATGTGGGTCCTGTGACACTGATGGTTCAGGACCAGAAGTTTCATCCTCTTCCTCTTCCTCGTCTGACTCAGGTGAGAATGATTGTGGTGCATCAGGAACCGGCAGTCCTTCTCCGTGGGGTATTGGGCGTATCGCTGATGGAATGTTTGGATAATACACAGTCCACTTTTTCTTCTTTGACACACCTTTCCCAACTGGAGGCACCATGCAGAAGTAACAATTGCTGGTATGATCTGCACAAGTGTTGCAGCATATGTGTGGGGCCCACCTCTTGTCCTGATCTCCAATTTTGCAGCCAAAATAAAGGTGTAGGCTTTCTTAACCATAGTGGTTATACTGCGCTTTTGTGATGCAAAAGTCACTTCACCACAAACATAGCAGAAGTTATCTGCACTGTTCACACAAGTACGAGGTATCTCTGCTCATTTTGGCTAAACAGAAATGTGTCCCTTTGCAAAATCAAACACTGACAAATAAGAGCACGACACTGTATGATTTCTAGAGCTGATATAGGGCAATTTGTTCAGCAGAGTGACGTAAGCTTCGTTATGATTGCATCATCCATGACTTGTAGGAATAACATGATGCAATTCATATCATGTATGACGCAATACCAGCTTCAGATTGCATCATTCATTGTTTTGCCTAAAAAGCGAGTACTGTCCAAACCCAGTCATAGATTTATTCATAGATCCAGTCAAAGATGTATTTTAGTCATTTCTGGTTTAAATTGAGATCCCTTCCCTTTATAACTCACTTATCCTCCGCCGTTCCCATGTCAAGGGTCGTATTTACTGATCCAATAGCATATCTTGAAAACTAGAGCCAATCAACAATTTTAAGCATCATTTTCGTTCTCAGTGACCCAGAATTAGTAAAGTTTGACTACATTTATTTCAGAAGCATTTTGGCTGTAGAGCAGTGTAATTAATGTGGCCTATAAATGCGGTATTGCTGCCTGGTGTTATAGCAGAGGTGAGTTGATAAGTCTAGCAGTTCCATGGGGATGAAAAGGTCCTGGCTGCCAGGGAGAATGGATTCTCTACTTGCCTGCTGTGTATTCTCCTCCTCCTCTTCATCTACAAAATCCTCCTCCTTGTTGTGTGAGACTTCCCCCCTTTGCAGGTGTCCATGGACACTGGTGGGGTAGTGGTAGGGTCCCCCCTAGAATGCCATGCAGCTGATCATGGAAGTGGCACGGGGCTCTGACCTGGAGCAACCATTTGCCTTCTTTGTCTTTGGGTAAGTTTGCCTGAGCTCCTTAGCTTTCACGTGGCATTGCTGTGTGTCCCTGTTGTAACCTCTGTTAACATATCCTGTGTGATTTTGGCATATAGGGGTAGGCAAACTATGGCATGCGTGCCAAAGACGGCACGTGAGCTGATTTTCAGTGGCACTCACGCTGTTCTGGTCCTGGTCACTGGTCTGGGGGGCTCTGCATTTTAATTTTAAATGAAGCTTCTTAAACATTTTAAAAACCTTATTTACTTCACACACAACAATAGTTTAGTTCTATATTATAGACTTGGAGAAAGAGACCATCTAAAAACGTTAAAATGTGTTACTGGCATGCGAAACCTTAAATTAGAGTGAATAAATGAAGACTCGGCATACCACCTCTGAAAGGTTGCCAACCCCTGACACATATATTAGCATTTCTTCTTTTTGATTGGAGTTTGGCCTGCACAGATTCTTCTACCCATACAGCAATTTGATTGCTGTATCTCCTGTTCAGTCCATGCTGGAGCTCTTTTGCGGTTCTGGGACTGCATGGTCACCTGTGCTGCTGAGCTCTCCACGCTGACCAAACAGGAAATTAAATTCTTTTCCTGTGTACCTGGCTAGTACATCTGAGTTGAAAGTGCTGTCCAGAGTGGTCACATTGTAGCACTCTGGAATAGCTCCAGGAGGCCAATACCACCAAATTGTGTCTATACTACCCCAAATTCGACCCAGCAAGATCGATTTTAGTACTACTCTCATCTGGGAAGAGTACAGTAGTCAATTTTAAGAGCCGTTTAGGTCGACGGAATGGGGTTTGTTGAGTCGACACATAGATTACAAAATCAACCTAAGGTGGCTAAATTCAATCTAACCTCGTAGTGTAGACCAGGGCTAAGAAGCACCACTTCAAATGCTTCTGTTCGCATGAATCCTCAGGGAAATGTGAACATAGAAGATATGAACACTGTTTGATCAATGAGTTGAACTTGGCAAAATACTCCACTGATGACTTTGCCCTGCAGCAAAATGGTGGCAAAGCAGATGCTTGCTTACTAATCTATGTGCTAGGATACTATCCAAATATGGGAGTCCAAGTTAACAGTTGGTTAGTTTGAACTTCTGTGTTTAAAGCTTTAGAGTCTGATTGGAAAGCAAGCTTTTGCTCTGCTACCAGAAAGCTGCTGATTGACTTTTCAAAGAGTATGGCATTTGTGAACAAGAAATTGATAACTGAAACAGGGTTAACTCCTTAACTCAAAATAGTTTTCTTTAGGGCTGCATAGAATTAGTTTAATATTTTAAAGCTTATGGCAACTGTGTTGAGTTAAGGGTTGTAATAACACTAAGACATTCTGCATTTGGGACTTTCTCTCTTAGGCTTGGTATCAGAAGATGAGAGGTCTTGTATTTGATAACAAGATAGGAGATTCAAACCATATGCCTATTCAGATAATATTGAAGTGCACAAATAGCAATATATATTAAAGAGCTGGAAAGCTTCTTCATTAACAAATGGGGAGCCTCAATACTTTTCACAAAATGTCTTTTGTTATCTTAACTTAGAGCTGTGATTAATTACCTATTGATGCATTTACCTGTTGGCATTAATAGAACATAACGCAAATGCTAGGATGTTGCACAGTGATTACTTTGACTTTGTGATCCTTTTGGAAAAACTTCCCTTTGCCTAACCTCCTGGCTTGTTGGAATTAAAAGGGTATTTTGTGACTTATGTCAGTGTCTCTAACCTGTTACCTCAGTGTTCAATATCTTGCTCTACAGACAATGGCTGACTTAATCAGTGATGTGTAAATATTTATATTTGCACATTTAAACTATAAATGTGTGTTTGTTGGGATGGATAAACAGTTTGCTTTCTGTGTTTTGATAGTTACAAATAGTGAGATATCAACCCCGTACAAGTTCATACATCTGTTGACTTCCTTGCAGATTAAGTACTAATGGCTGTATCTTATTGTTGCACACAGAGTGGAGAATGCCTGCACTAAACTTGTCCAGGCAGCCCAGATGCTGCAAGCAGATCCTTATTCAGTACCTGCTCGTGATTATCTCATTGATGGATCAAGAGGCATCCTCTCTGGTACATCAGACTTGCTTCTGACATTTGATGAGGCTGAGGTAAGTGTCCGTACCAATAACATCATCATCTGTATATCAGTATCATGTTATCTCAAATACCCACTTAGTTTACATTTGCTAATTTACAGCACTTCCAAAATTCAGTATTTGTGACAAGGACTCTGTTTGGATAGGCACAAAGAATGCTTTCAATTTATCTTCCTGGCAAGAAAAGCCTTTTCTTGCTGCCTTGTTACTTATAGCTTTTTGTGTATTTCTTAATCCCGCCCACCCCGAAATAAAAAGGCACTCAGGACCTTATGTAAACCGACAGATAGAGGGAAATGTGAGATTGAGGCTTCTGCTTCATCTTGTGTATGTTTGTGTATATGTTGTTAATAATGAACCAATTGGGGTGCTTCACTTCTGTGACTGTTTCCCCTTCTTAGGAATATGGTATTGCCTGTTTTCTAGTAACTAGCATCATGCTTTTAAGAGGGAATGAAGTTAAGATAAACATATCCCATTTGGCTGAGGAAAAATTGATGCTGCTTACAATGTTTATCCTTTCAACCTGCAAAGACTCCATATGCTTTCCTTCCCATGATATGTGCGCACTTCAGTACCAGTGTTGCTGCTTCACTGTTAACTCGCTGATTACTGAAACTGTTCTTATCATGACATCCTGAGATGAGGCTAATGCTTGGAATTACTTTGTGGCACTAGTGATCACATATATTCTTGCAGGTGACTATAATCAATCAGTACCACAAAAAGTTATGGACATGTTCTCCTATTCTAACTATAGCTCCAATGCTCAAGAAGAGAATTAAGGCTTTTTTTAAGTTAAACTTTTTAAAAAGCTTTCAACCTCATCTGTGACATACCCAGGTTCAACAAGACACACACATTTGACCCTGGATTTGATTTTCACAAATCTAGCATGTTCCCAACCACTCATATTAGTATCTTTCAAGAGAGCCCTTGTTCTAATATTGGTTTATCTACCTTAGTAGCTCATAACTACCGCTAAAACTGTTTTTGAGAACAATTTCTAGAAGCATAATTTGACTTATCAGCACTTGGAGTTTGATTTGAATTCTCCACGAGCAGTACTTTAAAGGTTACATCCTCTACAATAAGATTTCATGGTGCCAGGGGATCTGTCTGTTTCGCCATGCTCCGAAGTATGCGGTAGAAGAATTAAAGAGGCAATATTTATACATGTTGGTGTGAATCTTTTTAAAAGCAGTTAAAAACCTAATATGGATTAACAGACTATTGAACCAAAGTGTACAGAATCCATAGTGAAGTAAAAGGAGAATAAATACCTCTCTTCAAATGTGCATTGTTTTTTGAAAGATGTGAAAAATTGAATCTGCCCTTCAAAAAAGGATACTGCATATTGTGTTCTGCATGCGCAAAACTACCTAATAGATAGCCTTTCATAGGCTAGACTTTGGAGTGTGCTATTCTGGTTGGCTTTGGTGATTTGGTTTTTTCACCAGCTGAATAGCAATAATAAACTTGAAGTGCTACTGTCTTCAAACTAACAGCATGTTTTCTAGTGCCATAATAGTTAAATACACTTCCTCACCATTTTACTACTACTTCTCTGATATTCTTTGTCATCATACAGTTGGAAATTGTTAGAAGCAGAATTTGTGTTTTTAAGTACAGATAAGTTGATTTTGGCTAATGAGGCTTTCTTGAGTAATCAAATGCTGAGCAGCTTATTCAACATTTCAAACCACATTCTTTTCTATAAATTATGCTTCCAAATGTTGTACCTGTTCTGTTTCGGTAATAAACAAGCATTTCTAATTCATTGTATTATAGCTTGATCTAATAAATGCTGGAATGTTTTTCTTCCCCTAGGTCCGTAAAATCATCCGTGTCTGCAAAGGAATTTTGGAATACCTAACTGTAGCAGAGGTGGTAGAGACTATGGAGGATTTGGTGACCTACACAAAGAATCTGGGACCAGGTTAGACCTTTCAAGTCCTTTGTAACTATATTCTTGCATGCAGTTTTATTTCTCCAGTAGTTCAGTGGCAAGATCGTGGAGAGAACTAAAGCTGGAGCTTTGAAAACAAGGAGAGGCCAACCATTTTTTACCTCTTTCTGCTTGACAAATATTCTTTTCAATATGTATAGTAGTTCTAATTAGAAAATTGCGCACTATGATTTAATTGACCAATGTTGGTTTATTCATGTCAGGATATCCATAAGAGAGATTAATAGTATGCACTATCATGTCTTTTACTTTGATGGAGTAATGTGCTAAAAGTTAACATTTGCTGCTGTATTTTTGCTGTACATCATAAAATACAGTTGTGGAAGATGTGCACTCACTTAACACAGAGCTGAATCCCATTTGTGGAAATAGACACAGTGTGTTCTGATTCAGATGGTTTATGTCTTGAAGGCATCTCTTGGGGTGGCATACATTTAATCCACAGTACGAGTTTGACATTTTCATGTTAGTGAGAATGCAGAAAATAATGTTATAAAAGTCCAGCTTGGGACCTACCCTTTTCCCCCTCATTACCATCCCTTCTTTCCTTGCCAGCTAAATTGCAGCCGTTACCTTACAGATGAGGTCTTTCTATTACATGTATTGATGCCTTTGCCCAAGAGTCTGATAAAGCCTGTGTGACTTGCGGAGGTGCTAGTTGTGCTGCAGGAAAATATTAGATTTTAAAACTTGATTTGAATAAAAATAAATATGTCCATGTAAATAAGAATTACCATACATTATCAGACAAATGAGCCATCTCGTCTAGTATCTTGTCTCTGATATTGACCAGTGTCAGCTGCTTCAGAGAGAGAACCAGGAAACTGTATCCTGGAATAACTTGCCCGTAGGGGAATTGTAAGTAACACCTGTTAGAAGTTGTCTTATGCCCTGAAGCATATTTGTCACGTTATATACGGTGTGACAAAGTCAGGTTTGATGACTGCAAGACAGTGGTGGAAGGGCAGGTATGTTAGCCCTAGAGTGATGCACCCTTTTTTCTACAAGCTCAGAAGGGGTTACCTCAGGTCAATTAGGGACACCTGGGTCCAATTAAGGGCTGCCTGAGACCTTTAAAAAGCCCTCCTCTGGTGAGAGAAAGGGAAGAGAGACAAGTTGCTGCAGGGCTAGTGGTGTCAGGGAGATAGGTTTTTCTAGAGTGAGGCGCATCTCTCCTCTCTACAGGGAGCCAAAATGGAATGCCTGTTTAGGGGAAGGACTGACACCAGTAAGTGAGGGGGGAGGGAAAGGTGCATCCCCTTGTTTTGTGTTTGTGAATTGGTTTCTTTTGTTTTGAAGAGGAGTACTCCTTGGGCCTACCCTGAGGCCTACCTTGAAAATACCGATAAATAAACTCAAGAATGGGAAGACAAACACTGTCCAGAGCAGGGACTTCAAACTTGAATCACCAGGAGGGCCACATGAGGACTAGTACTTTGGCCCGAGAGCCGCATCACTGACCCCCCCCCCCACTGCCACCAGCCCTGTCCCCCACTCCACCCCTACCATGGTGTCCCACTCCTTCCCTGCCCCCATTCCAGCCCCTTTCCCAAATCCCTGCCTCTTCTCCTCCTCCTCCATTGTGCATGCAGCTTCCCTCTCCTCCCCTCTCCCTCCTAGAAACCATGAAGTGTGCCAAATAGCTGTTTGGCAGTGGGAAGCGCCTGGAGGTAGGTAGTCGATCGGAGAGCAGTGCACAGGGAATGTGGGAGGTGCTTAGCAACCACAGGAAATAACTTAGAGGAGGGGGGATGAGGGGAGTTTAGTGGCCTCAGGAAGTAACTTGGGGGGGCGGGGGGAGGGTGCAGGGAAACAGGGGCACGGGGTGCTTGGCGGGCTGCAGGAAAAAACTCTGTGGGTTGCATGTTTGAGATCCCTGGTCCAAAGTAAGGTTGATTTATTCTAGGTCCCGCCACTGTCAAAAGGGGAAATACTAAGCCCCTCGAGATGGAGGAGGTGCCTTGCCACAAAGGGTAATCTCTTTCATCCTCCTAAACTCTTGGCCTCAGTGTTACCTTGTAGTAGTAAGTTCCACAAATTGGTTATGCATTGTGGTTAAAAAAAAAAGAAAAAAAAAAAAATCCTATGAGAAATAATGAAATTGAAGGCAGTATATTCGACATCCCCTTGTTGTGCTTAAAGAAATAAGGACCATTCATTATTTTACATACTTCTTTCATGTATCCACTTCATCATCATCTCTAAATTAACAGTCATATTCTTGCTGATTTCTTCATATGGAAGTCATTCTATAGTTCTAATTGTTTCCATTGATGTTCTCTGGACTTCCTTTACTTTTGAGATATATAAAATTATTTATTTTTGAGCTAAGGTTACTAGACCTGAACCCTATATCACTTGAGGATACCCCATTGACTTACAAAATGAGGATAATACTTACTTCCATAAAGCAATTTGAGATCTACTGACGAAAAGTGCAATATCAGAGCAAGTTGTTGTTTGTTATATACCTAACATTTCTGTTTTGGCAGCAATGACTTACTAAGCAGACATGTTCATTGAGCTGTGCACAATAAGCACAGCTCGGTTTCCTGGAGTGGTTACAATTAATTTTCAACCCAATAATTTGTATGAGTAGTTCAAATTTCATCTGCTATGTATTGTGTATTTTATTTAGTGTTGTTAGGTTCCTCTGAAGTTCTTTCATACTTCTCTAGTTTGGGATATCACGATAAATATTGTTAGCGCCATAACTTTCCACCTCATCTGATCCCCAACTCCAGACTATTAATCTGTTAACATTAGCACATATTAAACTCCAGTCCTAGCCCAGGTCATTGATGGGGTAATACTCTTTCACTGTTAATCTTTTTTCCATGTTGAAAACTCTCACTATTCCTTCTGTCTGTCCCTTAAATATAGTAGACTCTTGATTATTCAGGATGATAGGGAAAAAATTAATCCCGGATAATCAAGAGCCATAGGAAATATGGGGGTGGAGGGGCGGGAGGTGCACCGGCCGTCCTGCGCCCTGGGGGGAGGGGGTGGGTACACTGTGCCAGCCGCTCTGCCCCCAGGGAGTGGGGTGTCCCCACCACCTGCCCCAGTCAGCTCCCGCTGCTAGCCTCAGTGTAGGGAACCCAGGCTGGCAGCGGGAACTGACTGGGGCAGGCGGCGGGACACTGGCTGGCAGGAGCCTGCAGGAGAAGCCCCAAAGCGGTGTGCCATAGGTTGCTGACCCCTGTTTCAGACATCCCGGTTAATCTGCAGCCTAGTTAATCCAAGCCCGGATAATTGAGAGTCTACTGTAGTTTTTAATCCATGACAAGCCTTAACTCTTGCTCCTTATAATGAAGATTATTTTATGGCCTGTTGTGAGAGTTCTCAAACTAAATATATCTCTTGTGTTGTGTTGTCTACTTTGTCGATAGGCTGAAGCTTAGAGTGGATGGAGAGCCATGATTTTGCTTTGCAGGAATCATGCTGATTTGTCCCTGTCATGTTTATCTCGGTATTTTATAACTCATTTTCCAGCCAGTTCAGCTGGCACTAAAACAAGTCACATGTGTCTGTCATTCCCACGATAGCGTCTGCCGTCTTTCATATAGCCAGATGCAATATTTGATATCTACCAGTCATATGGTTAGTGTTTAAAATGGTCTCCAAAAAAGTGTGTATGTTTGGGGGAGTCTGTTGTCACCCCACATCTGCCCAGAAATCAATTCTGCCCCCAAACCCAGTCCCAAATCAATCCTACCCCTCTAGCCTCATATCTGCAGCACGTGGGTTTCTTTCTCTCTCCCAGGCCTGTGGGATGAGGGGGCTACAGTGAGGACCTTTCTGGACAGTTGCAGTGGGGGTGGGAGGAGCAGAGAAGCCTTTCTTTTGCTTGCAGGATGGGAATAGTGGAGCCATTCTGAGCTACTGTTTTTTTGTTGTTTTCTTTTTCCCTGTTACCTCCTATCCTTTCCCTTCCAATGAGAATGATGTTGGTTCCTAAGGGAAGAAAGCTCTACCTGCTTTTGCCCTCATTGGCTATTTCCTTGCCCACCTTCTGAGGAAGAGCTGATAATTATAGGATGTTTTCACTAGATAGCAATAAAAATGTGTATCCCTCGGTGTCACCTAGCTTGCTTTTTGGAAATTTTATTTTCTGATCTGCGACCCAGCACACTTTAAGCATTGTCTTTGGTATAGGTTATTTTACTGAGGTTGCATTTTTCTTGCTGTTTTTGGCCGTGTAGGGTCCTAGAGCCTTTCCCTGCTACCTCCCTCTGCCAGAGCCTTTCACTGCAGTGAATAGCTACACACTGGAGTGTGAAAAGGACCTGCTTTTCACTGCGATGTGTAACTACATATACACTACACGTCACCACCACAAATTTAGACAAGACCTTTGATATGTCAGTTGCTGACAGTGCCTTGTCTTCATTACCAGGAAAGAGTAGATCAGTAACATTCTCCTTTGCTACATGCAATCATGTAGACCCACCAGTTCTCACAGATTTCTCCTTCAGGTATAATTGTTGCTTATTTTTAGGCATGGCAGAATTGATTTTTTTGTGTGTGTGCAATTTTGACGATTAATAGCACTGATAATGGGGCTGCAGGAGGTTCCCTGCTCAGCCTGGGGTACCAAGACACCTGGGTGCATGGTGCAGGGGAGGTTTTGGTTCTGGCCCAGCAGAGAAAAGGGCTGCAAGGGGGAAGATGAACCCCTAGCCACAAGGGAGGCCACCCTACTGCTGAACAATTCCTGCCTGGGGATGGAGCCATTCTATAGCAGGGTGGCATCCCCTGTGGCAAGGAAGCTCTTCCTCCTCACCATGCTGGTCAGGGGACTCTGCTTCCCCTGCCAGCACAGAAGCCTTTCCTGAACCTTGCACCTGCAGAGATCAGGCATCACCAGTTGTTGTGCAGGGAGCTTCTACAGCTCTGTTGCCATATCCCTAGTGACAGCAGGGCCACAGAGGGCTCCCTGCATTTCCAGAGTGCCGGTGACACTCAATCCCACAGGTGCAAAGTTAGGGGAGTAGGCTGCACTCTCCCAGCTGTTACTAATGGATATTTTTTTCATCTGTTTCAGTGAGTCAGCTGAAATTGACATTTGCCAGTATCTATCTATTTAAAACCAAACCTATGCGAGCCTATTTATTTTGTATCTCTGGCTCTTTATCTTCAAAATTCCTTCTAGCCCTCCTAATATTTTTACATGTCTAAGTTGTGCTCCTTTCTTTTGGCTTCACTTGGGCTGGATTTTGATTTAGGAAGAGCGTGCGTTTGGCTCAAATAATCACTAAACACTTAAAATATAATATTGATAGTAAGTTTTATATAGTCTTAGGCATAATGCTGTTACTCCACCTCTGTGACCTCAGCAGTACTTGTGTGGTTTATAGTCAAAGAATAAAGTATCACACAAATGTTTAATTTCTCTGACTCCTCAACCTGAGAATTTTCTTCTTCCTTCTGGAGTGTCCGTCTCCCAGCTCAATCTGTCTTGTTCTTTACTGGTTACAGTGTTGCTTTGTTGGTACTGGTATCCCTCAAAGAGATGTCTTTTTGCATAAGTGCTCCTCAGCACATGTCTTTCCCCCTAGTTCTAGTTTAAATGACCACCTTAAAACCTTGTCAGCTCTTCCAAGGCGGAAATCTGGCTTCTCGTTAGCTAAACCAATGTACAACTTCCATTACTCCTATCATGAATATTATTTCCATGAGCATATGCAAACATAAACAATGCATATCTTAAAACCTGCATATTTCATCTTGTGTTTAAGATGTGGGTGGGGAAGAATTCATGGTTTCCTCTATAGTTCCTGGCCAGTTGAAAGTGTGATTATACAGGTATATTCCACTGTGTTCTTCATGTAAATCTTGGAAGTGCATTTATTCCAGAAATCCAAAGTAACACATGCTTTGGTTCTCTTCCTTCCATCACCAATACAATTGTTTTATTTTTTAGAGAATTAAGATATTTTTATTTAGTTTTTCTAGGACAGTGTAAATTAATACAGTCACGTAATACTTCCAGACAATGACAGTCTTTGAAGCCAACAAACCTAAACCTGTGTCAGTGATATTTTCCTATTCTTATCATCTACCCCATTATTTAGGTGAGAACTGATCAAAGCTAAAGGAGGAAAAAGAGCTCTGAACTACCTTGTCAGACATTGCTGAGCTGACTAATTTCCATCAAATAAGCTATTCATTACTTTTGTATTTGTATAGCTCTTCTCTTAAATTTCATGATAAATGAACATCAAAATTATGAGACCTATATTCTAGCTTGAATTAACTAGAAACGGGATCTGTGGCTTTCCTGAAACTACTGAAATATGGTTTAATGAAAAGTAGGTGATACAAAACTTCTTAAGTAGTATCATAACTCATTATATGTTTGTGTTCTTGTTTGGAAAGCTAAACAAATAACTGAGCCTAGATCTTCTTTGTTAAATGTTCATAAATCTGGGGAAACTTAATATTAACAGTTTTATCACTTTAACTTCTTTATATGACCTAGGAATGACGAAGATGGCCAAAATGATTGATGAAAGACAGCAGGAATTGACTCATCAGGAACACAGAGTGATGCTGGTGAACTCCATGAACACTGTGAAGGAGCTGTTGCCAGTCCTTATTTCAGGTAGCTTCTGCTGTAATATTAGATGCACATACATAGTCCTGAATTTGGATACATGTATGTTATAACATTAAAAATGGAAGCTTTGACATACCTCTTGGGCTGACTGCAAATATTTTGATGTTTGGCTGATTTGTGGCAGATTGGGAGGGGATGGCAAGTTGTAATGCCAACTTTCCATGTGCATACCCTGGGTATATCCTATTTTAAGTTCTGTGCACCTAAGACTTAAAATGAGCTACATACACTAGTGATACACTATTTATACCAGAAGTATTTGTGTCATGCATACTTGTCACAGCATATAGGGTTTAATGAGTATTTTTAAATGGCAGTCTGCATGTGTGCATTCATATGGATAAACTCTCCCATAGTTGTCCTATTTTTTTCAGTATCTGTTCATAACATTTATCATATTAATACTATCTGGTTCCCATCATAGAAGGATTAAGGGGAAAGATCTAAAAAATCTTTATGGGGGTGTGGGCCATTGAAAAGTATACCAAAAATGAGGCATGCTTCTGCTGTACTTCTCACCCTTTTGTCTGGCATGATTGGGGGGGCGGGGACGGTTATCCTGCAACTGGGCAAGAAGAAAGGAGGGCTTAACAGCTGAAGATTGTTCAGGAGCAGAAGTGCCAGTTCAACAGCTGAAATAGCTTATTTGTCTAGCAAAATTCATGTGGTTAGTTAGAGGGAATGCTGGTCTGATACACTACAAAGGGAGGCAGAATATCCTCCTCAGAACAAGGGTGAAAGGAGGATTGGGGGAGAGGAAGGCATGTAGTAGGACTGAGCACTTCTTAGTATGTCAGGGTTTTCACACTTGTGAACATGTTAACCCTCTTCCTGGCACTGAGCTGGGTTTTGCCTAATGGTATCGGTGGTTTAGTGCTTAACGTGTTGCTTTTATTTTAAGAACTGACTTTAAAATGAATTTGAAACTGAATATGACAGTTGCTTGCTGCTGCTGAGTGCCATCTAAAGCACATTTAGCCAAATTACCTACTCAGGCCAAGATGGAGTAGCCATCAGTGTTACAGATCAGCACAGAGAATGGAAGCTTTTGAGCAAAGCTGGATAGGAAGCCTGCACAGAACGTGCCTGCATCTGGTCCATTCCTCTTAAAGCCCTACTTTTGTCCTGCCTTTTGACTTTTTTTTTTTTTTTTTTTTTGGTAGGTGAATTTACTGTCAAAAGGCCACTCAGATTTTGGCCTCTCTCTCTAAAAGAATTTAGAGCAGTGATACTGCACTGCCAACATGCCTCCCTCTTAGTCTGCGGAACTGATTCCAAGAAGTTGGAGGATTAGTTGAGTGTTTAAACAAGATCAAACCAGAGCTAAAGCTTGATTTTAACATGCTTCGATTCTGGGAGGCAAGATAAACCAACTTGTAATACATATGGCCATGTCTGCATTTAAGGCCAGTGCTTAAATACAGTGGTGTTTGTAATGCAGATGGGATTTTAAATTACTGTTTAATTACTGGGTGGATTTTAACTGGCAACATGGGGGAGAGGAGGAAATAAGCTTATAATAGCCTCTGCATTTTTGCTGAATATATGATACACTGATGTAAAAACTTTTTTCTTTCTCTTTAAATGAGATTGATTTTTTTGGTCACCACATGTATCTAGCCTAAAAAAAATGGGACTGTTATATAACCATGGCAGAGTCTGCTTGCAAGCAAACACAATTGAATGCATCCACACAGCAATATTTTTCTAGCAGAAACTGTACAGACTGTAGTGGCTTGTGCATACCTGTACTGTACAACCATGTTTTTGCATCTGTGCATTCTTGAAAACCTGGGCAGCTCTCCTATGTTGCCTCAGCTGCTCCATGCCCTCCACCTCAAGAGCATTGGATTATGGGCGTGTTTTGCGGAGTGGAATGCACTTGGTGGTATTCTTCACAGAAATGTGGGAGTAATTATGACACTTGGTTAGCTAGTCTATAAGATGTGGTTCAGTTGGTCCTAGCTATAGAGCAGAAAATTTGTCAGCTCTTAACCAAATTCTGAGAAATATGTTCTAGCCCTTCTCATAAACTAACAAACAATACAGTTAGATTGGCAAAAAAACCCCCTCTCTAATGTAGAAACAGTTATACTAGTATAAAAGTGCTTGTATTACTATAGCTTATTCTTGTTTGAGACCTAGTGTAGACATATTTATAAGTATCAGCAAAAAACCCCACACTGTTAATCAACATAGATTTACCAGTAAAACTTAAGTGTAGACCAGCATTTAAAGTCATCAGTCTTTATGGTGTTTTCCTGTCCTGTTTAAAACATATAGCTTATTTTTCCTGAGTTTATGCATGAGGAGATCTTGTAATCAATCATATCTTCTTAGATAGTTTCTCTAATCTAGAGTGCAATGTTCACAGCTATGAAGATTTTTGTAACTACTAAAAGTTCCAAAAGCCAAGGAATAGAAGAGGCCCTGAAAAACCGCAATTTCACAGTAGAGAAGATGAGTGCTGAAATAAATGAGATCATCCGTGTGTTACAGCTCACTTCATGGGATGAGGATGCCTGGGCTAGCAAGGTATGTTCACCGTTCCTTCTGGAAATGGAAATCAGATTCTACTTAGCTTCTCACAGTAATTATAAATTGAGATTTTCAAGAATGTTCGATTAGAGTGTATACAACCCTATATTGTATCATAAATAGGCTTGGAAGGATCAGACTTTTCAGTAAATGCTCATTTCACTGTATACACACAAACAATGAAAAATGTTTCCATCTATGTTGATCAAAATTTACAGGTAGGCACTATAAGAAAAATGCTACTTGAGAACTTACCAGAGTTTGACTTAAGGCTATTTACATTGTATATTTTGACATAAGTTGAAATCTGTTCTTTAATAGTTTATAAAGCTTTAACTTTTTTTGAATCTGAATGTCTGTCATTAAATTGTCTGCTCCCCATAGTTTCCCATAATTGTGAAAAATTTTAAATGAATAAAAATCAAGTGCTTAAAATAAACTATCAATATTGGCCATCAAAATTATTTAAAAAAAAATTGAATTCTGCCAAGCTAATCACTAGATACCAAAGTACAAAGAATATCTTTGGAGATAATTTGGTCCCTTTTAAAGCTTGTTTTTAAAAGTAACTTTCCTGTCCTATTGCTTAGTCTTTGCTGATTTCTATAATAGAAACAAGCAGGTTAAAACGCATGGCATATGAACCAGTGGCTTATTGGAAGCACTCTGTCCTGCCATGTAGGAGATCAGGGTTTGTGCTCATTTCTGGTCTCTCTCTTTGGCTTGATAAGGAAGTGCTAGAATGTAGTATGCTCTTTTCAAGGAAAGAGCATGTTTAATCTCAGTTATATCGTCACCAAATTTTACACGGTGGTGAGAGTAAGTTTTTGGCACACAAGCTGTCCCTTGTGGTCTGTACAAAATTTGTCCAACTCAGTTCAGTACTTAAACACCCAGTCTAGTATTACCTTAAGGTGTTTCCATGTATGTCAGCAGGCAAGTTAGTTTGCATTCACATTCTCACTAGAAACTTGAATTTGTTGCTTGGTGTAAAGACTAGGTGAAGAGCTCCACATCTTAACTGAGCAAATCTTTTTGTACTAACTGGGGTGTGGCTGGGATTAGTATCAGTATATGTCCTCCTTACCCCTCACCTGCAAAAAGGCTCTGAATTCCGAAGTCTTTCTGGAGGAGAAGAGGTGTGTAATGAGATCTGAGAAGTTGGAACTTTTACAAAAATGACTACCAGTCAACCCAACGTATTTGGGCTTGTTTGCAGCTGCTGGCATGCACAGGGAGTGTGCAAGGATGCCACTGCTCTGCTTTACCTGACTGTCCGCTTAGTACAGAAAGTGCTGCTGTGTCAATGCCGGCCTGCTCACATGGATAGAGCACAGACGGAATGGAGAGCTACTGCTGTGTGCATTTACATCCTGTGCAGCTGCAGTTACCAGCGCAAACAGCAGCACAGCTAGTGGTTGGGATGCCAACTGTGTTTGGATGGCCTTGAAAGTATGCTGCTAATAGGCTTTTTAGGATCAGTGGCACAGCAGCAAATAACTGAAAAACTATATTTAAAAAAAATGTTTAGACATAGACTAGTTCCCCCTTAGAAAACCTGTTGTGATATAAACATTAAAAATACTATAGCCTATGTATTGGTGCCTTGATCCTTATTTTGCATTTGAAGTATTTTATCAATCTACTACTTCCTTATTATGACTACATTATGCATCTTTGTTTTTGTTCTTCTGTTTCTTATCTTTTCTCACCTTTAGAAGGTAAGATTTCTTCCACACCCACACCTATACTTTTGTACTAAAACAAAAAAGCATGTCTGTGGGATTTTGTGCTGTGTGCAGACTGTGTGCTGTGTATATTTTTTCCTGTGTGCCAGTTGTAACACCATACTTATGTATGTAGGTCTAATAGAGATTTTTAAATGAGCTTCGCTACAGCTGCTCTGCAGTTATCTGAAGTTTGGAGCATCTTACTAGGTGAGGGTGATGACAGCCCAGACTATGCAAAGACTGCCTTTCAGAGTTTGTTGGGAGTCTTCCCAAGTTTTTAGGACAGGTTCTTGTTGAATGTTTTTGTTCAACCTATGTTACTAGCTTCTGGTGCTCGTGATCATAGAGTCCAGTTATGCAGAAGCAGGCTTTCTGTCTGATGGAAAGCTTTATGCAGTTTCTCTTCAGTAATTTTGCCCATCCCATAGTTTGTGGGAAGAATCTCTTGCTTTTCACCAGCAGAGCCCCTCAAAAAATAAGTTTCCTCTGAGAGCTTATGCCTTCTGTACAGGGCATGTAGCTTAGGCTCATAATTTGTTACTTTTTTAAAATTAGTTTTTCCTTATGGATTTAAACAGTCCCCCACTTTGTTTGAAACACACACAACCTCACTATTCTAGTGCATTGGAAGCCAGGAAGCTTTCACTGTCCTAAGATGAATTCAGTACAAAGTAGATAGTAAGTGAAATTTTCAAAATTCTTAAGATATATGTGAAAAATTTCTGTTAGTAACACAAGTCAAGGAGCCTTTATACAAATGCTTATATTGACAATATATTCCATTGTAAGAGAAAAATTTTAGTCAGTGTGCATAATACATAAGTATGCTTTGTGGTCAGTATTCCAAGAACATCATTGTGCATTTTAGGTACATTTTGAGTAATATTTTAATTAAATTATATTTCAACATGCAGGTTTATTATAATCTGCCTGCATTTTAAACACATAGCATTGGGCATTGCTTGTGTGTTGAACTGTTCGTGGTACAAAGGATATTAAATGTTACAACTGAACACTTGTGAGAAGAAATAAGTCCTGGTATTCGTTGTCTTGCTAGTGGTCCCACGCAGCAGACCTCTATTGATACACATGGCAAGTGCTTGATTTGAGGAGAAAGGAACTATTAATTTACTTATATTTGCTGTAACTGTTGCATGCGTCTCCTTACTGATGGAGACTTCCAATGGAAGGAGATGATTCCTACAGAAAGAAGAAGGGAATAAAGTAAGTGGAGGAAAAAGTTGGAGCAGAACTGTTTTTTCCTATCAAGTGCACACCATTATTAACATCATTAAGATAATTCCAACACTGTTTCTTAGACTGGGTGTTAATTTCAAATTTAGACAACATTTATAGTTTTGGCAAACCATGAATCTTCTTAAATATAGATTTGTTTTGTTTTTGATTAAACATAATCTGAGTGTTGGTTTAGAATTTAAATTCTGAATGAATGTTGACATTTTTGTGAAGCAAAACTTAATTGTTGACTTGTCTGATGGCAACAAATTTTTCATGTGCATGTTTTTTTTTAATTAACAGTTACATGAAAAAATCCCAATAAATGAATGGGAATGAAACTACAAATGGAATATATTTGAGTATATAAGTGTTTAGTTTCAACTTGAATTCAAATGTCTACAGGCTGTAACAAAACTTGGAAAAGGGAATCTGCTGCTGCAGTGCTCGATTCATGTAATTCCCACTGAGGCTGAAGACGAGCAAGCCTGTGGTGAATAAGGGATGGATTCTACAAGAGGCTGAGCACTTCTTGAGAGTTGAGGGCAATTGGGAAGCATCCAGCAATCTTGTTGGATGCTTCCCAGGATTGAACCTTGTTTGACTAAGCTAGTTGATATGCCAGAAAACAGGACTGGCTGTACTTTCCCCAAGATTGCCTTCTTTGGTAAAGAAATGCAAATATTGCGCAACTTCTCTAGACTTAGAGTACATAATGATTCAGAGATTATAGTTAATATTTAATAACAAGGGATAGTGTCAGATTTTGGAGATTCCCTCTCTGAAGAATTTCATTCCCTCAGGAAAATTGCCAATGTCACTTTTCCAATCTGGACTAGTTCTATGGCTGTTCAGAAAATTACTAGTGACGGTGGAAGCAGCAAAAAGATGAAAGTAGATCTAGGACAGGGATGGGAAAACTATGGCCCACGGGCCACATCTGGCCCACGGGATCGGCCTTTCTGAGCTCCCTGCTGTGGAGGCGAGCCCTGGCCCCTCCCCTGCTGTCACCTCTCCCCTGCAGCTATGCTACTAGTGCTCCAGCCCACTGCTCCTGCCAGGGAGTGTTGCAGCGGCATGACTGGCTCCAGCGAGTGCAGGAGCAGGGGATTGAATAAGGGGTTGCAGAGGGGGGTAGTCAGGGGGCAGTTGGATGGGGTGGAGACTCGGAGGGTGGGGTGGTCAGGGGAGGGGGAGCAAAGGGATGGGGTTCTGGGGGGTGGTGAGTATGTGGATACAGGTTGGGGTGGTCAGGGGATGGGGAATGGTCAGGGTGTGGAAGTCCCGGGGGGGGCCTGTTGAGGGCAGGAGTGTGGATAGGGGTCGGGGCAGTCAGGCAGGAAGCACGGCTAGTTGAGTAGGAGGTGGGGTCTTGGGGGTGGGGTCACTAGAGGGGGTAGTCGGAGACAAGGAGCAGGGGGGATTGGATGGGTCAGGGATTCTGAGGGGGGCAGTCAGGGACGGGAAGTGGGAGGGGGTGGATGGGGCAGGGGCCATGCTTTTGGGGAGGCACAGCCTTCCCTACTCGGCCCTCCATACCGTTTTACAACCCCATGTGGCCGTCGGGCCAAAAGGTTTGCCCATCCCTGATCTAGGAGGTACCCTTGCTAGAGGATTGGCTTGTAAAATGCCCATTACCTCTTTCCCACCCAGGCAGTAGTAACCCTGATTGTTTGCCTGTATTATCTAGGTTCTGTGAAAAACCAGTTTTGTTTCTGTTGCTCCACCACCGTTATCTGAGGAAAGCTTAGACACTGTACATTTAGCTGAGTCAGAAGAGAGACTAATCAGTGGAACAGTTTCAGAACTCCAAGGAGATCAAAGTCCAGAAACTGAAACATCTTGCTTAATATTTTTGTATTAAAACTGGTTCCCCTGGATACGTTTTTAGTTCCAGATCCTTGCTTGCCAACCTTTATCAATAAACAGGACTGTAGGTTTCAATGATCTCTGTGCTCCAACTGTCCCCGAAAGACTGACAGTGGGCAAGACTCTGTCAGTGCTAAAGAGAAGAAGTATACAACAAGTACAGTATCAGTGCGCCCAGTTAAGGGGCCTATTGTGATTGAGTGTGTCCACTAGAAATGAATCCTGCCTGGATAGAATTAAAATGTTAAAACAGGCTAAAAGTTTAGAGCAATCTTATGCATTGCTGTTCAAAAGCAAATACTCTAGTACAGAGGTGGGCAAACTATGCCCCACGGGACTGTCCTGCCCAGCCCTTGGGCTCCTGGCCGGGGAGGCTACCCTTGGCTCCTCTCCTGCTGCCTCTGCCTCCCCTCCGCAGCCTCAGTGAACTGCGCAGTGGAGCTGTGAGCTCCTACTGCTCTGAGCGGCATGGTAAGGAGGGGGCAGCAGTCGGGGGGTTGGATAAGGGCCAGGGGTTCCCGGGAGGGGGCAGACAGGAAGTAGGGAGGAATGAATGGGAAGGGGAGTCCTGGGGGGGCCTTTTAGGGGGCAGGGGTGTGGATCAGGGTCGGGGGCAGTCAGGGGACAGGGTGTGTGTGGGGGGCTGGATGGGGTTGGGATTCTGGGGGGGGGGCAGTTTGGGGAGGAGACTCACAGAGAAGCACTCAGCGGACAAGGAGCAGAGGGTTTGGATAGGTTGGGAGTTCTGAGGCGGGCAGTTGGGGTAGAGACGGGGTGGGGGCCAGGCTGTTTGAGGACACATAGCCTTCGCTACCCACCTTCCACATAATTGTGCACCCCGATGTGACCCTCGGACCAAAGCGTTTGCCCACCCCTGCTCTAGTACCATACAACCTTGATTTTGATAGCTCCACAGTTGTAGCCTATCTGGACAGTCCAGGGGTTGATGTGAAGCTTGGTAACTATGCTTTTAAAGAAGAGATGCTCTTGAATTGGTTGAAACAATTTATTGGCTATGTGAATGAGTTTCCTAGCAGAAATCTGAAATATCGAAGCAGGACAGACCTTGACATACCACCAGACACACAGAGACACACACACAGAGACACAAAAAGTTGGGGAGGGCGGGGGGCAGGGTGGTATCCCAATCTGTGCATTGTCTCTGTAGCTTTTGGGGAGCCCCAAGAATTGATGTATTTGATACACATGATGCAAGACTTAGACAACAGAATGATCAGGAATGGAGCCCTGGTGCTGATGGAAAAGGTGACAGAAGACAACTTGGCTCTCTTTAGATTCCAGGTTGAGTATGTAGTGCTGGGAGTTTTCAAAATAAAAAGTGTAAAAGCTAAAATAAATAAATAAAGTAAAATCATGTTCTCTTGTGTTGACTAAACAAGAGACTCAGGAAAATAGAGGAAATCTTCAGTGTCATTTTACTAATTATAAATATATAAAACAAGAGGACTGCAAGTAGCAGGATTAAATGTAATTCTTGGGCATAATCAGCGCACATTACTGAGGAAGATGTGGGTTTTTAAAATTTTTAAGTAGATTTAAAGTGGAAAAAAATTGAGGTTTTTTTCAGTCCATCCTCTTGAAACCTCTTCAATACATAGTATAAATCCAAAGCTTGAAAATGCAGTGTTCTACTGAATGCCTCAGAAATATGGATGTGGTAGACAAACACAACTTTAAAAATCCTTTAATTTATAAACCCCATTCTCCATGGTAAAGCCCTGATTCTGCAAAGATTTATGCACAAGCTTAACTTTAAACACTGAGTGATCCCATCAAGTCTGTACAGGGTCAGAGCATTAATATAGAGACTAGTGACTAATGTGTATACCTTTTTTTAAAGGTTCAGTTAATGCTTTGGTTTTTGGATTATTTATGGAGTGTCTGGCTTGCTGTCCATTATCTATTCGTAGCTAAAACTCTTTTAGTCTGCATATGCAATAACCATCATCACAGGCCATAGGTTTATCAGCTTAGTTAAATGTTTAGTAGCTTTATACATGGTGCTTACTGTCTTATCACTTGCCTTACATTAAATACAGAATTCACAAATTATAGAACTCTACAGTTAATAAAAATCAGTATATCCTACCCTAAAATGGTTTGAAGTCATTTAAAAGCTGCTCCAAGTTCAGATCTTTCACTTAACCCCGAAGCTCATCAGTCTCTAGTTCTGGACAGACTGTAAAGAAAGCGGGTTCTGAGACCTAGGCCTTCTAATGAGAATGTGATTGGATGTTAGATGGGGTGGGATCTGAGTTACTACAGAGAACTACCTTTCCTCAGTGTCTGGCTGGTGAGTCTTGCCCACATCACATGCTCAGGGTTTAGCTGATCGCCATATTTGGGGTTGGGAAGGAATTTTCCTCCAGGGCAGATTGGCAGAGGTCCTGGGAGTTTTTTGCTTTCCTCTACAGCATAGGGCACGATTCGCTTCCTCGAGGATTCTCTGCACCTTGAAGTCTTTAAACCATGATTTGTGGACTTCAATAGCTCAGACATAGGTTAGGAGTTTACTACAGGTGTGGGTGGGTGAGTTTCTGTGGCCTGCATTGTGCAGGAAGTCAGACTAGATGATCATAATGATCTCTTCTGACCTTAAAGTCTATAAGTCGGTGTTCTGCTACTGGACCTGAGAGCTCAAACCCACCCCCTGACTCCAAGAGCCACCTAGAGGTTACAATATGGCATGAGGTGACTTTTAAGGAGCTGAGTCCCACACAATGTAGGACTGCATAGATTGAAACCATTCCTTTGAACTATGCTCAGAGGTGAATAGGTAGCTGGTGCAGGTAGTGGATGGAGCAGGGAATATAGTCTTCTGAACACAGCTTACCCTAAGAAAAGAGTAGCTGCATACTGCACCAAGTGAAGTCTGTGTTTAGCACTAAACACAACATACTGCAGCAATCTAATTTTGGGACTACAAAGGCATGGGTACACTGATCCACTTCAAAGAAGGGTTTCAGCCTCTTTAGTGCTGCCAGTGTACCCCTCATTGTATAAGACACAGGCTAGTGTACAAGACACTGACTCCTGTCCCAAGTATCTTGCAGTCTAAATAAGAGATCTGAGATGGGTGAATTGGGGTTGTGTGAGGAGGGGATAGATAGCCGGCTGGGTTCTGCTGACTTACTGCGTTAAGTACTAGAACTCTGCATAAAGATGCTGTCATAAAGTCATGACTCTGTGGGAAGTTCATTAACACCATTTAGAATAAACGTGTAAGTTACATGTATCACATATTTACTGAAGAGCTGTTATTCTGGCCCTGTCCCAGACTTCTTGCATTTGATTGTTCGCGTTAGCGCCTCCTGTGTTGGATGGAAAACTCACAGTGCCCTCTAGTGGAGAGTTAACAGATCAACACTGGCAAGTGTGCACAGAGAAAGGACTCCGTGTTTTCTGCTTTTTTAGGTGAAGGAGTGTTAATGAGCCAGTACATTTGCTGCTGTTAGAATAGAGCTTCTCGGGAAGAGACTCATTGGCATGGGTAGAGTAGATAGTTTTTACTTATTAGAAATTACCTGAAGTGCATGTGTGCTTTAGTCTCTATAAAAGTTCTGTTTATTCTCTGAATCCTAATAGTTGACAGTAAATCTGTATTTTCTTCCATCCTTGTTGTTGTTTCCTCAAAAGTGACACTCAGCTAGTGTCTGACCTTAAAGGGGAGATGAATTCCAAAAATGTAGCTGTTCAACAGATTAGGCAGAAAAGGGCATTAAAATTGTCATTGACCTCTTAACTATAAGAAAGCAATTCCAGTAGTATCAAGTCATTTCTGAAAAGACCGTTAACCATAATCTTGTTGCTAAATTTCCTGTAGCTGCTACAGAGTCTTGGTATACACTTAAAAATCCTGTTTTCCGAGCTACTATGCCTGAAAATTCTTGCAGCTCTTTTTTTTGCAGGAATTGTAGCACTGGGAAAATAACTGAACAGAAAAAGTAACTAAAAACTTGCATGTAAGAGTTCTTTGCATTTTGAGTGAAATAAAAACATGTCTGTTGGTTTTAACTCTTAAGAGAAGACTGTGACCTACTGCTGTCCAATACATTTTTGAGCTGTTTTAGTAGGAGAATCGACTTGTGTGAAGCTTAATTTTCTGTCAGCTTTGATTTTGTTTACTATCTGTGCTTTGGGAAAGAGAATGATTATGAAGGTTTCTCTTTTCTAAAGGACACTGAAGCTATGAAGAGAGCTTTGGCCTTAATAGATTCCAAGATGAACCAGGCAAAGGGCTGGCTAAGGGATCCCAGTGCATCACCAGGTAATAATCATACTCCACCCATGCAGTATTCAGAGTTCTACTGTGTAAATGATTGTGGTTTTTTTAGACAACATTCTGATATATTATTAGATTACAGGTGAAGTATTCTGAAAAGAAATGCTTAGATGTTCTTTCCTTCAAAAATTAATGTTAAGAAAATAATTTATATGCAAAGTACTTTGGAAAGATTTGTTGTTGGTTTTTTTTTCATGTTCAAATGATATAGTGCAAACTGTGTGTAAATGAATCTTTTTTTTCCATTCTGTTAGAAAAAGTGTTCAATATTTAGTACTGTATTCATCTTCTTTGCTAGAAAAAAAAAGTGTAATACATTACCATTAATATGGGACAATGTGGCTCAGCAGCCCAGAGAAGAAATAAAGTCCCTTCTGCACTTCCATGCTTGATACCTTTAGTTCTATATAGTATTGATCAGAATATCTAGATAGATATATCTATATCTATCTACACACACACTCCCTCCCTCCCTCCCCTGCGCTGCTCTTCTCAGAAATATCTTTTTCACATATAAAACTGCTATTTATGACACCCTATCTTTTTTGTTACATTCCGGTAAGACTTTCCTGTGGCTAAACCATGATCAGTTGCCAGGTTGTTGTGTTTTTTTTTAAATTGTAGGTCAGTGTACACCTGAGTGGCAGTGTTGGAAGTGTTTGTTTTTGCTATGCATGATGTCACTGTTTTAAAACTCTCTCACACTCTCTCTCCCTCCCTTTACATAGTCATCCATGGCAACTTTGGCTTCCTGTGGCTAAAAGTCATTGAAATGCATCCTACAAAATAAAATTTTAATGAAAGTGTTACTAATACAATCCAGTTTTAACTGGGTTGGCAACTTTCCTTTTAAAAGAATTTTTGTATCTTACTCTTAGATTTTACTTATTGTATTAACTAAGTGTGTACAGCATTATAGAAAAGACATAATCAAATATTAAGAAGCGAGTTAAACAAGTTGTTAGTTTCTAGATTTAAAAAAATAAATCCATCGTGTAGCACACTAGGTTTAATTGAAGTAACCTCATTAGTCCCAAATCTGCAGTCCATACTGTTTTGTTGCCCTTTCATTGAGTCACTTCTAAATTATAAGCTTTTTGACACATGGACGTTGTTCTGTCAGTACTGGGGGTGCCTACAACACCTGGGTATATTTTTTTTTTGTTTTGTTTTTAAATAAAAAGAATCTAGAACTGCCGTGGTCTTTGTTGAACACCAGGAAAGCTTTGCTGTAGGCTACAGCTGAAAATTTGAAAGTTAGTCCCTTTTTCCCTTGCCTGCCTCCCACCCAAAATCCCCCATAATCCAAAATCATGTTCTTTTATAATGTTTTTATATTCCTAAACTTTTATATACAACAGGAGTTGGCAGCCTTTGGGAAGTGGTGTGCCGAGTCTTCGTTTATTCACTCTGATTTAAGGTTTTGCATGCCAGTAACACATTTTAACATTTTTAGAAGATCTCTTTCTATAAGTCTGTAATATATAACTAAACTATTGTTGTATGTAAAGTAAATGAAGTTTTTTAAATGTTTAAGAAGCTTCTTTTAAAATTTAATTAAAATGCAGAGCCCCCCAAACCAGTAGCCAGGACCTGGGCAGCGTGAGTGCCACTGAAAATCAGCTCGCGTGCTGCCTTTGGCACACGTGCCAGAGGTTGCCTACCCCGATATAGAAGCTTCATCAGTAGAAATGAAACCATCTTTAGGGATTCATTTAATGCCCAATTCATGGGACAGAATATGCTATTAAAACAACACTATGCGGTTGAAGGAACATTGTCTTAGTGTACAAGGTATTGGATTTCTTGCACTCTGTGTGCCTTTCCAATCATTTCAATTAATGTACTTTACTCAGTGAAGGAAGTATGATTAGTGCAGCAGGTCATGGTGGAATTAGCAGTTTCCTCTTAATAAGTAATGAGTGTCTTTCAGTGTACTTATTAACTGTCTTCTGCATATTAGGGGATGCTGGTGAACAGGCTATAAGGCAGATCCTTGATGAAGCTGGAAAAGTGGGAGAACTGTGTGCAGGCAAAGAACGCAGAGAGATTCTGGGAACCTGTAAAATGCTAGGTCAGATGACTGATCAAGTGGCTGATCTCCGAGCTAGGTAAATCTTCTATTATTAATAAAGGAGTGTCTCTGAAGTATATAGCTGTTTAGGCTGTGATGTTCATCACTGTAGTACAACAGGTTACATTTGTAGAAGCGTATACATTATCTTGTTTGTCTAGCCATCTCTTCTAGAAGGATAAAACACATGGTAATGTGAATTCATATTTACAAATGTTCTTGGGACAAAGTAAACAAAACAGTTGAATTAGATCATTCAGGCTTCACTCAGTTGCAGACATGTAGTAATCTGACTTGTCTTGAAAAATCAACAAGCAGAAATGTGGTCTTCAGCTCAATATAAATAATTCCACAACCTCAGGTGCCTTGTATAAATCAACCCATTTCATATGATTCAGAGCACCTTAGTCCTTTGGGTTGCCACAGCTGATGTAATAGAAGATAGCAGTTCCTCATCACCCTGATAAATAATGTAGAAGTTTCTCTTCACCTACAGTTTTTTTTGTTTCTATTTTGAACTGGGCCTTGATGAGCCTGATTCTTTTGCTTATACAAGTCTTCCATCTGTGTAACATGATTGACTGCAAGAGTTACTAGAGAATTGCACAGTGTTTTGAGAGGAGAATCAAGCACACTGACCCATGATGAAATTCTGGTTCTGGGCTGAAAGAGCAATTCTGTAGCAGACACAGTTCAATATATGGTAGCCTAATGGGATCAATTAGATTATGTTTTGTAGAATACTGTGAACAGGAAAGGCACTACCAAAGCACTAAGAACTTTTTATTGTAATCTCAAAAGCTGAGGGGGCCTTGTGTTCCCTTGTGAAAGTGGAAAGGCAGGATGGTTACAAAATACTTCATAATATGAATTTTATAATTTAATTTTGGTGGCATAGGACACAAAATTGATGTGCAGTTAAAGACTGTCAGTCAGTTTTCTAACATTGATCTTACCTCAACAAAATAAACTGTTCCAGTGAGCCATTAGGGAGCTATGTGGTAGCTTGCTGGCACAATTATTTTCTTTTGAAATATTAATGCATATTGCCAGGAGTGGCAACAGAAATTGGTAAGAGGAGGGCATGTAAAACAAAACTTCAGAAATACCATATTTTTCAGACGTGCGTAAACCAAATGGCCTCTTCTGGCATAAGAAATGAAATATGCGTGAGAAGTGAACAAAGCCAGAAATTACTTACAAGTTATTTATTTTGAGCTCTCTTTAAAATAAAGCTATTAAATCCACTGTATGCCAAACCATAAAACATTCTAATGGTATACCCTCATGCTTGGAATACTTTTTATATTTAGCTAAATAAGTACTTACATACATTAACGGTCATTATCAGTTCAGTACCTCGCAACCCCCTGAGGGGTCCTGAACCCCTGTTCTAGCAGATTCATAAAGAAATAATGCAGGCTTTGCCTTGAAATGTTACCTGTTCTTTTGCAGAGCATTGAGGGCAAATTCACTCTCAAGGTTGAGTTTTCTTGCTTTCACAAAGCAACAGCTGGTGCCATTCTTGTATTGGCTTGAGAGGTCCAGGAAGATGACGACCTCCTCTGCCCTCCTCAACAGTTAATTTCTGTACTGGCTAGATAGTTAAAGGTCCTTATATCTAATTTCTCAAAGGTTAGAGTTGAAGAAGCATATCTGAAGATCTGGCCTGACTCAGGAGAGAGGACCTTTTAGACCTACTACTACACGATTATCTAGAACCTCCTCTTTTGATGTCCCCCCCGTCATCTATGCCTGCTCCATTAAACCAACAAAATATTCTTTTATAAGAGGAAAAATCTTTTTATGAACCATAGTACTTCAGACACTTAGAACCTAGAATCCTACAACCACATCTGTCATGGGTAATTTAGTTGCACGCTGCCCCCATAATGCCCTTTCTTCTTCTCGTCGTTATACTAGGGAATCTTCAAAAAATTCAGCTCTTGTGCTGATGCTGTATGTAAAACTCTAGTAAGAGACAGGCACGATATGTTTTTCCTTTTTAAGAGGCACCTGTCCTAGCCAGTGTTCAGATGAGCTCTTGCCTTGTTCCCGCTCCTCAGTGTACTTTTTAAATATGTCTCCTGACCACCTTTGCAATATCATGATTGTGGTAAGAATTGATAAAAAGTTCGAAAACAGCAGTTAATGCCTTTTGTAATTTTAAAAAAAGAAAAACACCTTTCTATATTCCTCTGATATTCCTCTGATGATCTTTGTGTCTTTTGAGTAGAGGACAAGGTGCTACACCAATGGCCATGCAGAAAGCACAGCAGGTGTCTCAAGGTCTGGATTTGCTTACAGCAAAAGTGGAAAACGCAGCCCGCAAACTGGAGGCCATGACCAACTCTAAGCAGGCGATTGCTAAAAAAATTGATGCTGCTCAGGTACATAGTAATTGTTATGAATTTCAAAAATCTCTCAAAGTGTGTCTTTAAGTTACTGTGCTGAACTATTGCAGATATCCCCAAACACGGCGATTACTTTACATGAGGTTTATACAGGGGACACTTTCTTGAACACACATAAGTCTCTCTTTTCTGATTTCGCTATCTAGTGCAGTGGTCGTCAAACTGGAGTGTGTGCACCCCCGGGGGGGAGGCCACCCCCAGGGGTGCGCGAAACCCCGGTGCCGCCGCCGAGACCGCCCAGGAGACTGCCGAACTCCCGGGTGGTCTATTTTAGTACCGTTGAAATGCCGCCATGGAAGGCGGAAGCCTCCGCTTTCTTCAGCGGCATTTCAGCAGACATACCCCTGGGGGCTGCCAGAATTTTTCCTCTGCGGAAAGAGGTTGCGGGGGAAAAGTTTGAAGACCCCTTATCTAGTGGGAGCCCAGAGGAGTTCTGTTACAGTCTCTTACAATCTCTCTCTCTCTCAAGATGGAAATTATTTTAACACAGATGTAAACTGATACATTTCTGAAAATAGGAGGGGGAGGTACAGTCTAATTTTGTCCATAACATTTTTGTTAAAGAATTATGGAGCCAATACTATGAAAGTTACACAATGTTGAACTCCCTTGGGCTCTCTGTGGGAAGTACAAATGCAGATTGAGAGCTGCCATGTTTTATTCAAATGGTAAAACAATACATTGTTGATCAAGAGGGTTGTTTATTCAGCTTTATAGTGGAGGAAGGATATGTAGTATCTTCTTTATAACAGCAAAACTTAATCTTCAGTTGTTAGGTCACGCACTCCATTAATTCAGTGTCAAAAAAAGAACTGACAAAGAGTCCTGTGGCACCTTAAAGACTAACTGAAGTATTAGAGCATAAGCTTTCGTGGGCTAATACCCACTTTGTCGGATGAATGCA